>CM072522.1:48139287-48759287 GCA_036898135.1 Oncomelania hupensis
CCTCGGACTTTGGCTGTGCACGTTCGATTTGAGGACGTTGGTCGATTAGCGACCCCCGATCACCCACGAACCATTGCATCGTTCCATTGACCCATAGATTGTTTCATTACCATTTCTTCGTTTCATGTGTAAATGTTGTATGTGTATGAGTGTGTGGTATGAATGAATAAATAGCTTGAAAGTTGTATATATTATTTGTTGTGTTATCATCGCTTCACGTCTGCGGGAAACTGTCATTCTGTCTGGGTTGTCTGCGTGTGTAAGGTGTTTGTTTGTGGCGTCTGCCCAGGGGAGTCGTGGCGGTGACATTTGGTGGAGATGCAGGGTAGGTGTGAGTGTGCCCAGACGTGAAGTTGTCTCGTAATTGTCTTGTGGTGTCCGAGTGTGTGAGGCGTGATTCGGTGAGAGTGTGCACCCCAGCGGGTGGTTGGAGGGAGTCGGGTCGCTGTTTAGCGGAGGCTCACAGCCGGCCTAGGTTCGACCACACGTGAGGGAGGGGGCCATTGCACTCTCCATCCGGTTCGCTACCTTGCAGGCCAGTTTCCACTGTTTGAGTGGGAGGAGGTGGGTGATAGGTAAGGAAGATAGCTTAGTTAGGTAGTTAGTATCTAGGCTAGGCTAGGTAAGGTTAGGTTTTTGACTTTGACTTGTTGTTTTGGTGTTGTTGTTGCTTTCCTTAAGCAGGATGGCATCGATCGAGGAGACTGAAGGAGTGTCACCGATCGCGGCTCGTACGCGTTCTCGCGTGGGTGTCACGATGGACGAGCGCACGGCGGCAGCAGCTGATACGGGAGTCACCGATCTACCTTCTGCGGACGAGCGACGGAGATCGCCGGTCAGGTCATCGCGTCGTGGGTCCGTGGACGACGAGTTGACGACGTTCGAAGCCAGAGACACAGTGAGTGATCCTTTTGTGACGGGATTTGGCGCGACTGGCGGGATGTCAGCAGGCACCGACTTCTATGGAGACCAGGATCGTCTGAGCGACGCAACGAGGCCGAAGAGGTTCGAGACCAACCCTTACCGTTCGGTCTACAAGGTCGAGGCGGCACCGACGCCGAGGACAGGACTGTTCCCGGGCGAGACGCCGATGGAGCGGATCTTGAGACTCGCCAAGCGCGAAGGACTGAAGGGTCAGGCAGCGTTAGACTACGCGATAGACCAAGCGGCTAGGGAGGAAGACGCAAACCGGAGAGAGCGGGCGAGCCGGGAAGATGCAGACCGGAGAGAGAGAGAGATAGCGTTGAGAGACAGAGAGATGGCACACGAACTAGCGATGGCGCAGCTGACGTTGCAAGGCGCCGGGAACCGCAGGAATCGTCAACCCGAGTTCGAGACGGTCAAGCTAGGTTACCTTTTTCGAGGATAAGGACGACCTAGAAACCTACTTGTGTCAGTTCGAGCGATTCGCCAAGGCTCAAGACTGGAAGAAGGACACGTGGGCTATTCGCTTGGGGACCTTGCTGAAGGGGAAGGCGAGGGAAGTTTACGTTGGTTTGAATGAGGACGACTCTGCCGACTACGAGATCCTGAAGGCAGCGTTGTTGGTACGATTCAACCTGACGGCCGAGACGTATCGGAAGAAGTTTCGCCAGCTACGAAGGGAGCCACCAGAGACTTTCAAACAGTATCTGCGGAAGTCAGAGTTGTTCCTGGAGCGCTGGATGGGACTAGCGAACAAGAAGGCCACGTATGCGGACTTACTGGACCTAGTGCTGATGGAGCAGATGGTCAACGGTTTGACGCCAGAACTGGTCACGTTCGTGCGCGAGCGCAACCCAGCAACGGTGGAGGAGGCCGCGACGTTAGCACAGCAGTACGTCGACGCCAGGGCGGGAACCAACCTACGTTTCCCACCACGTCAACCCTTTACACCCAGGGACAAGAGCGAGGGTCGCAAGCCAGCGGGACCACGACCCAACTCGCCTGACAAGCGGGTGTGCTACACTTGCGGACAGAAAGGGCATCTGAAGCGAGATTGTCCGAAACGCAGCGAGCGGAGTGGAGCAGCGTTGCGCATCTTGAAGGAGGCAGGCAAGGAGGGAGATCCTCGGTTCCAGAGCCAAGTGGTAGTGGAAGGTGTTCCGCTGACGGCTGTGAGGGACACGGGGGCCGACTTGATTTGCCTGCGGAAGGGAGAGGTTGCCAACCTTGTCTACACAGGACGCACGCGCGCGTCGGATTCGCCGTTCGCCAGCTATCCAAGTCACTGCCGACAGCGTGGGTACAGTTGGAGTCACCGTTCTACACCGGGAGAGTGGAGGTGGTGGTGGTGCCGGACTTGATCTACCCAGTGGTGATCGGCAACTGGGCGAAGACGGAGCAGCAGCATGATACAGCACTGCCAGTGTTTGCCGAGGGGAGCGCTGAGTGTTGCGCTGTGCAGACGCGAGCGCAGCCAGCCAAGGAGCAAGTCGCTACAGAACCGTTGGTAGTCGGACCAGGCAAGAGCATCGTCGCGACGCCGAAGGAGATTCGCCAACTGCAGTTGGAAGACGGCGAGCTTGCGAAGGTACGACAGCTAGCAGACCGGAAGGCAGGAAAGGAGCAACGAGGCAAAGGGCAAGTGGCATTTGTCTGGAAGCGGGGCCTGTTGTACCGCGAGTACACAGGACAGGACAAAGTGGATCACAGCCAGTTGGTGGTACCAGCCAAGCTTCGATCGGAGGTACTACGCACGGGACACGACACACCTATGGCTGGACATCTAGGAGCCAAGCGGACCCTGGATCGCGTGTGGGCCGAGCACTACTGGCCAGGGATGTGCCGTGATGTGAGAAAGTACTGTGCTTCATGCGACGTGTGCCAGCGAACGACGCCAAAGGGGAGAGCCAGGAAAGTACCAGTGCAGAGAGTCGGCAAGAACAGGAAACCGTACCAAGTGCTGAAACGCTACGTGGAACGTGCGGCAGAACCAGAACCGACGGTGGCCGTCGTGTTGGACCAAGCCGAGACAGAGGGGACCACAGGTATCAGCTACCAGGGCACCGTACCACCGAAACCGCTACAAGCGAGCGAAGGGCCAGTGGGCGTACAGATGGACACGGAGCTGTCTGCGCTACAGGGGAGAGCGCTGCCGCTACCCAGCTTGGACGAATGCGAAGTGGAACTGACTGACGACAGCGCTGTTCGCGTGCACCAGCATCCGCTACCATTCTCACAGATGGAAGTCGTCAAGGGTGAAGTGGAACCGATGCTGGAGTCGGGAGTTGTCGAGTCGTGTACGTCGCCGTACGAAGCACAGATCGTGCGAGTAAGGAAGAAGGGAGAGGTCAACAGAAGGGATGACTGCCAGAGAGCTTTCAGCGATTTGAAGAGAGCGCTGACCAGTGAGCCAGTGGTCAAGTTACCAAGCTTAGACAAAGAGCTCATCTTGAGGACGGACGCACCTCAACAGTGCCAGACTCACCCGGTGGGCTATGCAGCTGCAGGCGTACGTCTTCTCAGTTCGACCAATTCCAGGGAGAGACAACATTGAAGCGGATTTCCTCAGCAGATCTGACCCTGTGGAAGTTTAGGTTTTGAACTCTCCGTAGGTTCGTCTTGGGAGGGGGGTGTGTCACAGGGCAGCCCGTGAAGAAAGCCATGTAGTCTGTGTGTGAAGAGTATAGGGCGGGGGTGGTACTGCGTGTTGCCGTATTCGTGATTATTATTGTCTCGGGAGCGTGCAAAGCGTGGTAAACAGCATACGCCGGTTAGGCCAGGTTAGGAATTTGCTCACTATGGTTAGAACGTGTTTGTCAGCAGTACAGTGTAGACGGTGTTTGTCTAGTGCTCTGTGGTTTTTGCTGTGTTCTGGAATTAGGGTGGGACGGGTATTAACGAATAATAATATCTGGTTCCGAGAAGGATACTAGTTTAAAGATTGCAAATTTCTGAAGTGATACGCTCAGTTGGAGTGCAGTTGTAGAAAAGCAAGTCTGTGGTAGTGTGGTAGGTAGTATCGAGGTATTGTCTACTACGGGAACTACACACTACCGGATTACCCTAATTGGATGTACTTTCGTAGGAGGGCAGTGGAGAAGGGCTACGGGGTGCAATTTACATGCGAACCGTTGGGTGAGTGGATGGTGGTTTTTCCTTACTGTGCCAATAACCAAGGGCCGGCTGTTGGGGTGTTGAATGATAGCTGTATGTGAGACAGAAGGAAGGATGAGAAATGGTTGCACTGAGGAGAGGCAGAAGAAAGGAAGAGTGCGACTGAAGAAGGGAGAATGAGGGAGAAGAAAGGGGGTGGAGTGTGATGAAGGTAGGATGGAAGTGGTTGCTGTTGTTGTCGTTGGGGATGTTTGATATGAATAATGTGGTGATGGTTACTTGTATTCATTTGCAGCATCGTTCATTCCAGGCATCCATGATTTCATTGAATTGTATAATATGTATTTGATTCCAGTGACGATAACAGTAGAAAGCGAGAGAGAGTCAAGGACGGGGGAAATAGACTGCAGTTGGACCCCTCAAGTGGCAGAAGTTTAATGGAGTAGCTAGTGAGAGTGGGGGGGGGGGGGTAAGTGTGATGGAGGGAGGGGGACAGAATCGAGAACATGACATTTACGATGCGACAAGCATGTTACAGGTTCGTCGAGGTTCGTCAAGGATTGACGTTGAGGATTAAATTCGAGGCCTGAGTACGAGGATCGAGTCCGAAGTTCGCAGCTCAACGTTCGTCAATCCGCCAGTTCGTCGCTGGATAACGTGAGGCAGCAACGACGACGACACTTGGTCAAGTGGACCAAACATCATCAACATCGCCATCTGTTATTGTCCACGCGTCCCCTGTTATCAGCGCCATCATCATCACTTCAACATCATCGTCAGTGGCGACCACGGGTGGCAACGCTCCTTCGTTTGGACGTCAACGGAAGGGAGTGGATACTTTTGAGGAGACTTTACCAGGGACTGCATTTCACCAGGTGGGCCCGTTTTGTGTTGTCCCTCTCCTACGCTTAACCCCCCCTGTCTGTTTGTGAACACGTGCCTCGGACTTTGGCTGTGCACGTTCGATTTGAGGACGTTGGTCGATTAGCGACCCCCGATCACCCACGAACCATTGCATCGTTCCATTGACCCATTGATTGTTTCATTACCATTTCTTCGTTTCATGTGTAAATGTTGTATGTGTATGAGTGTGTGGTATGAAAGAATAAATAGCTTGAAAGTTGTATATATAATCGTTGTGTTTTCATCCCTTCACGTCTGCGGGAAATCGCCATTCTGTCTGGGTTGTCTGCGTGTGTAAGGTGTTTGTTTGTGGCGTCTGCCCAGGGAGAGTCGTGGCGGTGACACAAAACGACATGGTTTACATGCGATAAATCAAACCAACTTGTAAAAATTTAAACAAGTGTTGACCATTGCATATTTTTAAAATCTCTTTCAAAGGTATTGAACCAAAATGTGTTTCTCTTTTATCAAGCAGGTCAGCACATTCAGACATGAAATGGCGAACAGAAAAGGATTTATCACATGCAAAGAACCATGGTGGTTCTTCCTCTTTTAACAGGAAACTGTGGGTTACATAAGTATGCCCAATGTGAAGGCGAGACAAAACTGTTTCTTCTTTACGAGTGGATGCAAAGTTAGGCAAAGAAGCTGACAAATCGGGAAGAATTTGAAATAATTTGTTGTTGGTATGGTTAGACCAGTCAGTCTGCCACAGTCCTTTACAATAAGATCCAGTCATACAACGTAGGTTAGAGTTTGGCACACACTGGAAAATCTCTGGAGGGAAATCGAGATGCAGATCGAGCATCTTTAGCCGCTTTGTCCACTGCAATATTGCCGCGGATGCCCATGTGACCAAGGACCCACATAAAAACTATGTTTTTACCATCAGAACAGATACTAAACAACAAAGGGAGATTATATAATATACAGATACTACACAACAATGGGAGACTAAACATAAAGATACTACACAACAGTGGGGACTATACATACATATACTACACAATAAGGGGAGACTATACATACAGATACTACACAACAAGGGGAGACTATACATACAGATACTACACAACAAGGGGAGACTACACATGCAGATACTTTACAACAAGGGGAAACTATACATACAGATACTACACAACAAGGGGAGACTATACATACATACATATACTACACAATAAGGGGAGGCTATATATACATATACTACACAACAAGGGGAGACTATCGCACACTGTCCTCACTTTATAGTATCGTTGCCGTCTTCAATCATCATACATAGAGATACTACACAACAAGGGGAGACTATACATACATACATATAGTACACAATAAGGGGAGGCTATACATACATATACTACACAACAAGGGGAGACTATCGCACACTGTCCTCACTTTATAGTATCGTTGTCGTCTTCAATCATCATCATCGTCATTTTCGTTGTTAGTGTTATCTACATGATCCTCACTATCGTCGCCGCCCTCGTCCGCAGAGGTATGTATGAACTACAGCAGCAACTGCAAGAATTGTAATGTTTTGTCCGTTGACTTCCAAAGGTGTATAAAAATGAACTCAATATTCTTCATGAATAATAGAAGAGGCCACCGGACAATATCACTGTTGTCTTCAATCATCATCGTCGTCATCTGCGTCATCGTTATACCTTTCTTCATAATCATCACACCATCTACATCAGCAAAATTTGTAATGCTTTTATGCTTTGACTTTTAAAGGTCTTTGCTATCAAAGTTTTAGTGTGACTCCATCAATCTCGCTATTGTCCATCAATATTAACAAAGGCCACTGGACAGATCTGAATATGAATATCAGAGGACGCAAAACACCGAACGATGTTTTCTCATCATCATCATCATCATCATCATCATCATCATCATCATCATCATCATCATCATCATCATCATCATCATCATCATCATCACCACCACCATCGTCATCATTATCATCATTATCATCATTATTTTTATCCTCATCTTCATCATCATCATCATCATCATCATCATCATCATCATCATCATCATCATCATCATCATCATCATCATCATCGTCATCATAATCATTATTATCTTTATCCTCATCTTCATCTTCATCATCATCAATGAACATTGAAATTTAACGTCTACACCCTCCATTAGCCATATGGCAGACGGGGATAACCATCCCAGTGCATTAAGGGGTAGGGACCTACATCAACACTGAACCACCAGAGCAATCATACTTCTAAAATGGACAGTGACGAAATGGCCACTTTTATCTTACCAATCACGGCGTGCCAGGCCAACGCTCTACCACTTGAGCTACGGCGGTAGGGTGTGGAAGAATAAGAAAAACAAGACAGGAATTTAAAAAAAAATATTAATAAAAAAGCTTAGTCTACTGTTAAAGAACAGAGGTTTGCATTTAAAAGTAAAGAAAAACTATTACACAATACCTTAACTAAACAGCAGGCAGTATCATCATCGTCCAGCTTCAACAGTGACCAAAACGTGTAATACTTCAGGTTACTGTTGTGAGGTTAATGATTTGTCCACCGCCCTAGCTCAAGTGGTACAGAGTTCGCCTGGCACACCGATGACCCAGTTTCGAATCCCGTGGTGGGCGATATAAAAAGTGGCCATTTTCACTGTCCATTTTAGCAGTATGATTGCTCTGGTGGTTCAGTGTTGATTCAGGTCCCTACCCCTCTTTCCTGGGATTGTTTGTTTGTTTATTTCATTTAACGTCTATTCACCGAAGTGATTTTAGACAAGAAAATAAAAGGAAGGTGGGGGGGGGAATGGTATGTGCTACATGGAAGGGGGAAAGGAAATAACATTTAAACAAAATGGTACAGTACCATAACATGAAATAAAATTAAATAAAAATTAAGTATTCAAACAATATTTTAAAATCTTAAAAAAATAAATAAAATAAAATAAAATAAAATAAAATAAAATTACTATGGAACATGTCAAACTTGCGAAATGTTCATGTACAGAAAAGTCAATTTTGTGAGATTGTCATATACGAAGTAATCAGAATAAACTTGCAATTTTTATAACAAATGTCCTAAAGGACTATAAATTATAGATTTAGCGATGGTTATCCAATATTTACTTTTTTATTTTGAACATTATGAATGTTCTGTGGAATATATTGTGTTATTACACTGCAGTCATGAATAATATGATTTATAATTAAATTTTCATTGCAAATGCAAACAATATTCTTGCAATATTTTGTCCTCCAAGAATTTAAAACAAGACGATGTGCTAAAGAGGTTATTGTTCGAGGATACTGTGAATTATCACTATATATTATTTTAAAGGAAATTTATTTTTTTCTTTTCTTTTCTATTATACTATACATTTCTTTTGTTGATAAGGGGATGTCAATAGGGCTAACTTTGTGTTGATTTTTCGCCCCTTCTTTTGCTTTCCTGTCTGCCCAATCATTATTATCTAAACCACAATGAGATGGTATCCAACAAAAATGAACATTTGTGCCATTGATAATTAAGCAATGTATAAGACATTTTATGTCATATATAATATCACCTCTGCTTTTATACATATTAGAGTCCAGACTCTGAAGAACAGATTTGGAGTCTACACATAATAAGATATTTAAAAAGGTCTTTTGTTGACTCAAGATTTTATGTAATGACATAAGAATTGCAGTAAATTCTGCAGTATAAATTGAACGATCTTTACCTAAATACAAGGATTCACTAATTTTTAAAGCAGGTATAACATAACCAGCCCCGGTTTGGCCTGTGTCTAAAACAGAACCATCAGTATAAAGTTGCAAATAAGAATATTATTTTTTATCTATGTGTTCATAAGCTTCTGTTGCTAACAATAATCCATTTTCTTTTTTCCGTATAACAGTATATTCAAAATCAAAGTTTGCTCGCTTAAATTCCCAGATTGGTACAGGCATTTGAGGTATTTTTTAGAGATTGATTTAGGAAATAACTTTGACCCCTGTAAAAGTTCATTTGTATAAGTTGCAATTGTTTGTAAGTAACTGATACCCTGTGCACTTTTTGGATAATCAAAATCAGATCTTACTTCTAGTTCTGTGTCAGTGAAATTTTCTACAGCAGAGGCTCTAACTATATATTTAGCGCATGATATTTTTTTCCACTCATTTAATGGTAATACTCCAGCTGCTTTATAAGCATCGTCAGTTTTTGTATGTACTGGAATACCCATAACAATTTTAATTGCTTTACTGTCCATAATCAGTAAATATTTTGGTGCCGAAAAATATACCTCTTGTCCATACGTTAATTTAGATCTGACAAGCAAGCACACGAGATGAATAAGAGTTTTAGTATCGCGTCCCCATTTTTGAAAGCTTATAGTCTTTATTAAATTTAAACTTTTAACGGCCTTTTCCAACAAATAATGTATATGTTTTTCCAACTTAATTTAGATGTAAAATATACCCATAGAAATTTTATTTCCTGTACATATTTAAATTCTTTGATATTAATATAAAATTTCCCTGGGATGATTATGCCCGTCTGCCCTATCGCCAATGGTGGGTGTAGACGTTAAACCTCAATGTTCTTTTCTCTTCTCTGAGGTTAATGTTGCGACGCACACTGCCTCATCCAAATATTAAACAATCAGTGGAAAACGATTCCTTGTATTTATGAAAGATGCTAAGAATAATCCAATGCACTAGGATAATTTTTTAAAATATTTATTTCCAGATTTATTTAACACACCAATAAGGGGAGATTATCGCACACTGTCATCACCTTATAGTATCGTTCTGATCTTCAATCATCATCGTCGTTATTTTCGTTGTCAGGGTTATCTACATGATCCTCACTTTCGTCGCCTATCCTGTTCATTATACTCAACTATAGCACCGACTGCAAGAATTTAATGTTTTGTTCCTTGACTTTCAAAGTGAATGGCATTAAAAAAACGTTTTAATTTTTTTTACATAAAATAAATGAACTCAATATTCCACGTGAATAATAATAGAGACCATCTGACACTTTAATTGTTGTAGACAATCGTCATCATCGTCATCTTCGTCGTCATGGTCCTCTTCTACATAATCACCATCAACTGCCAATTCGGCAATACTTGTAATGATTTCATGCTTTGACTTTTAAAGGTCATTTGCTATTACACGTTTAGTTTTATTATCGACCCCGCTGTTGTCCATCAATACTAACAAAGGCCACCGGACAGATATGAAGGCGAATGTCAGAGGACACAAAACATAGAACGATGCTTTTTCGTCGTCGTCATCATCATCATCATCATCATCATCATCATCATCATCATCATCATCATCATCATCATCATCATCATCATCATCGTCATCATCATCATCATCATCATCATCATCATCATCAGCATCATCATCATCAGCATCATCATCATCATTGTCCGCGACGACGTTAACTACTGCCTGAGGTTAGAGTTTAATTCTCATAAAACTACCCCACAGTATTACTGATTGCAGAAGAAGAAGACGTAGAAGAATAAATGAACATTGAGGTTTAACGTCTACACCCACCATTGGTTATAGGGCAGACGGGGATAACCATCCCAGGACATCAGGGGTAAAGACCTGAATCAACACTGAACCACCAGAGCAATCATACTGCTAAAAGGGACAGTGACAAATGGCCGCTTTTATCTTGTCCCATCACGGGATTCGAGCCTGGGTCATCGGCGTGCCAGGCCAGCACTCTACCACTTGATCTACGGCGGTGGGTCGTGGAAGAAGAAGAAGAAGAAGAAGAAGAAGAAGAAGAAGAAGAAGATAAGGATAAAAAGTAGTGTAGTACTGTAGAACAGAGTTATGCATTGAAAACTAAAGGAAGACTATTACACAATACGCAACTCTACATCAGGCAGTATCATCATCGTACAACTCTACATCAGGCAGTATCATCATCGTACAACCTTACACCAGGCAGTATCATTATCGTACAACTCTACATCAGGCAGTATCATTATCGTACAACTCTACATCAGGCAGTATCATTATCGTACAACTCTACATCAGGCAGTATCATCATCGTACAACTCTACATCAGGCAGTATCATCATCGTACAACCCTACACCAGGCAGTATCATTATCGTACAACTCTACATCAGGCAGTATCATTATCGTACAACTCTACATCAGGCAGTATCATTATCGTACAACTCTACATCAGGCAGTATCATCATCGTACAACTCTACATCAGGCAGTATCATTATCGTACAACTCTACATCAGGCAGTATCATCAACGTACAACTCTACACCAGGCAGTACCATCATCGTACAACTCTACATCAGGCAGTATCATCATCGTACAACTCTACACCAGCCAGTATCATCATCGTACAACTCTACACCAGGCAGTATCATTATCGTACAACTCTACATCAGGCAGTATCATCATCGTACAACTCTGCACCAGGCAGTATTATCATCGTACAACTCTACATCAGGCAGTATCATCATTGTACAACTCTACATCAGGCAGCATCAGCATTGTACAACTCTTCATCAGGCAGTATCATCATTGTACAACTCTACATCAGGCAGTATAATCATTGTACATCTCTACATCAGGCAGTATCATCAATGTACAGCTTCAATAGTGACCAAACAGTTCAAGGTTACTGTTGTGAGATTAGTGTTGGGACGGACACTGCCTCGCCCAAGTATAAAACAATCAGTGCAAAACTATTCATTGTATTTATGAAAGATGCTAAGAATAATCCGGTTTACAAGGATGATTCTTATTTTAAATCCATACTTATCTGGAAATAACTGTGAAATATTTAAGAAAATCAGAAAGAACCAAGTGCCGACCCGTTGGACACCATATTTCAGTAATAACTCAACGTATTGTGACCAAGGTTTTTAATGACATGACCTCGGTAAATTTACAACCTCCCGTTCTATCATGTCTGCTCTACCGCAAGGTCAAGGTCACGCGCCGCATTTTGCTGCTAAACACGTTTTGCTCAATATCTTCACAACGGCTGAAGCGATTTGGTTGAGTTTTGGTATACAGATACTATAAATCATGGGTCATCCTACATTAGCAGTCTGGCATCATACAATAGCAGTCTGTCATCATATAGTAGCAGTCTGTCATCATACAATAGCAGTCTGTCATCATACAATAGCAGGCTGTCATCCTATAGTAGCAGACTGTCATCCTACAATAGCAGTCTGTCATCCTACAATAGCAGTCTGTCATCCTACAATAGCAACCTGTCATCCTACAATAGAAGTCTGTCATCCTACAATAGCAGTCTATAATCCAATAATAGCTGTCTGCCATCCTACAATATCAGTCTGTCATCCTACAATAACGGTCTGTAATTCTACAATAGCAATCTGTCATCTTACAACAGCAGTCTGTCATCCTACAATAGCAGTCTGTCATTCTATAATAGCAGTCTGTCATTCTACAATAGCAGTCTGTCATCTTACAATAGCAGTCTGTCATCTTACGACAGCAGTCTGTCATCCTACAATAGCAGTCGGCAATCCTACAATAGTAGTCTATCATCCTACAATAGCAGTCTCCCATCCTACAATAGCGGTCTGCCATCCTACAATAGCACTCAGTCTTCTTACAATAGCAGACCGCCCTACTACAATATTAGTCTGCTAATATACAATAGCAGACCGCCCTATTACAATATTAGTCTGCCAATATACAATAGCAGTCCGCCCTACTACAATATTAGTCTGCCAATATACAATAGCAGTCCGCCCTACTACAATATTAGTCTGCCAAAGATACAATAGCAGTCCGCCCTACTACAATATTAGTCTGCCAATATACAATAGCAGTCCGCCCTTCTACAATATTAGTCTGCCGTAGATACAATAGCAGTCCGCCCTACTACAATATTAGTCTTCCAAAGATACAATAGCAGTCCGCCCTACTACAATATTAGTCTGCCAAAGATACAATAGCAGTCCGCCCTACTACAATATTAGTCTGCCAATATACAATAACAGTCCGCCATACTACAATATTAGTCTGCCAATATACAATAACAGTCCGCCGTACTACAATAATAATCTGCCAATATACAATAGCAGTCCGGGTGTCGGTCACTCCGAATTTCACCATTTTGTTCCAAAACACATTGTTGTCAAAGAATGACTGAAAAGCAATTGCTGATGCTAACTTTGGATACTGTAACTATTGCTAAGCATGTTAGATCATTCGTGTGTGTACTTTCTTAAAGGTCAAGGTCATTGTGTTGTACCATCTAAAAATAGGATGAACCCAGTTGGATTTTTTTTTTGCCTACAGCTACTACAGTATAGCCTGTTGCAAATAAGGGGACAATTCTGTGTCTACATCTACTATACATGTAGTATAGCCTGTTGCAAATAAGGGGATAATTGTTTGTCTACAGGTACTACAGAACAGCCTGTTGTAACTAAGGGATAGTTGTTTTCTGACAGATACTACAGAATCCTATCCTATCCTATGCTATCCCGTAACTCGAAGGTCGTTAGGGCACCACAGATGATCGTTTAACCTGCGCACTCTGTCTTTCTCTGTCCTCGGCAACCTTCACGGTGTCAAGCCAGCCCATTCTCTTTTTCTGTCTCCTTATTCTTCTGCCTCCTTGCATGATGGTACAAATGATTTTTTGTAACGCTTTACTGTCCCTATTGAAAAGTAAAGAGGTTGTTGGTGCTTTAGGTATTTCTCGTTGATTATTCTGAGGTTGAAAATCTGTTCAGTGGTACTTCGTCGTGTCCTGAATCCTGCTTGTTCTTCAGCTATGATTTGTTCAGCTTGGGGTTTCAACCTGTTGAGTCTGATTTTCAGGGGGACCTTGCTATGATGGCTGATGAGGCTGATGGTGCGGTACTTTTCACACTCCTGAAGGCTACCTTTTTGAGGAAGAGTGATGACAAGCGACTGGGTCCATGGTGTAGGCCACTCCCCACTCTGCCAGATCTTGTTACAGATAATGGTGAGGGCGTCAATCATGGCTTCTCCTCCTGTTTGAAGCAATTCCGCAGGTATGTTGTCCACTCTCGCTGGCTTCCCCTTTTCAGAGATAGCACTGCTGCCTAAACTTCTTATCGAAGTATTGGGAGGATTTCTACTTCTTCTTCTCTGTTCTGGTTAAATGCTAGAACAGATAGGTCTCCTTTTGGTGTGTGATTGTAAATGTTAGAGCAGTACTTGGTCCATCTATCCAAGACATCTTGTTCTTCTTTAAGGCATGAGGCAGACGTGTTTTGGATCGTATCATAAAAAGAACCACACTACAGAATAACATGCTGTAAATAAGGCAACAATTGTTTGCATATAGATCTTACGGAATAGAACATTGTAAATTAGCGGACAATTTCTTGCAAACAGATACAACAGAATAGAAAGTTGTCAATAAGGGGAGACCATACATACAGATACTACACAACAAGGTAGACTATACATACATATACTACACAGTAGGGGAGACTATACATACAGATACTACACAACAAGGGGAGACTATACATACATATACTACACAACAAGGGCAGACTATACATACAGATACTACACAGTAGGGGAGACTATACATACAGATACTACACAACAAGGGAGACTATACATACAGATACTACACAATAAGGGGAGACTATAGAAACAGACACTACACAATAAGGGGAGGCTATGCATACAGATACTACACAATAAGGGGAGACTATAGAAACAGACACTACACAATAAGGGGAGGCTATGCATACAGATACTACACAATAAGGGGAGGCTAAACATACAGATACTACACAACAAGAGGAGACTATGCATACAGATACTACACAACAAGAGGAGACTATGCATACAGATACTACACAACAAGAGGAGACTATGCATACAGATACTACACAACAAGAGGAGACTATGCATACAGATACTACACAACAAGAGGAGACTATGCATACAGATACTACACAATAAGGGGAGACTATACATACAGATACTACACAGTAGGGGAGACTATACATACAGATACTACACATTAGGGGAGACTACACATGCAGATATTACACAACAAGGGGAGACTATCACAAACTGTTCTCACTTTATAGTATCGTTGCCGTCTACAATCATCATCACCGTCATTTTCCTTGCTAGTGTTATCTACATGATCCTCACTATTGTCGCCGCCCTCCTCTGCAAAGGTATGAACTACAGCAGCAACCGCAAGAATTGTATTGTTTTGTTTGTTGACTTCCAAAATTGTATATAAATGAACTCAATATTCCTCATGAATAATAGAAGAGGTCACCGGACAATTTCACTGTTGTCTTCAATCATCATCATCATCATCATCATCATCATCATCATCATCATCATCATCATCATCATCATCATCATCATCATCTGCGTCGTCGTTATACTTTTCTTTATATTCATCACAACATCCACATCAGCAATTTTTTTTTTTTATGCTTTGACTTTTAAAGGTCTTTGCTATCAAATTTTTAGTGTGATTTCATCAACCTCGCTATTGTCCATCAATATTAACAAAGGCCACTGCACAGATCTGAATACGAATGTCAGAGGACGCAAAACACCGGACGATGTTTTCTCATCATCATCATCATCATCATCATCATCATCATCATCATCATCATCATCATCATCATCATCATCATCATCATCATCATCATCATCATCATCATCATCATCATCTTCATTATCGTCATCATTATCTTTATTTTCATCTTTATCATCATCAATGTTACAATTATGAGAAAAACGTGGACGGTCACTGTCATCTAATAATCATTTAGGTGACAGCAATAACTAACTGGATGGCAACTACCACTTTGGAAGAGACACAACGTGTGTGTACAACACAAGGGATACAGGTTTGGGGTAGACACAACGTGTGTGTACAACACAAGGGATACAGGTTTGTGGTAGACACAACGTGTGTGTACAACACAAGAGATACAGGTTTGGGGTAGACACAACGTGTGTGTACAACACAAGGGATACAGGTTTGTGGTAGACACAACGTGTGTGTACAACACAAGAGATACAGGTTTGTGGTAGACACAACGTGTGTGTACAACACAAGGGATACAGGTTTGTGGTAGACACAACGTGTGTGTACAACACAAGGGATACAGGTTTGTGGTAGACACAACGTGTGTGTACAACACAAGAGATACAGGTTTGGGGTAGACACAATGTGTGTGTACAACACAAGGGATACAGGTTTGTGGTAGACACAACGTGTGTGTACAACACAAGGGATACAGGTTTGTGGTAGACACAACGTGTGTGTACAACACAAGGGATACAGGTTTGTGGTAGACACAACGTGTGTGTACAACACAAGGGATACAGGTTTGTGGTAGACACAACGTGTGTGTACAACACAAGGGATACAGGTTTGTGGTAGACACAACGTGTGTGTACAACACAAGGGATACAGGTTTGTGGTAGACACAACGTGTGTGTACAACACAAGGGATACAGGTTTGTGGTAGACACAACGTGTGTGTACAACACAAGGGATACAGGTTTGGGGTAGACACAATATGTGTACAACACAAGGGATACAGGTTTGGGGTAGACACAACGTGTGTGTACAACACAAGAGATACAGGTTTGGGGTAGACACAACGTGTGTGTACAGCACAAGGGATACAGGTTTGGGGTAGACACAACTTGTGTGTACAACACAAGGGATACAGGTTTGGGGTAGACACAACGTGTGTGTACAACACAAGAGATACAGGTTTGGGGTAGACACAACGTGTGTGTACAGCACAAGGGATACAGGTTTGGGGTAGACACAACGTGTGTGTACAACACAAGAAATACAGGTTTGGGGTAGACGCAACGTGTGTGTAGAACACAAGAAATACAGGTTTGGGGTAGACACAACGTGTATGCACAACACAAAAGATACAGGTTTGGGGTAGACACAACGTGTGTGTACCACACAAGAGATACAGATTTGGGGTAGAAACAACCTGTTTGTATAACACAAGAGATAAAGATTTGGGGTAGACTCAACGTGTGTGTAGAACACAAGAGATAAAGGTTTGGGGTAGACACAACGTGTGTGCACAACACAAGAGATACAGGTTTGGGGTAGACGCAACGTGTATGTACAACACAAGAGATACAGGTTTTGGGGTAGACACAACGTGTATGTACAACACAAGAGATACAGGTTTGGGGTAAACACAACGTGTGTGTTGTCACGTGGGGTTTATGGGCTCTGCACAATGGAATTATGGACCCTCACGTTTATTCGGTGGGAACTGCTAGTAAGTCACCCTATGAATTACTTTAATAAATTTATTTGTTTAGCTCGTTCTGTGTTAAGGTTGGGGTACAGAAATAGATAGAAAAATGGTAAAAGATTACTGTCACACTAGCTTTCACACGGCTATGAATCATATGTAGTCCAGCCACTTGATAACAGTTAAAATCACACATTTATTTCTTCTACTCTATACAAGATTCTCTAAGTACTAATCTACCTTAAAAAGTCTCAGTTACTGCTAATAGTTCGATCGCTGATAGTCTAGGCAGCTGTTATATCTTCCTCGAGCACTTGCTATTACTTTGCATGTAGATTTGGACTACTGTGGTCCGTTTTACAGTTTCTGAAGAGTTGGACTACTGTGGTCCTGTTTCGATCAGTTTAAGTGCACCTTCGGCGAATACACTTAACTGCTAGATGGTGTGTGCGAAGTCCTTCTGTGAGGTAGCTTCTGGTCCACCTGTGTCGTTGTGTAGTTGGGTTCCCTTGCCACGCTGTGGGGTCTGACAGGGTGTTTTTCCGGGTAGCTCTTTCCGACTTGTGCGGTAGAGGCTCCTCAACCAACTCGTCGTTTCTGTGGAGTGGGGTGCACAGGATAGCTCGCCTGCTCGTCTGTAATATAAGAGACGAAATTCTGCACAACCCTGAATAATCGGTTTGTGCAGAGCGTCTCACTGAAAGCCAAAGTAGCCCTCAGTGATAGCTCCACATCTCTATACATAAGCGACGAACATTCTGCTACTTCCGGGGTCCACTGGAATCTCACTCTAAGTTTCCATACATACATAAATATCAATCGTGTCTAACTATACACATACAGAATTAATAATATTATAAACATTCAGTGGTACAGCCACTGGTCTGCAAACATACATATAAGTTAAACAACAGTGGTTCCGTATGGTATGCAACATGGCGGCGCAACCGGTCGTGTTTCGCCACGTGTTCGGCTTTTCCACATGGTCACGCAAATTCGGATTAACAATTCACATTTATGCATAGCAAATTCCACAAACATAATTTCAACAATAATATAACTATATCACGATGAAACAGAAGGGTGTTCATTTACCTGTTTGACAAGTTCAGGCCCGTGATGACTTGATAGAATTCTAAGATTCTTCAGTCCTGCTTATTGGTCTATGAGTGAAGATAGTTCTCTGCTAGCTAAGTAGTTGTTACTTCTTCCTCGTCTCACACACGACTGATTAAAACTGTGTGTAGGGTCTGACAGTCAGAACTGCTCTACCCGCTTAGCCTGCTTCTAATTGGTTAAAACGGTCAGATTCAAAGCTCAAGTGCTGACTCACTACGCTGTGTGTGGCTGGCTCGCCGTGTGTGGCCTGCTGTGTACCTTAATTGCTGCTGAGTAATATACTGACTCTCTACTGTTACAATTACTACACAAGGCTAAATAGTCACTGGGCAGGGTTAAAACTAGCCAGTTCATGACATGTGTACAACACAAGAGATACAGTTTTGGGGTAGACACAACGTGTGTGTACAACACAAGAGATACAGGTTTGGGGTAGACACAACGTGTGTGTACAACACAAGAGATACAGGTTTGGGGTAGACACAACGTGTGTGTACAACACAAAAGATACAGATTTGGGGGAGACACAACGTGTATGTACAACACACGAGATACAGGTTTGGGGGAGACACATAATACTATGGTAGTGAGGACTATGGTAGCGAAGACCATGGTACTATGATAGTGAAGACTATGATACTATAGTTACGTAGCGAAGACCATGGTACTATGGTAGTGAAGACTATGGTACTATGATAGTGATGACTATGGTACTATAGTTACGTAGCGAAGACCATGGTACTATGGTAGTGAAGACCATGGTACTATGATAGTGAAGACTATGGTACTATAGTTACGTAGCGTAGACCATGGTACTATAGCAGTGAAGACTATGGTACTATGGTAGTGAAGACTATGGTACTATAGTGGCAAAGACCATGGTACTATGGTAGCGAAGACCATAGTACTACGGTAGCGAAGACCATGGTACTATACTATGGTAGCGAAGACTATGTTAGCGAAGACGATGGTACTATTGCAGCAAATACCACCCTACTATGATAGTGAAGACTATGGTAGTGAAGAACATAGTACTATGGTAGCGGAGACTATGGCAGCAAAGACCATTGTACTATGGTAGTAAAGACTTTCGTAGCAAATACCATGCTACTATGATAGTGAAGACATTACATTACATGGTTATTGCTTTAGGTCCAGCGGACTCTTCCAAGCCAAATCAGGACCAATAGTGAAGACTATGGTAGCGAAGAACATAGTACTATGGTAGCGAAGACTATGGTAGCAAAGACCATGGTACTATGGCAGCAAAAACCATTGTACTATGGTAGTAAAGACTTTGGTAGCAAAGACCATAGTACTATGGTAGCAAGGACATGGTACTATGGTAGCGAAGATTATGGTATTATGGTAGTGAAGACTATGGTAGCGAAGATCATGGTACTTTGGTAGTGAAGACTATGGTAGCGAAGACCATGGTACTACGGCAGCGAAGACCATGGCAAACCTACTATGCTAGTGAAGACTATGGTAGCGAAGGCCATGGAACTATTGCAGCGAAGACTATGGTACCATAATACTATAGTAGCGAAAACCATGGTACTATGGTAGTAAAGAGTATTAGGGTTCTATGGCAGTGAAGACGATAGTAGTGAAGACTATGGTACCATAATACTATAGTAGCGAAAACCATGGTACTATGGTAGTAAAGAGTATTATGGTTCTATGGTAGTAAAGCGTATTATGGTACTAGGGTAGTAAAGAGTATTATGGTTCTATGGTAGTGAAGACGATAGTAGTGAAGACTATGGTACCTTAATACTATAGTAGCGAAAACCATGGTACTATGGTAGTAAAGAGTATTATGGTTCTTTGGGTAGTGAAGACGATAGTAGTGAAGACTATGGTACCATAATACTATAGTAGCGAAAACCATGGTACTATGGTAGTAAAGAGTATTATGGTTCTATGGTAGTGAAGACGATAGTAGTGAAGACTATGGTACCATAATACTATAGTAGCGAAAACCATGGTACTATGGTAGTAAAGAGTATTATGGTTCTATGGGTAGTGAAGACGATAGTAGTGAAAACTATGGTACCATAATACTATAGTAGCGAAAGCCATGGTACTATGGTAGTAAAGAGTATTATGGTTCTATGGTAGTGAAGACCATAGTAGTGAAGACTAAAGAACGTTGGTATTGAACAAGGAGAAACTATTACACGCTGCCTCTATCATCATCATCATCATCATCATCATCATCATCATCATCATCATCATCATCATCATCATCATCATCATCATCATTATTATTATCCTTATCGTTGTCGTTTTGCATGTCGTCGTCATGGTTATTAATACGATCCTCAAAGTTTGCATCCCATACATCATCATCAACAACAGCCGTTGCAGCAGCAAGCTTTGTCCCTTGTGAAACCCTAGCCTGCAGGACGCGTATTCAAAAACTTATACTATTTAGTTTTTACTCTTTCTTGCCCTGGACAGGTTATAATCTTTGATCACCTTTCGCCCAAAAAAAAAACACCAAAAAAACACGTGCACCCCGTGAAATTATCCTTTTGCCTTTCATCCATTCTTATTCACCTCCACTATACACTCCACTCTCTCACCTGTACTTTATCCAAACTATCTGTGGACAACATACTTCTCACTGCGCGACAAGAACATGGTTCCATTTGAGCTGTGGGATCTGTGGACAACATACTTCTCGCTGCGCGACAAGAACATGGTTTGATTTGAGCTGTGGGATCTGTGGACAACATACTTCTCGCTGCGCGACAAGAACATGGTTCGATTTGAGCTGTGGGATCTGTGGACAACATACTTCTCACTGCGCGGAAAGAACAGGGTTCCATTTGAGCTGTGGGATCTGTGGACAACATACTTCTCTCTGCGCGACAAGAACATGGTTCTATTTGAGCTGTGGGATCTGTGGACAACATACTTCTCACTGCGCGACAAGAACGTGGTTCCATTTGAGCTGTGGGATCTGTGGACAACATACTTCTGGCTGCGCGGCAAGAACATGGTTCTATTTGAGCTGTGGGATCTGTGGCGGAATGGGAGGCGACTGGTCCACGCTTGGGAGAGAGAGAGATTGTCTACTTTCTATTTGTTGGATAGACTAGCCTTGGGTGGTTTCTGCTGCGCAGCATGCTTTGGTGTGGCCATTGGTTATGCAAGCTAAACGACTATGTTGTCCCCGCTTGAACATTCGTCTTCTGCTTTTGATGGTAAGTAGGACTACATTGTCGGCAGGCATTTTATGCAAGTCAGTGGCAGTGTATAGAGCACTGTTTACCATCAACACATTGTATGTAAGTCAGTGGCAGTGTATAGAGTAAACCCTGTTTACCATCAACACATTGTATGTAAGTCAGTGGCAGTGTATAGAGCACTGTTTACCATCAACACATTGTATGCAAGTCAGTGGCAGTGTATAGAGTAAACCCTGTTTACCATCAACACATTGTATGCAAGTCAGTGGCAGTGTATAGAGCAAACCCTGTTTACCATCAACACATTGTATGTAAGTCAGTGACAGTGTATAGAGCACTGTTTACCATCAACACATTGTATGTAAGTCAGTGGCAGTGTATAGAGCACTGTTTACCATCAACACATTGTATGTAAGTCAGTGGCAGTGTATAGAGCAAACCTGTTTACCATCAACACATTGTATGTAAGTCAGTGGCAGTGTATAGAGCACTGTTTACCATCAACACATTGTATGGAAGTCAGTGGCAGTGTATAGAGCACTGTTTACCATTAACACATTGTATGTAAGTCAGTGACAGTGTATAGAGTACTGTTTACCATCAACACATTGTATGTAAGTCAGTGGCAGTGTATAGAGTACTGTTTACCATCAACACATTGTATGTAAGTCAGTGGCAGTGTATAGAGCACTGTTTACCATCAACACATTGTATGTAAGTCAGTGGCAGTGTATAGAGCACTGTTTACCATCAACACATTGTATGTAAGTCAGTGGCAGTGTATAGAGTACTGTTTACCATCAACACATTGTATGTAAGTCAGTGACAGTGTATAGAGCACTGTTTACCATCAACACATTGTATGTAAGTCAGTGGCAGTGTATAGAGTAAACCCTGTTTACCATCAACACATTGTATGTAAGTCAGTGACAGTGTATAGAGAAAACCTGTTTACCATCAACACATTGTATGTAAGTCAGTGGCAGTGTATAGAGCACTGTTTACCATTAACACATTGTATGTAAGTCAGTGGCAGTGTATAGAGCAAACCCTGTTTACCATCAACACATTGTATACAAGTCAGTGGCAGTGTATAGAACAAACCCTGTTTACCATCAACACATTGTATACAAGTCAGTGGCAGTGTATAGAGCACTGCTTACCATCAACACATTGTATGTAAGTCAGTGGCAGTGTATAGAACAAACCCTGTTTACCATCAACACATTGTATACAAGTCAGTGGCAGTGTATAGAGCACTGCTTACCATCAACACATTGTATGTAAGTCAGTGGCAGTGTATAGAGCATTGTTTACCATCAACACATTGTATGTAAGTCAGTGACAGTGTATAGAGCACTGTTTACCATCAACACATTGTATGTAAGTCAGTGGCAGTGTATAGAGCACTGTTTACCATCAACACATTGTATGCAAGTCAGTGGCAGTGTATAGAGCACTGCTTACCATCAACACATTGTATGTAAGTCAGTGGCAGTGTATAGAGTAAACCTGTTTACCATCAACACATTGTACGTAAGTCAGTGGCAGTGCATAGAGCACTGTTTACCATCAACACATTGTATACAGGTCAGTGGCAGTGTATAGAGCACTGTTTACCATCAACACATTGTATGCAAGTCAGTGGCAGTGTATAGAGCACTGTTTACCATCAACACATTGTATACAGGTCAGTGGCAGTGTATAGAGCACTGTTTACCATCAACACATTGTATGCAAGTCAGTGGCAGTGTATAGAGCACTGTTTACCATCAACACATTGTATGTAAGTCAGTGGCAGTGTATAGAGTAAACCTGTTTACCATCAACACATTGTATGTAAGTCAGTGGCAGTGTATAGAGCACTGTTTACCATCAACACATTATATGTGTGTCAGTGGCAGTGTATAAAGCAAACCTGTTTACCATCAACACATTGTATGTAAGTCAGTGGCAGTGTATAGAGCACTGTTTACCATCAACACATTGTATGTAAGTCAGTGGCAGTGTATAGAGCAAACCTGTTTATTATCAACACATTGTATGTAAGTCAGTGACAGTGTATAGAGCACTGTTTACCATCAACACATTGTATGCAAGTCAGTGGCAGTGTATAGAGCACTGTTTACCAATCAACACATTGTATGTAAGTCAGTGGCAGTGTATAGAGCACTGTTTACCATCAACACATTGTATGTAAGTCAGTGCAGTGTATAGGGCACTGTTTACCATCAACACATTGTATGCAAGTCAGTGGCAGTGTATAGAGCACTGTTTTACCATCAACACATTGGTATGTAAGTCAGTGGCAGTGTATAGAGCAAACCTGTTTACCATCAACAACATTGTATGTAAGTCAGTGGCAGTGTATAAGCTACTGTTTACCATCAACACATTGTATGGTAAGTCAGTGGCAGTGTATAGGGCACTGTTTACCTCAAACACATTGTATGTAAGTCAGTGGCAGTGTATAGAGCACTGTTTACCAATCAACACATTGTATGCTAAGTCAGTGACAGTGTATAGAGCACTGTTTACCATCATCTCTTTGTCTGAAGTCAGTGGCAGTGTTTTAGGGCCATGTTTACCCTCAACACATTGTATGGAAAGTCAGTGGCAGTGTATAGAGCAACCTGTTTACCATCAACACATTGTATGTAAGTCAGTGACAGTGTATAGAGCACTGTTTACCATCAACACATTGTATGTAAGTCAGTGGCAGTGTATAGAGCACTGTTTACCATCAACACATTGTATGTAAGTCAGTGGCAGTGTATAGAGCACTGTTTACCATCAACACATTGTATGTAAGTCAGTGGCAGTGTATAGAGCACTGTTTACCATCAACACATTGTATGTAAGTCAGTGACAGTGTATAGAGCACTGTTTACCATCAACACATTGTATGCAAGTCAGTGACAGTGTATAGAGCACTGTTTACCATCAACACATTGTATGTAAGTCAGTGGCAGTGTATAGAGTAAACCTTGTTTACCATCAACACATTGTATGCAAGTCAGTGGCAGTGTAGAGAGCAAACCCTGTTTACCATCAACACATTGTATGTAAGTCAGTGACAGTGTATAGAGCACTGTTTACCATCAACACATTGTATGTATGTCAGTGGCAGTGTATAGAACACTGTTTACCATCAACACATTGTATGTAAGTCAGTGGCAGTGTTTAGAGCACTGTTTGTCATCAACACATTGTATGTAAGTCAGTGGCAGTGTATAGGGCACTGTTTACCATCAACACATTGTATGTAAGTCAGTGGCAGTGTATAGAGCTATGTTTACCATCAACACATTGTATGTAAGTCAGTGGCAGTGTATAGAGCACTGTTTACCATCAACACATTGTATGTAAGTCAGTGGCAGTGTATAGAGTACTGTTTACCATCAACACATTGTATGTAAGTCAGTGGCAGTGTATAGAGCACTGTTTACCATCAACACATTGTATGTAAGTCAGTGACAGTGTATAGAGCAAACCTGTTTACCATCAACACATTGTATGGAAGTCAGTGGCAGTGTATAGAGTAAACCATGTTTACCCTCAACACATTGAATGCAAGTCAGTGGCAGTGTATAGAGCAAACCCTGTTTACCATCAACACATTGTATGTAAGTCAGTGACAGTGTATAGAGCACTGTTTACCATCAACACATTGTATGTAAGTCAGTGGCAGTGTATAGAGCACTGTTTACCATCAACACATTGTATGTAAGTCAGTGGCAGTGTATAGAGCACTGTTTACCATCAACACATTGTATGTAAGTCAGTGGCAGTGTAGAGAGCAAACACTGTTTACCATCAACACATTGTATGTAAGTCAGTGGCAGTGTATAGAGCAAACCCTGTTTACCATCAACACATTGTATGTAAGTCAGTGACAGTGTATAGAGCACTGTTTACCATCAACACATTGTATGTAAGTCAGTGGTAGTGTATAGAGCACTGTTTACCATCAACACATTGTATGTAAGTCAGTGGCAGTGTATAGAGCACTGTTTACCATCAACACATTGTATGTAAGTCAGTGACAGTGTAGAGAGCAAACCCTGTTTACCATCAACACATTGTATGTAAGTCAGTGGCAGTGTATAGAGCACTGTTTACCATCAATACATTGTATGTAAGTCAGTGGCAGTGTATAGAGCACTGTTTACCATCAACACATTGTATGGAAGTCAGTGACAGTGTATAGAGCACTGTTTACCATCAACACATTGTATGCAAGTCAGTGGCAGTGTATACAGCAAACCCTGTTTACCATCAACACGCTTCAACGCCTTGCATGGCACATACTTGTTATGTCCCTCTTGCCATATTTTAGTTTTGGGACACTTTATTGTTGTTTTATTTTTATTGAGAAATTGTGGGCTGCCTCACCTAGGGAAGGCGTTGTCGCAGCCTGTGGCGCGCCCCAAACCCAACCTATATCTAATATTAGTTACAGTTGACATTTTGCTGGGTGAACAAACCGGAGTACCAGGGTGAGCACAAAAAACACTCCTTGATTTCAAACAATCAATAAATGAGAAGTTGAGTGATTATTTTCACAAAATTGGTGTCTACAGTTCCAGAAATAAATGAATATTTGATTCCAGGTCCCAATTTTTATCTTACCCGCTATGTGGCAGTCCAATCCAAGATGGCGTACACCCCACAACAACGTAGCTGGTGTGTTTTGGAATTTGGAAAATCAAACAGTGTTACAATTGTGCAGCGTTCGTTCAGACACATCCATCACAACAATCCACCTTCTAGCAAGTCGATTTTGAAGTGGCACAAAGATTTCATTGAGAGAAGATGCATCTGTGATCAGAGAAAGGGACATTCCGGCCGCCCAGCAGTGTCAGAGGAAGTTGTCGAGAGGGTCAGAGACACGTATCTTTGCAGCCGCAAGAAGTCGACACGCAGATGTAGCCAAGAGTTACCACTTCCACAAAGCACAGTATGCAAGATCTTACGCAAACGCTTGAGGTTTACACCTTATAAACTTCAACTGGTCCAAAAGTTATACCCGCAAGACCAAAGAATGCGCTATGATTTCTGCCACAGTTTACAGGAGTCAATGGAAAATGATCCTGATCTGCTGTTAAATATAATCTTCAGTGATGAAGCAACCTTCCTCTTGAGTGGAAAGGTAAACAGACACAATGTGAGAACATGGGGGACTCAGAATCCTCACGCCACTCTCGAGTTTGAACGTAACTCTCCCAAAGTGAAAGTGTTTTGTGCAGTAACAGAGAGGGCTGTGTATGGACCTTTTTTCTTTGAAGGATTAACCATCACTGGCCCAACCTACCTCGAGATGTTAAAGAACTAGTTGCTGCCAAGACTAGCTGCTAAAGGTGATGACTACATTTTTTCAGCAGGATGGTGCACTGCCACACTGGTCTGTCAATGTCCGCCCATTTCTCAACACAAACCTACCCAGCCGATGGATTGGCCGTGCTGGACAACGCGACCAAGTGTTTTGCAAATGGCCCCCAAGATCACCAGACCTAACTGTCTGTGACTTTTTCCTGTTGGGATATGTCAAAGACAAAGTTTACATCCCTCATTTGCCACAGACCATGGAGGAGGTGCAGGAACGTATCACCGAAGCTCTTCGCACGATTACGCCAGATATGCTGCAGAAAGTCTGGACTGAGCTTTATTATCCCATTGATGTTTGCCGGGCAACAAGAGGGGCACACATCGAGAGCCTTTGAAATCAAACCATATCACATACAACTTTGTTAATTTCTGCTACTGTAGACACCAAGCTTGTAAAAATATTCACTCAACTTTTCTCGCAATATATAAATTAAATCAAGGAGTGTTTTGTGCTCACCCTAATACGTCATGTTGTGTGACAGTACTTTAAATCAAAAGCTTCATTCCAGTTTATGATCATTGCAGTTTGGCCAAAGCGGGACAAAGGTGTGGCAGTAAGATCTCCCCTGCTTTACCCAGCATTGCTGCATTGGCCAACGTGCAGCACCACGACCATCATCACTACACCGTGCTTCAACGACCACATCAAGGACTAGACCTACAACCACACACAACACAATATCACACAACACTAAACCTACAACCACACACAGCACACTATCACACAACACTAGACCTACAACAACACAACACACTAACACACAACACTAGACCTACAACCACACACAACACACTATCACACAACACTAGACCTACAACCACACACAACACACTATCATACAACACTAGACCTACAATCACACACAATCCCACAACACTAGACCTACAACCACACACAACACACTATCACACAACGCTAGACCTGCAACCACACTCAACACACTATCACACTACACTAGACCTACAATCACACACAACACATACCACAAAACACTAGAACTACAACCACACACAACACACTATCACACAACAGTAGACCTACACACAACACACTATCACACAACACTAGACCTACAACCACACACACCACACTACTACACAACACTAGACCTACAACCACACACAACACACTATCACACAACACTAGACCTACAACCACACAAAACACTATTACACAACACTAGACCTACAACCACACACAACACACTATCACACAACACTAGACCTACAACCACACACAACACACTATCACACAACACTAGACCTACAACCACACACAACACACTATCACACAACACTAGTCTTACACACACAACACAATATCACACAACACTGGACCTACAACCACACACAACACACTATCACACTACACTAGACCTACATTCACACAAAACACACTATCACACAACACTAGACCTACAACCACACAAAACACACTATCACACAACACTAGACCTACAACCACACACAACACACTATCACGCAAAAAAAGACCAACAACCACACACAACACACTATCACACAACACTAGACCTACAGCCACACACAACACAATATCACACAACACTAGACCTACAACCGCAACACACTATCACACAACACTAGACCTACAACCACACACAGCACACTATCATACAACACTAGACCTACAACCACACACAACACACTATCACACAACACTAGACCTACACACAACACACTATCACACAACACTAGACCTACACACAACACACTATCACACAACACTAGACCTACACACAACACACTATCACACAACACTAGTCCTACACACAACACATTATAAAACAACACTAGACCTACAACCACACACAACACACTATCACACAACACTAGGCCTACAACCATAATACAACACACTATCACACAACACTAGACCTACAACCACACACAACACACAATCACACAACACTAGGCCTACAACCATAATACAACACACTATCACACAACACTAGACCTACAACCACACACAACACACTATCACACAACACTAGGCCTACAACCATAATACAACACACTATCACACAACACTAGACCTACACACAACACACTATCACACAACACTAGACCTACAACCACACACAACACACAATCACACAACACTAGACCTACACACACAACACACTATCACACAACACTAGACCTACACACAACACACTATCACACAACACTAGTCCTACACACACAACACATTATCAAACAACACTAGACCTACAACCACACACAACACACTATCACACAACACTAGACCTACAACCTGTGACGTGGGGTTTTATTGTTGCTGGGCTCTGCACAATGGAATGCTGTAACCCTCACGTCTATTCTATGGGAACCGCTAGTGAGTCACCCTGTAAATTACTTTAATACATTTATTTTTTTTTAGCTCGGTCTGTGTTAAGGCTGGGGTACAGAGATAGATAGAAAAATGGTAAAAGATCATTGTCACACTAGCTTTTACACGGCTATGAATCATATGTAGTCCAGCCACTTGATAAGAGTCAAAATCACACAGTTATTTCTTCTAATCTATACACGATCTTCGAAGTTCGAATTTGTTACGTTGAAACATGAATGGTAATATGTCTGAAATGCGCATGATAGATCTAATCGTTTCGTTTTGCAAAGTATTCAATAATGGAGTTTATTTACCTTTGATTTGAGTTTGCATTGTTGTTAGGAGAGGCTTTGTATAATGCTGATAATTTTAGTTGGTCGATATTGTTGGAGAATTCTCTAGATTTTGAGTATTTACTATCGATGGAAACTTCCCGATGGATATCGAAGTAAGAGAATGTTCCCGGAAGGAGAAGAAATAGGTATGACGTAAGACAGTAATGACGAAGTTAGAAGCGATTGGTTAAATTGCGTCATACGAGATTGATCCAGGGTGTTCGGGAGTATCAAGAGACTATTTAAGTGCCGCAATGTTTTAAAAGGGTGTGAAAGTTGTTGATAGTGAGTTGGAAAGTAAAGAGTTGAGAATTGTATGCAGATGTTGATGTGTGCTGAATAAAAGTGGAAAACTTCATACGTCGACTTTGTGACTTGTATGCTGATTAAGCGGGTTGCGTGAATAAACGAATCTGAGCTACACTCATCAGTACTTCAGCATTGGGGCTGAATCCACTACTGATAGAAAACACCAACATCATCGATTCGAGTGTAACATTTTGGGGGTCAAGCCGCGATTCACGCCATAGCCAAGGGTTCAACTGCTACAACAAGCGAGTCAACGTTACGAGAGGCAGTCATCGAGGGTAGCCGCCAACAAGTTGCGTCGAGAGGGGCCAACATACTGGGACTACATCCGATAGATTCGGGTTGACTGCAAGGGCGTGTAGTCGCCGAAGAGTTGCTTCGTGAGCGAACAACAGAGCGGGACTACGTGGCTGCCGCAAGACTACGTCGAGGGACAGTCTCGGAGCTACATCGCCAGTGTTACAGAGAGCGGCAAGCGGACGTCGCGTCTACTTCAGCACAAGAGCGTATACATCAACACCAGCGTGGTGCAGCGTCGCATACGACGAGGACAGCGGGGCCTGCCTCAGCGAAGGCGACTAGTGACAAGCATCAGCGCTACTGCAGAAAGCGTGCTGTTCTAGAACAGTCTAGAAAGGTACAGCACAGTCAAGAACTTTCCAGAAAAGAACTTTCCAGAAGCATCAAGATGGCTGACTTCTGGCAGAAAGGGATTCAACTGAATCTAAAAGGCAAACAGCTGACGGAGTACGTCAAATTCCAGGAGAGAATACAAGAACGAGAATTAGAAGAACAGCGTCGCCGTGAAGAACGAGAATTAGAAGAGCAGCGTCTCCGTGAAGAAAGAGAATTTGAACTGAAGCGTCTGGAAATTGAACAGCAACAGCAGCGGCAAGAAAGAGATCGTCAGTACCAGCTAGAATTGGCGCGTATCCAAAACAATCAGCATGCGCCACAAGTTATCAGTGACAACAAAGCTCCAAAATTGCCAGCCTTCGTCGACGGGAAGGACCAGATCGACAGTTATTTGGCGAGATTTGAAAGGTTTGCCAAAAGCTCTAACTGGCAACCTCAAGACTGGGCGATTCGACTAAGTGCACTTCTGACGGGGCAAGCACTCGACGTCTACACCAGTTTGTCGGACGATGACGCTAAAGACTACGACGTCTTGAAAGAGGCCCTATTGCAGTGCTACAACTTTACAGAGAAGGGCTACCGTAAACGCTTCCGTGAATGCCGGCCTAAGTCAGACGAGACGCCAAAGCAGTTTGTGGAGCGCCTGTCGTCATATCTACACAAGTGGGTGGAGTTATCAGGCGAAAGGAAGTCTTACGACAGTCTCCATGACCTGATCGTAAAGGAACAATTTCTCAATGCCTGTCACAAGGACCTAGCGACCCACTTAGAAGAACAAAAGCTGCAGACGCTTAAAGATGTGACTGAGGCTGCTGAAAGATATCTCATCGCTCATGGGAAGACCCTGGGGCCACCCAGCGCGACGAAACATTTTCAGAAGACTGGAAACCATGTGAACCAGATCCAGGGGAACCAGATGAACCAGAAACAGACGGACTCCACGCCACCTCCCAGGGAAGGGCATTCAAGAGGTTGTTTCACCTGCAACGCTACAGACCACAGAGCGGCTAACTGTCCTCAAAACAAAAGTAGCGGGCAGCGGAGCAGTACGGACAATGCAGCGGCGGGCAACCGGCAGAGGCGGTTCTCCAATCAACGGCAAACAAGTAGATCTGACCATCAAGTGTGCGGCGGGAGCGTCATTCTTCCGAGTGAGACCGAGCGCGCAGCTACTCCCGCGGACGTGCAAGAGTGCATAACCGATGGCCAACTTTTCCTTGCCAACGGGAAATCCATCCCCGTCGTCGCCAGCGCAGCAATGACCGTCCAGAACATGCCTGTTTCCAAGGGACGCGTCGGAAATCATGAAGTGACTGTCCTAAGAGACTCTGGCTGCAGTGGGGTCATCGTCAGAGAAGACCTAATCGCTAAAGAACAGTTCACTGGCGATTCAAAATGGACACTTATGGCCGACAGCAAATGTGTGAAAGCGCCAGTTGCGAAGATTCATGTCAACACCCCTTTCTACATAGGCGAAGTAGAAGCGGTTTGCCTGAAGAAGCCGCTATACGATTTGATGATCGGGAACATCGATGGCGCGAGACGACCCGACGACCCCGATCCAGAGTGGAGTCCTGCCTCAACTCAACACGTCGAAAATGTGGAGGAGGATCCATTGCCGTTTCCCGATGGAGACCTTACAGAGCTGCTACGGGACAATGTGGTTACTCCGGCTCAGCCCTGCCGACCAGAGATCGTCGGTGCTGTTACTACCAGGGCCCAGGCCAAGAGAGACAAGACGTCTACGCCACTGAAGGTCGCCGACAACTCTAAAGCTGCCATCGTGGACAGAGATAAGCTGATCCAGCTCCAGGAAGCTGATAGTACTTTAAACAAGTACAGGAACCGCCAAGACCACGTGACCAAAGGCAGTGGTACGGTCTATTTCGAGGTGAAGGCCAACATCCTGTACATAATCTTCCAGCACCCGATGGTCAACGGAGGGAAACCACTACGTCAAGTCTTGGTACCGTTACTCCTAAGGCGCCAGGTGATGGAAGTAGCGCATGACTCAATCATGGGAGGTCACCTGGGTATCAAGAAGACGTCAGACAGAATCCAGGCGGTGTTCTACTGGCCAGGACTTCATGCGGACGTTAGCCGTTTCTGCCGATCATGTGACATTTGCCAGAAGACCATACCTCGAGGAAGGGTCCCGAGAGTTCCTATGCAGAGGATGCCTCTGATCGACCGACCTTTCAAGAGGGCGGCCTTAGACTTAATCGGCGAAATAAGACCTCCGAGTGAAGAAGGTCATCGGTGGGTACTGACTTTAGTGGACTATGCGACTCGGTACCCAGAAGCAGTGCCACTGAAGAAGATTGACACTGAAACTGTTGCAGAGGCGCTGGTGGACATGTTCAGCAGATTTGGAGTGCCTGAAGAGATCCTGACAGACCTCGGGACGCAGTTCGTCTCTGACTGCATGAAGGAGGTCAACAGACTGCTGAGCATCCGGCATTTGACTCCGACACCCTACCATCCAATGTGCAACGGGCTTGTCGAAAAGTTCAATGCTACGCTGAAGTCCACCCTGAAGAAACTGTGCAGCGAGCAGCCCAGACAATGGCATCGCTACATCAACGCCTTACTTTTCGCCTACAGAGAAGTACCGCAGGAGTCCACCGGCTTTTCTCCGTTCGAGCTGCTGTACGGAAGAACCATCCGAGGGCCGATGCACATCCTGAAAGAACTGTGGCGAAAGAAGTAGACACCCCAGAGGTGAAGAACAGCTACCAGTATGTGTTTGAGCTACGGGAGAAGCTGGAGCAGACTGTCGAGATAGCAAGAGAAAACCTGAAGAAGTCCCAAGACTGTGGAAAGCACTACTCGATAGATCTAATCGTTTCGTTTTGCAAAGTATTCAATAATGGAGTTTATTTACCTTTGATTTGAGTTTGCATTGTTGTTTGGAGAGGCTTTGTATAACGTTGATAATTTTATTTGGTCGATATTGTTGGAGAATTCTCTAGATTTTGAGTATTTACTATCGATGGAAACTTCCCGATGGATATCGAAGTATGAGAATGTTCCCGGAAGGAGAAGAAATAGGTATGACGTAAGACAGTAATGACGAAGTTAGAAGCGATTGGTTAAATTGCGTCATACGAGATTGATCCAGGGTGTTCGGGAGTATCAAGAGACTATTTAAGTGCCGCAATGTTTCAAAAGGGTGTGAAAGTTGTTGATAGTGAGTTGGAAAGTAAAGAGTTGAGAATTGTATGCAGATGTTGATGTGTGCTGAATAAAGGTGGAAAACTTCATACGTCGACTTTGTGACTTGTATGCTGATTGAGCGGGTTGCGTGAATAAACGAATCTGAGCTACACTCATCAGTACTTCAGCATTGGGGCTGAATCCACTACTGATAGAAAACACCAACATCATCGATTCGAGTGTAACAGAATCTAACTTAAAAGTTCAATTATCAATGCGAATGGTTCGCTCGCTGATAATCTAGGCAGCTACTTTTTTCTTCATAGGGCACTGGCTACTAGCGTTCATGAAGAGTGGACTACTGTGGTCCTTTTACTACAGTTTTAGTGCACTGTTTCCTGGGCACTTAAATGAATGGATGCGTGGGTGAAGCGCTGCGTTGAGGTAGCTTCTGGTACACGCTGGGTCGTGGTGAAGTCTTTGACTTTTGGTACGACGTTTGGGGCTATCTGCGCACGATGCTGTAGAAGCCTCGGCAGCCAACTCGAATAGTAGATTAGGTTCTATTCGTTGCAGAGTTGGGCTCATGATATCCCGCCTGCTCGTCTGTAACATATGAGACGAAATTCTGCACAACCCTGAATAATAGGTCTGTGCAGAGCGTCTCACTGAAAGCCAAAGTAGCCCTCAGTGATAGCTCCACATCTCTATACATAAGCGACGAACATTCTGCTAAGTCGGTGGTCCACTGGAATCTCCACTCTAATTTCATACACATACATAAATATAAATCGTGGCTAACTATACACATTATAAATTAATAATATTATAACCATTCAATGGTATAGCCACTGGTCTGCAAGCATACATATAGGTTCCGTCAGGTATACAACATGGCGTCAAAACCGGTCGTGCTTGACACGTGTTCAGCTTCTCCACGTGGCAAGCCAAAGTCGGACTAACAATTCAAAGCTATGCATAGCAAATTCCACAAACATAATTTCAACAATAATATAAATACATCACGATGAAACAGAAGTATGTTCATTTACCTCTTCGACAATGTAAGGCCCGTGGCTACTTGATTGAATTCAAATATTCAACAAGCACTGCTTCCCTGTTCTATGAGTGGAGATATTTCTCTGCTCGAGTGTAACTGTGTACTGCTCAGAGCTTTCCACACAACTGACCTATACCTGGCTTTGACTGAATCAGCCAGAACTGGTTATAACCACTCTACCTGTGTCCCGATTGGATGAAATAAACTAAGTGGCTATACACTTCGAAACACCCTCGTAGGCTGCGATGATGTCACTCGCGTCAGCTCGCAGTGTGTGTGTACACATCGGTTATACCTCAATCGTCTGCCATAGACTACAGTAACCTTCTAAGTTTTACTACTGCTAAACAAGCAAAAGCTCAAATTGCGCGGGGTACACGGGTCTGCTTGTTACACAACCACGCAACACACTATCACACAACACTAGACCTACAACCACACACAACACACTATCACAGAACATTAAGGACCATTAGTGGATTCAGCGTAATGACAATGATACCAACATTGTTGGAATGATTACATCATAAAGTGTTCTTGTACAACCACACACAACACACTATCACACAACATTAAGGACCATTAGTGGATTCAACGTAATGACAATGATACCAACATTGTTTGAATGATTACATCATATATTGTTATTGTACAACCACACACAACACACTATCACACAACATTAAGGACCATTAGTGGATTCAAGACACTATCACACAACATTAAGGACCATCAGTGGATTCAACGTAATGACAATGATACCAACATTGTTTGAATGATTACATCATAGAATGTTCTTGTACAACCACACACAACACACTATCACACAACATTAAGGACCATTAGTGGATTCAACGTAATGACAATGATACCAACATTGTTTGAATGATTACATCATAGAGTGTTCTTGTACAACCACACACAACACACTATCACACAACATTAAGGACCATTAGTGGATTCAACGTAATGACAATGATACCAACATTGTTTGAATGATTACATCATGTATTGTTCTTGTACAACCACACACAACACACTATCACACAACATTAAGGACCATTAGTGGATTTAACGTAATGACAATGATACCAACATTGTTTGAATGATTACATCATGTATTGTTCTTGTACAACCACACACAACACACTATCACACAACATTAAGGACCATTAGTGGATTTAACGTAATGACAATGATACCAACATTGTTTGAATGATTACATCATGTATTGTTCTTGTACAACCACACACAACACACTATCACACAACATTAAGGACCATTAGTGGATTTAACGTAATGACAATGATACCAACATTGTTTGAATGATTACATCATGTATTGTTCTTGTACAACCACACACAACACACTATCACACAACATTAAGGACCATTAGTGGATTTAACGTAATGACAATGATACCAACATTGTTTAATGATTACATCATGTATTGTTCTTGTACAACCACACACAACACACTATCACACAACATTAAGGACCATTAGTGGATTTAACGTAATGACAATGATACCAACATTGTTTGAATGATTACATCATAGAGTGTTCTTGTATAGCGCTTTTCCAGATGAAGGCGAGCTCAAGGCGCCCATTGTGTAGACGTCTTGTGAAACCGAGTCACACCCAACCCAGCATGATCTCTAGCAGAGTGGACAGGGAGTGGACCACTGGCACCAGCGGTTTGGGCGTGTATCTCATCCAGTAGCACACCTACTTCCTCTCTTTTGGGTTCGTATGCGACAGAGCCCCTGCGAGCGACAAATCCATAATGGACAAAGTATGGTCAAGCCACAACCAGACAGCGGCTCATTAATTAGTTATATCACCGCGCGAGAACACAAAGTGAATGTATTGGATTCTTCATTTGAATGATATATAAAGTCCCACATGCTTGGGACATATTAGTCTGATGAACGTTGGTAGTGTGATTTCAGACTAGTTGGATAGGAGGTTTGCCTTCAATGCGTCGATAGTGTATTGTATTTAACAATAACATCGAAGCCGACACGGAGTAAAGAAATAAACTGTGCTGTAACACACTACAGCGCTGTTGTTGCTGTTGTTGTTTTTGTTGTTGTTGTCTTGAATTAATCACTGATTATGGCGACATTGCTGAAGGTCACAACGCTGACAGTTTTGACCTTACTCATGACTTTGCTTGGGAGGATAACTGCACCCAGTAACCACATATCGCCGATTTCTCAAAAGTTCTTGGATGTGACACCATCACTGGATACATCAACTGTTATGCCAACAGCTACCTCATCACTAATGACTTCAACCGCTACGCCATCACTGGAGATGACAACTACTACATCACCACTGGAGACGTCAACAGTTACGTCATTACTGGAAACGTCAACAGCTACGTCATCACTGGAGACGTCAACATCTACGTCACCACAGGATATGTCAACAGCTACGTCGTCAACTTCACGTTGTGCAAAGCGTAACCAATCTACTCCAAATGTTTGTAGCACCAACTTTATTTGCGAAATAGAAAGTAACCACTTCCTTATGAGGACAGGGTTCTACACTGGTGTCAAACCAGTCATTGACATTACTGCACATGAAGGACACGGCACCGTGCACATATTACTTGGTCCAACTTCTCAAGAATTCGCATGGTATGTCTCTATTCCTGATCAAAAAATCTTTGGCAGGACCTATCTCAACCTGACCATTGATCCTACCAACAAAGCACAAGATACATTGAATTTCACTGTTCTCTTGGCCGAGGACTACACTGCTAAAGTTCACAAAGTCGACAGCGAACTTCTGTCCAACAGATCCGCCTCCGTGACATCACCCGTCAATCTCACCATCACCCTCTCCAACTTCAATACTTTAGGTAACACACACACACATAAACACACACATACACACACACACTATCTATCTATCTATCTATCTATCTATCTATCTATCTATCTATCTATCTATCTATCTATCTATCTATCTATCTATCTATCTATCTATCTATCTATCTATCTATCTATCTATCTGTCTATTATCTATCTATCTATCTTTCTATCTATCTATCTATCTATCTATCTATCTATCTATCTATCTATACGGTTATCTGCGGACCCGGCCCGGCATACTTTTTCATTGTGCATTTTTTTTAAATTTAGTAATATAATGTTGTTGTGTTTTTTTTTCTTTTAAATTCATTTATTTGTATTATTATTTTTTTCTTCTTCATTATAATAACAGAATTAAGTGTATAGGCAGGGGCTGGACCAATGTTTCATGTTTTCTGTTTTGGATAATATAATGATTGTACGCTTTCTGGTCGTACATAAAATTCTCTGCTCATTACTATTATGACTGAGTAAGCATGGTCAGTGTCGTGGTGTTATATCGCATGCTTTTGTCTTTGTTTACATGCCACGAATGTCAGTAGACATGCAGTGGCAGTCGCACACAGTGCACAGTCGGATCACTGGTCACACAGCACAGTGTATAGCTGAGCTGCTAGTAAATGTAAAGCCTTCATGTCTGTATTATTTACTGAAAAAAAAATGCGAAGAAAAGAGAAAGGGAAGGGAAAGAAAAAAAAAGATTTTTTTTAAAATTATTTTTTTATTTTTTATTTATTTTTTTATTTATTTTATTTTGACCAAATATAAACATACATAGTGTGACCGTAGTTCTTGTTGGATTGGGGCCACAATGGTACATTGTTTTGACTTGATTGTGATGTCTCGCAAGTTCGCGTAAGGCAGTTGTAAAATTATACTATCAATGAGCTGAACTTTTCATGACCTACGCCCCTCTCTCTCCAATAACATGTAATTACTATACTACTACGACCGAGGCGCTAGCCGTGTGACTGTCGCGATGCGCAACTCAGTGTTTATTTTCCCACACTGCGATGTTCAATGTTTGCTACTACAGTGACCCGATGAAATGCTTTGAGTCACACCGCTTTTACACACACACAAAAGCCCAAAAGGCGTAAAGGAGTCAATTATTTGATTTTCCTTCTCACATATTTGGTTCAAATTATAAAAGTCTATTAGACGCTTACTTATCCACCTTTATTTTATTAGATATTTATACCATGAAAACATTTGAATTATTTTTATTTATTTCTCTGCTCCATTGTAATTCACTTCAAATGTTTAGTAAAAAGGTCATTTAATTTGTTTTTCAATGTACAAATTTTGCTTGCAAAGCGATTTGCCTGTAGTTCTTGCATTATGCATGGTGTAACGTTTTGTGTTTTGGGGATGAATGTGGGTATGAGTGTTGGTATGGATGGGTATTGGGGGATTGTGATTTTGACGCTGTATTGTGCTGGTTTCATCCTCTCGAGCGAACTAACGTCTCTGGTGTTTTTCCTGTTAGAAGAAAATATTGTTCATGCTAAATGTATTGTGATGCCTGTTGTTGTAATGCCTTGTACTCCTGGCCATGGTTGATAATCAGGTGCGCCTTGTGTCCATGAACTGTAGGGGCCTGGGGGACTCGCAGAAGAGAAGGAACGTTTTTCATTATTTAAGAGAAAAGAAGTACTCAATTTGTATGTTGCAAGACACCCATTTTCACCCAAGTCAAGAAACCAGAATTAAAAATGAATGGGGAGCCCATGCTTGTTTGCCTCCTTTACCTCCAATGCAAGGGGTGTTGCTATCTTGTTTGATAACAATTTTGAACATAAAGTTAAAGCTGTTCATAAGGATGTTGCGGGTAATTGGCTCATAGTGCAAATAACATTTAATGAAACAGAAGTTTTACTTGTGAACGTTTATGGCCCAAATAATGATGACCCAAATTTTTATCAAAATTTGGAAGAGAAGGCGAAACAGTTTGAAGAATGTTCATGTGATAATATTATTTTCAGCGGCGACTGGAATGTTGTATTAGATTATGAGTTAGATTGTGCACACTATACCCAAAGGAATAATCTTAAAGCACATGAACAGGTAAAGCAAATGATGGATAATGTATCATTATGTGATGTGTGGAGACACAATAATCCTGATGTAAGAAAGTACTCCTGGTTCAAACCAAATCCACTCAGAATGTCGCGCCTTGACTATTATTTAGTGAACGACATAGCTTCTCAATATATTGCAGATGTCGATATAAAACCTGGATATAGGACTGACCATTCTGCAATAACTATATCCTTGCAATTCGGTGATAGGGTGAATAGACACTCCTTTTGAAAATTCAACTCCTCACTGTTATCCAATAAAAAATATTTAGTCGAAGTTAACAATGAAATTAAATGTGTAGTTGCAGAATATGCAGCCTTCCCTTATAACAGAGAAACCCTAGATAACCTCCCCTTATCTGAAATTCAATTTACTATCTCTGATCAATTATTTTTAGAAGTACTCTTGATGAAGATTCGTAGTAAGACTATTTCCTATGGCAGCAACAAAAAAAGAGAATTAAATAAGAAAGAGAAACAGTTGCAGGATCATATAGAGCAGTTAGAAAATGAAGAAACATTAAGTGGAGAAGACAGGGAGATTCTAAAAAAAAAGATAAAGAAGAGTGGAAAAGATTCGCGAGCACAGAATGAAAGGGGTACTACTGAGGTCTAGAACGAGATGGGCAGAAGACGGAGAAAAAGTCTCTAAATATTTTTGCAATTTGGAAAAAAGAAATTACGTAAATAAACACATTTCTAAACTAGTCCTAAATGATGGTTCGACAACAACGGACACTGAAGTAATTGGTAAGGAAGTTAAACAGTTTTATGAGAACCTTTATGCAGCACGAGAAGTAGACAAATGCGAAATAAGTGACTTAGTAAAAGATATGTCTGTATTAAATCCACTGGAGGCGGGACAGCTTGAGGGGGAAATCTCGTTGGAGGAGGCAGGCTACGCGCTTAAACAAATGAAGAATAACCGTAGTCCTGGTACAAGCGGATACACTTCTGAGTTCTTTAAAGTCTTTTGGAAGCAAATAGGAGCTTTTGTAGTCAGGTCTCTCAATGAAGGATTTAACAGGGGGGGGGGAGTTGTCTTGTTCACAAAAGGAGGGAATTATTATTTGTATTCCCAAGGAAGATAAGCCTAAAGACCAGATAACAAACTGGAGACCAATTTCGCTATTAAATGTTGTCTACAAGATAGGATCTGCTTGTATTTCTAACAGAATTAAAACTGTCTTACCAAAGCTAATTTCTCAAGATCAGACAGGTTTTATTAGAAACCGATTTATAGGAGATAATATTAGACTTATTTACGATATTATAGACCATTTAACTTCTACGGATGTCCCTGGTCTACTCTTATGCTGCGACTTTCAGAAGGCTTTCGACAGTTTGGACTGGGAGTTCTTGTTTAAGACTGTAAAAAGCTTTGGTTTTGGAGATGACTTGTGTCGATGGGTGAAAACGTTTTACAACGGTGGAAAATCTTGTATATCTGTAAATGGGCGTGTCTCTGACTGGTTCCCTGTGTCTCGCGGCTGTCGTCAGGGGGATTCCATTTCGGCCTACTGCTTCGTTCTCTGTGCAGAAATTTTAGCGCTTATGATACGAGAAAATGAAAATATTCGGGGGATAAAAGTTTTGGACACAGAATATAAATTATCTCAGTACGCAGATGATACTGAGGTATTCTTGGAAGGGGATGAACTATCCTTTGAAGAAACGATTATCACTATTTCAAAATTTGGCAGTTTTTCGGGTCTTTTCTTAAATGCAGAGAAAACCTGCGCCATATGGTTGGGTAGCAGGCAAAACTCTACAGTTTGGTACATGCAACATCTCAACATCCGTTGGAATCCTGGGCAGTTTAAAATTCTAGGAATCATATTTACAAATAATTTAAAAGACGTAGTAGAAATAAACTTCAGTAAAAAAACAATTGCAGAAATGAGGGCTATGTATTCTGTTTGGTTGAAAAGACAAATTACACCCTTGGGTAGAGTAGCTATTTTAAAATCGCTTATTCTCTCTAAGCTAACTTACCTTTGGCTACTTTTGCCAAACCCTCCTGACGATGAAATACAATCTTTACAATGTACTATATTTCAGTTTGTGTGGGGAAGGAAGAAGATAGGATCAGTCGAAAGGTGACAATCAAAAGTATTGAAGACGGTGGCTTGGGTATCCCTGACATCTCAAAATATATCACCAGTTTAAAATTAACATGGGTCAAAAAACTCATGTCGTCTACACACGGCTGGAAGTCAATAATTGCTGCAAAATTGCCTTTAGTGCAAAATCTACCAGTACTTGGGTCTGAATTACCTCTTGACAAAGTAAATCTGAACCCTTTTTGGAAAAATGTGTTTGAGGCATATAAAATATTTGGTAGTCACGTTAAGGCGACAACAACTGAGCAATTTCTTTCTGAGCCTCTGTTTTATAACATTAACATTAAAATTGACAAGGAATGTCCTTTTTGACAAATTGGTTTGGTTGAGATGTAAAACAAATAAAGGATTTTGTAGACCAAAATAGTAATCACAAGAAAATACTGAACACTCCCTCGTTGTAGTAGTCACGTGGTAGTGACTACTACGTCACTCTTTGTGCATACGTCGCACAAGACGAACGGATTCCAGATGGACTCTGAAGCCACAATTGCTTTTTAGATGCTGAGGAGGTACACCTGAACAAGGCTCATTTTATCTAAGGTTGCGCGTTTCTCAGAAACAAGCCTTAAAGTATTGAAAACCGAACGACCCTCTATGTTCGAGGACGAAGTAACGAGGGCTACCGTACTGATGTATTTGCACAGCAATCCAACAGAGGATTTCCAAGCAGTCGAGGTCGAACCGCGAATCGTCACCATCGCGGTGACCAGCCAGAGATCGGTCAGAGTTAGAGGTTGGATTCCAAGAATATGACGTAAGCATGGCGTAATTTTGAAAAGGGCGTAGGACTATCGATTACGTCACCACTTCTTCTTTTTGACTTTGTCATCACAGCATCCCACTTTCAGTGTGCCTGAACAAAACAGTATGCAAAATTTTTTGTCCGAATGGAAAAGAATCGGTGCTAGTAACTGCATAATTCCTCTTGACTTTTCTAAATCATTATTTGTCAGAAACGAGCTATCTTGTTTGGTTAGTAATGGATACATAAAGGAGTGTATCAAAAAGCCGGAGTTTCTTTCACCCCTAGGGTGTGTGCCAAAGAAAGGCGGTGGATTTCGGCTTATTACTGATTTTAGACAGATAAATTCTTTTTGTCAAAGTTCAAAGTTCAAGCAGGAAGATATTCGGAACGTAGCGCAAGTGATTGAGGCGCATGACTTTTTAACTACTGTCGACTTAAAAGATGGGTTTTATCACATCCTTGTCAGAGAAGAAGATCAAGAGCTGCTGAGTTTTCAGTTTGATGGACATTACTATTCGTATGCTGTGTTGCCGTTTGGCTTTTGTCTCAGTCCATATTTCTTTGCCAAAGTGCTGAGACCTGTTGTGACTTATCTGAGAAGCTTGGGAGTGCTATACGTGGATGATTTTTTAGTTTGTGCACATGTGAGTCTTATTACTGACCATAGTGACTTATTGTTGAACACACTTGAAGATTTGGGTGTAAAAGTTAATTTTGAAAAGTCGGTTGTAGTTCCTACACAAAAGATTAAATATTTGGGATATGAAATTGACACAACGGGGTTATTCCCTGTTATTAAAGCGCAGAAAGATCGCATCGTACGAATAAAAAGACAAATCAAGCAAGTGTTGACAAAAGGGAAAGCAACAGCCCGAGTTTTGGCTAAAACTACAGGATTATGTATATCTGTTGCCTGGGCAGTGACACCAGGAAAGCTCTTCTTGAGACACTTGTACAGACTGTTGTCATCCAAAAAATCCTGGAATTCTGTGTTACAATTGGATAGCCATTGTATTCAAGAACTAAACTGGTGGCTACAAGCTGTTGACAGTTGGAACTACAAAGAGGTCAAGCCCCAACTGGTTGATGTTCAAATTGTGACTGATGCTTCGCACTTAGGGTGGGGGGCAAAATTAGGAAACTATGAAGCAAAAGTTGACTGGAACCAAGGAGTGTCATGTCAGTCGTCAAATTACAGGGAGTTGTTGGCTATACTTTTGGCATTAATTGCTTTCAAAGCCAAAGTGAAAAACAAGCATGTTCAAGTTTTGACAGACAATGTGACCGCTTCGGCATATATAAACAACAAGGGCGGCCCCAGCTCTGCACTCTCCGATTTGGCAATAGCAGTTTGGGCCACAGCAGCCGACTACAAGTTCACCATCACGTGCAGACACATAGCTGGAGTCAACAACGCGGAAGCGGACACGTTGAGCAGAATACCAGACAGACACAACTGGATGTTAAATACGGGATTATTCAAAGTTGTCGACAGCAAGTGGGGGCCTCACACCATAGACAGGTTTGCCACTTTTCAAAACGCGCAAGTTCATCGGTTCAATTCCAGATTTTTCGAACCTTTGTCGGAAGGGATCGATGCTCTCGCTCAGTGTTGGACGAACGAGAACAATTATATAAACCCTCCGTGGGCTTTGCTGCCAAAAATATTGGACAAAGTGGTTCAGGACAGAGCGTTTGCCACAATCATAGCGCCAGTGTGGCCCAGCCAGCCGTGGTTTCACAGAATGCAGATGATTATAATAGACTCACCCCTATACTTACCTCGAAACAAGAACACATTCTGGTACATGGGTGTGAATCCAGAGCCCAGGCGGAACTGGGGTTGGAACATTGCAGCTTGGAGGGTTTATGGAGAGACTGTTTGATAAAGCAAGGTTGGTCAGAGATCACGGTGACACGGTTTATGCTTGCATTAGCTGATTCTACAAGACATAGCTATAACAAATTGTTAAACCGATGTGCAGCATTTTGTCAAGAACATGAAATAACGTTTCCGCCTGAATCAACAGCACATCTGGCAGATTTCTTGTGTGAACTGAGTGATAAATCAAACAGACCTAGTTCGATACTGAATACTGCGCTAGCAGCTTTGGGACATGTTTTTCAGGCTTTAGATCTACAGGATATCACAAAGAATGGGTTCATTATTAAACTGGTGAATGCGTTAATAAAATCAAGCACAAAGGCTCCTATGAAAAAATCCTCGATCATGCCGGTTGAACAGTTTGCTCAGTTATTTCAGTCTTGGGGTAAAAATTACCAACTATCTATCAGACAATTAAGATTGAAGGCTATAACTTTGATGGCAATAGCATTCATGTTGCGACCCTCAGACATTGCGCCAAAGGCGAAAGTGTATGATGAAGAGACTGGTTGCATGACTACAGTATTATTCACCACAGACAGATTGAAGTTTTGTTCTGGTGGACTACAAATAGTTAACATCTGACCATTTCTGTGTCGTGTGCGAACTAAGCGTCCTCCCCCCATGTTCAGGGAGGCTCGCAGCCTGCGTACCATGGATAGGGATGCTTTCAAGCAAGAGCTTACCGCTAAAGTGACCCCAGAACTGTGCCACAATGTGGATCAGCTGAATAGTACACTTCATGCGGTGCTTGATCGGCACGCTCATGTGGCCCAAAAAAAGGTCAATGCAACACGCTCAGCACCCTGGTACGAGTCTATTAAGGACGAGCTCTCCGAGGCGAAGAAACACCGACGCAAAGCTAAGAAAAAGTGGCTCAAATCGGGTTTAGAAGTCAGCAAGCAGATTTTCACCGCTGCAAAAAAACGGGTCACTAAAATAATCCAGACTGCCAAAACCCGGTACTTTAGCGACAGAATTAGCAGCAGCGAAACTTGTAAACAGTTGTTCGGCATTTGCAATCAGCTAAGGGGTAAGAGCAATGCAATATCACTCCCATCCACGCATCCACCATGTCAGCTCCCAGATGTATTTTGTAGTTATTTCACACAGAAAGTGGCTGACAAAAGGGCCGCTCTTGATAGCAATGAGATCCCACTCATTAACCCATTCTCACCTTCCCTCACTACCGCAAAGATGGAAGTTTTTCAAACAATAACAGAGCAAAAAATCAAGAAAGTCATCTTAAGCTCAAAACCAACATCTTGCTCACTTGACCCCATTCCTACCCCCATGTTGATAGAGAATCTTGACCCTCTACTCCCCACCATTACCCACATTATCAACGAGAGTCTGTCCTCTGGTGTTGTTCCGTCTGTGCTCAAAGCGGCTGTCATCAAACCCCTCCAAAAAAACCCAAGTTTAGACAAAAATAATCTAAAGAACTATAGACCTGTTTCAAACCTCTCCTTACTGTCCAAAGTCATAGAAAAAATTGTTCTCAAACAAAAATGATAAATGATAACGCTTTACTTTGCCCCAACCAGTCTGCCTACCGACCCTTCCACAGCACTGAGACAGCCCTCCTAAAGGTAACCAATGATCTGTTGCTTGCCTTAGATAATGGCAACGTCTCCGTTCTCACCTTATTAGACCTCTCAGCCGCCTTTGACACAGTCGACCATCACATTCTCTTTAACACTCTTCAACACTACCTTGGAATCTCTGGCTCGGTCCTGGCTTGGTTCCACTCATATCTTTCTGACAGATCACAAGCAGTCACTGTCGATGGCTGTTTCTCCAGCACAGCAGACTTGGTGTGCGGCGTGCCCCAGGGTTCCGTTTTAGGGCCGGTGTTATTCACTCTGTACACCAAGCCACTGCTTCTCCTGCTTAGAAAGAATGCTGTTGAGAGTCAGTCATTTGCAGACGACACACAACTTTATAAATCCACTGCCCCCTCTCTCATTAAATCCACTGTTAAAACTTTGGAGAACTGCATCACAGACATTAAGTCATGGATGACACTCAACAAGCTTAAAGCCTAATGACGATAAAACCGAAGCCCTCCTCATTCACAAGCACAACACCTCCACCTCACTCTCGCCTCTCCCAACATCGCTTACAGTAGGGACAACAAACATTCAGTTCTCATCCTCAGCAAGAAATCTCGGCTACATTCTCTCCGATGACCTGTCCCTCAAAAACCACATCTCCAACGTCTGTCGCTCTGCATACACGGCCATACGCCAAATCAGCTCCTTTCGCCACTATCTTACAGTCACTGCCACCAAAACCCTAGTCTGCGCTCTCGTCCTTTCTCGTCTTGACTATTGCAACTCTCTCCTCGCTGGCTCCCCAAAACACATCATTGACAAACTACAAAAGGTTCAGAACTCAGCAGCTAGACTAGTATTCCGAGCTAAGAAACGCGATCACATCACACCTCTACTACATTCCCTTATCTGGCTTCCTGTGCAAGCACGCATAGAGTACAAACTCTCTGTTCTCTGTCACAACTTCTTCACAGATTCTTGTCCTTCCTACCTTGCTGATCTACTGTCTGTCTACTCCCCTTCACGCACTTTAAGATCTTCTGCTGACACTCGCACACTCAAGGTTCCCGTCACCCGCACTAAGACATACGGCCAACGTGCATTCGCTTACTCCGCACCTAAGCAGTGGAATTCCCTTCCCTCCCATATCCGCAACATACAATCAACACAAGCATTCAAAACGGCCCTCAAAACCCACCTTTTCAAACTGCATTATTCAGACTGATTTGTATCCCGCTGCCATTCTCTCCTCTTTTGTCTCTGTCTGATCCGTAAGTGTATACACGGCTGTAAATATTGATACTGTTTTTCCTCCTGGGCCTAACCGGGCATATAAATAGCTGTGAATAGGTTTTTGCTATTCTATTTCTGTCTCTTTTGTCATTTGTGTACACAGTTGTAAATAGTCTATTTCTGTCTTTTTTGTAATTTGTGTACATAGTTGTAAATAGTTTGTACCTTTACTGTTCCGTCTTTTGGTGTATTGTAGCAAAAGCGATGTTTTATCGTGTGCATGTATTTATATGTAATGACTATGTAAAGCGTGGTGAGTCTGGTCATAGGCTGGAGTACCTGCTATATAAAAATCCGTTATTATTATAATAATATTATTATTAAGTACCCTATACTTGTTTTTGGAAGTGTCCTATACTTGTTGTAACTATCCTATAAATAATTGTGGTTGGAAGTGTCCTATACTTGTTTTTGGAAGTGTCCTATACTTGTGGCTGAAAGTGTCTTATACTTGTTGGAACTATCCTATAAATAATTGTTGTTGGATGTGTCCTATACTTGTTGTTGGAAGTGTCCTATACTTGTTGTTGGAAGTGTCCTACACTTCTTGTTCCTATCCTATCTTATAATATTCCCTAGCTCGCCCTAGACTTGTTGAAGCTATCCTATATTTGTTGTTCTATACTTAAATGAATGAATGAATGAATAATTTATAAAGCGCATAAATATCTCCACGCCGATGGGCATGATCGCAGTGCTGGTGGGAGGGAGGTGGATAAATATACACACACAAATACACACACACACACACCAACACACACACACAGACAGTGGCGGGAAGGGTGCATAGATCATAACTTAACATTTTAACTTCTTCACTATCACTCAACACATTCTAGCAGGCAGACCAGTCAATTAACATTTATGCCATACTTTCACGCAGTGACTTATGAAATTGGGATGAGATCAGATAATTATACATCCAGATTAGCAAGAAGAGAATAAATGTGTTTTTAAGTTTCTGCGAAATGCATCGACAGAGTCTGCTCTCTTTATGCCTTCTGGAAGAGCATTCCACCAGACCGGTGCAGTGTATCTGAAAGACCTCTGGCCATAGCTCGTAGTCCTACACTGCTTGTGCCCAGGAACAACGAATAAAGACTTGGAAGCTGAGCGGAGGCTGCGAAATGGTTCGTACACATTCCGAAGCTCGAACAGGTATTCAGGAGTGTGCTCTTTATCTGCGCGATAGGCAACTTAAAGCAGTTTGTGTTTAATGCGTTTGTGGACAGGAAGCCAATGGAGTTACTCAAGAATGGGGGTGATATGGACTGATTTACGACTTTTTGTGACCAATCGAGCTGCAGAATTCTGCGCAGATTGGAAGCGTTTGATCTGTGTTTGAAGCAGATTGGCAAGAAGGCTGTTGCAATAGTCTAGTCTTGACAAGACCAAAGAGACAGCAACAGTGTTTGCTGCACTACGGGTCAGAGAAGAACGGATTTTACCAAGAGCTCTTAAATGAAAGAAACAGGATCTCACTACTGCCGAAACATGCTGTTCAAGTGAAAGGTCACAGTCAAGCACAATGCCAAGAGTCTTTACAAAAAGGAGAGAACTGAATGTCAGCATCACCGACCCGCAGGGACTGGAAGGGACAAGATTGTCTTCTAATTCGCGGCCCATATAGCAAAGCTTCTGTCTTCTGTTCATTTAGTTTCAACTTGTTCGCATTGATCCACCTCTTGATCTCAAGACAGCACTGCTCAACATTTCTGACGGCTGCAACAGCAGCATCACAATCAACTGGAATTTCGGAATATAGTTCCGAATCATCAGCGACTAAGTGATGATCAATGGAGAAACAGGTTAGACAACTGGCGAACATACAGAGAGAACAGAAGGGGTCCAAGGACAGAACCGTGTGGAACTCCTCAGGAAAGAAGAGTTTCAGGGGAAGTGTACCCCTTGACATGAAGACTTTGATATCTGTCCGACAGATAGGAGGAAAACCATTTCAGTACAGTGCTGCAAACGCCAATCTCAGAATGGAGCCTATCCAAGAGGAGTACATGATCTTTGGTGTCGAATGCGGCACTGAGATCAAGAATAACAAGCAGTGCGTTACTACCCCCATCAACCATCCCCAGGAGATCGCTTACAACTCGCAAAAGTGCAGTCTCAGTGCTATGTCCACTTCTGTATGCCGACTGACATTTGACATGCAAGCTGTTTCCATCTAGATGAGACGGGAGCTGATCAGCAACAGCTCGTTCAAGAAGCTTGGATGCAAAGGGCAAGTTGGATACTGGGCGATAGTTACCCAGGACCTCTCGATCCAAACTCGACTTCTTCAAAAGAGGAATTACGGCAGCAGATTTGAACGCACGTGAAACAGTGCCAGAGCGCATGCTTGAATTTATGATCTTCTTGTTGTTGGAAGTGTCATATACTTGTTGTTGAAAGTGTCTTATACTTGTTGTTGGAATATCTCATAAATAATTGTTGTTGGAAGTGTTCTATACTGTTGTTGGAAGTGTCCTATACATGAAGTATAGGAAACTTCCAATAACAAATATAGTACAATTCAAACAAGTATAGGACAGTTCCAACAACAAGTATAAACCACTTCCAACAACAGATACGGGACACTTAAAACAACAGGTTTAGCACACTTTCAACAGGTACAGAACAATTCCAACAAGTATAGGACACTTCCACCAACAATTATAGGACTCTCCCAACAATAAGTAAAGGACAAATCCAACAACCTGTATAGGATACTTCCAACAACCTGTATAGGATACTTCCAACAACAAATATAGGACACTTTTAACAACAAATATACAACACTTCCAACAACAGAAACATGACACTTCCAACAACAAGTATATACTAGTTCCATCAACAAGTATAGGGCATTTTCAACAAGTATAGGACACTTTCAACAACAAACATAGGATAGTTCCAACAACAAGTACAAGATAGTTACAACAAACAGCAAGTATAGACAAGTTCCAACAACAATTATAGGATAGTTCCAACAAGTTTAGGATAGTTCCAACAACAACTTTAGGATAACTTCGAACAATAAGTATAAGATACTTCCAATAACAAGAACAGGATAGTTCCAACAACAAGTTTAGGATAACTTCGAACACTAAGTATAGGATACTTCCAATAACAAGTATAGGACACTTCCAACAACAAGTATAGGACACTTCCAACAACAAGTATAGGACACTTCCAACAACAAGTATAGGACATTTCCAACAACAATAATAAGACACACTTCCAACAACAAGTATAAGATAGTTCCAACAATAAGAGGACCCTTCTGAGTGTGTTTATAGGTCACCAGGCACACCCGGCAGCTGCTTAAACATTCAATTTTAGCAACAATAAAGATGTTTGAATATGTTCTACAAGTGTAGCCACAGTAAAGGTGTTTTGAATGTGTTCTTCCTGGTTCCACATGGGTTTGAAAGAAAAATAGAAGTAGTAGCTTTAAATGCGTTTCTCCACTTGCTGATTCTCACTAGTTGCGTTTCTTATGTCATATCTTTAGACATCTTGCGCCCCATGTCAATCTGAACACAGAATGTTACAAGTTTTACAAGGTATAACATTTTTAAGTGATAGTGACGTAATTATAAAAACGTTTACACTAGGTAGTATGATCATTGAAACCTTTATCAATCCACATTATCCTTTTCTATCCTATCCTATCCTATCCTATCCCGTGACTCGAAAGTCGTTGGGTATCACAGATAATTGTTTAACCAGTGTACTCATCTTTTTCTGTCCTCAGCAACCCTCATTGCTTCGCTGTGTCAAACCAGTCCATTCTCGATTGTTCTCCTCCCACCTCTGTTTTTGTCTACCTCTTCTTCGGCCCCCCTTTACCGTGCCTTGCAGGATGGTCTTTGCAAGGCCTGATGCTCTGCTGACGTGGCCATACCATTGGCGTTTCCTTTTTTAACCACTGTGAGCAGGTCATCGTGTTGTCCAATGGCTTGTGTGATGGTCTGTCGGACTTCTGATGTGCTGGTGATGTGCTGGGCATAGGATATGCCAAGAAGTCTTCTGTAGCACCTCACCTCCATGCTTTGTATTCTTCATTGTAGATCTGCTGTGAGGGCTTATGTTTTGCAAGCGTATAGGAAGATGGAGATGACAAGGGAGCGCAGAAGCTTTGCATTGGAATGTAGAGAGATGGTCCTGCCTTTCCAAACCTTGCTATGGCAGCAGTTATTTGTGCGATCATGGAGAGAACGACGTCGTACTGTCGGGACCGTTGTCTGATACAATGGTTCCTAAATATTTAAAACTGCACAGTATGGAGGGATAGGTCTTGAACTTTGAAATCCGTGTTGATGCCATTGGTGTTGATGGTCATCAGTTTGGTCTTCTCTGCAATTATTTCCATTCCATAGGTCCTGAAGTTGGTGTCAAGCATCTGTACCAGCTGTTCAAGTTCTTCCTCTCCAGCCAATCCATCAATGGCATCCCAAAAATGGAGGTTGGAGACTGATTAACCCATATGCTGACTGTGCTTTCATAATCTGCAAGGGCATCTGATACGATGCGCTCTAGGAAGATGTTGAAATGTATTGGAGTGAGTAAGCATCCTTGACGCAAGCCGATTGTTGTTCTGAACCAGATCCCGATGTCGCTGTTGTGGAGGACAGCCGCCCAAAGCGCTAACTTGTTGCTTGATGTGCATTATCTAAAGCAGCAGACTACAAAGACACCCGTTGATAAGATCACATTAGGAAGAAGCTAGTCGCAAATAGAAAATACCCCAGTTATATATATATTTATATATTTTATTTTTTATTTTTTATTTCTTGGCGGTGTGGGGAGAGGTAGACCAATAGCTTGAGTCTGTTTAAGAAAATGCTCAAAAAGGTCATAAATATTACAACGTTGGGTCAATCACAATCGCTCGGTAGTCTGCGGCGTTAAACAATGCGCATCCAGCAACAAGTTAGCGCTTTGGGCGGCTGGATTTACTAAGTGCCTTGAGCTGGCCTTTGAGCTAGTAAAGCGCTATATAAGAATAGTGCTATAGTGCCAGACTGTTGCCAACACAAACACAAATCAAGCAAAACAACAACAACAAAAAAAAGCAAAACAATGGCTGGTTCTATTCAGTAAACCTTTTTTTTAATTATTATTCTTGATATGTTACTGTGAAATTTTGGAGTTTTGCTATTGACAGTTTTCAAAATGTGGATATGGTGCTTTTATTGACGTGTTACTTCCATCAGATAGAAGGTTTTCCAGTCAACATCTCTTCTGAACAGTTTCTACGAAGTTAGGTACGTTGGAAGTCGCCATTGTTTCCAATGGTGCTTTACAGATCAAAGTTTCAGTGTCGATTTTACAGCGTTTGTGTTCCTGATCCGGTGTTTTTAACATAATGTTTTCACGCTCTGAGTTTGGGGGTTGATTTCTTGTTTTGTGGACATACAACTTTCTATATAACTGGTGAAAATACGTTTTTGGAATGTACTGTGTGAGCGAGGAATTGCAAACATTGAAATGGCACGTGACCGGGTTCTAAATAAAGACTGTGATTTGTACTGTTGATGATTGCTGTTGTGTCTGTAACATTTTTCCTACCGCTGTAGGGTAGGGACTTTTATGGAGTGATATTCTCGTTTGTTTACCGTTCTGATTAGGCTTATTTATTTTCGTCTACAGACAGTGAAGAAGACAGTTCCAAACAACAAACTGTGTTCTGAGGTCCTTTTATCGTCATCATTTAAAAAGTTACGTCACCTGAGGGAGAGAGACTGTGTGCTTTTCGACCTCCTTTGATCTTCCGATAATTCAAGAAATTGATCTAAATATGTTTCACATGTTGGGCATCGCGAGTTCTAAGACTTCTACGTCATAGCCAGAACAGTTACGTTACCTAAGTGAGACTGTGTGATTTTCTACCTTCCGACCATTCCTTCAGTAACACGTCCTCAATAGCTCCATATCCTTAACACAGGCGGAAGAAGTTATTACTATAGCATCCGTTTACAACATATTTCCATTGACCAGCTGTTGATGTGACTATTAATTTTGATTATATTATTTGATGTTTAGCTGAAGAAATCCCATAAACTCGATACGGGCAACCAGCAGATTATGTGACTACTAAACTTTAATCAAACAATTTCTATCGTTTTAATATCTACCTATTTTAAACATGTTGGGGTAGCCTCGCTCTAAGACTTTTGCGTCACTGTCAGAAATGTTACATCATCTAATGAAAATCTTCCGACCAGTCCTTCACTAGTAGCACATCATCGATGCTGCTTTGTCAACAAAGTTGCAAGAAGTTGTTATTATTATAGTGAACTTTTACATATATGGCGTGATCAGCTGATTGTGTGACTATTAATTCTGAATATATTAATTAATGTTCTGCCGAAGAAGACATAGATCATACTCGATTTTACCAACTCGATGCGGGTGACTAGCAGATTATGTTACTAATAATTTAAACATTTGATATTTGCACTTGACATTTCTGCAAATGATGGCACTTTTTTTTCTCAGCTAACTTAAAAGTATTATACTTCTACTGATTGACTAATTATTCATTACATTTTATTCTGACGATTAGATCAGTCGTCATATCAGAATATGTTGTTTTTTTTAATGAAAAGAAATATATATCTATTCATATTTGCACATCTGACATAGAAACAATTATTTTATTTCCTGGGTTCTTAGGACTACAAATAATAGCCTCTGCAGAATTATTCTAATTAGGATTATCATATTTGTGTATTTCTTTAGGTGTGATTGTGTGTGGGTATTGGTGTGGGTGTGTGTATGTGTGTGTGGGTATCTCTGACTTATAAATACCTACATAAAAGTCATGACGAGTGAGAGGCAATTGAGAAGTGAGAGACGAGACAAAATGAGAGAAAGTGAGTGTGTGGAAGGGGAAAGAAGTGGGGAGGAGGATTTTGTCGATGGCCGCTACCATAATTCAAGGAAGCAGGGAGGGAGGAGGCGTTTATCCTTTCGGGATGAGAATCTGTCCTCTGTTAGTGGAGATGACAGTAGACAACATTTTCCTATCATCGTTACAGACCACGGCTCTGGTTCCAAACGACTTTGGAACCTAGGTCCATGGTACACCTCCTCATTTGAGAAAATGGGAGTTGGAAAACCGGTTGCGGTGAAGAACGTAGGTGGCAGTCGTTGGCTTGTTTCTTGCGTGTCTTCATCGCAACAAAAACGTGTTGAACACCTTGAGCATCTGTGTGTTGTGCCAATTAAGGGGGCTATTCCTAAAGCAACCTTGTTTGGTGTTATCACTCCGATCCCCGTGGGTGATGACAGTTGCATGCACAAAATTGTCACAGAGCTAAATGAAGTTGGAGCAGTTGAGGCTGAAAGATTAAAAAACAGAAAAGGTGAATTATCAACATCAGTCAAGGTCACCTTCATGACAACTGTCCTCCCCAAAACGGTTACCCTTGGCGATGTGAGTTTGTCTGTAAAACCTTTTGTCTGGCCTGTTCCCAGATGTACAAAATGTCAACGCTTTGGTCATACCATGAAACACTGCAGATCAAGATTTGTTGTTTGCTCGAGATGTGATCATCACTCACGAGCGGAGTGTAACAAACCCCTTGCTTGCATCAACTGTGGGGGTGCTCACAGTGCGGCATGGTCAAAATGCCCCGAGATACTCCTTAGAATTGAGGTCAACAAAATAAAAGCATCAAAATCTTCAACATCATATACACAAATTTTAACAGAAACAAGACAAAAGATTTCACAGAAACCATTAGCTCAGGTTAACAAGAGATTTCCTGAAGACTTTTGGGTTAAAGACCTTATCATTCCATCAGAGCCATCTTTTCCAAAAACGTACAGCCAAGCTCTGAAATCAAATCAAATAACTGGACACCTTAAGCAATGTACAAACAAACAAACAAACAAAACGCCTATAAACAACAACAAGCGTTTAAATATAAATAAAAATATCTACACAAACAACAAAGAAATCATTCAACAAAACAATATATTTACAAACAAACAAATGATCAAATATGATACATTCCAGTGTTCAACAAAATTTTCACTAATCACTATTCAATGGGGGGTAATTTGAAAGTATTTTTGAATATTTTGTCCATGACAGTCACAACAGCACCTTATCATAAAAAGGCCTCATGTTTGTATGAATTTATAAAAGAGAATATGAAACTCAGTAGCACAATGTAAGCTCTATATGAATATAAAAACAAATGTGCAAAATACAGCTGCAAGGAGTATTTTTACTGAATTTAACAATACAAAGAGTAGTTTGTTGACAAATAGTTCGGGATTCATCAGTAAACACATACAGTCGAGCAATTTAGTCTGTCTTTAAATGTAAGATTTCACTTGATCTGCTCCGCAACACTTGGTGTATAGTACGCACACTTATGTAGCTCAGGATACACTATAGTATACACAAATTTCTTCTTGAGTGTATATGTTCAACACATGTACGAATAGCATAATATCCTGTATACATTCAGGCAAGTATATGTACTACCTACGTTCTTCTAAGTCATACGCCATGACCGCGGTTGTGCTGTAAATTTCGCATCAACCGTAATGAGATTCCGCTATCGTAATCACACATGTAATATCCTACTTACATCAAAAATCATTTTATATATACTATTGTATTATACTACTATATTGATTTGAGCTGAGTGATACATATTCATAATATGCGATAATGAAATTTCATGTTCCTTAAAACACGCAAGAAGAATATTACTATAGTTTTAACATATTTTTGAAAGAATGTTTTGACTTTGTTTAGATGACTTATATAATTTGTTCAGTGAATGCTTGAAATTTTAAACACACTTGTGAAGGTATAAATTATTTTATATAATATTCTATAGACATGTTTCTTGACTTTCTATTTATTACATGGTCATTCTTTACTAAAAATTTACTATAGATCATAATGGATTTATAGAATCATAAGACTAATTATGCTTTCTAAAAGTTCTTTATATTTGCACATCTTACAGATTGGATGATCATGTGATTTATTTCAAGAAACTAAAAGCATGTGTGAGAATTTTAAAAATTATTCTTGGAGGATTTCATTGAGACTACCTAATTAAGAGATGTGTACTCTGATTGAAGAAGGATAATATAGACACATTTTTGTAATGAGGGGTACTCATTTAGGTTAAAACAGTAGTATTTCATGAGGAGATGTGTGTGATGGTGAGGGGATCTCTGATTTTATCAGCTACATAGTGAGAAATGTTGGGACAGAGTGAGCATGTGAACAGTGAGACAACAATTAAATGAGTTGTGGAAGGAAGATGGAGCATACCATGTTTTAGGAAGCATAGGGATATATTGTCCTAAAATGTGTTTGAGATGACAATAGGGTGGACAATATTGTACAAGTCTTTTACTGAACCACAAATATCAACCATGAGAACCTAAGGAACATGTCATGAAGATAAGGTATATTGCAGTGAGTTTGTACCATTAGGTGAGAGAGTGGTGAAGGGGGCAGTGTGTATAGCAAAAAGATTTTTATTGACATAAGTCATAGGTGAGATGAAACATTAGGAGATCTTGATAGTGAGTTAGTGCGGGTTAAAATGACACAAATGGGTGTTTAACATTAGGAGTGAATTGTCTTTGAGCAGAAAGGTATTAAACCATTTAGGAAAAGGGTGTTGTTTGGACTCGGTCAAGTGTCAGATGAGACAGAATGTAGTGGAAAAGAGATCGTTTTGAGTTTGGGTGATTGTCATTCATCACGACGGTACTGTAACAAACCCCTTTAATGAGTGAAAGTGGCTCAAAACGGTGGCTGGTGGATGCTAGAACAACATATTTTGGTCAAAAATCTTCATTCATGCATAGAAAGTGAGGTTTCTTTGAGAATCAAAATTTTCATACACAAAAAACTGGAGATCAGAGCAAGATTTATAGACAATAGCTCGAAAAACAAGAATATTCAAATAAAATGAAACAAACTATCATATATTGAAGAGCATCTTTTCCAAACGGAGGGATAAAAATAAAAAACAAAAAATCACTGGAAATCAAATTTAAAGTAGTCACAACATTAAATTCATTGGAAATGAAATCAATTCAAAAGTATTTTATATTGTTGTGCAAAAATTCACAACACAAATTAGAGATTGACTGTCTCACAGATGCAACAACGATTTTGAGATGAACATATGTAAAAAAAGATTTGATAATTATCAGTGACGTTTATATAATACTTGTGATTTGTAAATATTTGTTTATAGTATTGGTGTAAGTACACTCATTTTTTTATTTTAGAAATGTTTTAATATAAAACATGGTCTAACATTACATATATGAAAGGTAAAAAAACAACTTCATGGGTTATACAAGATATATACAGTTATGGGATATTGTACAGGATGTAAAACAATAACAATTGAAAATGGAATTGCAGGAGTAAAATACATATTGATTGTTTAGATTTTTAATTCATTCAATTTTGTTTTTACAAAAAAATCTGATCTAAAATGATAACTCACCAGAAATTCATTAATTAATGTGGCTTTATATACGGAAATAGGGTTTTTACAAAACATTACAATTAAAAGATCAATTTGAAAAAATTAACTTAAAAATAGGAATAATAATTATATGATGTTTCTAATTGTGCTGGATTTTGCCTTTAATATGTTAATTAGGGAGTTTATGTTTATTAATATTTTTGTTATTATGAAATCTTTAATATTTAATTCTTTTATTAAAATTTATAAAAAATATTAATGATGTTTTTAAAATATTTAATTGGGTTTTATTTTAATTTTGGATTGTTTTAGTGTTTTTTTTAATTGTTGGTTAATATTGCAAAAATAATTAGGTTATTATTTTGAATTTAGTGTGATGGGAAGTAATTTGTATACTATTTGTGATTTTTTTATTAATTTTGTTTTTTTTTAATTTTTAAATATTGATGGGGGTTGTTGAATTTTATGATTTATTATAATTGAGCTTTTTTTTGGGTCGTTTTATTTGTTAAAGTATAGATAATTTGTTGTTATAGGCATTGATTATTTTAATTTTTTTTAATTGTTTTTTTGTGTTAATGAAAAAATTATTTTTTGTTGTGTTATTTAGTTGAGATTAAACTGTGATATTTAAAGTGATATTTGTTTATTAGAGTTTTGAATTTCACAATGTTTGGAGGGATGTGATAGATAGAATACTAGAACATAATGAGTGATCTATACAGATGATATGACATACCACTAATACTTCTTCTATAATCATAACATTAACAAAATGATCAACTATTAAAGGTGTTGGTAAATTAACAGTATCTACAGGCATTGATCCAATTTCATATATCATGGTAGAACACTTTCCTACTGGTTTTATGCAAAAACTTGTAGATTTCTACCAGATGTGTTGGGAAAAGGGAGCTATTCCTTCTGAATGGAAACATGCTACTATTACACCAATATTAAAACATGGAAAACCAAAATCAAAGCCTGAAAGTTATCGACCTATCTCATTAACTCCTCATCTTGCTAAATTATATGAAAGGATTATAAAGTTTCGTTTAGAATATTATTGTGAAAGTAAAAATATTTTCCAAATTTTTCAAGCAGGATTTAGAAAAGGTCGAAGTACTACTGATCATTCTGTTCGATTATCATCACATATTAAAAAAGCCTTTGCTAAGCGAAAATCAGTCTTAGCTACTTTCTTTGATATACATAGAGCATATGATTCAGTTTGGCACTTCAAGTTATTGTGGAAATTAAAAAGAATTGGTGTTAAAGGTAATTTATATATGTTTATTAAAAAGCTTTTTATCAAACAGAACCTTTCAAGTACGCGTCAAGGGTTCATTATTAGAGTCAAAAACAGTAAATATGGGTGTTCCACAAGGAAGTGTTATAGCTCCTATTTTATTTTCTATAATGATTAATGATATGAAAAATATTGATACTAAAGATTTCATACTATCACTTTTTGCTGACGATATCGCTTTATGGAAAACTGTTTCATGTAAGTTTCATACACAAAATCGAAGAACAAAATTTATATTAAAGGAGTATCAATATATGGTTGATATTATTATAAAATATATGTTTGAAAATGGATTCTGTTTATCAGGAGAAAAAACAGTTTTTATGGTATTTACCAACAAATCTATTGATTTTAATAGTAATACATTTTTATGAATCAAGGTAAACAATATCCAAGTTTATCCAAGCAAATCTGTTAAATTTCTTGGAATTGTTTTCCATTATAAACTTTTGTGGAATTGTCATATTACACACTTAATTGATAAAGCAAGAAAAAAAAATAAGTTTATTAAAAGTGCTATCTAAACAACCTTGGGCAAACAACTCTTCATGTTTGATCTCTATAGCTATTGCTACTATTAGATCTATATAAAGTTATGGAAAAGAAGTATATTTTACAGCATCAAAATCAGCTTTAAATAGGTTGACTAGCATTGATTCCATGTCTTTAAAAATAGCTCTTGGCATACCCCAGTGGTCTTCAACTTCAAAAACATATAACAAAGCAGGAGTACTACCATTTCTTGACCAAAACCGGTTACAAACTGCACAATATGTTACACGGGCAAGATCAATTGTAAATTCTACAACAATTGAGCTAGGTGAAAATATTGAAATTAACAAAGGATTTAAAAATAAAAGTGTTTTTATGTCAATTAATGAATATATATTTCCTTTAACAGAATCCACACCAATTGATACAACTTCACCATGTGTTATTCCATGCAGCCCATATCCGCCTTGGCTTCTTTTAGCTCCAGAGATAATTTTGGATTATGGTGATATTTCTAAAAAAGAAAATCCCTTATTATTGGCAACAATTGCACAAGAGTATATTCATTTATATTCTCAAAATTCGTTACAAATATATACTGATGGATCAGTTTTAGAAAACGGAAATATTGGAGCAGCATTTTATATTCCTGATTTTAAAATATCCCGACAATTTTTTTACAGAGAGGTAGTACGATTTTTACAGCTGAACTAATTGCAATTTTAATGAGTCTATCTTTTATAACTGATTTTACTAGTATTCCTTTAAAAATTGCAATATTTTCTGATTCAAAATCAGCTTTATCGGCTTCGTCATCTTGGTTTAGTAAGGAGCGACAGGAACTGTTAACAGAAATAAAGCTTTTATGTCATCAAATCATTACCAGGGGATCGGATATTTCATTAATGTGGATACCTAGTCATTTAAATATATTAGGAAATGTCATTGTTGACCATTTAGCAAAGAGTGCTGCATCTTCGGACGAATCCATTAAATTATTTGTCAACCTTACAACAAATGAAATTAATAATCAAATAAAACGATGTGCTTGGAATCAATGGAATGAGAAATACAAGCAAGAGGTCATTGAAAAACATTACTTTGATAATTCACCAGTATCAAATAACGTTATATCTATTTCAAAATCTTTTTATATTAACAGTTTATTTCACAGACTAAGGCTAAATGCTTGGCGTGCTCGTTTCATAAATCCTCCAGTTCTTTGTAATTGTGGTATATTTTTTAATGTAAATCACTTAATATTTGAATGTCAACAAAATTATAACCATTTTCAGCCTTTACTCTTTAGATTAAATAAATTAAAGCTACCTATGTCAATCTCAAGTATTGTATATCCAGAAGATCATTCTGATTTTTCATTGAGTTTAATGCTCATAGATTTACTTAGAAGTCATGAATTATTCTTTTTTTTTCTAAATATCTTCTAACAATTAGTTTAGTAATTGTCTTTTTATTCTTTGTACCTAATTTATTTAAGGAAGCATTATTAGTTTCAATAAATATGTTATTTATTTATTTATTTATTTATTTTTGGATGGAAGGGATCGAGGGTGGGGGGAATTATTTATTAATTTGAATTTGTTTTAGTTTTGATTGATTATTTTATCATTTTTCTTTTAGTTTTTTTATGGGGTGTGCGGGTGAAGGGGGAAGTTCGGGGGTGGGATGGAAGGGTGAGGGGGGTAAGGGCCTGGAGGCCTAACTTCAACTTTCTGTAAGAGGCAAAATAACATTTATAAGTACTTCGTTCTTCACAGGTGAAGTTGAAAGTTTCTATGTTTTTTTTGTTTTTTTTTCCTTCGTGTGTTTCTTAATCAATGAATTGTTACAAGGGAATGAATGTATGTTGTTAAAAGTGTATGTGTATGTTAGTAGTATGATGATCTCTATAGTTTGATTAATTAATTACTTCATTTGGAAAATATCTATGATGTGCGCATGTTAGATTTTGTAAATTGTTTATATTACATCAGTACAACTTATGTTAATCTGATGAATAAAAATTGATGCAACAACAACAACCAAAATGATTACTGTTGCGTTCACCTGTTCACACCTTGTCCAATACGGTTGTCCAAATGTCTAGTAGTGATGTACTCCGCAATCCTAAGTTTACAGTATGTGGAGTTTTCATACTAAAATGAATTCAGAAACCTAGTTAGACTGCATTAAAATACAAGATAAATGTACAGTGATCCCTAACATCCAATTTGTGTCTGTCTTCCAATGCTTTGTTTCCTACAAATACCTCATCATGTCAACTGAATTTTGACGAATTCAATTCACTTCAATAAATTCGTGAAGTTTGAAACAAAAGGTTCCAAACTGCAAACAAATGTAAATAATATTCTTGCTTAATTTCAGGTTCAGTGGAGGTTGAGGTGGTCATTGTGCTGGATGTGCACATCATGTACATGTTCCCGCCAGTGTTGGACTCTGTTAAGGATTTTGTCTCCATGCTTCACATCGACAATGGCAAATGTCGTGTTGGTGTCGTCGTCTGTAGCTACAAAGGGGGGAGCGTAGCATTCCACCTCAACGATTATGACACCGAGGCAAAGATCTTGGACGCCATAGACCAGATTTATGAGGGCTACACCAACAGCAGACACACCAATGACGCTCTTTACACCGTGAGAACGGAGATGTACACGCCAGGCAAAGGCGACCGTCCCGCTGTTTCCAACTTGTGTATCGTGATCACGAGCGAAATGAGCTCCTCTCATATATCAATTCCACAAGCTAAAAAGGCTCGTGCAATAGGCATCCACATGATCGCCATTGGTGTCTTGATGAACAACATCACAACGTTGGAAGGTATTGTGAGCATGCCAGTGGTGGACAACCTTTTTCAACTAAATAAAGCAGGTGAAATCAGAGCTGTGACACACAAGATGTTCGCTGCTTTTTGTCCAAGTAAGTTTTAGTCCGTGATGTGTATAATAATAATAATAATAATAATAATAATAATAATAATAATAATAATAATAATAATAATAATAATAATAATAATAATAATAATAATAATCATACCAATAAGAAGAAGAGGAAGAAGAAGAAGAAGAAGAAGAAGAAGAAGAAGAAGAAGAAGAAGAAGAAGAAAAACCATTTAAAAAATGTAAGACCATTCGGACGTGCATCCTCCCCTTCTCCCCCCCCCCCCACACACACACTCATATCAACTATGCACCACATAGTGGGCCAGGCATAATTACAGCAGAAGGAGGAACAACAGCAGGGGTACAATAGGTCTTTATGAAAGTGAGTCCTTAACACCTGTGCACACGCTGGCATGATCATGGAACAATGCATTGAGGTTGCAAGCTCTGAAATAAACGTGTACATTCCGTCCATATTGTAACCTCACACCTCGCGAGTTCCTTGCTATAAGACATAAGACATAAGACAATTTATTTCGCTTCAACTTTTACATCGAAGAAATCTTGGTGCGCTTGGGGAACTCAGATGGGTATAATTATATGTAATTCGCTTATGTTTAAATACAGAAGAAAAGCACACAATAAAAAAAGCAATACTGAATGACAAACGCAATCATACATACACATTCTACCTGCATACAGCCTTTGACACTAGGGTGGTTAAATCAATTATAGATTAACACAATGTTCTTCAGGAATGACTAGAATTAACAAATTTGTGTGTATTAAAAATTAGGCCTACATTGCTCATGTTTGCACACTTTATCGCGCGCACTCACGCTTACACGAAAAATAACATTATATATAACATAAATAATATATGTTTTATTTGTCACTAGACTGACTGTCTCTCTTTCTTTCTCTCTCACTCTCTCTCACACACACACACACACACAAATACAGGAGTTGACCCCGTTAAGCGGTCTTTAATAATTTTCCATCATTATGCTGCCGGTATATATCTGGCTACTGAACAGCTCTATGAACTCCAAATTATTCCAAATTATGGAATTTGCTTCGGTTTTGCATTCTAAGAGCTGTGGTATATAAATTATTTCTCTAAAGCAACAAACATGGAAGTGTGATTTCTTACCATCATTGTGCAGCCATTGTGTGTGACCTCTTTGGCACTAACATTATGTGGTCATTGTGTGTAAGCTCATCTGTATCAACATTATGTGGTCATTGTGTGTAAGCTCATCCGTATCAACATTATGTGGTCATTAATAAACTCATGTGTACTGTCACGGACCGGGTTTATAATATTTCGGTCCGATGACTGTAGTATCTTCCTGTGTGAAGATATAAATTATAATATTTTTTTAATTGATTACTAATTTCTGATTGGTTGAGCTAGTCATGTGACGGTTCACCAATTACATGTATTCAAAAAAATGTTTGCATTCTTCTTTTGTGTGTACCACGGTGTGGTTGTGTTTGTACTTCTAGCAGCTGTTGACTGCAGGTATATATATTGTTTATCATTGAAATATTGTATTATAAATATAATAATAGTTAACCATGACTATATTCTACTTGTGGTGGAATAAGAATTAATAATAGATAATTTTGATATTAGTATGAAGGATGCATAAGGGGGGTGATGGAGATGGTGGATCGTTGTATATTTTTGAGTAACGAATTGAAATTGGATTATTATTTGATTTGAGGTTGAAACCTCAACTTGCAATGTATAGTATTATATTTATTTTTGTGAATGAAAGTAATTAGCGGCAAGAATGTAATAATTAGTTGTTATAATTAGTTTTACAATTTTTGCGTATGTGTGAACTGTGTTCTACACATATGAGTTTTGAATTATATATTGCTGGTCTGGTCCTGTCACAGAGAGAGAGAAAGGTATATTTGGTAATACAGAAAAGTCTATGTATCAAGATATTTAGTGGGGGAAAACTTGTATGTTTTCAGAAGTCTCCGGCTGAGGGGCCTCGAGGCGAAAGAGAAAGAAGAAGGGAGAAGAAGGAAGACAGAAGAGAAGGAGAAGAAAGAAGAAGAAAGCAGAGAAGGAGAAGAAGGAAGAAGAAAGAAGGAGAAGAAGAAGAAGACGAAGACGAGAAGAGGAAGAAGAAGAAGAAGAAGAAGAAGAAGAAGAAGAAGAGAAGGAGAAGAAGAAGACGAAGACGAGAAGAAGAAGAAGAAGTCGTGAAGAAGAAGGGTGGAAGTATCGAGAAGGGGCCAGAGAAGAAGCCAAAGAAGAAGACGAAGAAGAAGACGAGAGAAGCAACCACTGCTACATCAGCAGCAGCAGCAACCACTGCTACATCAGCAGCAGCAGCAACCACTGCTACATCATCAGCAGCAGCAACCACTGCTACATCATCAGCAGCAGCAACCACTGCTACATCAGCGGCAGTAGCAACCACTGCTGCATCATCGTCAGCAGCAACCACTGCCACCTCAGCAGCAGCAGCAGCAACAGCGGCAGCGGCCACAGCAGCAGCAGCAACAGCGGCAGCAGCCATAGCAGCAGCAGTGGAGGATTATCGGGAAGGCGGAGAGGACGATAGTTAGAGGAGAAAACCCAGGATAGATAGAGAGAAGGACAAGGATAAGGAGAAGGAGGATAGTGCAGAGACAGAGAGTAGAGATAAAGAAAGACACAGGGAATAATAACCTCCATGAGACTATTGGGGGGAGTCTCTCTCTCTGTCGACGGTGACCAGATCGTTATTGGTGTATTATTGTGACTGGTGATACTTGGATTATCTGACCGGGATTTTATTGGTGATTTTTGGTGATTAGTGACTTTATCCCCGGATTATCTGATTGAGACTTATGTGTGTGTGTTTTGTGAGTGGTTATAATTTCACGGAGTATTTCTGCAAAGTACGTGAGTACAATGTACTTATGTGAACTTTGTTGATTATTGTTTATTTTCTAGTAATAGAAAGGGGGAGTGACAACAAAAGAATTCTTGAGAGTTAGGGAGTGTGAGACGGGAGAACACGCAGAATATTCACGCACGCATACACGCAATTCTTGATATAACCCCTTTCGTTACAGTGGTGACCCTGAAACCCGTAGTTAGTTAGTGGGAGTTAGATTATTTAATTATCTTAGTGGGAGTTTATATTGGGGGAGTTAATTGAATAAGTATAAGTTGAACAGTAGAAGAGTTTTGTATAAATTTTGGGGCACTTAACTTTGGTGTGCTAGGAGTAAGTGTGTACTGTGTAACTGACTTGTTAAATTGTTGTTTTCATTTCTTTTTGGGTAGGATGTTAGTGTTTGTATAGATTATACCCCGTCTCCGATTCTTTCCTTACGGGTCTGATTCCTTGTATAGTTCTGGGATCAGAAAGGGCTTAGATTCATTTTTCTTCCTGTTGTATATATATTGCTAATTCTAGTTCAGCTTTTCAGTATTGTTTTGTTTTCTTTCTATACTTATTAGGATCCTGTCTTGTATAGTTATAGTTGTCACATCCCTATTTTAGTTGTTGTAGGTGTTTAGGATTTATTTTTGGCATTTTAACGGAACTTCCGGTGTTTTCTAGCCGAAGTGGGACTTAATTGTTTTTCTGTTGATTTCTTGTATTCTATTGTACCGATATTAGCTTAGAATTTTAGTTCTCTCGTTGTTGTGTTGTGATGTTGTTGTCGTTGTTTGTTATTTAGTATAGTGTTTCATTAATAATTTTTTATTTGTTTTGTTTTGTTTTGTTTTCATTTCAAAACAAATTACTTATAAAATCTCACTTGTTGATAATTTGAATTTAAATATTGTTAGTTATAAATTGTTACGTTTAGTATGGTTTTCTGATGCTTGCTTGTACTTAGACTGAATATAATCTAAACATTGTTTTCTTTTCTTTCATGGTATGTTAAACTTGTTATGGTATGTTAGACTTGAACTAGTTTTCATTTTGAAATAATTTTATTTTGTCAAACTTGAACTTGCATTGATTTTGAAATACTTTTCACCTGACAAACTTCGCTTGCTTCGATTTTGAATAATTTTCTTTTGACAAATTTGAATTTGCTTTTGATTTTTGTAATAATTCTGGCCTTGTGTAACTTGGGAAAATAATCTTTGACTTGTATAACTTAAAATTCTTCGTTGAATTGTCACTTGCATTTTCTTACTTTTAGTAATTTATTTTCTTTTGAATTCAACTGATCATGGCTTCTGCTGAGGAATATGATACTCTGTTTAACTCATTTTTGACTCAAGCCCAGAAGTTAGGTTTTGCTGACGAAAAGCTACAGCAGTACATTGAGCAGTGCTTTCAAAGACATGATAGGGCCAAAGAAAGAGAACAGGAAAAGGTTAAACAGGAAAGAGAGGCAAAACGATTGCAGTTAGAACAGGAAAGAGAGGAAAAACGATTGCAGTTAGAACAGGAAAGAGAGGAAAAACGATTGCAGTTAGAACAGGAAAGAGAGGAAAAACGATTGCAGTTAGAACAGGATGCTAAAAGATTAGAGCAGGAAAGGGAGGAAAAACGTTTAGACAGGGAAAGAGAGGAAAAAAGATTAGAACGAGAGGAAAGGAAATTGAAAATGGATTATCAGTTGGAACTGGATAAAGAAAGCCTTAAGCTAAAGGAAAAGGAAATTGAACTTCAGATGAAACAAGCTGAATTGAAGAGCGAGACCCCTACCCCTAGGACTCGGAGCACTAATCCTTCGTTTCCAAAGTTGCCCCAACTACCTGTTTTCAAAGAGGACAGGGATGACATTGATTCTTTTTTGTACCGATTTGAAGCGCATGCTAAAGCTCTTAATTATGATAGCAGTAAATGGGTTGTTTACTTAACTGCATTGCTACAAGGCCCGGCTTTAGCTGTGTATCATTCTTTGTCTGCTACTGGTACAGTTTCATATGATGATCTTAAGCAAGAACTTCTTAAGAAATTTCAGTGCACTGCAGATGGATTCAGAGAAAAATTCAGATCAGTTAGGCCTGAAGTGGGGGAAAGTTTTGTAACTTTTTCAAAGCGTTTTTCTCACTTGTTGGAAAGATGGATCCAACTATCAGATTGTGAAAAGACTTTTGATGGACTATGGAATCTGATTTTGTGTGAACAGTTTATTGCTTCTGTTTCGAGAGATCTCGCCGTGTTTTTGAAAGAAAGAAATTTGACGAAATTCGCGGCGTTGATAGACAGTGCTGAAGCATTTCGCATGGCTCATCCGGAAAAGAAACTGGCACGGAAGTCGGATGACTCGATTTTTGCATCCGCGTCGATCTCTCAGAATGTACCCACTCAGAATCAATTTCGTGGGACTGGCCAAAGATGGAATAATTTCCGGGGATCGGGATTTCGTGGCTCTCCGCGTGGAAACTACCAACCCGCAGGTCCTATTCCAAATAGGGGTTTTGCAAATCAGACCATGAATACCCAACAGGGTGCTCAAAACAATCAGGTTCCTCGTGGACGTGGAAATACCTATTCTAGACCTGGTTCTCGTTTTTCAGGTAGTCCTCCTCTTAACAGAAGACAGAATAGACAGGGCATAGTTTGCTATTGTTGTGGGGGTGCAGGTCACATAGCTGCATGGTGTCCTTCTGCTTGTGGCAATGGATATCCAGAGACTCAAGACACTGAAAGTGGTTCGCAGAAATACCAGGACCCTCCAGTTAACACTCAGTCAGCCTTAGTCGCGGAAGTCATTTGCCCAGTTGGCGATGAAAACTGTGGTCAGCCCAAGCTAGTATCAGGTACCGTAAATGGCCTCAAAGCAAGTGTGCTCAGAGACACAGGGGCTACTATCTGTGGCGTTCGCAAAAGACTGGTTTCGGACGGCCAGTACACTGGCAAAGAGTGTAAATGTTTGTCATTCGGTGGGAACATTGAGGAATTTCCGTTGGCCAAAGTGCCTGTTGACACTCCATTTTTCTCGGGGAATGTGTTGTGTTGTGTCATTGATCAACCAGTGGCTGATTTGATAGTAGGGAATTTACCAGGTGTGTCCGACCCTTTTTCGGGTGCTACCACACTCATCCAAGATCAAGGTCAAATTCCACCGGTTCCTTTAGACAAAATGCCGACTCATTCAGACTCATTCAAACGGGTTACAGTTGATTTAGTAGAACCGATTTTTCCGCCGCCTGAGGAAGGTCACAGATGCATACTCAACATCATTGATATGGTAACACGTTACCCTGACACTATTCAGCTCAAACACATTAAAAACAAGGTACTAGAATCTTGCAGACTAGCACAAGAATACATCAAAACAGTTGTAGCCAAAACCATACACTTTCATCAGTGTATTCCATAAAATCTGTGGAAAATGATCATGCTTTGTGTATATTTCTGCTGTTATATATTTAATACTGGAAATCTATTGTAATACTGTAATATGATCTGTTATGTACCCTATTGATTTTTGTTTCGCTGTATCAAGGTAACATGCTTGGACTTGAACTACTTTTTCGTATGTCTATTGCGCTTTGGGTGATTGCTTAATACAATATGTTTATGATTAAGATAAGTGCTAATGACCAGTTTTCTCTTTTTGCTTCTTGTACAGTATAGGTGGACATGATTGTAGTAATTTTTTCTTTCTGATAAAATTCAGAAAACTCGGGCGTTTTCTTTTTGCAGGAAGGGGGTATTGTCACGGACCGGGTTTATAATATTTCGGTCCGATGACTGTTTGTAGTATCTTCCTGTGTGAAGATATAAATTATAATATTTTTTTTATTGATTACTAATTTCTGATTGGTTGAGCTAGTCATGTGACGGTTCACCAATTACATGTATTCAAAAAAATGTTTGCATTCTTCTTTTGTGTGTACCACGGTGTGGTTGTGTTTGTACTTCTAGCAGCTGTTGACTGCAGGTATATATATTGTTTATCATTGAAATATTGTATTATAAATATAATAATAGTTAACCATGACTATATTCTACTTGTGGTGGAATAAGAATTAATAATAGATAATTTTGATATTAGTATGAAGGATGGATAAGAAGGGTGATGGAGATGGTGGATCGTTGTATATTTTTGAGTAACGAATTGAAATTGGATTAGTATTTGATTTGGGGTTGAAACCTCAACTTGCAATGTATAGTATTATATTTATTTTTGTGAATGAAAGTAATTAGCGGCAAGAATGTAATAATTAGTTGTTATAATTAGTTTTACAATTTTTGCGTATGTGTGAACTGTGTTCTACACATATGAGTTTTGAATTATATATTGCTGGTCTGGTCCTGTCACAGAGAGAGAGAAAGGTATATATGGTAATACAGAAAAGTCTATGTATCAAGATATTTATTGGGGGAAAACTTGTATGTTTTCAGAAGTCTCCGGCTGAGGGGCCTCGAGGCGAAAGAGAAAGAAGAAGGGAGAAGAAGGAAGACAGAAGAGAAGGAGAAGAAAGAAAAAGAAAACAGAGAAGGAGAAGAAGGAAGAAGAAAGAAGGAGAAGAAGAAGAAGAAGAAGAAGAAGAAGAAGAAGAAGAAGAAGAAGAAGAAGAAGAAGAAGAAGAAAAGAAGGAGAAGAAGAAGAAGACGAAGACGAGAAGAGGAAGAAGAAGAAGAAGAAGAAGAAGAAGAAGAAGAAGAAGAAGAGAAGGAGAAGAAGAAGACGAAGACGAGAAGACGAAGAAGAAGTCGTGAAGAAGAAGGGTGGAAGTATCGAGAAGGGGCCAGAGAAGAAGCCAAAGAAGAAGACGAAGAAGAAGACGAGAGAAGCAACTACTGCTACATCAGCAGCAGCAGCAACCACTGCTACATCAGCAGCAGCAGCAACCACTGCTACATCATCAGCAGCAGCAACCACTGCTACATCATCAGCAGCAGCAACCACTGCTACATCAGCGGCAGTAGCAACCACTGCTGCATCATCGTCAGCAGCAACCACTGCCACCTCAGCAGCAGCAGCAGCAGCAACAGCGGCAGCGGCCACAGCAGCAGCAGCAACAGCGGCAGCAGCCATAGCAGCAGCAGTGGAGGATTATCGGGAAGGCGGAGAGGACGATAGTTAGAGGAGAAAGCCCAGGATAGATAGAGAGAAGGACAAGGATAAGGAGAAGGAGGATAGTGCAGAGACAGAGAGTAGAGATAAAGAAAGACACAGGGAATAATAACCTCCATGAGACTATTTGGGGGAGTCTCTCTCTCTGTCGACGGTGACCAGATCGTTATTGGTGTATTATTGTGACTGGTGATACTTGGATTATCTGACCGGGATTTTATTGGTGATTTTTGGTGATTAGTGACTTTATCCCCGGATTATCTGATTGAGACTTATGTGTGTGTGTTTTGTGAGTGGTTATAATTTCACGGAGTATTTCTGCAAAGTACGTGAGTACAAAATTGTATATATATATTTGTTCCATATTATTGATTGAGTTGTATGTACTTATGTGAACTTTGTTGATTATTGTTTATTTTCTAGTAATAGAAAGGGGGAGTGACAACAAAAGAATTCTTGAGAGTTAGGGAGTGTGAGACGGGAGAACACGCAGAATATTCACGCACGCATACACGCAATTCTTGATATAACCCCTTTCGTTACATGTACCATCATTATGTGATCATTTTGTGTATGCTCATTTGTACTTACTTTATGCGGTCATTGTGTACCATCATTAAGTAGTCATGGTGTGTAAACTCTTATGTACCATCATTATGTAGTCATTGTTGGTAAGCTCATCTGTACCATTATTGTGTAGTTAATTTGTGTAAACTCTTATGCATTATTACCAGGCGGTCTGCAGGTGTACCATCATACTTATAAAGATGTTACATTCTATAATCACATAATTTGTAAACTGATTTCAAATACATTGAATTGAAATCTTCAAAAAGACTTTATTGTAAATCTTTAGTGGATTTTAGTTAACTAGCAGTAGAACATGTTAAAGACATTTGTATTATGATGCTGAGAATATGAATAAACTTTACTTGACTCACTATGAAAACTGCTTTGAAGTTTGATGCAGAATGTGCTTTAAAAAAACTTATGTTATCGTAACTGAGTTGAGCAACAGAATGAGAAAAAGATAGAGAAAAGGAAAACACAAATCTGTCATATGGCTTCAGTATAAATGTATTCAAACTGTAATACATATTTTAATGTTCAAACAACTGGTAGCGTGCAGGACTATGGACAATACATAAACATGTGTGGTTAGCATACAGTGGCAATGGGTAAGCTGGCATCTCAAAGATAGAAAATCACACTGGTTTTGTTTGGTTTCATATTTATCAATATTATAACAAATCAATTAGTTAGTTAGTCATTGTTTATAAGGTCTAGCGGACTGATAAAAGCCGAATCAGGACCACAACTCAGTTGAAAGAGGGCTCACTCCCAATCCATATAAAAGATCTGCTGAAACAACCCTAACGGTAACCCTGAAGGCACTCCACCAGCCGGTCACTTTTACAATAAAAGCATCCCATGCAGGGGACGCTGAGGCTATACTCTTAATTTATCGAACCCCCGTTTAAAAAATTGGAATAAAAGCATGATAAAATATTAAAACAAAACACATACATATTAAATGCCTACATTGCTAAATAATATCATAGAAAGCCCTAGTGTCCATTTGGCAGAGAGCGTCCAATATCCCCAAGCTGACCCAATACACAAAAGAGGAGTTTTGGGAGAGTTTTCAAGAAAAAAGGTAGATGACTGGTCTAGCGAAGAAGATAGTAAAGCTATAGAACAGAGTATGAATACGAAAGAACAAAGAAGAAAGACTGCTTCAGTGTGTCACGTGGGGTTTATGGGCTCTGCACAATGGAATTATGGACCCTCACGTTTATTCGGTGGGAACTGCTAGTAAGTCACCCTATGAATTACTTTAATAAATTTATTTGTTTAGCTCGTTCTGTGTTAAGGTTGGGGTACAGAAATAGATAGAAAAATGGTAAGAGATTACTGTCACACTAGCTTTCACACGGCTATGAATCATATGTAGACCAGCCACTTGATAACAGTTAAAATCACACATTTATTTCTTCTACTCTATACGAGATTCTCTAAGTACTAATCTAACTTAAAATGTCTCAGTCACTGCTAATAGTTCGATCGCTGATAGTCTAGGCAGCTGTTATATCTTCCTTGGGCACTTTCTATAATATTTCATGTAGATTTGGACTACTGTGGTCCGTTTTACAGTTTCTGAAGAGTTGGACTACTGTGGTCCTGCTATGATCAGTTTAAGTGCACCTTCGCCTTATGCACTTAACTCATGTGTGGGGTGTTCGAAGTCCTTCTGTGAGGTAGCTTCTGGTCCACCTGTGTCGTTGTGTAGTTGGGTTCCCTTGCCACGCTGTGGGGTCTGACAGGGTGTTTTACCGGGTCGCTCGTTCCGACTTGTGCGGTAGAGGTTCCTCAACCAACTTGTTTCTGTGGAGTGGGGTTCACAGGATAGCTCGGGATAGCTCGGGATAGCTCGCCTGCTCGTCTGGAATATAAGAGACGAAATTCTGCACAACCCTGAATAATCGGTTTGTGCAGAGCGCCTCACTGAAAGCCAAGTAGCCCTCAGTGATAGCTCCACATCTCTATACATAAGCGACGAACATTCTGCTACTTCCGGGTTCCGCTGCAATCTCACTCTAAATTCCTATACATACATAAATATCAATCGTGGCTAACTATACACATACAGAATTAATAATATTATAAACATTCAGTGGTACAGCCACTGGTCTGCAAACATACATATAAGTTAAACAACAGTGGTTCCGTACGGCATACAACATGGCGGCGCAACCGGTCGTGCTTCGCCTCGTGGTCGGCTCTTCCACGTGGTCACGCAAATTCGGATTAACAATTCACATTTATGCATAGCAAATTCTTCAAACATAATTTCAACAATAATATAAATATATCACGATGAAACAGAAGGGTGTTCATTTACCTGTTTGACAAGTTCAGGCCCGTGTTGACTAAATAGAATTCTGAGATTCTAAGTCCTGCTTCCTGGTCTAAGTGTGGCGAGATTTCTCTGCCAGCTTTCTAGCTGTTAACACTTCGGTGTATTCCTCCCAACTGACCAAAGCTGTGTTAGGCTCTGACACAGTCAAACTGGCTCGAACCGCTTTGCCTAAGCTATCATTGGGTAAAATGTTCAGATTCAAACCTCAAGTGCTGACGTCACTGCGCTGTGTGTGTGGCTCAGGCTCGCAGTGTGCTGTAATTTAATTGCTACTGTGTACTATACTAACTCTCTACTGTTACAAAGGCTACACAATGCTAAATAGTCAATGAGCAGAGTTAAAACTAGTCCTACCGCGACAGGCTCCCTCAACTGAAAAAAAGGCGATGACTACTGGATTCGACCTTTTTCTACTACCGGGCCTAGTTTAACACTGCGCTATCCTAGGGTCCTATTTACATACTAGTTAAGTTGCTCTACCTGAGCTGCAATGCTGTGCCAGGTAGCTATGGACACTAGTGACAGGGTATTACTGGGCGGGGACGAATTCTGGTGCTGTGGCCCTTAGTTGTGTTGGGTGGGCGACAGCTGCTGTGTCCTCCACGAGATGGCGACTGAGGTAGTCGGCTCCGTGGTTCTCTTTGCCGGGGATGTACTCGATTTGGAATGAGTATGCCTGAAGGGTGAGTGCCCATCGCATCAGGCGAGAGTTCAAGGATTTGGAGGCTGCCAGGAACGATAGTGGTTGGTGGTCCACCTGAACTGTGAAGTGTGTCCCATACAGGTAGAGTTGAAACTTCTGTATGGCCCAGACTAGTCCAAGACATTCTTTCTCCGACGTGGCGTAGTGGGTCTCGGCGGGTCTCAATTTTCTGCTGGCGTAGGCGACAGGGAATAGCGTCTCTGCATTCTTGGGGTCGCGCTGTAGCAGTACTGCTCCGAGGCCTAAGTCGCTTGCGTCGGTGCGAAGAACGAATGGCTGAGTTAAATCGGGTAGGTGGAGTACTGGCGCCGATGTCATTCTGTCCTTGAGTGTTTGGAATGCTGTCTCGCATTCGGCGGTCCATACGACTTTGTCCGGGGCGATTTTCCGGGTTCCATTTGTCAGTGGTACGGCGATGCTGTTGTAGTTGGGGATGAACTTCTGGTAGAAGCCGCAGAGTCCTAGAAATGACTGCACTTCCTTCTTTGTCTTGGGCCTAGGAGCGTCGAGTAGGCGTTTCACTGTCTTCTCTACCGGTCGCAGGCTTCCTTGACTGATGGTGTGTCCCAGAAATTCTAGTTCTGTGAATCCAATCTGACATTTGGTGGGTCTTGCCGTCAATCCCGTGTCTCTGAGGCGGGCGAGTAGTTGCTGTAGGAGCGTGACATGTTCCTCCCACGTAGGTGTTGCGATGAGGATGTCGTCCATAAACGAGTGTAGGTGCTCGCTGCTCAGGGGTGCCAGGAGTTTTCGCATCATGGCGCTGAAGATGCTGGGTGCGTTGTGGAGTCCGAATGGAAGCACGTTGAATTCGAAGTGTCCTTCCATAGTGCTGAAAGCTAGGTACTTTCGGACTTGTGGTTGTACTGGTATCTGATAGTATCCTTTGCTGAGGTCGATGCGTGAGAAGTACTTTGCTCGCTGTAGCTTGGCAAATAGGTCGGTCTGGTCCGGGAGTGGCTCTGGCTGGAACTGCGTTACCGCATTCAGGAGTCTGAAGTCGATGCACAGTCGATGCTCTCCGTTGGGTTTTCGCAACAATACCGTGCCTGCGCTGTAGGGTGAAGTAGACTCTGAGATGATTCCGGCTGCCAGTAAGGTGTCTATCTCTTCCTTGATGGCTCGCTGCTGAGACAGTGGCATCGGGTAGAGCTTCTGGCGGACGGGTGTTGGGTCGGTCACCGTTAAGGTTACTTCGACGAGGTCTGTCCTCCCTGGTCGGTCTGTGAGCACAGTCTGATGTTGTCGAATGACCTGTCGTACTTGCTGTTGCTGTTTAGCGGCTAGGTCTCCGTTGAGTATCACGTCTTTGTAGGTTTCCTTGGAGTGCAGGGGATACTCTACTGCATGGGTCTCCATGCTTTCTCCTTCTTCCGCGATGGCGATGGCTAGCAAGTTGTGAGTGCTGGGGGTCGCTGGTCGGTCCGTATACTTCTTGAGGAGATTAATGTGGTGGTATCGGGTTCTCCCGTTTACCTCTATTTGGTAGACTGTCTTGGATTTCTTGGCAGTCACCCGGTACGGTCCTCTCCAAGCGATGTCCAGCTTGTTGGTTCCACTTGGAAGTAAGAGTAGCACTTGATCGCCGACTTGCAGTTCTCTGTCCTTCGCGTGGCGGTTGTAGTACTTCGCCTGACGGGCTCTTGCCTTCTTCAGTGCTTCACCAGCTTTCTTCCACGTTGCTTTGAGGGTTTCCTGCAGGTCTGCGACGTACTTGGTGGCACCTCTTGGTGTGTCGTCTATCTTGGCTTCCGTCCAACTTCTGCGTAGGGCTTCTAGCGGTCCTGCTAGAGGTCTGCCGAATAGCAATGTTGACGGGGTGTAGCCTGTGGCTGCATGGGGCGTTTCTCGGTATGCGAACAGTGCCGCATTCACGTAGGTGTCCCACGCTTCTGGGTTGTCGTCGGCGACTTTCCTGAGTATGGTGAGAAGGGTTCCATTCAGTCTTTCTACTTGTCCGTTGCTGGCTGGGTGGTATGGTGGTGTGCGAATGTGATGAACTTGTATCAACTCGAACACGTCTTGCATCAGGCGGCCGGTGAACTGAGATCCGTTGTCTGTTCTAATGCTGTCCGGGAATCCGACTCTGGTAAAGATGGCGATGAGTGCATCTGCAATCTTCTTGGTGTCTATCGCTGGCAACGGGACTGCTTCGCACCACATCGTACATGCGTCGACGAGTGTGAGTAGAAATCTGTTCCGCTTCTTGGTCATGGGCAGTGGTCCTACTATGTCTACTGAGACTTGCTGGAATGGTACGCCGACTACTACTGATGGTCCTAAGGTAACCGGTACGGTGTGATGTCGCGGGGAATATCGTTGACATTGGTGGCAAGATTTCACGTAGCGCTTGACATCCTCCGTGATTCCTGGCCAATAGTAGTGTGCGCTGATTCTCTGCACTGTGGCTCCAATTCCCATGTGTCCGCTGAGTGGCATGCTGTGGCCTAATTCTAGTACTTGGGCTCGAAGGGTGGCTGGCAGTACTAGTTGGGTGTGATCTCCATCTCCTTGTCGATGTAGAACTCCCTGTTCCATGTAGAAGTCTCCCTTGTGCGGGGGGGTGTGCGCCTTGGGTAGCTTCTGGAAGCACTTCGCTATCGAGGTGTCTTCTTTCTGTGCTGTTTTGATCTCTTCGAGTCCTGGATTCGGAGCGAACTCGGGCTGGGGTGGTTGGGTTTTAGCTTGGGCCCTGGTTTGCACTGCAGCTATCTCTACAGTTTTAGGGGGCGTGCCTAAGAACACATACCTACAACCTAGCACTAGATCATACAGGGGTTTCTGTAAAACAGCTGCTTGGATTCGTCCTGTGACGTACCTACTCTCTACTTCTATCCAAGCTATTGGGCAAGTAGTCGTCGGTTTCGTCAAGTCTGCTCCTTGTAGTTCGACTGTCTTGTCTGTCAAGTCCGCGCGCGATACAAGAGATTCGCTAACTATCGCGTCGTATGATAGACCTGTGTCATACAGACAGTTCGCTTCTTTTCCGTTGACCTTGACCGTGTCTGTCACCGATGGGTGATCTCCGATCGTGTGTGGCTTGTTACCGCTGCTTTGAGTTAGAACTCTGTGCGCTGGCCGGCTTTCGCGCTCCTCCCTACGTTGTGCGGCCAACTTGAAACATTCTGCGGTGGAGTGATTGTTTCTGTTGCAGAACGAACAATACCGTCTCTGTTCTGCAGGACCTCTTTTCCCGAATTCCGTGTTGGGTCCTTTATTTTGCCCAGGTCTGGGGTTATTCGGCTTATTCGCGGTGCGCTCTTCTCGGTTAGGGCTTCTTTTCTGTGCCTCTTTCCCGTTAGGCTTTAGGTCTCGCCTGAAGCTCTTGGCTTCTCCGTGTGCGGCCACGTACCTATCTGCGACCTTGACCAGATCTTCCAGTCTTTCCGCGCCCTGCTCTACTGAGAATGTTCTCAGCTCGGGGGTCATGGTTTCCCGTAGCTGTTCCCATACTAACAGTTCTGTCAGTCCATCATACGTCTTAGCCGTGGCTGACTGGCTAATCCACTTATCCAGCATTGTGGACAACCGATCCGCGAACTGCGCATAGCTCTCTCCTTTCACTCTCCGATTGGTGCGGAATTTTTGCCGGTAGCATTCTCCTGTTAGTTCGAATCCCGTTAGGAGTGCCTCTTTTACTTTGTGATAGTCAGTCACTCTGTCAGTCGGTAGCTTACTGTAGATGTCATAAGCCTTTCCTCTAAGCCCTTGACTAAGCTTGAAAGACCAATGAGTGGGATCTAGTTTGTACTCTGTTGCTAGACGCTCAAACCTAGTCAGATAGAGATCTAGACCTTCTTCTCTCTCATTGAATGTTCCCAGTGGAAATGACATTCCTTGTACAGGGTTGGGTGCTACCTCTAGCTGATCTGAGTGGGGAGGGGTTGAGGAAGAACTTGACGCTCCTGATTCCAATCTTTTCAATTCTAACTCATGCTGTCTGTCTTTTTCCTTTTCTGCCCTCTCATACTCCCATTTCCTAACTTCTGCTTCTCTCTCTGCTGCAACCTTCTTCTGTTCTCTTTCTGCCTCTAGCTCTGCATTAATATACGCAATTAGGTCTGCCCCTGCTAAGTGTAAAGCTTCTCCTAGTTCCTTGAAGCGCAATCTCAAGGCCACTGGGTCCGACATTGCCAAACGTGTCTATGAACAACCTCTGAATCACGTGGAATACCAAAACACTAGCAATATTGCAAGTCAATAACAACAATGCAAAGACAATCAAATTCGTAATCAATAATAGAATAAAACAAGAGTCAAATGGCATACAACAGTTACTTAAGCAAAACCTGCAAAAGAACAATGCAACATACAGGCACAAAAATATTTGAAGCAAAAAAGTTTTTAACTAAAGAATAGTGCACCCAACTGATCAGTCCTTGTTACCACTATTCTAAGTTATTCTACTACTGCTGTTATCTAATTTTATTGTACTTAGGTCCGGTTATACCCAATTCCTATTATACACAGATCCTGGCTAGGCTCGCCAATTAAAGTGTCACGTGGGGTTTATGGGCTCTGCACAATGGAATTATGGACCCTCACGTTTATTCGGTGGGAACTGCTAGTAAGTCACCCTATGAATTACTTTAATAAATTTATTTGTTTAGCTCGTTCTGTGTTAAGGTTGGGGTACAGAAATAGATAGAAAAATGGTAAGAGATTACTGTCACACTAGCTTTCACACGGCTATGAATCATATGTAGACCAGCCACTTGATAACAGTTAAAATCACACATTTATTTCTTCTACTCTATACGAGATTCTCTAAGTACTAATCTAACTTAAAATGTCTCAGTCACTGCTAATAGTTCGATCGCTGATAGTCTAGGCAGCTGTTATATCTTCCTTGGGCACTTTCTATAATATTTCATGTAGATTTGGACTACTGTGGTCCGTTTTACAGTTTCTGAAGAGTTGGACTACTGTGGTCCTGCTATGATCAGTTTAAGTGCACCTTCGCCTTATGCACTTAACTCATGTGTGGGGTGTTCGAAGTCCTTCTGTGAGGTAGCTTCTGGTCCACCTGTGTCGTTGTGTAGTTGGGTTCCCTTGCCACGCTGTGGGGTCTGACAGGGTGTTTTACCGGGTCGCTCGTTCCGACTTGTGCGGTAGAGGTTCCTCAACCAACTTGTTTCTGTGGAGTGGGGTTCACAGGATAGCTCGGGATAGCTCGGGATAGCTCGCCTGCTCGTCTGGAATATAAGAGACGAAATTCTGCACAACCCTGAATAATCGGTTTGTGCAGAGCGTCTCACTGAAAGCCAAGTAGCCCTCAGTGATAGCTCCACATCTCTATACATAAGCGACGAACATTCTGCTACTTCCGGGTTCCGCTGCAATCTCACTCTAAATTCCTATACATACATAAATATCAATCGTGGCTAACTATACACATACAGAATTAATAATATTATAAACATTCAGTGGTACAGCCACTGGTCTGCAAACATACATATAAGTTAAACAACAGTGGTTCCGTACGGCATACAACATGGCGGCGCAACCGGTCGTGCTTCGCCTCGTGGTCGGCTCTTCCACGTGGTCACGCAAATTCGGATTAACAATTCACATTTATGCATAGCAAATTCTTCAAACATAATTTCAACAATAATATAAATATATCACGATGAAACAGAAGGGTGTTCATTTACCTGTTTGACAAGTTCAGGCCCGTGTTGACTAAATAGAATTCTGAGATTCTAAGTCCTGCTTCCTGGTCTAAGTGTGGCGAGATTTCTCTGCCAGCTTTCTAGCTGTTAACACTTCGGTGTATTCCTCCCAACTGACCAAAGCTGTGTTAGGCTCTGACACAGTCAAACTGGCTCGAACCGCTTTGCCTAAGCTATCATTGGGTAAAATGTTCAGATTCAAACCTCAAGTGCTGACGTCACTGCGCTGTGTGTGTGGCTCAGGCTCGCAGTGTGCTGTAATTTAATTGCTACTGTGTACTATACTAACTCTCTACTGTTACAAAGGCTACACAATGCTAAATAGTCAATGAGCAGAGTTAAAACTAGTCCTACCGCGACACAGTGGGAATTTAAACTACAGCACTAAATTTTCAGAAAGTGAGGATGCTATTCATACAGAAACCCCCGGCAACTCCATGGTGGTGTTACTTCCAACACACACAAAAATAACAAATAATCAGTCAACTAACAAGAAAATCATCCAAATGTAACCAAAAAATGTGAGTTTTAAATTTAAAAAAGCACATATTTAACAACAAAAAACACAAACAAAAAAGTGGGGAAAAAACTTACAACAACACTAATTAAAAAACATAAAAGTAAATAAATTGCACATTTTGCAGACATCTTTACATAGGCACGAAACGCACATTCATCACTCAGACATGCAAAGTCACTATTATTAGAAGATGGAAAGGGACTCTAATTTTAATTTTGAAATGTTTAGATTGACTGCATCCAATATTTTTATTGAAGGGAGCGAGGAAACCAGAGTACCCAGAGAAAACCAACAGTGACCTGAAAAGCCTCGTACCTACAAGTCGCACAAGTTCATCCCTTGATATTTGATATTCGAGCTTCGATATTTTTATTTACACTGCCCAAGCACGAACATCGACATAAGAGATTCGGCTATTAATTTGCATAACTTCGTGTAACATAAAATTAATATGGGTGCTTGGGCTGTGTCAATAACGAATGGTGGTTTAATTGAATGAATGATAATGGTAGTGCTTCGGCTTGCGGATCGGAAGGTCCCGGGTTCGAGCCCTGGCCGGGCCATTGTGTTGTGTCCCTGGGAAAGACACTTTACTCCTGTTTTCCTACTCCTTCGGATGAGAGTATAAACCGAGGTCTAGTCTGTGTCGCATACATTCCATCATAACGGACTTTAAAGATCCTGACGCTCATGTCCTAGACGGGTGAGTGCCGGTGACAAGAAAACACCCAGCATGCACCTAGGTCCTTCTCCCCCATCCCTGGCTGCCCAGGATTGTGCTCAGTTGTCCGGGCGTCAGACCATGCGCCCAAAGGCTGCGGGTGGGCGTCTCGGGCGGCTTGAGTTAGATCCTGTATCGGCCAGCGCCTTGAGCAGCTCTTGAGCTGGAAAAGCGCTATATAAGAACGATTAAATAATAATAAATAATAAATAAGTACATCAATGTCTTATCAATTTCCTGAAAACCTGTAGCAGTCTACTTAGTAAACAGGGCAACATACAAACCATTGTCTCAAAGTGCTGCAGTCACACAGAGCTGTGCATGTTCAATAATGGTACAAGACGCAGTCAATATAAAAATTTCAAAAATAAAAATTCGATTTTTTTCCGTCTTCTAATAGCGATCTCCATGCCTTTACACCACCTGTTTGAGTGATGGATGTGTATTTGGTGTGTGTGTGTGTGAGGGTGGATGAGAGGTGAGCGTGTATGTTGGTATAGATCGCCGCGCTTTGAGCCTGATTGATTTGGGGAAAGGCGCGTATATAGCATCCTGTATTATTATTATTATTATATGGTATCTACTATGATTGCTAAAGGATGCTCTAAAATAAAATAGAAAGATCATTCAAACACTGAACCATTTCACTATAAGTATTTAGGGCACTGTTCGGGATGCATATTTGCAGACAACAGGACAGAGCTGCTCAAAGTGCTGGCCGATACAGGATCTAGCCAAAGCGGCCCAAGGCGCCAACCTGCAACCTCTGGGCGCATAGTCTGATGCTCAACCTGCAACCTCTGGACATATAATCTGACTCTCAAACGACTGAGCACAATCCTGGACGATGAGGTATTGGACCTAGTTGAGTGCAAAGTGTATTTGGGTAGCTGGCACTCGCCCAGCTAGAACATGAGCGTCAAGATCTTTAAAGTCCGTGCAATGGAATGCTTGCATGCAGACTTGATCTCAGTTTATACTCTCATCTGAAATACTAAAAGAAATGTTATCCTTTCCAATTGCCCACTGCATGCTTACCTAAACTAAACACTTCAAAATATAATCGATTTTTTTCACGCGCACCCAACTGTCTTAATTATGTTCATGGCATTGTACATGGGCCCTTGACCCATCCAGCTCACACGAAATCTCTATTACCAATCATATTTGGCACTCACCCTAAGACAAGCATACATTTAATTTTGATCTTTAACGATTCTTACATCTCATGAAAACTGACAGTGGACGCATCAAAATATTGATTACACCTCATCAACAAAGATCATGCATAGTCCATTTCGCCATTTCCATTTGTTTGGTCACTGCTCCCTCTAAACATGACTCAGCACACTATTCAATTTCAACAAGTTAGATTGTCAGAATTTTTTAGCAACAATTTATTCACGGACTAGAGCAAGTAGTACGAGCACAATTTGTGTCCCCAACGATTCATGCTTTCAGTCACATACTGTCCTGTACAACGAGACGGAAATACTGTAGAATTACAGAAGGAAAGAACACTGAACGTTTACATTACATTACATAATTGTTGCTTTAGGTCCAGCGGACTCTTCTGAGCCAAATCATGACCGGACCACCCCCAATCCGCATAAAAAAAGATCTGCTGAAACAACCCTAGTGGGAAAACTGAATGCCCCCCACCAGCCAGTCACTTTACAATAAAGACATCCCACGCAGGGGACGGCTGAGGCTTCACCCCAACTTATCGAACCCCCGTTTACAAAAACAAAATAGAATACACACATCATTATAAATTATCAACAAAAAACATACATATAAAATGCCTACATTGCTAAATAATAACATCATAGGAAGCCCTAGTGACCACCTGGCAGAAAGCGTCCAATATTCCCAAGCTGATCCAACAGACCTCATACACAATTGATTGATTGATTGATTGTTGCTTTAGGTCCAGCGGACTCCTCCGAGCCAAATCAGGACCGGACAACCCCCGATCCGCATAAAATATCTGCTGAAACAACCCTAGTGGGAAAATTGAATGCCCTCCACCGGCCAGTCACTTTACAATAAAGACATCCCACGCAGGGGACGGCTGAGGCTTTACCCCAACTACTCGAACCCCCGGTTACAAAAACAAAATAGAATACAAACATCATTATAAATTATCAACAAAACATACATATAAAATGCCTATATTGCTAAATACTAACATCATAGGAAGCCCTAGTGACCACCCGGCAGAAAGCGTCCAACACTCCCAAGCTGATCCAACATACCTCATACACAAACAAGGAGTCTTGTCCAGGAAGAGTTTTCAAGAAAAAAGGTAGGTCATTTATTTAGCGAAGAAGAAGATAGTATAGCAGAGTGATAGGACAGAGCAGGAAAGGGAAAGAGTAAATGAGGAAGACAGCGACAGTGGGAATTTAAAGCACTAAATTTCCAGAAAGTGGGGATACTATTTATACTGAAACCCCCGGCACCCCAAACAAGGAGTCTTGTCCCGGAAGAGTTTTCAAGAAAAAAGGTTGGAGACTGATCTAGCGAAGAAGACGATAGTATAGCAGATTGATAGAACAGAGCATTACATTACATTACATTACATGATTATTGTTTTAGGTCCAGCGGACTCTTCCGAGCCAAATCAGGACCGGACAACCCCTACGAATACCATGTAACGTGGACAAAAATGTTGGTCATGAGACAGAGACACTTGAATCCCAGCAAAGGTACAGAAAAACTATCATTATCAATAATGTTGTGCAACTGATTTGTCTGTACCTTTGCTGGGATCCAAGTGTCTGTCTAATGACCAACATTTTTGTCCACGTTACATGGTATTGGTATTGCTTACTATCCAAAAATCCTATTTGAATCAATTATAAAAAATATTCACATTATAATATTTATTTAAAAAAACAACAAGAAAAAAACTGCTTGCGCACAAGCACACACATCACTTACGTGGAAGCACACCAATCACCCAGTTACATGCATATGAGAGCTAGTAGGCCTATGTCTCCACCAATCACCCAGTTACATGCATCAGAGCTAGTGGGCCTATGTCTCCAGCAATCACCCAGTTATATGCATAGCAGAGCTAGTGGGCTTATGTCTCCACAACCTCCCCGGCTGGTCATGATAAAAGTAAATAAAAACGAATACATTTCCATGTACAAACTGTTTTTTCCTTGCCACTAGTTATATTCTAACATTCTTTATACTTTTCAATAGCTAAGATAAAAATAATGAGTCTGAATCAGGACTGTAGAAATATCTACAGTTGGCAGGTAGAGGTGGTGGAGACGCAGGCCTACTAACTCTGCTACACAGTGTGATTGAACACCACATAAATGAGGAATGTACATGTCCATGGTATTCTCTCTCATCTCTCTTCACTCCAAAGCCAATAAAGTTTCTGAATTTTCCTTTTTTGCCAAGGTCGACAAACAAGTCGAAGGAAAGTGAAAGTGTTTGCTCGAACATTTCAACTTGCAAACACAATTTAGGCTGCTTGACCGTTTCTACCGGCACAGTTCTGCAGTTCAAAATATAGTTCTCAGTTTCACAAACCTAAAAAATAGTAGGGATCTTACACACATACCACTTGATGCTACATGGGTCATTTTTGGTGCCATTCATATACAGGCAATTGCCTTGGTCACAGAATTTTCAGTAATTGGTTTCAAACGACGTTCTACATTACATTACAAATTGTTCCACAAAACCACGTTGTCATCAAAGGTTGTCTACACAGTGCATACACGCAGCCATTTAGTGCATGAAGTCTTTACCAGTGAAAAGGTTTAGTGTACTTAAAACATGAGGAATCACAACATCACACTATTTTTGGAGAGCTGCAATGGTGCAGTAGTGGACCATCAGTCTCAAAAGTCCAGAGTTTGGCATCTAGAAGTTTCTGAAGCAGTGCAGGTGTGACTGAAAAGAATCGAGTCCCTCATACACAGAGTTTGTACACAGTGTTTTTATCTAGCTGCGTTAGCTGTTGCTGTAGCCCGATTTCTTACAAAATCTTTGATGTTTTTCCAAGTTATGTGCCTGAGAACAGGTACTTTTTGGAGGCAGTCTTCTATAACAGCTTTACCAGGTAAGGTGTGGAGGTGAATGTAGCGACCCAACTGTCGATAACAAGCTGCTACTTCCTCTTTACTCCATGGACGCCTGGCTGGATGCTCTGCAGAAAAACCAAAATGTTACTTGTTTACTATATAAAGCCCAACTGTGGTAATATTTTACAACCAACCGTAATTAGTAAATTGTGTGGGGTGGGAGGAAGAAAATAGAGAGGATGTGTGGGGGTGAAAGAGGGTGTCCACTAGGGATAAATCCATAGCTTCAAGAGTTTTTAAAATATAATGTGGAGATATTTCGAAGCACAATCAACAGGTTTTCTACTTTCTAGGTGCAGCCAATGAAACTGTCGGATAATTCATTATATTTACTAGTTTAGATGTGAATATCAATATAACATTATCCAAGTATTTAGCAGTCAAGTGAAACTTTTTATTTATTGCAACAATGTGACAATGTTACGGATATAAAATTAAATGCTTTACTGTCATAAGCAAGCAGAATTCTAAAAAAAACAAACTAAGTGGTCGGTGGTGCATTCCCGTCCTGTACTGTGCAATCAATAAATGCTTGATACGGTCTAACAACCCCTGTTTTTAACTGACAGTACGAGTTCATTACAGCCACCTTAATAAACTGCACGGTCTCTTTGTTAATAAAGAGAGAGACAGAGAGAGAGAGAGAGAGAGAGAGAGAGACAGAGAGAGAGGGGGGGGAGGGGAAAATGCAAAAAAAAACCGAAAATCAACTTTATTAAATGTCCGATACATTATGGCGAAGTTACTAGATAATTTTGGAGAAAATAAAAATAAATATAACATAGTGTCAACCACAAACACTATCCTTTGTACCCAGGCTTCCGTAATTTGTTAATTTCTAACCTTCAAGCTGAATTATATTTTTCAATTTCGTATTTTATTTTTAGATATTTGTTAAATGCAGAATTTTCCATCGTTAAGTCAGCTAAAGATCACATCCGGTACATTCACCAACATTTAGATCTCGGCATGTGTATGCTGTTTTTGTACAGTAGTTACCTGTCACTATGTGGCAGTGTTAGCTTAATGCAGTTGCCAACACTATGCGGAGATTGTGGTCAGTGACCTTAATCAGTTTCAAGTTCATGCAAGTATGGACACTTATGTACAAAGTAACACTATCATAATAATATAAATAAATTATGTAAAAGTCAGAAATATTAACTAATAAAGAACTTTCTGGATTCAAATTTTAAATATACTTACTTTCTGATTGCTTTCCAGGCGAATTGTAAACCTCAGAATTTCCAGAACATTCTAAAAAAGAAAAAAAATCCATAAGTACTCAATGACTGTCAAATTAATGACTGACAAATGTGGCAGTTAGCTTTTCACAGTTTCTTACAAACACTATATGGACATTGTGGTCAGTAACCATAAACTACTATTGTTTATTTATTTATTTACATATTTACATCTGACAATGTTGTTCATACAAAATGGCATGCATCTCCCTTTAGTCGTCGGTTGGTAAATGGACCCTGAATTTCACCAACACTATGTGAATGGTTGCGTATTCTGTTTTTGTTCAGTTGTTTACGTTCACTGTTCCACTACTAGTAGTGTAGGAGCAAAATGAGCATGTGATTTTCCTACACATTTCATTATCATACTCATAGCAATAAAATATATTTTTAAACTGTGGAAGTATATCTAACTGGTGTTTAAAGTTATTTATGCTTGGTGCATTATTAAGTGAAATAGCTAGATTAGTCCAGTTAGTAACAACTCTGCTAGAAAACAAAAACTTCCTATTTTAGTATTGGAATGCTGAATAAATACTTTTCCTTCCAAAATTCATGTAAAGAAAAAACAAACATCAGAACTGATAATTAATTTTAATTAACCAACGTGATTCTGAATCAACAATGGAAGGAAACAAAGTAGAATTAGATCTAGAACAGTGCTGTCAGTAGAAGAGGGATGGAGACGCAGCATGCCATGAAAGTGGCACTAGCTTCAATGGACTCTCCACAGAAAAAGGGAAGAAAAAATGTTGAATTTTCACTGACAGCATCCATGGTTTTCTCATAATAATGGCACAAATACATAAGCACTCAAAGTAAATAATTAACAAACGAAAAATCAACTAAAGCACAGCAACTTACCAGTGGCTCTTTTCAATTCAAGATGGCGACGAATTGTGCACATTTGTTTTCAAAAACTAGCCACCCTCTCTCTCCTTGGTGTGTGAATTGACGTATACTTTTTACAGCACAAATGCTGCCGGGATACACACACGTGTGTAAAAGGTCGTGTGTGACGTACAATGAATTTTCCGCGTTATGCTGCCTAAACCAATCACAGCTCGGATTATAATGTATGCATATTTTAGAGGTTAGGGAGTTCAAAAATCGCAATTTTGCATTATGCGGTCGGCAGCATAATGCGCGCGGCAGTATAACGTGAGTGTGTAACCATACGATTGGCAGCCTAACGGGGTCAACACCTACGCATACACACGGCACATATTACGCATCATTGTCCGACTCAGAAAGCGCGTACATTACTAACACTGCTACCGATATTTAAGAAGGGGACCGAAACACTACGAGGCTTCTAAGTCAGCAGTAAAAGGGGGGCGGAGGGGGGGGGGGCGATAAAGCATAGCTGGCCTGGGGTGATTACACAACGCTTCGTTACGATACTTGGGAGGCCCGGCAAGCAAAGAAGGTTGGATAGGGGGGTAACGTAGTAGTGAAGGGCGGAAAGTTAGAGGGAGAATTAGGTGGTGATGGGGGGTATAGGGCTTTTGTGCAGAAAGGGAGGGGTGGTTGGGGAAGTGAGTGCGTTTAGGGTTGGGGGTTGCTAGTGGAGTGCAGCTATGGTCGCAGTGTGTGTGTGTGGGGTGGGGGGTAGGGGTGGTATGGTAGGGGGGTGATTTTCAGTCATGTTTACTATTGAGTACAGGTATAGCAGAGGGCACGAAGGTCCGCTTCATCCTCTCAGTCCTGCACTTGGCAGCCCGGTACCTCCGTCCCGATGGTAGGAGGCAGAACTCGCTGTGGAGGGGGTGAGTTGGGTCGTTGGCAATCTTTTGGGCTTTGTTGATTGTCCTTACCGTGCCCAGGTGTTCTAGGCTCGGTAGGTCAGCACCGATCACTTTCTCAGCCTGCCTCACCACTCTGTCTAATCTGTCTCTGTCTTCTGAACTGCACGCATGGTGCCACACTGTCAGGTTAAAAGTCAGAATACTTTCAATACTAGATCTATAGTACATGGTCATAATGTCCGGACTGACCTTAAACTGTCTCAGCTTTCTAAGGAAATAGAGTCTGCTGTGACATTTGCTGATGACCTTGTCGATGTGCTGGGTCCACGTGAGATCAGCGTTGAGGATGGTGCCAAGGTACTTGTATTCCTCGGCTCGCTCAACATCTTTCCCAGCAATGACAAGGGGGGCGGGGTTGGTGCTCTTCCGCCTGAAGTCATACAGCACCTCTCTTGTCTTTCCCATGTTGAGGTCAAGGCTGCTGTCCTCGCACCACCGCACAACATGCTCCACGTCTGCCCTGTAGGCCGAGTCGTCGTCGTTGGAGATCAGGCCCACCAGAGCAGTCGTCGGCAAACTTGGCCAGCATATTGCCCTCTCTCTGCGCGACACAGGCATTGGTGTAGAGAGTGAAGAGCGTGGGCGAGAGACAACAGCCTTGAGGGGCGCCGGTGTTGATGGTGACGGTAGTGGAACACGTGCCATCCACAGACACGCACTGGGTTCTACCCACCAGAAAGTCCATTACCCACTTGATCAGCTGGGCGTCGACCGACATCAATTTCATCTTGTCGTGTATTAGGCTGGGCCTGACCGTATTGAAGGCTGAACTGAAGTCGATGTACAGGACTCTGGCGGAAGCGTTGGTGGTGTCAAGGTGCTGCAAAAGGGTGTGCACCAGCAGCATCGTTGCGTCGTCGGTGCCCCTGCGAGCCTGGTATGCGAACTGCAGCGGGTCAAGTTGGTCTTCCGTCTGCTGCAGCAGTCGCTTGAGGACAAGTTTCTCCAGGCATTTCATGACGACAGAGGTGAGGGCAATGGGTCTGTAATCGTTGTACTCCTTGCAGAGCGCCTTCTTGGGAACAGGTACGATGCGCGCCTCCTTCCACTGGCGCGGCACTTTGCCAACCTGCAGGCTGCGGTTGTAGAGCGCCTGGAAGACGGCTGCTAACTGCTCGGCACAGGCCTTGAGTAGGCGTGGGCGTATTCCGTGGGCGTATTGGGTATGCAGTCGTTACACGTCCAACGACACAACAGGCCGAGTTCAAAGTCGAATAGAAACAGTCACACGAAGGCCGCTGATATTGGCTGGGGTTTTGTCACACACATATAGCACCAGGGTTTTTCACGCCTGTGTACGTTGTGACGACACGAGTTTTCAGCACGTAGTAAAGATGCTATATATTTTGTGCAGAGTTGCACATCTCTACTATGCAGTGTAAATAGATAGATCGGCAGTTTTCTTTTATTGCGCATGAAAGGTTAGTATGCGTATTTCTCGTGTTAAACGGAGTATGAGCGTATGCAAAAACGAGGTTAAAGGGGGTGAATTCGGCTCGATCGTTTTCCTGTGTACTGGTATGTGATATAGCTGGCAGTCACTTTGGTTGTTTATGCGAGCAGACGGCTTTTTAATAGAGTAACGTTGTGACAGTCTGTCAGGCTAAATTACGTATCTCTGTAAGGGTTGTTACTTCGAAGTGTTTTGAACCACCCAAGGTCTTGCTGCCCTTGTCGGGGCAAGAATGCTAAAAAGTCTGTAGTGGGAGAACTGTGACTGCCTTCTATTGTGAAATATAGTTGTAGAGTCCGGTTTCTAAAACTGTGTGACCCTCTTTTGGGTACCTGTTAATGCTCTAGCACCTCGTCAGTGTAGAGATGCCCCAGGCCATAGCCAGCATTTAACCATAAACGGATTTAAACTCTCAGTCTAACCAGTGTGCCGTACCTTGTGGTTGTAAAGTGTTGTATTGTGCAGTGTACATGCATCTGTGTATCAAGAGCCGGGGACCTAAGGTGAGTGGAAACCTGTAATTTATTTCCTCAGTGGCATTATTTTGCGCTCCGAGTCTGCGTACGTGAATGAATGATGATGAATGAGGGGGAGAGGGGTGTATTTTGGTAAGTAGTGATTTATCGATTTTATATGATTTTCATATGATTTTCTTGGTTTGTTGTGTGTATAAATAATGTCTTTGCGGTTGTGGCAAGTGGGTCAAAGGGCAGTGCATGTTAAAGAGAGAGAGAGAGAGATAGAGAGAGAGAGAGAGGGGTGATGGATGTGATGAAAGGGAGACAATGTACTACGTTGGAGAGGGGTGGTGAAGATGATGAATATGAGGGAGGCATGTTTGTATTATAGTGTGATAAAAATAATTGTGAATGGGGAAAGAGAATGACTTTGTAGTGGTGACGTAGATGGAGGGGTGATTGAGATGAATTGCTATGGTATGAATGGGAGTGCAGTTATAATAATCATGTATATTATATAAACAATCGTGTGTCATGGAAGTGATGAATTTTAGTGTTAGGAAATGCATTATGTTTTGAGATGCATGTATAAGCAGGTCAAGATGGCGGACGGCGGAAGGCGTATCTATTATTTAATGTATAGGTTTTTGTGGGCAAGCTAGTGAGACATTGTTATCTGTCCACAGAGATCTGGCCTTCTTCGTGTTTCATCCTATTCTGTTTCGGCTGGCGCATTTCCTTGCTGTTGCCACTTACACCTTTGTCGACGTGGGTGGGGACGTTTACCAGGCCACCACCACGACTGCCGCGTTCTTGTATTGTGGTCGGCGCCATTGCTGGGTGTGGGTCTCAATTCTTGCTGGGACATACCTACTACTCCCAACCACCAGCAGTTTCCACCAGGGTCGCAGGATTCCATACGCATCACACCGACGCACATACAGATTCGCATACACATACCTAAAAACATACTAGTATAAATTACTTCTTTACTTGAATAATTACTGCAGTACGATTTGTGAGCTCATTGAACATTGACTGTGAACTATAAGATAACAAATTCATTATTATTGAATTTCAAGATTTTTTTCCCTGATTGTGAATCTGATGTGGAATTGTATTATTCAGTATAACCTAGTTGATTGACACCATTGTTGCATATTGTTGTGGATATTCTGTTGTGCATAATTCTGGGGTTTTCAGTTAGACAAGGGGGGGGGGGGGTAACAGTTTAGTAAGTACAGGGTTGGGGGACTTGATAGGGGTTGAGGGTGGTTTAGTGTCCCATATCCTGTGAGCGTGTGTAATATTGTTGAATAAAAGTGTGTGACTGTTCATCTGGCATTTTGTGTTGGTTTTTTTTTTGAGTTTCTATTCCCTCACTCGTTGTATGTGCTGAACGTCGCGGAACCCACTAGGGTGACGTGACATACGTATTGTAAGGGCGGTAAGTCACCCAACGCTTACAACATATGACGCTTTGAATAGTCGCACACGGAGTTTAAATTCAATCTTCACCAATAGACGCAAACAATGCATGAGTGTATCAATGTATTAGTGTAACACTGTATCAGGGTGACTTTGTATCATGTAACAGTGTATCTGTGCATCGGTGTAACAGCAGTGTATCAGTGTATAAGCAAATAGCGTGAATTAGGCATAACATTTTACGTAATCTTGGTCTCGACCTCAAACGCACATTAAGAAAATATGGGCTGAACAGGTAGGTGACATTAGTTGACAATTTAAAGATGAAATAGTAGCAACATTCTGAGGTCGGATGGCTAGCAGTTGTAGACAACGAAGGCAGAGAAACACTGCGGATGTCACATTTCGTGCAGGCACAGCAACCTCTTGTTGCTGGCTGAACGCGTAGTATGTAAGATTACACATAGAAACTCCGATGGTATGGCCACGCCACCAGCGCATCAGACCTTGCAAAACCATCCTGCAAGGCACGGTGCAAGGAGGCATAATAAGAGGGAGACAGAAAAAGAGGTGGGAGGACAACATTCGAGAATGGACTGGTTTGACACTGAACGAAGCCATGAGGGTTGCTGACAACAGAGAAAGATGGAGTATGCTGGTTAAACGATCATCTGTGGTGCCCCAACGACCTTTGAGTTACGGGATAGGATAGGATAGGATACACATAGTTCTATTACACCACAAATATTTATAGTATAGTAGGCTTACTACAGCCACAACAAAGCCCAGAATCTCTTATTCAGAATTTACTGTAGAAAATGATAATACAGCGTATCGTCTTCTGATCGTAACGGATTGTACGCATTGAAACGAACAGGTGCACGACACATGAACAAATGGAACTCACAATCAAGCATTCAAAAGCACACAATCACACTGGCGAATTAAAATGATTAAATTGCGATGTTTTCGTACTACGATTTCGTTATAGCCATTGACATTTGGTGTCTGGGATAGGAAAATGCTCTCCCCTCCCCCGTACCCCCCACCACATGGGGGTTCCGGGGGTTTCTGTATAAATAGTATCCCCACTTTCTAGAAATTTAGTGCATTAAATTCCCACTGTCTCTGTCTTTCTCATTTGTTCTTTCTCATTCCTACTCTGTTCTATCAATCCACTATACTATCTTTTTCTTCGCTAGACCAGTTCACCTACCATTCTTGAAAACTCTTCCTAGACAAAACTCCTCATTTGTGTGTGAGGTCTGTTGTATCAGCTTGGGAATATTGGACGTTTTCTGCCAAATAATTTCTGGGACTTCCTATGATACAGTATTATTATTATTACAGTATTTAGCAATGTACACATTTTATAAGTATGTGTTTTGCCCAAGACACACTACATGTTGAAATTATCCAATAATTCCATACCGGATCGGTCGTCGCCCGGATCAACAAGGACCGCGCCTTCCGTTGGCCACCAGGACAGAGGTGATAAGTATGCTACTGATGGACAATTTAGCAAGATCCGCACGAGAAACAACATCGTCATAGGAACCTGGAATGTCAGGACCCTAACTGCGGAAGGAAAATTAGAAGAGCTGGCCCACGAGCTGGATCAATATCGGTGGAACGTTTTAGGTATCAGCGAACTGCGCTGGAAAGGCCTAGGTGAAACAAGGACCGACAAATGCCACAAGCTTTATTTCAGCGGTAGAGATGACAGGCACAAACTTGAAGTTGGATTCTTGGTCCACAAAAACATGCTAGCCACTGTCATGGGTTGCCGCCCAGTCTCCAGTAGACTCATTACCATCCGTCTGAGAGCAGCCCCTTTCAACATCACCATCATCCAGGCCTATGCCCCAACATCAGACTATGACGACAGCAAAGTGGAGGATTTTTATGAAAATCTACAGGCTGTCCTTGACCAAGTGCCGAAGAAGGACATAGTCATAGTGGAAGGCGACTGGAATGCCAAGGCTGGCCAAGATGCACACCACAACTGGGGAGACACATGTTGAAAACCACTGCAACAACGAGACAAATGACAGGGGTCTGAGATTCTTGGAGTTTGCCAGATACAACAATCTGGTACTGGCAAACACGCTTGGTCTCCACAAAAACTCCAGACGATGGACATGGCACAGTCCCGGCGGCGAACTTGTTTTTTCCAAGCTATTTCCAGTCATTCTCCGAGTCGAGCGAAGCTATCCGATGTTTTACGAACGAATGCTGGCAGGACTACGTGAAACCACAGCCTGGGAAGTCTCGTCTTTCGTAGGCCTCAATTACTCAATACTACGTACGTATGTAGGAGGCCCTCGAGTTTACAAAGACAAAAGAAAAGACTTCAGAGCCTGTGGTGAAACATCCGTGCATAAAAATAGCCGCTGTTGCTTCTAGATCTAATTCTGTTTCGATCTGCACAGCTTCAAGCTGTAAGTCAAGTCGAGAGTCGCATTTTGAAGCAGTTAGTATTAGTATTATTTTATGATGATTAATATACTGACACAATTAGTAATAAAGAATAAAAGTAATACATAACACATAATGCACACATACAACGATTTCACATCTATATCAACAATAAAACCATGTCAAAACTTCAAAGCGTTATGGATACATTGATGTCCCTTCAGCACAACAAAGCAAAGCAAGTTTATAATGGTCTAAAAAAAACAGTGACATTTTTATTGCAAGCATCAAAGCAATTATTTATTTAACCACCTTATTTTGTAACTGATACACTAAATTTGTTATACGTATTTCAATGATATGTATTTTAAAGAGAAACACGTATTAAAAAATGTTGCGTGGCAGGCGGAAATTTCCATAAATCATCTTAAAGCGTTGGTAAATCTATTTTAAAAAATAACCAGTAACACCATCTGAATATTTCGAGTTACGCCCAACTTCAGCAAAAACAAACAAAACGTCACTGACCAAATTTACACCATTGAGCACACACAACAGCACACTATTGGGCTAAGGCGGGACTAAATTGCCTTGTCCACAAGCCAGAAACCAATGGTGCCTGGCAGTTGTGGGTTCGAGCCAGCACCTAAGCGTTGTTTCTCCGAATATTATTTACTTTCGATTCGGGCAACGTCTCTGGGGTTTTTCTATGGGTACTCCGGTTTGCTCCCTCAGCAAAAATTTCAAAAAAATCACAAATAATGTTAGGTAGGTAGGGTTTGGGTGCGCCACTGGCTGCGACTACGCCTTCCCCAGCTGGGGGAGGCGGCCCAGAGTTTCCCAATAAAAAAGATAATAAACAGCAGCAAAAAAAAAATCTTTTATTTTTTTTTAAAGTAGGAATAATAATAATAAAAATAATAATAATAATAATAATAACAACAATAATAATAATAATAATAATAATAATAATAATAATAATAATAATAATAATAATATTATTATTATTATTATTATTATTATTATTATTATTAATAATAATAATAATAATAATAATAATAATAATAATAATAATAATAATAATAATAAAAATTAATAATAATAATAATAATAATAATAATAATAATAATAATAATAATAATAATAATAATAATAATAATAATAAACAAATAAATAAATTAAAGATTTAACTAAATAACTATACTACTACTACTACTACTACTACTACTACTACTACTACTACTACTACTACTACTAGCGAAGTTGTGGTCTTGATTTTGTGGTCCTGATTCGGCTTTGCAGTCCGCTAGACCCTATAAGCAATGAATAACTACTTAGCTATTAATTTAACTCTGATCTCGAGTTGTCTTGATTTTGTGGTCCTGATTCGGCTCTTTGCAGTCCGCTGGACCCTGTACGCAATGAATAACTAACTAACTATTAAGTTAACTCTGATCTCGAGTGAGTAAAACAAAAATCGCTTAGCAACAGCTCCGCAATGAATAACTAACTAACTATTAAGTTAACTCTGATCTCGAGTGAGTAAAACAAAAATCGCTTAGCAAGCTCCGCCAGCTCTCGACACACTCTCTGCAAGTCAATGATGACTCTATCCCTTTCTCAACTTCTGCTCGGAATCTGGGTGTACATCTAGATGAGAGTCTGTCCATGGAATCTCACATCAACAATCTCTGCAAATCTCTGAATTTCCATCTTCGTCGTATCAGCAAAATCCGCCAATATCTTTCTGTTGATTCTGCCAACAAGCTTGCTGTCTCCTTCATCCTTTCTAGGCTTGACTATTGCAACTCTCTCTTGGCTGGTCTTCCTAACAACAAACTTCAAAAACTTCAGCGCATTCAGAACCATGCCGCTCGCGGTATTGCGAATTGCAACCATGCTGAGTACTGGGCATACTTCGTGAGGACTCGGCGAGTTCGACCCGAGTGTGACGTCAGCCTCGGAACTCGGTCGAGCTGTGAACGAACATATGACGTCAGTCTCTGAACCTTAAAGCATCTAGGTAACTTTACTGCAGAGCGCGTGAAAAGCTGTCTGCTACACAAAATAATTACAAGTTATGAATCTGTTTTAGTGTTTACATACACTCACAATTTGAAATTGAAACTGCAGCTCATAAACGGCAAAGTGGCAAGCCAGATTTGAGTTCTGATGTTGCATAGACTACAAAATAGATCGATCGTACAAAACCAGCAAATAGTGTGTGTGTGTGTGTGAGAGAGAGAGAGAGAGAGAGAGAGAGAGAGAGAGAGAGAGAGAGAGAGAGAGAGAGAGAGAGAGAGAGAGAGAGTTTATCTGACAGTATTTTATAAATCTACTACACAAAATACTTACAAGTTATGAATCTATTTTAGTGTTTACATACACTCACAATTTGAAATTGAAACTGCAGCTCATAAACGGCAAAGTGGCAAGCTAGATTTGAGTTCTGATGTTGCATAGACTACAAAATAGATCGATCGTACAAAACCAGCAAATAGCCACTACATTAATGCTTAACAATATATATATACTTCATATTTTCATTGTGATTGTTGGTAAAATCCGCTGAAAGCAACAACAAGGCATGGAACGGAAGTAAGCCTGTGTTTCACAGCTCGACCGAGTTCCGAGGCGGACGTCACACTCGGGTCGAACTCGCCGAGTCCTCACGAAGTATGCCCAGTACTCAGCATGGTTGCAATTCGCAATACCGCATGCCGCTCGGCTGGTGCTCCATCAATCCCGACGCGCTAACGCCACTTCCGCTCTGACTGCTCTTCACTGGCTGCCAGTGAAAGCCAGAGTTGACTACAAAGTTGCCTCTATTTGCTATCAGTCTCTTCATGACCAACATTTTCCTGTCTACCTCTCTGAACTTCTCAACCCTTACAAGCCAACCCGCACTCTTCGCTCTCAAGATGCTTCTCTTCTGACAGTTCCTCGCTACTCTCTTGGAACATTTGGCAAAAGAGCTTTTTCCGTCTATGCTCCTACCCTGTGGAACAAACTCCCATGCAGCCTTCGCCAATCTCCATCTCTTGACTCTTTCAAAGCCCAAATGAAAACCTATCTCTTCCTCTTACACCTGTAGAACATCCTCCCTTGCGGACACCCTGTTGCGCTGATACCTGAAATGTGTGTGTAGGGGTGTGTGTGTGTGTGTGTGAATATGGGTGTGAATGTGTGTATGAATGTGTGGGTGAATGCGTGTGTACGTGGATGCATGTGCGTATGCGTGTACTTGTCTTAAAATTGTTTTGCTTTTTTAAATGACATTTGATCCCTCTTAACTTGTTTTCACTGTAAATGAAATTAGAAACTGCTATTATTATTATTATTATTATTATTATTATTATTATTATTATTATTATTATTATTATTATTATTATTTTTATTATTATTATTATTATTATTATTTATTATTATTATTATTATTGTTATTGGTGTTGTTACTATTATTATGTGAATCACAAATATGTTTTCTTTTTAAACCAGATTAATGCCATTACACAAGCTTTTATTCTCTTCATCTGGCCTGTCATATGTTGTAACGATGTTTAGTTATTCAACGATTATTCTACTTTTAAAACTGCTGTATTTCACCACCATTTATACTTTACATCTTAGATGAGGCATTGTTGATCTGCCTCTTTTGGTATTAATGTCCCTCTCTTAAAATTTTTTTCTGTGAAATTATTCATTTATTTTATATAAGTTTATTGATTGATTGACTGATTTTATACTTTTATTTGTTGGTTTGTTACCTTTACTAGGTTAACATGTTGTCTTGTTTTTAAATGCAGAATAGATTTATTATGCGTGTGTATCTGTGTGTGGCTGCGTGTGATCAAGCGCTTTGTGAAGCATTTTATGTTTGAATTGCGCTATACAAAATAAATTATTATTATTAGCCTACTCGTCCTTCTCCGGAAATTTAAAGATTCGAATATTATAAAGTATAGGCCTAAACATTGTTAATTAGAGTAGATAAAATTTATACATTTATTTACGTATAAAACAAACAATGCAGGTCTAATACTTATGATCAGCTAGTGAGCTTCTTCGCTGCATGAAGTCTGACTTATAATATATATATATATATTGTAGGTTAAGCCTATGTGTAAAGGATTTGTAGCAAGATGAAATGGGGAAAACTCAAGAACACAGGCAATAAGTTTTCCCACACTGTATTATTATAAATCTAACATCTATGTCATCAGACTCCAATATTTCATACTTGCACACAAAGCACTTCATAACATGAACAATAAAAAATAAGGTTTACTTATAAATTGCGCAGCTAAGTGGGAGAACCAAAAGTAGGAAAATCAATACCTACAATGGAGTGGTCAACTCACTACAATCTGAAGGAAAAAAAATAACCCCACAGTCTTCACAAACCACAGGAAGGGACTGGATACACAACAGTACGTTTCACAGTTGTTGAGGATGACCAGAACGGAACTCAGCCTGTGCGACACACTTCAGACTGTTCATCACTGTCTCCATTATAAAGTTTCGTTAAAGTATTCCTCGTTTATCTCACTAAATGATCATGGCATCAGTAATCGGCTTGGCGATAAACTGGCTGGCGAACTGGAGCATAGAAATATGAAACACAGTTCGCGGTAACAGCTCGGGACTATCTTGGTAATCCGTCGAGAATATTCGGCTCTCAGAGTAGCGAGGGACGCTCCGGTAGGAAGGTCCAGAAACAGCTAACTCCTGTCGACTCGGCGTCCAAGGAAGTGGTACATTCGCTTGCCTCGGTTCGATTGACGGCCGGGTATTACACGATGCAAATGCAAAGTAATGAACAGGCAATCTTATCTATCTGCATGAGTGGTAAGCAACTTTGCAATAGATGATTCGGTGATTGACCGTCGAAGTGACAACACGTCTCGCACTAGCACTGCCGTTTATGCAGCAATTGAGTGAGCGATGCTTAGACTAATTATGTAGTCTAGTTGAAACTTCTTCTGAGCACAACAGCCAGTAATAATTATGGTGTTACTTTGAAATAAACACAAACCACAAGAAAACATTTAGTTGAAAACGGAGAAGAAAATTTCTTTTGCAACCCATGTCTTCATCTTCAAAAATTACCAATTTTTTAATCTGTCACCGAAGAAAAAAAACCTGAAGAAAATAGAGACCATAGAGAAAAGAGAAAATTGTCATCTAAGTCGTCGTCAGTCAGTGATTGTAGCCCCGTCGTACCCCCCGGCAGCAAAATTACATTACATTACATAATTGTTGCTTTAGGTCCAGCGGACTCTTCCGAGCCAAATCAGGACCGGACAACCCCCAATCCGCATAAAAGATCTGCTGAAACAACCCTAGTGGAAAAACTGAATGCCCTCCACCAGCCAGTCACTTTACAATAAAGACATCCCACGCAGGGGACGGCTGAGGCTTCACCCCAACTTATCGAACCCCCGTTTACAAAAACAAAATAGAATACAAACATCATTATAAATTATCAACAAAACACATACAAATAAAATGCCTACATTGCAAAATAATAACATTATAGGAAGCCCTAGTGACCACCTGGCAGAAAGCGTCCAATATTCCCAAGCTGATCCAACAGACCTCATACACAAACAAGGAGTCTTGTCCCGGAAGAATTTTCAAGAAAAAAGGTAGGAGACTGGTCTAGCGAAGAAGACGATAGTATAGCAGATTGATAGAACAGAGCAGGAATGAGAAAGAGCAAATGAGAAAGACAGCGACAGTGGGAATTTAAAGCACTAAATTTCCAGAAAGTGGGGATACTATTTATACTGAAACCCCCGGCACCCCAACGGGGGTCCGGCAGCAAAAGGCAAAACGTTCAGAGTGCGTCAGACATCAGTGAACCCGAAGAAGCCAGCAGCGATATGGACAACCAAGCTCTGTTGGCGGCGTTGGAGGAGAAGCTGCGGCCGCTGGCTACTAAGGAAGATATCAAGGGCCTGAGCACGAAGATCGATAAGCTTGAAGGTCAGCTGTTTGAGATTTCAAAGTTGACTGATTCGATGACAGAAGAAATCGGCAAACTGAAAGAAGAAAACAAGACTCTGAGAGAGAAATTAAGTACCGTTGAAGCACAGCAGAATGAGAGCGAACAATATGACAGGCGATGGTACCTTCGAGTTTTCAACATCGCCGAGAGGTCGGAAGAGACGGCTGACCAGTGTGCAGAGCGTTGCTGCCAGCTGTTTTCGGAAGAACTCGGGGTGAAGACCGTGATACGCGACCTGGAGGCGGCACACAGAGTGGGTAAAACGGAACCGGGCAGAAAGCGACCGCGGCCGATTGTGGTCCGATTCCAGAGCAGGCGCCTGCGGGACCAAGTTCTGGCCGAACGGAAGAAATTAAAAGGCAAGGGGATCTCCGCGGGGGAAGACCTGACCTACGCCAACTACCAGCTAGAGAGGGCAGCTTTCAGGCACTCCGCTACCCTCGCCACATGGACATCCAACGGTAAAGTTTTCGTTAAACTTAAGAATGGCAAAACAATGAAATTGAAATTTGGAGATAATGTGGACACGATGTTAAAGAAAGCTATGTGAAAATTATGATGCAAAAACAGCGAGTGATCGAGGAAAAATGAAAATAAAACTATGCATAACACAAACTGTGTTCCTTTTCTTCTTCCTTTTGTATAATTGATTTATATTCTTAGTTAATATATCAAGCAAGACTTGGCCGTTGATGAACATGATGACTACTAACTAATAGTACCTCATTTCTTTCCGTTGATTCTCACTGGCGATAACAGAAATTGATGTAATAATACATAACAATATTTTTTTTTAAATAACTGTAGGCCTAGTTATGTGTACACTGTATACTTTGCAGAGGATTACTGCTGCAAACTATTAGAGATAAAGGAAATAGAAGGATGAACAATAAATATAGCTATTCATGTATTGATTTGATCTAAAACATTACTGGTTAAATTGATATATGGGATCATTAGGTTGTTAATTAATGAAAACGTTTGTCGATAGGGCAATTTAGTTTAAATGAATAATTATTATTTAGAGGTGGGAAAGTGAGAAAGGATACATATACGGCGGGGTGTATTAAATCATTTCCCCAAAGTTGATTGAACTGTCTAATTCTTTAGTATTCACAAGGGTTGAACTGCAAATGTATCTATGATGTGTCAGTTTGCGTCGTTTGTCAAAGTCGTGCTTGATGGTTGACTACTAGCTGGTATCGTTTGTTTACTGCCCTCTGTGGCTTATGAATGAAGTCATAAATTCGCTACGCCTTGGATAATTGTTTTGTTTGTATATGATACTTTGCTATGCCCAAGCCAAGATTATTGTGTAAAGTTCGTACACAATACTTGCTAGTTTTTTTTTTTTAATTTTGTAAGTGACTGCATGGTGTGCTTCTTTCTTTGGATTCTCTGTTGGCTGTTATTATTTGTACATAACTGATCATGGCTGCTTTTTGTTTGTTTTGTTTGGTCTTATTTATTTATTTTTCTTTTATTTATTTATTTATTTATTTATTTATTTATTTATTTATTTATTTATTTTAAATCTGGCTTGCTTCGACTTTATCATGATCATGATCATGATGGTGTGAACACTGGTTGCATTATGGTTCTTGTGCATGGCAACTTTGGAGTTTACTGATGTGTGTTGATACTTCTTGGCTGTCTTACATGCGCTTGTCAACTTTAACATAAACAATGCTGTTTTGTTGTCATACTGTTTGTGGTTTTAATATTTTATTCAAATATTTAAAAAAAAATCTAAACTCGACAATATTTTTCTTTCATATATAATGGTTATGAACCATGTATAATTTATTGGTTTACTGGTCAAATCAAATATGTTATAGGAAAGCTCTTCTTATGTCGATTAGATTTGTACAATTAATGTTCACTAGTAATTTAGTGATTATGTACAATATGGTGAAAATATTGATTATGTGCAATATGTGGTGTAAATATTTGTTCAACTGTTGATTCAGTGAATACCATAACTAAAATTATTCCTGAATACATTATTTTAGAGACGCTCTTTGCAATCATTTATGCACCATTTCTGATTCTGATTGCATTATAGTTGAATATAATCCTTTATTTATTTATTTATTTATTTATTTATTTATTTATTATTATTATTATTATTATTATTGTTATTTTTTATTTTATTTATTTATTTATTATTATTATTATTATTATTATTATTATTATTATTATTATTATTATTATTATTATTATTATTTTAATTTTTTTAATGTGGTTTAGCGATTAGGTCTATACACTTATTTTGTCTGTTTACAAGTAAGTTAGTATTAGTAATGTCATTGTAAGCTATTTAGTTAGTCAGATTTTGCAGGTTCGTTATGCCTCTTTTTTGAACGTCATTTGCTTTGCATTCCTGCCGGTTCTTTATTGTATTGACGCTTTGTTATTCTACTTTGCTACACATACTGGCGTGTATAATCTGCGGTTGCTTTTTGTTTTAATGTAATTGCTGTATGCATGCAGATTCATGCCTTAATTGACGCCTTATTATGTTGGGCCGCAGTTTCTCTGGAAACTTGGGGCTAATAATTTGTATTATTTTAATGCTTTATAGAATGTTGTTTGCTATGCATGTTTGCGGCCCCCTTATTTCATTGAGTCTTTAAAAAGATTGTTGTCTGTTACACTTGCTTTTGCATGTTTATACATTTATTGTTGCTTTGGCGTTTATATTTTCGTAATCAATTTATGTAACACCTAGAGCACTCTAATAGTGTTGCTTTATGTGCTCGGTTGATGTGTGTAATATGTCGACTTTTCTGTGTATATCAGGTTTTCATGTTCTTTTTTTCCTAGTGGGGTTTTCGTGGCAATCTCTCTTAACAGAACTGACATCTCATGTAAATGTGATATTTTTTTTCTGAAGCCTTAAGTGCGCTGCAATGCCAAGTGTATACCCAACTAAACTGCATGCTATATGGATTCAAATCAAGACAATTGCATTAAGATAGTGTCTATAAATTGTAAAGGCCTGGCCAATCAGCTTAAGAGACGCGATGTTTTTCAGTTCTTAAGGCAGAAATCAGCTTTGATCTATTTTCTCCAAGATACTCATTTTGACCCTAAATTAGAAAATTATATAAAGGCCGAGTGGGGTTATAAAGTAATGTTTGCTTCCCATACAACTAATTCTCGTGGAGTTGCCATCCTATTTAACAACAATTTTGATTTTGAAATTAAAAATTTTCATTCAGATTTAGGAGGGAATTTTTTATTGGTTCACATTAAATCAATGGATAAAGATATGTTGCTAGTAAATTTATATGGTCCGAATACTGATGAGCCTAACTTTTATAATGAATTAGAAAAACGTATTAAAGATACAAACATAGAAAATGTTGTAATTGGTGGAGACTGGAACCTTGTTATGGACTATGCTTAGATTATGACAACTACAGACAGTGTAATAATCAAAATGCACACGAACGAGTACTTGACATGACTGAGAACTTAGACCTGTTAGACATATGGCGAGAACTGAATCCAGAGCGAAGACGTTTTACCTGGCGTAGGCCCACTCCTTTACAGCAAAGCAGACTAGACTTCTTCCTAGTTTCCGACTTCCTCTCCACTTACGTTATTGACGCTGATATTATTTCTGGATATAAAACTGATCATTCTATTATTACATTATCTTTTTGTTTCGGGACATCACTAAAAAGAAATTTATTTTGGAAGTTTAATTCTTCGTTATTAAAAGATAAAGTGTATATTGATGAAGTAAACTCAGTCATACTTGATGTCTTGGCAGAATACGCTGCTGCTCCATATAATAGAGAACGCCTGTCAGAAATACCAACAGGTGAAATAGAACTCGTGATCTCGGTCCAGTTGTTTCTAGATGTGCTCTTAATGAAGGTTAGACAAAAGACTATTTCATATGCTGCATTTAAAAGACGTGAATGTTTAGAATTAGAGGCAAGATTAGAACAACAAATAAATGAGATAGAGAAACGGGAATTTATTAACGAGGAAGAGAGAGAAAAGTTGGAAAGAAATAGGGAAGAACTGGTTAGGATAAGGGAAAAGAAAATGGAAGGGGTTTTAACTAGGTCAAAGGCCAGGTGGGTGGCAGAGGGAGAAAAAAATACGAGATATTTTTGTGGGTTAGAAAAACGCAATTACGTGAGTAAGACTATGAGAAAATTGATTAGGGACGACGGCTCTGAGATCACCGAGTGTACAGAAATCATTAGTGAAGTTAAAAACTTTTACCAAAAGCTTTACGATAAAAGACACATGGAGGATTGTAACATTTCTGATTTAGTATCAAACTTAACTACACTATCTGACGTTGAAAGTGCACAGCTGGAAGGTGAAATTAGTGTAGATGAGGCGTCTTTTGCATTGAAAAATATGAAAAATAATAAAAGTCCTGGAACGGATGGGTTTACCTCCGAATTCTTTAAGATGTTCTGGCTACAGCTAAGATTCTTCGTTGTTAGGGCCCTTAATGATAGTTTTAACAAAGGTCATCTTTCTTCTACCCAGAAAGAAGGAATTATTATTTGTATACCTAAAGGTGATAAAGAAAAGGAACATATAAAAAACTGGAGACCAATCTCGTTGCTTAATGTCGTTTACAAGATAGGCTCCACGTGTATAGCAAACCGTCTTAAGGGCGTTTTGCCTTCATTAATAAACGAAGACCAAACAGGATTTATTAGGGGTCGATTTTTGGGGGACAATATTCGTTTAATTTTTGATATTATTAATTATGTTAATGAACATGACGTTCAAAGCCTTCTTTTATGTTTAGATTTTGAAAAAGCCTTTGACTCGATAGATTGGGGATTTATGCATAAAGTGTTACGAGCATTTGGATTTGGTGACGATATTTGTAGATGGGTGAATACTTTTTATAATGGTATTAAAACTTCAGTTTCTATTAATGGTCAGATATCTCAATGGTTTGAAGTAAAGCGGGGCTGTAGACAAGGGGACCCAATCTCACCATACATTTTTGTTTTATGTGTGGAAATTCTTGCAGTTATGATTCGCCAGAACGATAAAATTGAAGGAATTAAAATTAACAAGGTAGAACATAAAATTTCACAATACGCTGATGACACTGAATTAATGTTAAATGGGAGTAAAACATGTTTTGAAGAGACCATGGCAACCATAACAAACTTTGGAAAACATTCTGGGCTCTTTTTAAATGCCGGAAAAACAAATTGTATTTGGTTAGGCAACAAACGTAACTCGGAGGTTCAATATATGCAACATTTACGCATGAAGTGGAATCCTACCAAATTTAAAATATTGGGAATTGGGTTTACGAACGATTTGAAAGATTGCACTGAAATGAATATTAGAGAAAAGTACACAGAAGTGAAAGCATTATACACAATTTGGTCGAAGAGACAAATCACTCCTTTAGGAAGAATTGCAGTTTTGAAATCTCTCATTCTGTCAAAGCTAATTCATCTGTGGTTACTGCTTCCCAACCCACCTGACAACTTTATCTCCGAAGTGCAACGGTCAGTTTTTGATTTTGTATGGAATGGCAAAAGGGACCGAATAAGTAGAAAAAAATACGATTAAAAGTATTGAAAACGGGGGCATTGGAATACCAGATATTAAAAAATACATCCAAGCATTGAAGCTGTCCTGGATTAAAAGGCTGAAAAAAGGAACACCTAAATGGAAAAGCATAATAATTTCTATTTGTCCTTTATTGGCTAACATCGACAAAGTAGGAGCAGATCTAACAATTGTTGTTGAAAAATGCAATGAATTTTGGATTGATGTGTTTGCTGCCTACAAATCTTTTTCAAACAATGTCAAGATTAAAAATCAAGAAGATGTATTGTCAGAAAGCTTGTTCTTCAATAGTAATATTCAGATAGGTCACAATTCTGTTTATTACGAAAATTGGGTTGACAATGATGTTTACTGTATTGGTCATTTGGTAAATGAACAGGGACGTTTTTTGTCGTACAATGAATTTTTGGACCGCTATGGGGTTTTAACTGATTTTGTTACTTATTTTGGTGTCCTAGAGGCTGCAAGAAAATGTAAACGTAGCTTTGCCTTTAATTTGACTGCAAATAACTTTTATGAGACAAATAAGGCCTGGAGACTTCTCGTGTCGGTGCAGAGGGGAGCGCGCATGTATTATGATGTTTATACCTACAATGAAACTAGACCAAATTGCTGTAATACATGGGATGAAAAATTAGAAGTACAACTAAATTGGAACAAAATTTTCAAACAAATTAAAAGCATCCGTGATGTAAAATTAAAATGGTTCCAAATTAGGATAGTGCATAGAATAATTGCAACCAATGTAGTCCTGTCAAGAATGGGTGTGGCAGCAGGTACAGCATGCTCCTTTTGTGGAACGGAGCGAGAGAGCATCCAACATTTATTTTGGGAATGTCAGTGTGTACAACGCTTTTGGCTGCAGTTTCAGAACGCTGTAAATCACAAATGTCTTAACTCTGTCAACGTAACTCTTTCAAAAAACACCATTCTATTTAACTATGATGCTAATTTCACTTCCGATTCCACATTTGACTGGATTGTGCTGCATGCCAAATTTTTCTTGTACAAATGCAAAATGAATAATACTGTACCCATTTTTCAGACTTTTCAAAATTATTTAAAAAAATGCTATATGGTGGAAAAATATGCTGCTGGTATACTCATGAGGGCTGACACTTTTGCGTTGGAGTGGATTCCATACAAACCTCTGATTGATTAATCCAACCGTGTATTTTTGACTGTTTTTCTCAGTATGATTTATATTTATTTATTTATTTATTGGGCACTAAAGGTCGAGAAGATACCAGATGTCAAGTATCTCAGACAGAGACATGACCCGAGCCGAATGATTACCACTAGAATCTACTATTTTATGTAAGCTGTTAGATTTGCCACGTCCCCCATTTTGATATGTGTGTGTGTGTGTGTGTGTAGGTGTGTGTGTGTGTGTGCGCGTTTGTACGTGTGTCTGTTCTATAAAATATATATTGGTTGAGTATAAGAAATAAATGTAGGTCTTTTGTATATTCAATATTGGTACAGGACGCAGTCAATATAAAAATTTCAAAAAAAAAATCGATGTTCTTTCCATCTTCTAATAGCGATCTCCCTGCCTTTACACCACCTGTTTGAGTGTTGGATGTGTGTTTGGTGTGTGTGAGGGTGGATGAGACAGGTGAGCGTGTATGTTGGTATAGATCGCCGCGCTTTGAGCCCGAATGATTTGGGGTAAGGCGCGTATAGCATCCTGTATTATTATTATTATTATTATTATTATTATTATTATTATTATTATTATTATTATTATTATATTGTCCCCAAACTTCAGGTACATAACTTCTAAAATAATGTGCCGTTTTTTCTGTTTTATCATGTGGTTTATTATGTACAATGTAATCAAAAATGTGTGTCAATGCAAAATATAACCCAGCATGCTGGGGACGGAAAAAAAAAAATTCCGCCCGCCACGCAAAAAAAAAGAAATAAAAAATAAAAAAAAAATTTGCAATAGATCTCGGTTTTAATATAGCCGGAAGATTCGAATGAACTGAATATAATTACCTCCGTGCTAGGTCGAAGTTGTAAATGAGCCTGGTCAGTAGCTTTGTACGACAAAGGAACCGTCGCAATAGTCGTTTGGACCTGCTTCTTCTATGCTCGTCGGCGAAAATGCAGTCCGTTCACATCTGACAGTTTCCGTACTCAGATGACCGGATCTATTATTCGCATGTTCTTTTTATCGCGCTCTCTGCCTACTAACCAATGAGAATGCGTGTGACGTTATTACTATGTTCCAGACTGGTTGTTCTCAAACAACGAGTGACGTAGGTATATCGTTATATCATACAATTATTTTGGCTACTTGGGGGAATCTCAGTACAGGTGCTTGCTATGCAGGGAATGTTACTGAATTCCTTCACACTATGTATACTGTATAACAGTGTCTACTTGGTTCTAGGCAGGAAATGGGGAATGCTATTATTAGCCTTTTGCTGAGAACTAATAAAATGCAATCAATAAACGCAACTATTAAATATGGTCGATAATAATTATGCTCATTTTAACAAAGTAAGGGCTTATACTGTTGCGAAATGCTAAATCTGTGTAAATCGAACAGAATTAGAAGCAACAGCGATACTTTTTAATGTCAACTAGTCGTAGTCATGCAAGCATTATTTCGTAACACATCGAAGAGCTTCGTTCGACTTCGGTAATTGCCTTTTTGGGCGAATGACTGGAACTAGGTTGGAAAAAACAAGTTTGCGTACCGGCGGTGAGCATCACAACCAGATCTACTACATCATGGTCAAGAAACGCTTCAGATCAAGCATCAACATTGGCAGGACACGCTTTTTTTCCAGGAGCAGACATCGGAAGTGACCTCGATCTCGTGATGATGTCTTTCCGGCTCCATTTGAAGAGAGTAAATACAGCAAAGTACACTAGACTGAAGTTCGAAAGAGACAAACTGCAAGACCCGGAGGCGGCAGAACTATTTCAGGCCACAATTGGATGGAAATTTGCACCACTGCTCATTTTGGGGGCTGGTGAAGTAGATGTCAACACCATGACCACCACCTTCAACTCAGCTGTGACAGATGCCGCCACTGAGATCCTTGGCAAACACCGACCAAAGAAGAAGCCGTGGATCACACCTGAACTTTTGGATCTGTGTGATAAACGAAGAGAGATTAAAAAAGAAAGAGAACAGCTCACAGGAGCTGATGTCTACCGAAAAGTCAACAATGACATCCGAAAAGGCATGCGCACAGCAAAAAAGAAATGTATAGAAGATCAATGCCAGAAAATAGAGAACAGTCTGAACAAGAACAACAGCAAGAAGGCCTACCAGACTGTGAAGCGGCTGACAGGTGTTAAACAGCCCAAAGTCTCCACGATCCAAAGCAAGTCTGGCATATGCCTTACAGAAGAACAAGAAGTCTTGGAAAGATGGACAGAGTACTGCTCTGACCTTTGTCACGTGGGGTTTATGGGCTCTGCACAATGGATTTATGGACCCTCACGTTTATTTGGTGGGAACTGCTAGTAAGTCACCCTATGAATTACTTTAATAAATTTATTTGTTTAGCTCGTTCTGTGTTAAGGTTGGGGTACAGAAATAGATAGAAAAATGGTAAAAGAATACTGTCACACTAGCTTTCACACGGCTATGAATCATATGTAGTCCAACCACTTGATAACAGTTAAAATCACACATTTATTTCTTCTACTCTATACAAGATTCTCTAAGTACTAATCTAACTTAAAAAGTCTCTTTCAATGCTAATAGTTCGATCGCTGATAGTCTAGGCAGCTGTTATATCTTCCTCGGGCACTTGCTATTATATTTCATGTAGATTTGGACTACTGTGGTCCGTTTTACAGTTTCTGAAGAGTTGGACTACTGTGGTCCTGTTTTGATCAGGTTAAGTGCACTTTCGGAGAATACACTTAACTTTCTGATGGTGCGGTCAAAGTCCTTCTGTGAGGTAGCTTCTGGTACACCTTTGTCGTTGTGTAGTTGGGTTCCCTTGCCACGCTGTGGGGTCTGACAGGGTGTTTTTCCGGTTAGCTCTTTCCGTCTTGTGCGGTAGAGGATACTCCGCCAACTTGTTTCTGTGGAGTGGGGTTCACAGGATAGCTCGGGATAGCTCGCCTGCTCGTCTGTAATATAAGAGACGAAATTCTGCACAACCCTGAATAATCGGTTTGTGCAGAGCGTCTCACTGAAAGCCAAAGTAGCCCTCAGTGATAGCTCCACATCTCTATACATAAGCGACGAACATTCTGCTACTTCCGGGTTCCACTGGAATCTCAACTCTAAATTCCTATACATACATAAATATCAATCGTGTCTAACTATACACATCCAGAATTAATAATATTATAAACATTCAGTGGTACAGTCACTGGTCTGCAAACATACATATAAGTTAAACAACAGTGCTTCCGTACGGGATACAACATGGCGGCGCAACCGGTCGTGTTTCGCCTCGTGGTAGGCTCTTCCACAAGGTCACGCAAATTCGGATTAATAATTCACATTTATGCATAGCAAATTCTTCAAACATAATTTCCACAATAATATAAATATATCACGATGAAACAGAAGGGTGTTCATTTACCTGTTTGACAAGTTCAGGCCCGTTGTGACTTGATAGAATTCTAAGATTCTAAGTCCTGCTTCCTGGTCTAAGTGTGGAGAGATTTCTCTGCCAGCTTTCTAGCTGTTACCACTTCGGTGTATTCCTCCCAACTGACCAAAGCTGTGTTAGGCTCGGACCCAGTCAAACTGGCTCGAACCGCTTTGCCTAAGCTCTCATTGGGTAAAATATTTACGACTCTTGCACACAGTGCTGATTCACTGGGCTGTGAGTGTCTGGCTCGCAGTGTGTACTTTTATTGCTGCTGTGTTATATACTGACTCTCTACTGTTACAAAAACTACACAAGGCTGAATAGTCAATGAGCAGAGTTAAAACTAGCCAGTTCATGACAGGCTCCCTCAACTGAAAAAAAGGCGATGACTACTGGATTCGACCTTTTTCTACTACAGAGCCTAGTTTAACACTGCACTATCCTAGGGTCCTATTTACACACTAGTTAAGTTGCTCTACCTGAGGTGCAATGCTGTGCCAGGTAGCTATGGACACTAGTGACAGGGTATTACTGGGCGGGGACGAATTCTGGTGCTGTGGCCCTTAGTTGTGTTGGGTGGGCGACAGCTGCTGTGTCCTCCACGAGATGGCGACTGAGGTAGTCGGCTCCGTGGTTCTCTTTGCCGGGTATGTACTCGATTTGGAATGAGTATGCCTGGAGGGTGAGTGCCCATCTCATCAGGCGAGAGTTCAAAGACTTGGAGGCTGCCAGGAACGATAGTGGTTGGTGGTCCACCTGAACTGTGAAGTGGGTCCCATACAGGTAGAGTTGAAACTTCTGTATGGCCCAGACTAGTCCAAGACATTCTTTCTCCGACGTGGCGTAGTGGGTCTCGGCGGGTCTCAATTTTCTGCTGGCGTAGGCGACAGGGAATAGCGTCTCTGCATTCTTGGGGTCGCGCTGTAGCAGTACTGCTCCGAGGCCTAAGTCGCTGGCGTCGGTGCGAAGAACGAATGGCTGAGTCAAATCGGGTAGGTGGAGTACTGGCGCCGATGTCATTCTGTCCTTGAGTGTTTGGAATGCTGTCTCACATTCCGCTGTCCAAACTACTTTGTCCGGGGCGATTTTCCGGGTTCCATTTGTCAGTGGCACGGCGATTCTGTTGTAGTTGGGGATGAACTTCTGGTAGAAGCCGCAGAGTCCTAGAAATGACTGCACTTCCTTCTTTGTCTTGGGCCTAGGAGCGTCGAGTAGGCGTTTCACTGTCTTTTCTACCGGTCGCAGGCTTCCTTGACTGATGGTGTGTCCCAGAAATTCTAGTTCTGTGAATCCAATCTGACATTTGGTGGGTCTTGCCGTCAATCCCGTGTCTCTGAGGCGGGCGAGTAGTTGTTGTAGGAGCGTGACATGTTCCTCCCACGTAGGTGTAGCGATGAGGATGTCGTCCATAAACGAATGTAGGTGCTCGCTGCTCAGGGGTGCCAGTTTTCGCATCATGGCGCTGAAGATGCTGGGTGCGTTGTGGAGTCCGAATGGAAGCACGTTGAATTCGAAGTGTCCTTCCATAGTGCTGAAAGCTAGGTACTTTCGGACTTGTGGTTGTACGGGTATCTGGTAGTATCCTTTGCTGAGGTCGATGCGTGAGAAGTACTTTGCTCGCTGTAGCTTGGCAAATAGGTCGGTCTGGTCCGGGAGTGGCTCTGGCTGGAACTGCGTTACCGCATTCAGGAGTCTGAAGTCGATGCACAGTCGATGCTCTCCGTTGGGTTTTCGCAACAATACCGTGCCTGCGCTGTAGGGTGAAGTAGACTCTGAGATGATTCCGGCTGCCAGTAGGGTGTCTATCTCTTCCTTGATGGCTCGCTGCTGAGACAGTGGCATCGGGTAGAGCTTCTGGCGGACGGGTGTTGGGTCGGTCACCGTTAAGGTTACTTCGACGAGGTCTGTCCTCCCTGGTCGGTCTGTGAGCACAGTCTGATGTTGTCGAATGACCTGTAGTACTTGCTGTCGCTGGTTAGCGGCTAGGTCTCCGTTGAGTATCACGTCTTTGTAGGTTTCTTTGGAGTGCAGGGGATACTCTACTGCATTGGTCTCCATGCTTTCTCCTTCTTCCGCGATGGCGATGGCTAGCAAGTTGTGAGTGCTGGGGGTCGCTGGTCGGTCCGTGTATTTCTTAAGGAGATTGATGTGGTGGTATCGGGCTCTCCCGTTCACCTCTACTTGGTAGACTGTCTTGGATTTCTTGGCAGTCACCCGGTACGGTCCTCTCCAAGCGATGTCCAGCTTATTGGTTCCACTTGGAAGTAAGAGTAGCACTTGATCGCCGACTTGCAGTTCTCTGTCCTTCGCGTGGCGGTTGTAGTACTTCGCCTGACGGGCTCTTGCCTTCTTCAGTGCTTCACCAGCCTTCTTCCACGTTGCTTTGAGGGTTTCCTGCAGGTCTGCGACGTACTTGGTGGCACCTCTTGGTGTGTCGTCTATCTTGGCTTCCGTCCAACTTCTGCGTAGGGCTTCTAGTGGTCCTGCTAGAGGTCTGCCGAATAGCAATGTTGACGGGGTGTAGCCTGTGGCTGCATGGGGCGTTTCTCGGTATGCGAACAGTGCCGCATTCACGTAGGTGTCCCACGCTTCTGGATTGTCGTCGGCGACTTTCCTGAGGATGGTGAGAAGGGTTCCATTCAGTCTTTCTACTTGTCCGTTGCTGGCTGGGTGGTATGGTGGTGTGCGAATGTTATGAACTTGTATCAACTCGAACACGTCTTGCATCAGGCGGCCGGTGAACTGAGATCCGTTGTCCGTTCTAATGCTGTCCGGGAATCCGACTCTGGTAAAGATGGCGATGAGTGCATCTGCAATCTTCTTGGTGTCAATCGCTGGCAACGGGACTGCTTCGCACCACATCGTACATGCGTCGACGAGTGTGAGTAGAAATCTGTTCCGCTTCTTGGTCATGGGCAGTGGTCCTACTATGTCTACTGAGACTTGCTGGAATGGTACGCCGACTACTACCGATGGTCCTAAGGTAACTGGTACGGTGTGATGTCGCGGGGAATATCGTTGACATTGGTGGCAAGATTTCACGTAGCGCTTGACATCCTCCGTGATTCCTGGCCAATAGTAGTGTGCGCTGATTCTCTGCACTGTGGCTCCGATTCCCATGTGTCCGCTGAGTGGCATGCTGTGGCCTAGTTCTAGTACTTGGGCTCGAAGGGTGGCTGGCAGTACTAGTTGGGTGTGATCTCCATCTCCTTGTCGATGTAGAACTCCCTCTTCCATGTAGAAGTCTCCCTTGTGCGGGGGTGTGTGCGCCTTGGGTAGCTTCTGGAAGCACTTCGCTATCGAGGTGTCTTCTTTCTGTGCTGTTTTGATCTCTTCGAGTCCTGGATTCGGAGCGAACTCGGGCTGGGGTGGTTGGGTTTTAGCTTGGGCCCTGGTTTGCACTGCAGCTATCTCTACAGTTTTAGGGGGCGTGCCTAAGAACACATACCTACAACCTAGCACTAGATCATACAGGGGTTTCTGTAAAACAGCTGCTTGGATTCGTCCTGTGACGTACCTACTCTCTACTTCGATCCATGCTATTGGGCAAGTAGTCGTCGGTTTCGTCAAGTCTGCTCCTTGTAAGTCGACTGTCTTGTCTGTCAAGTCCGCGCGCGATACAAGAGATTCGCTAACTATTGCGTCGTATGATAGACCTGTGTCATACAGACAGTTCGCTTCTTTTCCGTTGACCTTGACCGTGTCTGTCACCGAGGGGTGATCTCCGATCGTGTGTGGCTTGTTACCGCTGCTTTGAGTTAGAACTCTGTGCGCTGGCCGGCTTTCGCGCTCTTCCCTACGTTGTGCGGCCAACTTGAAACATTCTGCGGTAGAGTGATTGTTTCTATTGCAGAACGAACAATACCGTCTCTGTTCTGCGGGACCTCTTTTCCCGAATTCCGCGTTGGGTCCTTTATTTTGCCCAGGTCTGGGGTTATTCGGCTTATTCGCGGTGCGCTCTTCCCGGTTAGGGCTTCGTTTCTGTGCCTCTTTCCCGTTAGGCTTTAGGTCTCGCCTGAAGCTCTTGGCTTCTCCGTGTGCGGCCACGTACCTATCTGCGACCTTGACCAGATCCTCCAGTCTTTCCGCGCCCTGCTCTACTGAGAATGTTCTCAGCTCGGGGGTCATGGTTTCCCGTAGCTGTTCCCATACTAACAGTTCTGTCAGTCCATCATACGTCTTAGCCGTGGCTGACTGGCTAATCCACTTATCCAACATTGTGGACAACCGATCCGCGAACTGCGCATAGCTCTCTCCTTTCACCCTCCGATTGGTGCGGAACTTTTGCCGGTAGCATTCTCCTGTTAGTTCGAATCCCGTTAGGAGTGCCTCTTTTACTTTGTGATAGTCAGTCACTCTGTCAGTCGGTAGCTTACTGTAGATGTCATAAGCCTTTCCTCTAAGCCCTTGACTAAGCTTAAAAGACCAATGAGTGGGATCTAGTTTGTACTCTGTTGCTAGACGCTCAAACCTAGTCAGATAGAGATCTAGACCTTCTTCTCTCTCATTGAATGTTCCCAGTGGAAATGACATTCCTTGTACAGGGTTGGATGCTACCTCTAGCTGATCTTAGTGGGGAGGGGTTGAGGAAGAACTTGAAGCTCCTGATTCCAATCTTTTCAATTCTAACTCATGCTGTCTGTCTTTTTCCTTTTCAGCCCTCTCATACTCCCATTTCCTACTTTCTGCATCTCTCTCTGCTGCTAACGCTGCCTTCTTCTGTTCTCTTTCGGCCTCTAGCTCTAATTTCCTCTGCTCTCTTGCTGCTTCTAATTCTGCTTTCTTTTGCTCTGCCTCTAATGCTAGTTTCTTCTGCTCTGCTTCTAATTCTGCTTTTTTCTGCTCTGCTTCTCTGTCTAGTTTTTTCTGTTCCCTCTCTGCTGCTCTCTCTGCCTTAGCCTCCTGTTTCTCTACCTCTGCATTGATATACGCAATTAGGTCTGCCCCTGCTAAGTGTAAAGCTTCTCCCAATTCCTTGAAACGCAATCTCAAGGCCACTGGGTCCGACATTGCCAAACGTGTCTATGAACAACCTCTGAATCACGTGGAATACCAAAACACTAGCAATATTGCAATTCAATAACAACAATGCAAAGACCATAAACTTCTCAATCAATAATAGAATAAAACAAGAGTCAAATGGCATACAACAGTTACTTAAGCAAAACCTGCAAAAGAACAATGCAACATACAGGCACAAAAATATTTGAAGCAAAAAAGTTTTTAACTAAAGAATAGTGCACCAGAACTGATCAGTGTTATACCCTTACACTATTCTAAGTTATTCTACTTCTACTGTTGTTATCTAATTTTATTGTACTTAGATCCGGTTATACCCAATTCTTATTATACACAGATCCTAGCTAGGCTCGCCAATTAAAGTGTCACGTGGGGTTTATGGGCTCTGCACAATGGATTTATGGACCCTCACGTTTATTCGGTGGGAACTGCTAGTAAGTCACCCTATGAATTACTTTAATAAATTTATTTGTTTAGCTCGTTCTGTGTTAAGGTTGGGGTACAGAAATAGATAGAAAAATGGTAAAAGAATACTGTCACACTAGCTTTCACACGGCTATGAATCATATGTAGTCCAGCCACTTGATAACAGTTAAAATCACACATTTATTTCTTCTACTCTATACAAGATTCTCTAAGTACTAATCTAACTTAAAAAGTCTCTTTCAATGCTAATAGTTCGATCGCTGATAGTCTAGGCAGCTGTTATATCTTCCTCGGGCACTTGCTATTATATTTCATGTAGATTTGGACTACTGTGGTCCGTTTTACAGTTTCTGAAGAGTTGGACTACTGTGGTCCTGTTTTGATCAGGTTAAGTGCACTTTCGGAGAATACACTTAACTTTCTGATGGTGCGGTCGAAGTCCTTCTGTGAGGTAGCTTCTGGTACACCTTTGTCGTTGTGTAGTTGGGTTCCCTTGCCACGCTGTGGGGTCTGACAGGGTGTTTTTCCGGTTAGCTCTTTCCGTCTTGTGCGGTAGAGGATACTCCGCCAACTTGTTTCTGTGGAGTGGGGTTCACAGGATAGCTCGGGATAGCTCGCCTGCTCGTCTGTAATATAAGAGACGAAATTCTGCACAACCCTGAATAATCGGTTTGTGCAGAGCGTCTCACTGAAAGCCAAAGTAGCCCTCAGTGATAGCTCCACATCTCTATACATAAGCGACGAACATTCTGCTACTTCCGGGTTCCACTGGAATCTCAACTCTAAATTCCTATACATACATAAATATCAATCGTGTCTAACTATACACATCCAGAATTAATAATATTATAAACATTCAGTGTGTTACGTTGAAACGCGAATGGTAGTACGTCAGAAACGCGCAAGATAGATCTAATCGTTTCGTTTTGCAAAGTATTCAATAATGGAGTTTATTTACCTTTGATTTGAGTTTGCATTGTTGTTAGGAGAGGCTTTGTATAACGTTGATAATTTGCGTTAGTCGATATTATTTGAGAATCTTCTGGATATGCGTGTTTACTCTTGATAGAAACTTCCCGATACATGTCGAAGCAAGAGGTCGTTCTGGAAGATATAAAAATATGTATTGACGTAAGTCAGTGATGACGATCTTTTATTCGATTGGTGGCAGTACGTCATTTCTACCATGTACCCAATTGTTCCAGAAAAGAGAGAGGTTATTTAATCGTGTGCCGAGATTGTTGTTGGGATAGTAAAGTTGTTGATAGTGATTTGGAAAGTTGCTGTGAAAGTTGTTGAGTTGAATTGAGAATTGTATGCAGTTGTTGATGTGAGCTGAATAAAAGTGGAAAACTTCATACGTCGACTTTGTGACTTGTATGCTGTTTGGACGGGCTGTGTGAATAAACGAATCTGAGTTACACCCTATCAGGAATTCAAGCATCGGGGCTGAATCAGATACTGATAGAAAACACCAACATCAAACTGAGTGTAACACAGTGGTACAGTCACTGGTCTGCAAACATACATATAAGTTAAACAACAGTGCTTCCGTACGGGATACAACATGGCGGCGCAACCGGTCGTGTTTCGCCTCGTGGTAGGCTCTTCCACAAGGTCACGCAAATTCGGATTAATAATTCACATTTATGCATAGCAAATTCTTCAAACATAATTTCCACAATAATATAAATATATCACGATGAAACAGAAGGGTGTTCATTTACCTGTTTGACAAGTTCAGGCCCGTTGTGACTTGATAGAATTCTAAGATTCTAAGTCCTGCTTCCTGGTCTAAGTGTGGAGAGATTTCTCTGCCAGCTTTCTAGCTGTTACCACTTCGGTGTATTCCTCCCAACTGACCAAAGCTGTGTTAGGCTCGGACCCAGTCAAACTGGCTCGAACCGCTTTGCCTAAGCTCTCATTGGGTAAAATATTTACGACTCTCGCACACAGTGCTGATTCACTGGGCTGTGAGGGTCTGGCTCGCAGTGTGTACTTTTATTGCTGCTGTGTTATATACTGACTCTCTACTGTTACAAAAACTACACAAGGCTGAATAGTCAATGAGCAGAGTTAAAACTAGCCAGTTCATGACAACCTTTACAACCATACACCAAACGGAGACCCATCAGTTCTAGCATGTCCCGAGGAAAGAGAAGAAGCAATGCTCCCAATTCTCCGGGAAGAAGTTGAGGCAGCAGTGCAATCGCTGAAGAAAGGGAAGTCAACGGGAGTGGACAATACACCCGCGGAACTGCTACAAGCATGAGGAGAAGCGATGATTGATGCCCTCACCATTATCTGTAACAAGATCTGGCAGAGTTGGGAGTGGCCTCCACCATGGACCCAGTCGCTTGTCATCACTCTTCCCAAAAAAGGTAACCTTCAGGAGTGTGAAAATTCCTAGAATAAGCCCAGGGAGGAATGACGAAGGGGGATAAATTATAATAAAAGCAATGACCATAGTGCATTTATTTCCCATATGACAACATACTTACAGACAACATACTGACAATGTACTGACACACAACATACTGACAACATACTGACATATGACATCCTATCCTATCCTATACCGTAACTCAAAAAGGTCGTTGGCGCACCACAGATGATGGTTTAACTAGCGTAATCCATCTTTTTCTGTTCTAGCAACGCTCATGGCTTCGCTCAGTTTCAAGCCAGCCCATCCTCGAATGCTTTCCTACTACCACTATTTCTGTCCCCTTCTTCTGCTGCCTCCTTGCACCATGCATTGCAGGATGGGTTTCGCAAGGTCTGATGCTCTGGTGACGTGGCCATATCATCGGAGTTTCCGGTTTTTTTACCACTGTGAGCAGGTCATCGTGTTGTCCAATGGCTTGTGTGATGGTCTGTCTGACTTCGTTGTTGGTGATATGCTGGATTATAAGAAATTCCCAGAAGTCTTCTGTAGCACCCCTTATCTACATGCTTTGTATTCTTCGTTATAGATCTGCTTTGAGGTTCCATGTTTTGCAAGCGTATAGGACGATGGAGATGACAAGGGAGTGCAGCAGTCTTACCTTAGAATGTAGACTGATGGTCTTGTCTTTCCAAATGGACTTCAAACTTGGCAGGGCAAAAGTTGTTTGTGCGATCCTGGAGAGGACTTCCTGTCGGGACCCATTGTCTGATACAATGACCCCTAAATATGTGAAGCTATGCACTGTGTTGAGGGACTGTCCTTGGACTTTGAAGTCCATGTTAATGCCATTGGTGTTGTTGGTCATCATTTTTGTCTTCTCTGCACTTATTTGACTGCGTCTGGCATGCAGCTCTATGGGCAACAATGAAAGTGTACAACATTAGCCCTAAAATTATTGAAGTCATCAAAGCCTGTATGACAAGGCTACCAATGCCGTCCTCCATAACAGGGTCATCGGGAACTGGTTCAGCACAACAATCGGTGTGCGTCAAGGATGCCTACTTTCTCCATCACTCTTCATCATCTCCCTAGAGCGCATCATGTCAGTTGCCCTTGCAGATCACGAAGGCACAATCAGCATAGGGGGTAGAGCAATCTCCAATCTTCGTTTCGCGGATGACATTGGTGGATTGGCTGGAGAGGAACAAGAACTTGAACAGCTGGTACAGAGGCTTAACACTACCTCCAGAGCCTATGGAATGGAAATAAGTGCAGAGAATACCAACATGATGACCAACAACACCAATGGCATCAACACGGACATCACAGTCCAAGACCAATCTCTCAACACAGTGCATAGCTTCAAATATTTAGGAGTCATTGTATCAGACAATGGGTCCCGACAGGAAGTCCTCTCCAGGATCGCACAAACAACTGCTGCCCTGACAAGGTTGAAGCCCATTTGGAAAGACAGGACCATCCGTCTACATTCCAATGTAAGACTGCTGCGCTCCATTGTCATCGCCATCTTCCTATATGCTTGCGAAGCATGGACCATCACAGCAGATCTACAACGAAGAATACAAAGCATGGAGATGAGGTGCTAAAGAAGACTTCTGGGCATTTCCTATACCCAACACATCGCCAACGAAGTCCGACAGACCATCACACAAGCCATTGGACAACACCATGACCTGCTCACAGTGGTGAAAAAACGGAAACTCCGATGGTATGGCCACGTCACCAGATCATCAGGCCTTGCAAAGACCATTCTGCAAGGCCTAGGTAGAAGAGGGAGGTAGAGGAGGGAGACAGAAAAAGAGGTTTGAGGAAAACATTCGAGAATGGACTGGTTTGGCACTGAGCGAAGCCATCAGTGCGGCTGAGGACAGAGAAAGATGGAGTATGCTAGTTAAACGATCATCTGTGGTGCCCCTACGATCTCCGAGTTACGGGACAGGATAGGATAGGATAGAGCGTTTTCTTTATATTTTATAATGATGCTTGTATTTTATGTTATGTTTGTAAACGGGGGTTCCATAAATTAAAGTGTAGCGTACTCTGTGTGGAAAGCCTTTATTGTACAGTGACTGGCTGGGGAGTGCCTTTAGTGTTACCAATGGGGTTGTTTCAGAAGATCTTTTATGCGGATTAGGGTTGAGTCCTCTTTCAGCCAAGTTGTGATCTTGATTTTGTGGTCCTGATTCGGCCCTTTGCAGTCCGCTGGGCCCTGTAAGCAATGAATAACTAACTAAATAGGAAAATGCAGTCAATGCAATCGAAGTTAATAATAAGAACAATAATAATAATAATAATAATAATAATAATAATAATAATAATAATAAGATAAGATAAGATAAGATAAGATAAGATATTACTTTATTAATCCAAAAGCATGAAAATTACATTGTCTGTCAATTAAACATGTCCATTCATTCTTCTTTTACACACACATAAATATTTATACATTATTAATGATCTTCAAACACATGCCATGGACATATTTTCAAAATGCAGATATTTCAATTAAGCAGTAAAACGGATTAACGTAAGAACAGATAAATATGAGAATTTAAAACTTATTAGTGTGTAAACATATAAACTATTTATACAAAAACAGTAGTTAAAAAAATTAAACTAACTAAGCTGCATGAGAGTTGTAGAGTATGTTTAGTAAGACCTACCGACTTGTTTGTTATGTGCTTGAATGGCAAGTGGTATGAATGAGTTCCTGTACCTATTTGATGTTCCCGCTGGTGCCCTAAAACGTCCACTCCTGTCTATCCGTCGAGAGTCAAATTCCAAGAAAAGTGGATGGTTACTGTCAGCCAAAATTGCAGTCAGCTTTTTTGTCACTTGTCTGCTATGTATCGTCGCTATGTCATCCTGTTCCCTCCCAACCACCCCACTAGCCCTTTTTATCTGTTTGTCCAATCTTCGTTTTTCTGTTTGTGATACGTTTCCTCCCCAAAATGAGATTCCAAAAGAAAGTATGCTTCCTATTACAGCTGTATAAAACATTTGTAAAATTTCCTGTTTTACATTAAAGGATCTCAGTTTTCTTAAACAAAACATTCTACTTTGCAGTCGCTTGTAAATGTATTTTGTGTTATCTTTCCAAGTGAATCTATCATCGATAACCACTGACACCTAAATACGTATATGCATGCATTTTTTATTTATTTATTTATTTATAATAATAATAATAATAATAATAATAATAATAATAATGATAATAATAATAATAATAATAATAATAATAATAATAATAATAATAATAATAATAATAATAATAATAATAATAAATTGCATTTATACAACGCATTTTTCATGAAAATAAAAACTCAATGCCTACACACATCATTCGTACGCATCATCGCATCATTCGCACTACATCATGTACAACATCTTTGAGAAAGTATTATTACTTTCATACTATTTACACAGAAAACGCTTTGCGGAACAAGTGCATTTTTAAACAGCTCGTAAAGGAAACAAGGTCCGTACAATGTCTTAAACCGGCAGGCAGCGCATTCCAAACTTTGGGTGCTTGAAAACTAAAAGACCGCTTGCCAACCGTTTTAAGCCGACGCTTGGGCGTTTTTAACGGTTTTTCAGCTGATGAGCACAAAGAACGGGTTGTAGTTTAGGTAGTGAATACCTCAGACAGATATGGTGGAAGTGATTGGTCGAAGTGACGGAAAGCTAGGACAGCAATTTTGTATTCAATTCGGAACTTGACAGGGAGCCAGTGGAGCTGCATTAAGAGAGGCGTGACATGATCACGCTTCCGCGTTTTAAGCACAAGCCGAGCAGCACAGTTCTGTACACGCTGCATTGGGCTAACTTCATCAATGGGAAGACCAGCTAGAACTGAGTTACAATAATCAAGTCTGGATGTCACAAAAGCGCTGACCAACTGTGTGCATGCATCTGCCTCAAGGATGCAATACGCCGAAGCTCAAGAAAGGACACACGACAGATTGTACTGATGTGGTCATGCATGGACAAGGAACTATCTAGCTTGACACCCAAATAACGAACAATATTACTAAATGGGATGGTGCTGCCGCCGATGTTGGCAGAATCGCTGCCGACCAGTTTAAGATGGGAAGATGAGCCTACAGGTATAACCACGGTTTTGTCAGGGTTAAGAATCAACCTGTTGCTATTCATCCAAGCCTGGACACTGTCAATTCATGTTTCTACTTCAGACACAACAGAAGGGAAATCATCTGCCTGACCACTCTTTGACCGTTACGCTGTAACCGTATTCGTTGTATCCAGAAAGTTACAAGTAGCCTAATAAATGACAATTCTATTCCCCTTCGTTAAAAGCATTGTTTGTGGGCTGTAGTGTAGGGTTGTTGTTGTATCAAAAATTATTCATCAGATTAACATAAGTTGTACTGATGTAACATAAACAATTTACGAAATCTACCATGCGCACATCATAGAAATCTTCCAGATTATCAAACCCTAGAAATTATTATACTTCTAACATACACATACATTTTTTACAACATACAGGGTGTTCCAAAAGTCTTGGGCACATTTTGACATTGAATATTTCCGAAACTATTAAGGATATAAAAACGCATCTGGTAAATTCAGAAAGCTTGTAATCTCAATTTTTACATGGAATGTTCAAAGATGTTCAGTGTGAGCACCATTGGTCACACGACACACATCAAGCCGATAGTCAAATTCTTTCCAAACGCGTCCCAGCATTTTCTGGTTGAGTGAACGCCATTAATGGGTCTGAAAAAAAAATAAAAAATCAACAGCTTTACAAAAAACTTAATGTAATTAGCTTTAAAATGGCACAACTTTTATCTTACTACCATTCATAGTAATTGAGATATGGGGTAGACTCATTACCATCCGTCTGAGAGCAACCCCTTTCAAAATTACCATCATCCAGGCCTACGCCCCAACATCAGACTATGAAGACAGCGAAGTGGAGGATTTTTATGAAAATATACAGGCGGTCCTTGACCAAGTGCCGAAGAAGGACATAGTCATAGTGCAAGGCGACTGGAATGCCAAGGTTGGCCAAGATGCGCACCACAACTGGGGAGACACATGCGGACCCCACTGCAACAACGAGACAAATGACAGGAGTCTGAGGCTATTGGAGTTTGCCAGATACAACAATCTGGTACTGGCAAACACGCTTGGTCTCCACAAAAAATCCAGACGATGGACATGGCACAGTCCCGGCGGGGAACATCACAACCAGATCGACTGCATCATGGTCAAGAAACGCTTCAGATCAAGCATCAACATTGGCAGGACACGCACTTTTCCAGGAGCAGACATTGGAAGTGACCACGATCTCGTGATGATGTCTTTCCGGCTCCATTTGAAGAGAGTAAATACAGCAAAGTGCACTAGGCTGAAGTTCGACCTGGACAAACTGCAAGACCCGGAGGTGGCAAAAATATTTCAGGCCACAATTGGAGGGAAATTTGCACCACTGCTTATTTTGGGGGCAGGCGAAGTAGATGTCAACACCATGACCAATACCTTCAACTCAGCTGTAACAGATGCCGCCACTGAGATCCTTAGCAAGCACCGACCAAAGAAGAAGCCGTGGATCACACCTGAACTTTTGGATCTGTGTGATAAACGAAGAGAGTTAAAAAAGAAAAAGAACACCTCACAGGGAGCTGATGTCTACCGAAAAATCAACAATGACATCCGAAAAGGCATGCGCACAGCAAAGGAGAACTGGATAGAAGATCAATGCCAGGAAATAGAGAACAATCTGAACAAGAACAACAGCAAGAAGGCCTACCAGACTGTGAAGCGGCTGACAAGTGTTAAACAGCCCAAAGTCTCCACGATCCAAAGCAAGTCTGGCATATGCCTTACAGAAGAACAAGAAGTCTTGGAAAGATGGACAGAGTACTGCTCTGACCTTTACAACCATACACCAAATGGAGACCCATCAGTTCTAGCATGTCCCGAGAGCAGAGAAGAAGAAGAAATCCTCCCAATTCTCCGGGAAGAAGTTGAGGCAGCAGTGCAATCGCTGAAGAAAGGGAAGTCAGCGGGAGTGGACAACATACCAGCGGAACTGCTACAAGCAGGAGGAGAAGCGATGACTGATGCTCTCACCATTATCTGTAACAAGATCTGGCAGAGTGGGGAATGGCCTACACCATGGACCCAGTCGCTTGTCATCACTCTTCCCAAAAAAGGTAACCTTCAGGAGTGTGAAAATTACCGCACCATCAGCCTCATCAGCCATCCCAGCAAGGTCCTCCTGAAAATAATACTCAACAGGTTGAAACCACAAGCTGAACAAATCATAGCTGAAGAACAAGCAGGATTCATGGCAGGGCGAAGTACCACTGAACAGATTTTCAACCTCAGAATAATCTGTGAGAAATACCTAAAGCACCAACAACATCTATATCATGTGTTCATAGACTTCAAGAAGGCATTTGACCGAGTCTGGCATGCAGCTCTATGGGCAACTATGAAAGTGTACAACATCAGCCCTAAAATTATAGAAGTCATCAAAAGCCTGTATGACAAGGCTACCAGTGCAGTCCTCCATAACAGCGTCATCGGGAACTGGTTCAGAACAACAATCGGTGTGCGTCAAGGATCTTCCTAGAGCGCATCATGTCAGATGCTCTTGCAGATCACGAAGGCACAGTCAGCATAGGGGGCAGAGCAATCTCCAATCTTCGTTTTGCGGATGATATTGATGGATTGGCTGGAGATGAACAAGAACTTGAACAGCTTGTACAGAGGCTTGACACCACCTCCAGAGCTTATGGAATGGAAATAAGTGCAGAGAAGACCAAAATGATGACCAACAACACCAATGGCATCAACACGGACATCAAAGTACAAGGCCAATCCCTCAACACAGTGCACAGCTTCAAATATTTAGGAGCCATTGTGTCAGACAATGGGTCTCGACAGGAAGTCCTCTCCAGGATCGCACAAACAACTGCTGCCCTGACAAGATTGAAGCCCATTTGGAAAGACAGAACCATCAGCCTACATTCCAAAGTAAGACTGCTGCGCTCTCTGGTCATCTCCATCTTCCTATATGCTTGCAAAGCATGGACCCTCACAGCAGATCTCCAACGAAGAATACAAAGCATGGAGATGAGGTGCTACAGAAGACTTCTTGGCATTTCCTATACCCAACACATCACCAACGACGAAGTCCGACAGACCATCACACAAGCCATTGGACAACACGATGACCTGCTCACAGTGGTGAAGAAACGGAAACTCCGATGGTATGGCCACGTCACCAGATCATCAGGCCTTGCAAAGACCATTCTGCAAGGCACAGTGCAAGGAGGTAGAAGAAGGGGGAGACCGAAAAAGAGGTGGGAGGACAACATTCGAGAATGGACTGGTTTGACACTGAGCGAAGCCATGAGGGCTGCTGAGGACAGAGAAAGATGGAGTATGCTGGTTAAACGATCATCTGTGGTGCCCCTACGACCTTCGGGTTATGGGACAGGATAGGATAGGATAGGAGATATGGGGACTTCAAATGTGCCCAAGACTTTTGGAACACCCTGTACATTCCCTTATAACAATTAGTTCACATTAAGACACACATTTTAAAAAATAACTAAATAAACAGTGGAACCTTTGAACTTCACCTGTGAAGAACGAAGTATTTATAAATGTCAATTTGCGTCTTACAGAAAGTTAAAGTTTGGCCTCCAGGCCCTTACCCTTCCACACACCAGTAAAAATAATAATAATGTCACAGGGCAGTCTGTGATGGAAACCGAGCAGTCTGTGTGGGTGAAGAGTATAAGGGCGGGGGTGGCAATTGCGTGTTGCCGAGTGCGTGATTATAGAAGTTGAAGCGTGCAAATCGTGGCAAGCAGCACAGGCCAGTTAGCCTGTAAGGAAGTGTACTCACGTTTTGGCAGAACAGGTTGGATAGAGCTATTGTGTAGACGTGGTGTCTGGGCTCTGATTTTGTGTGTTCTGGAATAGGGTAGGGCGGTTAATGACAGATAATATTAACTGGTCCAGAGTAATACTAGTTGTGGAAATTGTTGCTTTCTATGGTGTGATACTCAGTGCAGAGTATAGTAAAGGTTAGCAAAGTTTTGTGGTAGTGTTGGTAGGTAGTGTGAGGCATTGTCCACTACGGAAACTACGCACTACAGGATTACCCTATTGGAAGTATTCGTTGGGAGAGCAGTGGAGTAAGGTCATCGAGTGCGATTACATTCGAGCCGTGTGGGTGAGTGGATGGTGCATTTTCCTTACTGTGCCCAGAAACCCTAGTGCCGGGTGTTTGGGGTGTTGTACGATAGTTGTGTGTGAGGCTAGGGAAGGATGAGGATGGTTGCACTGAGGAGAGGCAGAAGGAAGGAAGAGTGCGACTGAGGAAGGGGAGAATGAGGGGAGAGAATGAGGGAAGAGGATGATGGTAGGGTGGAAGAGGTTGCTGTTGTTGTTGTGGTTGCTTGAGATGAATAATGTGTTAATGTTTACATGTATTCATTTGCAGCAATGCTCATTTCATGCATTCATAATTTCATTTAGTTTCATGAATTATGTGTTTGTTTACTAGTGACAATAACAGTAGCTAAAGAGGATAAGTGAGTGAATCAAGGAAGGGAAGCGGACAGCAGTTGTGTCCCTTCAAGCATCTAAAGCTAGTTGAGTATAAGAGGGGGGAGAGTGTGATTGGAGGGGAGGGGGACAGAATCAGGTGGACATGATATTAACGATGCGACAAGCATGTTGCAGGTTCGACGGTTCGTTCGACAGTTCGTCGTTCGATAATTCGTCAATTCGTCAGTTCGTCAACTGGTTAACGTGGATCAACGTTGACCAACGTCGTGCGACGACGACGACGGCACTTGGTCAGGTGGACTGAACATCATCATCACCATCCATAACGTCTACGTCCGCATCATTGTCTACACGTCCTCACCATTGACTTCATCATCATCATTCCACAACCCCACCCTTCCTGTGGCGGTTGTGACGTGCGTGGACGGGACCCGGCCTCGACGTCGCGGTGTAGCTAACTGGAGGAGTCCAGCTGTGAGACGTCGACGGTGGCAGGGTTGCCGCGACTACGGCGCCACCATCATCATTTCATCACCATCGTCAGCGGCGAGTGGGGGCGGCGACGCCACCACGTTTGGACGTCATCAGCACCGGTCCGATAACAGCTACGAGGAGGGGGTGGATACCTTTACGGGGACTTCGACAGGGACTTCATTCCGCCAGGTTGGCTCTTTCCTTGTTGTCCCTCTCCTAACACTTGAACCCCCCCCCTCTCGTTTGTTTACGAGCAACGGACATTTGCTGTGCACGGTTCGATATTTGGACGCGGTTGAATAGCAACCCTCGATCATCCTGATATACCATTTTATTGTCTCATTGAACCATTGATTGTTTCATCACCATTTTCTTCGTTTCATGTGTAAATGTTGTATGTGTATGAGTGCGTGGCTTGAATGAATAAATAGCTTGAAAGTTGTATATATAATTGTTGTGTTATCATCACTTCGCGTCTGCGGGAAATAGTCATTCTGTCTGGGTTGTCTGCATGAATAAGTTGTTTGTTTGTGGCGTCTGCTAGGACAGAGTCGTGGTGGTGACATATAATAATAATAATAATAATAATAATAATAATAATAATAATAATAATAATAATAATAATAATAATAATAAAAATAATAATAATAATAAAAAGAAATAATAATAATAATAATAATAATAATAATAATAATAATAATAATAATAATAATAATAATAATAATAATAATTAAAAGAACTATCAGAAAAATAACACACAAAAAAACAAACTCAAAAGTAAAACAAAGTAATAAATAATTCTACCCCCCCCCTACCCTCCCTTCCCATTCCAAAATAAATAAGTACTAAATATTTATTGAAAGTAATAATGCTGAATTAAATGAAATTGGTACAAAGAATTAAAAAAAAAAGTTAAAACAACAAACAAAATCATTAGAAGAAATTGAATAATTCATGACTTCTAATTCAATATATGAGCATTAAGCTCAATGACCAATCAGAATGTTCTTCTGGATAAACAATACTTGAGATTGAGATAGGTAGTTTTGATTTATTTATTCTAATGAGTAAAGGCTGAAAATGATTATAATTTTGTTAACATTCAAATATTAAGTGATTTACATTCAATATGCTACCACAACTACAAAGTACTGGAGGAGTTATGAAACGAGCACGCCAAGCATTTAGCCTTATGCTGTGAAATAAACTATTAATATGAAAAGATTTTGAAATAGATATAACATTTTGTGGTACTGGTAAATTATCCAAGTAATGTTTTTCAATGACCTCTACCTTGTATTTCTCATTCCACTGATTCCAAGCACATCGTTTTATTTGATTGTTAATTTCATTTGTTTTCAAGTTGAAAAATAATTTAATGGATTCATCTGAAGATGCGGCACTCTTTGGTAAGTGGTCAACAATTTCATGTAGTGTAGGGCATATGCCTCAGAAAGCAGACATACGCTGTGAGCGCGTGTAACCACAGCACGTGTACATATTTCAGGCGTGATCACCATGTGTGTGCGTGCGTGTGTGAGGGTGTGTGCATGTGGGTGTGTGTGCGGGTGTGTGTGTGTGTGTGTGTGTATGTTTGTGTGTGTGTGTGTGTTTCAAATGTGATCACTGTGTGGGGCATAAGGGAAGTTATCAGGGCTCGCGAACTGTCGCTTTAGTTTTTTTTTATTAGTATTATTACCCTTCATGGCCGGTATTCTTCATTGTGAAAATAAGGGTGGTTTGTAAACATTATTTAGTTTAGTTTCATGACAATCATTTAAACAATGTGACGACACGAGTTTTTGACGCACGGGTCATGTGTTTCTTGTCCTTGTTTCTTGTTATTGTCTTGTGTCATTGTCTCTGGTCATTTGTCTCTGGTCATTTGTCTCTGGCCATTTGTCTCTAGCCATTTGTCTCTGGCCATTTGTCCCTGGCCATTTGTCTCCGGTCATTTGCCTCTTGTCATTGTTTATGGTCATTGTCGCTGAACACTTGTAATTGTTACTGGTCACTTGTCATTTGTTTATTTTTGGACAGATTTAATTTTCATTTGGCTATATTCATCAAAATAAAGTAAAAAAATAAATACGTTTTTTTTGTGTATTTTGTTTATCAGTCTTGTATGTCTTAGTTCTAAGAAGTGGTTGCGCCGATGGGCTGCACGGTGTATGGGCTCTCTACGTTTGTGCTTTCTTTCAGTGGTTATATGTGACTTTTTGTGGATTGTTTGGTGTCGGTGTGTTCGTCCTGGTTTTCTGGAAATGTTGGTGTGTTCCGTTTGTGTGATCGTCGTCGTTGTGGTAGGAGGATTTTGACATTTGCTTTTTGTTACCTTCGGCCGGGAAGCGAAATTGTTTTTTTCCAACCTAGTTCCAGTCATTCGCCGAAAAAGGCAATTACCGAAGTCGAACGAAGCTCTCCGAGTCGAGCGAAGCTATCCGATGTTTTACAACGAATGCTGGCAGGACTACTTGAAACCACAGGCTGGGAAGTCTCGTCTTTCGTAGGCCTCAATTACATACTATACTACGTACGTATGTAGGAGGCCCACGAGTTTACAAAGATAAAACAAAAAAGACTTCAGAGCCTGTGGTGAAACATCCGTGCATAAAAATAGCCGCTGTTGCTTCTAGATCTAATTCTGTTTCGATCTGCAAAGCTTCAAGCTGTAAGTCAAGTCGAGATTCGTATTTTGAAGCAGTTAGTATTATTATTATTATTATTATTATTATTATTATTATGTTATGATGATTAATATACTGACGCAATGAGTAATAAAGAGTAAAAGCAATACATAACACATAATGCACACATACAACGATTTCACATCTATATCAACAATAAAACCATGACAAAACTTCAAAGCGCTATGGATACGTTGATGTCCCTTCAGCACAACAAGGCAAAGCAAGTTTACAATGGTCTCAAAAATCAGTGACATTTTTAATGCAAGCACCAAAGCAATTATTTATTTAACTAATATTATTCTTTTTCATTGATACAGTACATTTGTTATATGTATTTCAATGATATGTATTTTAATGAGAAACGTGTATTAAAAAAAATGTTGCGTGGCGGTTGGAAATTTCCATAAATCATCTGAAAACTTTGGTAAATCTATAAGAAAAAAAAACAACTAGTACCACCATCTGAATATTTCGGGTTACACCCAACTTCAGCAAAAACAAACAAAACGTCACTGACCATATTTACACCATTGAGCACGCACAGCAGCACACTATTCTTTTTTTTTAAAGTAGGAATAATAATAATAATAATAATAATAATAATAATAATAATAATAATAATAATAATAATAATAATAATAATAATAATAATAATAATAACAAACAAACAAAACAAATACATAAATTAAAGATTTTACTACTACTACTACTAGCGAAGTTGTGGTCTTGATTTTGTGGTCCTGATTCGGCTCTTTGCAGTCCGCTGGACCCTGTAAGCAATGAATAACTAACAATTAATTTAACTCTGATCTCGAGTTATATTTTAAAAAAAATTCGCTTAGCCTACTCGTCCTCCTCCGGAAATTTAAAGATTCGAATATTATAAAGTATAGGCCTAAATATTATTAATTAGAATATATATAGTTTATACATTTATTTACGTATAAAACAAACAATACAGGTCTAATAATTATATTCAGCTAGTGAGCTTCTTCGCTGCGCGGAGATTGACTAGTAATATATAATGTAGATTAAGCCTATGTATACTGTATAACAGTGTCTACTTGGTTCTAGGCAGGAAATGGGGAATGCTACTGCTGAGAACTAACAAAATGCAAATCAAGGAACGCAACTATTAAATGTGGTCGATAATAATTATGCTCATATTAATAAAGTATACAGTTGCGAAATGCTAATCTGTGTAAATCGAACAGAATTAGAAGCAACAGCGATCACTTTTAATGTCAACTAGTCGTAGTCATGAAAGCATCATTTCGTAACACATCGGAGAGCTTCGTTCGACTTCGGTGATTGCCTTTTTGGGCGAATGACTGGAACTAGGTTGGAAAAAACAAGTTTGCGGCCGGGAAGTTGGTTTTCGGTGTTCATTATTGTTTTTCATCCGCCATTTTCTGCTGATAATTGCTGACTCTCGCTCACTTTTAATTGTGTGGCTAGCATTGAAAACACTCAGATCAGTTATAATCACCGTGACCCAGTGACCCACTGCTGTGAACTTTAATACACGTTTTTAAACTCGTGAGTTCCTCTCAAGATCCCGTTACGTGCTTCCAGTTCGTGACCTACTGACCCACTGACTTTTGCTCACCTGCATCGTCATTACAGCTGGAATGACCGTCACTCTGACTGTCCTCTACAGCGTCACGTTACTACGTAACATGAGTGTGGCGGAGCGCTTCCTGTGCCGCCTATCTGCAGAGCTACACTGCCGTCTCCGAGAACTTGGTATCGCTGGCAAGCCGTCTACTCAACGTGGCACCCGCGCCGGGAGACTGGTCAGTTTATGGTATGGACAGTCAACATGTGTCCCTGGTTACTCAACTGCCAGTCTGTCCCCGCCTGGCTTGTGCCTAACTCTGGTGGATCCTCTGGCGATCGACTCCAGCAGCAGCAGCCTGAAGTCTCCACCCTTGTTGGTGAACTGCTGTGTGGTCCCTGGCCACTCAACACTGCCAGTCTGTCCCCGCCTGGCTTGTGCCTAACTCTGGTGGATCCTCTGGCGACCGACTCCAGCGGCAGCGGCCTGAAGTCTCCACCCTTGTTGGTGAACTGCTGTGTCGCAGCGTCATCGTCTCCGCCTGTGTTGGCGGATTACTCCTCAGCTGCATCACAACCGCCGACCTTGTCGCCGAACTACTCTACTACCGCACTGTCGTCACTGTCCAGGGCTGGCGTGCATGAACGAACTTAAAAGCCGACTTAGACTTAACGCTTCACTGAAACATGCTACTTAAGTCTAAGTCGGCTTTTAAGTTCGTTCATGCACGCCAGCTCAGGCTTTTAGACCGCGCTGACGTTGCGATGCTCACTTCGATGCTGCGCGTGGGCTGCCCTGCTGCATCGCCGCCATCCTCATCCATGCTGGTGGAATTGTGCACCTTTTCGCTGCTGTCTCCGCCCCTCTGATGGTCTCTGATCGTCCTACGACGCTGCCTCTTGTTGTCTCACCATCCTCATCTTCCCAGCCAATAGCTGCAGTCTGCCTCCATCAGTCGTGTCCGACAGGGCGTCGCGGGCTGCCAGAGACTGCTTGAGGTTCTTGTGTCTTAACACGCAGTCATGCGGTAACAGGGCACTCGAACTGCACGACCTGATCGCGGACGGAGAGTACGACCTGACCTTTCTCTCTGAGACGTGATTTCAGCCAGTGGGGGATGAGAGTACGATGGCCGAACTGACACCCATGGGTCGTTTCCCCGTATGTGTGGCAGTGGTGGTGGTCTGGCAGTCCTATACAGAAACACTCTCAAAGACTGTGTGTCACTCTTGTGTGGTACCGATGATATCATTTTCAGGACTTTCCAGGTTTGTGAGGTTCGACTTTGCATTTCTGGCCAGCAGTATACTTTCCTCAGCATTTACATGCCACCATACCTCAAGAAAAATAGGCTGACGGACAAAGTGTTTGTTGATAAATTTCCTGGCCTACTTGATATGTATATGTTGCGTGACAGAATGTTTGTATTGGGGGATTTTAATTTGCATTTCGACCGGCAGGACGACACACACGTTAAGGAAATGACCAACCTGCTTGAGAGCCATGGCACGGAGCAGCTTGTTAGCACCCCCACCCTTAAGAGTCAGCACATCGTCGACTGGGTTGCCACCAACTGTTCCGCGGTCGTGAATGACCTCACTGTGGAGGACCGAGACATATTGGATCACTTCTGTGTCACGCTTGACCTCTCGGTTCGCAAACCAGCGACTAAAAGCAAGGTTGTGACTTCGCTGAACTTGAAGAGAATCGACATTGTCGCGTTTAAATCCGACGTGTCTCACTCCCTTCCAGCTCTTGTTTCGGATGCCAGCGTGACGGCCGACTCGTACAGTCGCTGTCTTCGTCAGGTCCTTGACGAGCACGCGCCGTCTGTCACGCGACGCGTCTCGGAGCGCACGAGTGCTCTGTGGATGACGCCTGCAATTAAGCAGGGAAAGCTCGACCACCGTCGCGCCGAGCGTAGGTGGAAAGAGACCGGTCTGGCGGTCCATCGTCAGATCTACGCACACCACCGAAACCTCGTTAACCGCGCGATTCGCGATGCTAAGGCAACATACGTCGGTGATAGAATCGCCGCTGCTACCAATTCGCGAGAACTTTTCCGCCTCAGCAGTGAGCTGATGGGTGTGGCTGCGAACGGGGTGCTTCCTGGCACAATTCCTCCAGAAAGTCTTCCCGGGGTGTTCAGCGAGTTCTTCGTCGGCAAGATCGAGGAAATCAGACAAAGTCTTGATTCTGGTCCTCCCGTTGATGGATATTTTGACTCGCTGGTCTTCTCGGGGACAACGCTAAGTGCCTTCCAGCCAGTGACCGAGTCGCAGGTAAAAACGATCATTTTCAGCATGCCCAAGAAGTCTTGTTCTCTTCACCCTATCCCATCATCTCTGTTTTATGAATGCCTGGACGAAATTCTCCCTACCATCACCACTATCATGAACACTTCTGTGTCTTCTGGTTATATTCCTCCGACTTTTAAAAATGCTCTCGTCATCCCGTTCTTGAAAAAGCCAAATCTTGACCCCGAGATTCTAAAGAACTACCGCCCAGTCTCCAATCTTCCTTTCCTGTCCAAGGTACTCGAACGCATCGTGCTCTCTCAACTTCTACCTCACCTGCAAACTCACAACATGTTGGAGCCGTTCCAGTCCGCCTATAGAAAGAGCCACAGCACCGAGACCGCGTTGCTACGTGTGGTCAACGACCTGCTTCTGGCAGCGGATAGAGGTCGCGTGTCCATTCTGGCTTTGTTAGACCTCTCAGCCGCGTTTGACACCACTGACCACACGATACTGTGCGAGCGCCTCGAGACGGTTTTTGGTTGCACTGGAACGGTTCTTGCATGGTTCTGTTCATACCTTTCTAAACAAACTTAGTCTGTCCTTGTTAACAATACTCAGTCTATTCCTTCCCCTTTGACGTATGATGTGCCACAGGGTTCCATGCTTGGGCCCGCACTCTTTACAATGTACACCCAACCGATAAGCTCTATCATCAAGACTTTTGACCACCTTTACCACTTCTTTGCCGATGACACTCAACTACAAAACTCCGTTATTCCGGCCGATATCCCGGAACTTGCTTCCGACCTGTCGTGTTGCATTAACTCGGTTGCTGACTGGATGAGCACAAACAAGCTGCAGATGAATGATGATACAAAACCGAGGTGATCGCCATTGGCACAAGTAGTAAACTTCAGCAGCTATCAGCACACTCCCTAAGCTTGATGAACAACAATATAGAATTTTCCAAATCAGTTCGAAATATTGGCGTTCATATTGATGAATGTCTTTCCTTGGACACTCACATCAACAACATGTGTAAAACCTTGAATTTCCACCTTCGTAGAATTGGCAAAATCAGACAATATCTTTCACTGGAATAATCAAACAAACTTGCTGTGGCCTTCATTCTCTCTCGTCTTGACTTCTGCAATTCCCTCTTAGCTAATCTTCCTGAAAACAAGCTCCTCAGACTTCAACGCATCCAAAACAACGCTGCCCGTCTTGTCCTTCGTCAGTCTCGACGTTCTAGTGCCTCTTCTGCCCTGACAACTTTACACTGGATCCCTGTTAAAGCTCGAATTGACTACAAGATTGCCTCTCTCTGCTATCAGTGCCTCCACTCTAAAACATTAACTTCCTATCTCTCCGAACTCCTCAGCCCCTATAGGCCAACACGCACTCTCCGATCACAAGATGCTTCCCTCCTTACAGTTCCTAGATACTCCCTTAATAGTTTTGGTAAAGGGTATTTTTCCCGGTACGCCATAGCTCTATGGAACTCCCTACCGTCCGACCTTCGTCATGCCCAGTCCCATTCATCGTTCAAGAAATCACACCTGTTTTTGAAACATATGAATGTGTATGTACTAGTTTTGGAGAGAGGCGATGGAGGAGGGGGGATTAGGGAAGAGGGAGAGAGAGAGAAAAAGAGAGAGAGAGAGAGAGAGAGAGAGAGAGAGAGAGAGAGAGAGAGAATTTCAACAATTTTTCGGCATGGGTCGTTCTGTCGGTTGATGTGTAGGCTAGAAAATTATTTTGTTATGCTGGAGTCTTTCATTTTAAATTTGTCCATTTTCATTAGTTTATTTTTTGTTTTTAAATGTAATATGTAATATTTTATAAGACGTTTAAATCCGTAATTTCATTCTTTGTGTGTGTATGTGTGTGTGTTTGTGCAATGCAATGCTATGTGCAATACGTTTTAGTACGATGTCATTTTGTTTTATCACACACTCTTTAAAATTCTGTTTATGGTTTGGTTTTGTGACTCGCATGTAAAATCAATTATTTCTTAGCTTGTGTGATTTATATTTTGTATTTGTAACCACAGTACCCATTTTGCCCTAACTTTTTTTTTTATTGCTGTCCCGTGTTTTACCTTAGTGTTAAAGTTTAAATCTTGTACATGTACATCTTTCTTTTAGTACACCTATTTTACCATTTGTTTAAACTCGATACTTTAAGATTATAATGTCAACCTGCGAGTGTGCGAGTGTGTGCATGTGTGTGAGCGCTTTGAGCAGACAGTTGTCTGGAATCGCGCTTTATAAAATGAATTATTATTATTATTATTATTATTATTATTATTATTATTATTATTATTATTATTATTATTATTATTATTATTATTATTATTATTATCCCTTCCACTTGGTGTTACACTCGATTGATGTTGGTGTTTTTCTATCAGTAGTTGATTCAGTCCCAATGCTGAAGTACTGATGAGTCCAGATTCGTTTATCCACGCAACCCGTTCAAACAGCCACAAGTCACGGAGTCGTATAAAGTTTTCAAACTTTATTCAGCGTTCATTAACAACTGCATACAATCGCCTTTTCACTCTCAAATTTTACTTTCTAACTCACTATCAACAACAACCTTTTTGAAACAGTGCGGCACTTATATAGTCTCTTCATACTCCAAAACAATTTAGAACACGGCAGAATGACGCACTACAACCAATCAAATAAACCTTCGTCATCACTGACTTACGTCGTACAACATTCTTTCTGTCCAAGAATGTTCTCAAACATAGCGAAACTTCGATCGATAGTAAACAAGCAGATCTAGAGAATTCTCCAATAATATCGACTAACGAAAATTATCAACGTTATACAAAGCTTCTTCTAACAACAATGCAAACTCAGATCAAAGGTAAATACACTCTATTATTGCATGCTTGCAAAATAAAACGAACAGATCTATCGCGCGCGCTACACACATAATATCGTGCGCATTTCACACGCATCATCATGCGCGTTTCAACGTAACACTTGGATACACACCTCTCGTGGGCGTGCGTTGTTGGTTTTTTTATTTTTTATTTTTTTTTAAAAATTCATAAATAGTATTTCCATTTTATGTCATCATAATATGTGTGTGTGTGTGTTTCAGACATCATCACGTGTGAATGTGTTTTAATCGTGATCACCATGTGTGCTTGTTTCAGAGGTCATCACAATGTGCGTGTTTCAGACGTCATTGCCATGTGAATGTGTTTCAGACGTCATCACCATGTGTGCATGTTTCAGACGTCATTACCATGTGTGTGTTTCAGAGGTCATCATCATGTGTGTTTGTGTTTCAGACATCATCACCATGTCGTTTCGTCTTAAGGACGGAATCCTGTTTGAAGAGCTTCCTAAAACGCAGTTGTCACAGACCGCTGGATACGTGACCTCCCCGTTCTTCGATGTGCTGGGTGGAACCTACCCAAATGCCTACGATGGGAAATTCGTTCTGGAGGTTTCCGATTCGCAGTCGGCCATTCTCAGCTTTGTCTTTGTTTCATTTCCAGAAGAAAATGAAATATGCGTTCGTAGAGGTAGGTATAGGTCTAGTGATGTGAGGTAACCAGAGAACTAGAGTAGTAGCGGGTCAGCACGTATAAAGGGTCCTGTGAACATCCCTTGCAAATCTGTCATAATGAAAGAATGGATGTTGCATGACATTAACATTCTTTTGCCTCACGTACTTGTCGGCAATGACGTCAGTTGGATAACTTGTTTCCCCCAGAGTTACACACAAGGTCGATGTACGACTTGCATAAACATTACAGAAGAAGTCATCGTACAGTGGAATGAATGCTTCTGCACATTTCACCAATGTTGTCTACGAGTGTTTATTTGATCGAACATGATCATCAGATGTCATATGAAGCTAAATGTTCAAGTTGATTTTCTTCATAACACTTTGCTTGATGTTAGTTTGATCATTCGTAAGGTCACGTGGAAGGTAAGGTAATGTAATGATTTTTAGTTTGTATTTTTAGACTTATCTGGAAATATGTTGATATAGTTGGGAATCAGAACGAGCCTGTCTGTCTGGCTGTCGGTCGGTCCGTTGCTTGCCGAATGTAAAGAACAACTAAACAGTTGTAGATCAAACTTCACATGAACACTACCTCAGTTAGTGGCCTGCCTGACGAGCCATTTTCTTTGCTCTGCCCTAAAATAAGGGCTGAACCGATTTTGATGATTGTGGTATACATAAGGTGCTTCAGTTCATGGCTAATATTTCATCGTCCGTCCGTTGGTCGGTTAGTCGGTAGGTCGATCGTACTGTTGGTTGGTATTTCACTTTTCTTTTCAAAACACATTATTTTGTTTGTATCATGTTAACATTGACTTGACGAATCTTTAATTATTTTACTATTTATATACTTTAATTATTGCTTAACTGTTTAAAATATTCATATTTGCACGTTCTCAAAGGTCAAAGTCACTGAGATCAATCATTTATAACTTTGTTTTGTTCAGTATCTTCAAATGCCTTGACAGATTTGATAAATTTAAGATTGATCAATTACTTCAAGTTTCATATTTTTCTTTAAAATAAAACCAAAACAGAACAGTCACACAAAAAGTGCCACCTTTTAACATGTGTGAGTGTGTGTGTGTGTGTGTGTGTGTGTGTGTGTGTGTGTGTGTGTGGGTGTGCGTGTGTGTGTATTGACTAGCAACTATATATTTGCCCTTTTGTGCAGTTCATCTGTTTTATGACTTTAATCTTCTTATCCTCTTATTGCGAGTTGTCAGCTGGTTCACTATGTTTTATGTGTGCTTTTGTGTGTTGTTCTGCGGCGTTGATCAAATGCATTCCTTGGGGTTCGGTAAATTAGAGTACATGTATATCCTCAGCGTCCCTTGCGTGGGATGCCTTTATTGTAAAGTGACCGGTTGGTAAGGTGCCTTCAGTGTTACCACTAGGGTTATTTCAGCAGATCTTTTATACAGATCAGGGGTGAGTCCTCTTTCAACCAAGTTGTGGCTCCTGATTTTGTGGTCCTGGTTCGGCTCATTTCAGTCAGCTGGACCCTGTAAGCACTGAATAATTAACTAAGTTGTGATCTCGATATTCGCCACATCGCTTCCATCCCACCATATTTTCTTTTAAAACGCTACTAAGTCTCTCCTCTGCGCATTTGATCTCTCTCGACTGGATTACTGCAATTCTCTTCTTTCTGGTTCCCCACACTATCTAATCAACACACTTCAAATAGTTCAGAATCATGCTGCTCGCATCATTTTCCGTTTTTCTGTGTTCGATCACATCACTCCTCTACTTTACTCCTTGCATTGGCTTCCTGTTCAACAATTGGCTTCCTGTTTCAAGAATTAACTACATGGTTGCAATTGGCAATTGGTTTCCTGTTTTAAGAGTTTCATGGTTGCATCCCTTTGTTTCAATATCACTGAAGCTAATGTTCCCAGCTATCTTTGTGACCTCTACAGCTCTATACACGCTCTCGCCAGGTTCGCTCGTACTATAATAATCGAATCGTCAGAATTCCTAGCACACGCACCAAAACATAGGCCTACGGTCAACGTGCATTCTCTTCTCACACCCATTTCCCTATCCTATCCTATCATATCCCGTAACTCGGAGGTCGTAGGGGCACCACAAATGATTGTTTACCCAGCGTACTCCATCTTTCTCTGTTCTCAAGGACCCTATTGGCTTCGCTCAGTGACAAACCAGTCCATTCTCGAATGCTGTCCTCCCATCTCTTTCTTGGTCTCTTTCTTCTTCTACCTCCTTGCACCGTGCCTTGCATGATGGTCTTTGCAAAGCCTGATGATCTGGTGACGTGGCCATACCATCGGAGTTTCAGTTTCTTCACCACTGTGAGCAGGTCATCGTGTTGTCCAATGGCTTGTGTGATGGTCTGTCGGACTTCGTCGTTGGTGATGTGCTGGGTACAGGAAATGCCCAGAAGTCTTCTGTAGCACCTGATCTCCATGCTTTGTATTCTTCGTTGTAGATCTGCAGTGAGAGACCATGTTTCGCAAGCGTATAGGAAGATGGAGATGACATGGGAGCGCAGCAGTCTTATCTTAGAATGTAGACTGATGGTCTTGTCTTTCCAAATGGGCTTCAACCTTGCCAGGGCAGCAGTTGTTTGTGCGATCCTGGAGAGGGCTTCTTGTCAGAACCCATTGTCTGATACAATGGCTCCTAAATATTTGAAGCTATGCGCTGTGCTGAGGGATTGGCCTTGGATTTTGATGTCCGTATTGATACCATTGGCTTTGTTGGTCATGAGTTTGGACTTCTGTGCACCTATTTCCATTCCATTTGCTCTGGATGTGGTGTCAAGCTTCTGTACCAGCTGTGCAAGAACTCCAGCCAATCCATCAATGTCATCCACAAAGCGAAGATTGGAGATTGCTCTACCCCATAACCTGACTGTGCCTTCGTGATCTGCAAGGGCACCTGAAATGATGCGCTCTAGGAAGATGTTGAAGAGCGTTGGAGAGAGTAGGCATCCTTGACGCACACCGATTGTTGTTCTGAACCAATTTTTGATGGCGCTGTTATGAAGGACTGCACTGGTAGCCTTGTCATACAGGTTTTTGATGACTTTAATAATGTTATGGCTGATGTTATACACACTCATGGTTGCCCACAGAGCTGCATGCCAGACTCGGTCAAACGCCTTCTTGAAGTCTACAAACCCATGATACCTGAAATCATCTCTCTCACTCTGTTACGTTGGAGACGCGTGCGATGGTAGTCTTGCGTGTGTGACGCGAGCGATAGATCAGATCCGTTTTGTTTTGCTGAGCAGGCAATGATGGAGTGTATTTGTCTTTGATTTGATTTTGCGTTGTTATTAGAAGAAGCTTTGTATAACGTTGGTAATTTTAGTTGGTCGATATTATTTGAGAATTTTGCAGAGTTGGTTGTTTACTTTCGATCGAAGCGTATGGATAATTCTAGTGGTAACTATAGAAGCTTCCATTCCAAATAAGGTTCTATGACGAGAGACAGTGATGATGAAATTAGTTTTGATTGGTTGTGGTGTTTCATGCACGGGTATTCTCGTTTGTTCTGGAGTATGTAGAAACTATATAAGTGCCGCACTGTTTCAAAATAAGAGAGAGTTGAAAGTAGAGAGAGGTGTTGCTATAGAGTTGAGAAAGTTGTTAAAAAGTGGAAAGTTGATGTAAAGTGAAAAGCAATTGAGCGATTGTATGCAGTTGTTGATGTGTGCTGAATAAAAGTGGAAAACTTCATACGACGACTCCAGCTTTGTTGATGACTGATCGGGTTTCGTGGATAAACGAATCTGAGTTACACCTATCAGGATTTCAAGCATCGCCCGGGCTGAATCAAATACTGATAGAGAAACAAAATAACATCCAGTGTAACACACTCCATCAGGCACTCTCAATCTTTGAAAACTTTCCAAACTAATCATAAGGCACATCTGTTTCCTCTGTAACTTACCTTCCGTCTCCATTCAGCTAATCATTATCTGTGTGCGTGTATGTGCACGAGAGAGAGAGAGAGAGAGAGAGAGAGAGAGAGAGAGAGAGAGAGAGAGAGAGAGAGAGAGAGAGAGAGAGGGCGAATAAAATAGAGAAAGCCAATAAAAGAGAGGGTCTTCATCCCAGACCAGACTATATGTGTGTGATTGACAAATCACAGTTGCAGGAATCTTCTCGAAGGATATAGTAGTAATAAGTGTTGTTGTGGTAAATAGATTCATGGAAGGAGGGAGAGTGATAGTGAAAGAGAGACAAAGAAAGAGACTGGGAGAGACGCATATGATGTTCGGCTTATCTCACGTCCAGATACGAGCGCCTGTGATCAAAGATGTCTCAAAAGCAGTAGGGTAGTCCTAGGTTGATCAGATAATTATGTGTCAGAGGCGTGTTTTGTGGCAATTGCAATATTGCGTTTAATGTTATTTTGTAGGATGTTTTGTACACTGCCCTGACGTAGTCAGCCTGGAAGTGATTGACAATCATGACATACGGTGGGAGAGCTGTAACTTCGAAACCGTACCCCTACCTACCATTCGTGGTCCTGCCCAAGTGGTCGTCAAGCTCCACAGCGATTACACTGAAAGCGAGATAGGCTTCAAGATGATGTATGCCATGACGTCCAGGTTGGTGTTTAGGGTGGTGGTGTACTTTAAGCTATTATACAATACAATAATAATAATTTTTAAAAAATCTATTTAAAAAGCCTTTGCTTTTGTTTAATTAATCACAGAAAATGTATTTTAAGAAAATAACACCAAAGACGCCTTACAAAAAAGAAAAAGTATAGACTATGTACGATGCTGCTGGAGGATGAAGTGAAGGGCCAGGGCGACGGCATCGTCGACAGACCAGTTAGCTTGATAAGCAAACTGGCACGGGTCCAGTTTGCTCTTGGTAGTCATGTCCACATTCCCATAATGGGGCTTGCTTGGAAATAAACATGTCTTGCCTTGCCTTGCTACACCTAGCGAAAACCGCCAACGTATTGCCACGTCTTTCCACTCTAGTATGGCACAGAAGTGACCATTCGTATTGCGCTTGCAAGTAACGTCGCTTACCTCTCTTTTAAACTTATATTCCGTAAGGATTACGCGGATAGAAGTTTATACCTTGACAGTCGCCTGGCTAGGTCACATTCTACAGTTAACACTCCAGCGAGATCACTCTGCCTGTTAGTAACACAAATTGCAAACAAACACACGTGTATTAGACACGTATAACTTATTTCCCAGATCTTACATCACATGTTACACTATCATTTTATGCCTGACAGTTTGTGATATACTATAACTGATTTAAATCATCAGTAGCCCACTCCTTTTTCCTGTTGCATAATGACATAATGCACTTGAATGGTTGACACCTTGAAGACTGCATAGTGAATAAAATTAAAAGAATTAACTTAGTCCTAGATAACAGTCTTACAATGAAACATTATCTAGAGGCGATACTTAAGTAATTTTTAGCGAAAGTTGATGTCACACATGGAGATTTTTTTAGGTATCCTCCCACATTTAAAATTAAAAAAAAATTATCAAGAACATCAAGTGATGATGAATACAATGTGTAGCCACCATTTATTTTATTTCGCGTTCCTATGATTTCAGTATTCCTTAGTGAGAATCAATATTTGTGAATGTAATGGTTTTGTGGTGGCAGTGACCTAGAACTTCAATCAAGGTCACATTTACGTCCTTATAGTTTGTTTCCGAACATTCACTCTTAAGATACAACTACCCATGATGCATCTGCTCTGTGTGTGAAGTAATGAAGAGCCACAGAAAGTGATCGATAACCTGTACAACTGCTCTGTACCCAACTACGCCGACTTTGAACCCGTTTTCCGTTGCAACAAGAGACAGGAATGCTTCGGAGGAGAAGATGAGGAAGGATGTCCCTACAAACCAGGGCAGTGTGGAAAGGATGCGTTTGAAGAGAACAACAAGTAAGTAGGCCTATTGATTCTCTCTCTCTCTCTCTCTCTCTCTCTCTATCTATCTCTTTCTGTGTCTCCCTCTCTTCCAAATGTCCTGAGCCGTACTTGCAAAATTTGGTTAAATGTATTAAAAAAAACCGTTTATGGGTTTAGTTTGGTTACTTTAAAAATTAATTTGTTTGCACACGTATGAAGGGATGATTAATGAAGAATGATAGCTTCTATAACATGGGAGTGTCCATCTTCTTTGTAGACTTCAAGAAAGCGTTTGACCGAGTCAGGCATGCAGCTCCATGAGAGTGTACTACATCTGATCTAAACGTATTGAAGTAATCAAAAGCCTGTATGACAAGGCTATTGTAACGAAAGTTTTTTTTTTCAAGAATTGCGTGTATGCGTGCGTGAATATTCTGCGTGTTCGCCCGTCTCACACTTCCTAACTCTCAAAACTTCTTTTGCTGTCACACCCCCTTCTATTACTAGAAAATAAACAAGAATCAACAAAGTTTACATAAGTACAAACCACCCAATCAATAATATGGAAAAATATGTATATATATAGTTTTGGTACTCACGTACTTTGTAGAAACAATCCGTGAATTAATATATCATTCACAAATCACACACATAAAGTTCCAAGGAAATAATCCGGGAGATTGTACACTGATCTCACAAACCCACAAATAATTCTCAGTCAGAAAAATCCAAATGTCACCAGTCACAATAAACCAATATCGATCTGGTCAGTTAATCCAAGTGTCACTAGTCACAATAACACCAATGAGGTCCCAGTCCCGTCGACAGAGAGAGTTATTCCCCAGAGTTTCACGGAGGCTATGAATCGCTATGTCTTTCCTTTGTTTTAAATCCTCTGTCTCTGTCCATGAATATTTCCTTCGTTCCTTTCAATGTCTCCTCATCCTTATCTCTATCTGTCTCCTCTCTTCACCTCCTTCAATAATTCCCCCCAGCCGCTGTCGCTGCTACTGCTGCTGTGGCTGCTGTCACCGCTGTGGCCGCTGTTGCTAATGTGGCCGTGGTTACTGCTGCTGATGATGCAGCAGTGGTTGCTACTGCCGCTGATGTAGCAGTGGTTGCTGCTGCTGATGATGTAGCAGTGGTTGCTGCTGCTGCTGATGTAGCAGTGGTTGCTGATGTAGCAGTGGTTGCTGCTGCTGCTGATGTAGCAGTGGTTGCTGATGTAGCAGTGGTTGCTGATGTAGCAGTGGTTGCTGCTCTCGTCTTCTTCTTCGTCTTCTTCTTTGGCTTCTTCTCTGGCCCCTTCGTCTCCTCCGTCTTCTTCTCCCTCTTCTTCGCCTTCCTCGTCTTCTTTGGCTCTTCTCTTGTGATATCCTCTTCTTCTTCTTCTTATTCTTCTTCTTCTTCTTCTATTTCACGACTTCTTCTCCTTCTCCTTTACTTCTTCTTTCTCATTCTCTTTCTCTTTCTCTTCTTCTTCTGCTTACTCTCATTCTTCTTCTTCTTCTTCTTCTTCTTCTTCTTCTTCTTCTTCTTCTTCTTCTTTCTCTCTCTTTGCCTCGAGGCCCCTCAGCCGGAGACTTCTGAAAACATACAAGTTTTTCCCCACTAAATATCTCGATACATAGACTTTTCTGTGTTACCACATATACCTTTTCTCTCTCTCTGTGACAGGACCAGACCAGCAACATATGATTCAAATCTCATATGTGTAGAACACAGTTCACACATACGTTAAACTTGTAAAACTAATTATAACAACTTATTATTACATTCTTGCCGCTAATTACTTTCATTCACAAAAATAAATATAATACTATACATTGCAAGTTGAGGTTTCAACCTCAAATCAAATACTAATCCAATTTCAATTCGTTACTCAAAAATATACAACGATCCACCATCTCCATCACCCCCCTTATCCATCCTTCATACTAATATCAAAATTATCTATTATTAATTCTTATTCCACAATAAGTAGAATATAATCATGGTTAAATTATTATTATGTTCATAATACAATATTTCAATGATAAACAATAAATATATACCTGCAGACGCAGCTGCCAGAAGTACAAACACAACCACACTGTGGTACACACCAGAAGAGACTGCTACACGTTTGAATGTGATTGGCCAGTCGTCACATGACTAGCTCAGCCAATCAGCATTCAGTTTTCAATAAAAAAAACAAACTATTATTTATGTCTTCACACAGGAATAGACTACAATACACCAAAAAGTCATCGGACCGAAATAGTATAAAACCGGTCCGTGACAATACCCCCTTCCTGCAAAAAGAAAACGCCCGAGTTTTCTGAATTTTATCAGAAAGAAAAAATTACTACAATCCATGTCCGACTAAACTGTACAAACAAGCGAAAAGAGATAACTGGTCATTAGCACTTATCTTAAACACAAACATATTGTATTAAGAAATCACCCAAAGCGCAATAGACATACATGATATGTAGTTCAAGTCCAAGCATGTTATCGTGATACAGTGAAATTAAAAATCAAAAGGTACATAACAGACTATTTTACAGTATTCCAATAGATTTCCAAGCATTCAATATACAACAGCAGAATTATATTACACAGCAAGTTCATGTTCCACAGATTTTATGGAATACACTGATCAACATTTGATCTTGACAGCATATCTGCAAAAACATTGGCAGTACCAGGCAAGGCTTCAATCTCAAACTGAAACTCTTGAAGTGCCAACGCCCAGCGTGTGATTCGAGCATTCTTGAACTGACCCGAACGCAAGTAAGACAATGGCCGATGGTCAGTCTGAAGGATGAACGACTTTCCCCACAGATACTTTGAAAGCTTTGTGAGGGCCCAAATGATAGCCAAGCATTCTCTCTCTATGGTACTGTATCGTGTCTCCCTATCAAGCAGTTTGCGACTGACGAATGTGACAGGGTGCAATTCACCATCATGATCTTGAAGCAAAACCGCGCCTATGCCGAAAGCACTCGCGTCAGTGCGAACTACGAACGAACGCGATACGTCTGGCAAGACAAGCACAGGCGAGCTTGACAAGATCTGTTGGACAGCTCGAAGAGCCACTTCGCACTCATCAGTCCATTTAATTTGTCTGTGCGAACCCGAGCCGACCAAGTCTGTGAGGGGTTTGACTACCGTGGCAAAGTTTGGCACATAGCGTCTGTAATAGCTGATGAGTCCTAGAATTGAACGAACTTGACGTTTGCTTTTGGGAACGGTTATTTCCAACATCTTCTGCAATTTGGAACTTTCAGGTTTCAAGGTACCACGACCTACAATGTGGCCTAAAAATTCAAGTTCTTGAAACCCGGCGAAAATTTTGGACGGTCTAGCTGTAAGACCTGCAGCCTGCAACTTTGAAAGAACACCTCGCACATGTGCGAGATGACCGTTCCAAGTAGTGCTACATGTCAGAATGTCATCGAAAAAGTTGATGGAAGACACCTCGTCAAGCCTCAACAGTCGCATCATGCGTGCAAATGTAGCGGGAGCAGAGACTAAGCCAAAGGGCATTCTAATCCACTGAAACAGGCCTACATGGGTTGCGAATGCAGTCTTAGGACGGTCAAGTGGGTTCACAAGAATCTGCCAATAGCCCTTCGAGAGGTCAATTTTTGTGAAATAAGTACCGTCCGCCAGTTGTGCAAACAAATCATTAATGTTAGGTATTGGCTCTGCGTCAAAAACTGTGATTTTGTTGAGGTGCCTATAGTCTATGCAAAATCTAGTCGAGCCATCTTTTTTCCCAACTAGGACAACTGGAGATGAGTATGGGGAGCGTGACTGTTCAATAACCCCCATTTCGAGCATAGACTTGACTTCTCTTTCAACTGTCTCTTTAGATGTCAACGGCAAATCATAGGCTTAAAGGTACGTCTGACGTCAACAAGACGTCATGAAAAAGATCCCCCTGAAAAGTGCCTGGGGCGGTGGTGAGAATATCTGAAAAATCTGCAAAAACACCACGAAGTTGTTGTTTCTGACCAAATGTCAACTTGTCATCAAGGTGGAGATCGTTTATACTTTCAGTTTGCACAGACGACACAGTGGGTATGATGATATTATCTGATTCAGCTTCTGCTGAAATGACGGCCACGGATGCTTTTCGGACCGAGTCTGTAAAAACTGGTATAACCTGAGGCAGACCTTGAGCAACGGCATCAGCACCGTGTAGCTCATCATCCCATGGTTGGATAAGGTTCCAAGGCACGTTGGGCAACTGACCTACATTAGCAGCGTGAACTTTGCTAGCATGTTTGACTAAGCAGAAATCATCAGAATCAGTTACATCTAGTGCAATCTGAGCAGTTGGTTGGCGCCTGAGGTACTTTTTCAAGAGATTTGCATGGAAAACCTTTGTTTTCCCGTTGATGACAATCTGATAGTCCGGATGCATAGCTTTGCTAACTCGGAAGGGACCTTTCCACTGCATGAGCAATTTATTTGAATCCGTAGGAAGCAACAACAGGACTTCGTCATCTTCCTTGAAAGACCGAAGCTTTGCCTTCCTATCATGATAGTGCTTGTTTTTGGCTTCAGCTTTCTTTATGTTTTCTTGAGCCAGCTCACAAGATTCCAGGATTTTGTTTTTGAGATCAAACACATACTTGTACAGAGTCTTTGCATCTTCATTTTGAGAACCTTGTGACCAAGTATTCGCAAGTAGTTGAATGGGTCCGCGAGCGCGACGACCAAACAAAAGTTCAAATGGTGAGAATCCAGTGCTCTCACTAGGAAGTTCTCGACACGCGAAAAGTACCGCGGGCAAATACCGATGCCATGCTTTTGGTTGTTTTTGAATGAGCTTCTTTAACATCGGTTTCAACGTCCCATGAAAACGTTCAACACAGCCATTAGCTTGTGCATGATATGGCGACGTATGAATGGCCTTGATCGATAGCAAATGGTGGATTCCACGCATGAGATCCGAGTTGAACTGAGTACCACAGTCAGACAAAATTTCCTGTGGACATCCCATGCGCGAGAACACGGAAAACAGTGCTTCACCGACCGAAATCGAGTCAATGTGTTTGAGCGGAATAGCTTCAGGGTACCGTGTGGCTATATCAATGATGCTGAGTATGTATCTGTGACCCTCCTCAGACGGCGGAGAAATCGGTCCTACCAAATCAACGGCAACCCGTTTGAATGGTTCTGAGATAGTCGGCATCTTTTCCAAAGGAACTGGTGGAATTCGACCTTTTGAAGATGTCTTCTGGCAAATGTCACACGTTTTAACGTATCTTTTTGTGTCAGCGGACACCCCTGGCCAAAAAAATTCTGATAGTATTCTGTCTGTTGTTCTACGGATGCCACAATGACCAGCCATGATCGTATCGTGGGCTGTGACAAGAACTGAGGATCTTAGAGTAGTGGGGACTACTAACTGGTCTAATGTCCTTTTGCTGTTTTCGTAATGCCTATGCAAAATGTCATTTTGAACAAAGTAGGAAACTGAAGCTGATCCTATTGTCTGAATTTGACCTGACTTTGAAAGATCAAACAAGGGTGATAGACTATCATCCTGCTTCTGCAACCGAGCAAAATCTGATGGCGATACATTCAAGTCTTGTGTGACCGAACTCAAAGGTTTCTTTGGGATATCTTGTCTCTTGCCTTGGGCACGAGTCGTAACACAACAAGTATGACCTTGATCCTGGATGAGTGTGGTAGCAACCGAAAGAGGGTCAGACACACCTGGCAAATTCCCTAATATCAAATCAGCCACTGGTTGATCAATGACACAACACAAAATAGTGCCAGAGAAAAATGGAGTGTCGACAGACACTTTGGCCAACGGAAATTCTTCAATGTTTCCACCGAATGACCAACATTTACACTCTTCGCCAGTGTACTGATCGTCCGAAACCAGTCTTTTGCGAACGCCACAGATGGTAGCACCCGTATCTCTGAGCACACTTGCTTTGAGGCCATTTACGGTACCTGATACTAGCTTGAGATGACCACAGTTTTCATTACAAACTGAGCAAACGACCTCAGTGACCAAAGCTGACTGCACCTGAGTGTCATCTGAAGAGTCCTGATATTCCTGAAAGTCATTTTGATTGTCTTGAGGCTCTGGATAAGCTTGGGCAACAGCAGAATTGCCAACAGCATAAGGACACCATGTTGATATGTGACCTACACCCCCACAACAATAGCAAACTATGCCCTGACTATTCTGTCCCCTGTTAAGAGGAGGTCTGCCTGCGAAACGAGGACCAGGTCCCGAATACGTATTTCCACGACCACGAGGAGCCTGATTGTTTTGAGCGCCCCGTTGCGCATTCATGTTCTGATGTGCAAAACCCCTGTTCGGAATAGGGTTGGTAGTTTCCACGCGGAGAGCCACGAAATCCCGATCCCCGGAAATTATTCCATCTTTGGCCAGTCCCACGAAATTGATTCTGAGTGGGAACATTCTGAGAAATCGACGCGGATGCAAAAATCGAGTCATCCGACTTCCGTGCCAGTTTCTTCTCCGGGTGAGCCATGCGAAATGCTTCAGCACTGTCTATCAAAGCCGCGAATTTTGTCAAATTTCTTTCTTTCAAAAACACGGCGAGATCTCTCGAAACAGAAGCAATAAACTGCTCACACAAAATCAGATTCCATAGTCCATCAAAAGTCTTTTCACAATCTGATAGTTGGATCCATCTTTCCAACAAGTGAGAAAAACGCTTTGAAAAAGTTACAAAACTTTCCCCCACCTCAGGCCTAACTGATCTGAATTTTTCTCTGAATCCATCTGCAGTGCACTGAAATTTCTTAAGAAGTTCTTGCTTAAGATCATCATATGAAACTGTACCGGTAGCAGACAAAGAATGATACACAGCTAAAGCCGGGCCTTGTAGCAGTGCAGTTAAGTAAACAACCCATTTACTGCTATCATAATTAAGAGCTTTAGCATGCGCTTCAAATCGGTACAAAAAAGAATCAATGTCATCCCTATCTTCTTTGAAAACAGGTAGTTGGGGTAACTTGGGAAATGAAGGGTTAGAGCTCCGAGTCCTAGGTGTAGTGGTCTCGCTCTGCAACTCAACCTGTTTTAACTGCAGTTCCATTTCTTTTTCCTTTAGCTTAAGGCTCTGTCTATCAAGTTCCATCTGATAATCCATTTTCAATTTCCTTTCCTCCCTTTCCTGTTCTTCTCTTTTAGCATTCTGTTCTAACTGAAATCGTTTTTCCTCACGTTCTAATTTTTTTTCATCCTGTTCCTGTTTAACCTTTTCCCGTTCCAGTTCCTGTTTAACCTTTTCCCGTTCCAGTTCCTGTTTAACCTTTTCCTGTTCCCTTTCCTTAGCCCTATCATGTCTCTGAAAACACTGCTCAATGTACTGCTGTAGCTTTTCGTCAGAAAAACCTAACTTCTGGGCTTGAGTCAAAAATGAGTTAAACAGAGTATCATATTCCTCAACAGAAGACATGGTCAGTTGAATTCAAAAGCAAATTACTAAAAGTAGGACAAAGCGAGTGACAAGTCAACGACTAACCTTAGGTTTGATACAAGTTTAACAAATTCTTTTTTTTTTAAAGTTTCACAAGGCCAGAAATATTACAAAATCAAAAGCAAATTCAAGTTTGACAAAAGAAAATTATTCAAAATCGAAGCATCTGCAGTTTGTCAGATGAAAGTATTCCAAAATCAATGGAAGTTCAAGTTTGACAAAATAAAATTATTTCAAAATCGAAGCAAGCTAAGTGTGACAACAGAAAATTATTTCAAAATCAAAGCAAGTTTAAGTTAACACAAGGAAATTATTTCGAAATCAATGCAAGTACAAGTGTGAACAAAGAATATTATTTCGAAATGAAAACAAGTTCAAGTCCAACAAAACAGCATACCATAAAAGAAAAGAGGAACAATGTTTAGATTATATTCAGTCTAAGTACAAGCAAGTATTAGAAAACCATACTAAATGCAACAATTTGTAACTACCAATATTTAAATCTAAATTATGACAGGTGAAATTTTTTAAGTAATTTGTTTTGAAATGAAACAAAACAAAACAAATAATAATAATAATGAAACACTATACTAAATAAACAAACAACGCCAACAACATCACAACACAACAAAGAGAGAACTAAAATTCTAAACTAATATCGGTACAATAGAATACAAGAAATCAATTGAAAAACAACTAAGTTCCACTTCGGCTAGAAAACACCGGAAGTTCCGTTAAAATGCCAAAAATAAATCCTAAACACCTACAACAACTAAAATAGGGATGTGACAACTATAACTATACAAGACAGGATCCTAATAAGTATAGAAAGAAAAACAAAACAATACTGAATAGCTGAACTAGAATTAGCAATATATATATACAACAGGAAGAAAAATGAATCGAAGCCCTTTCTGATCCCAGAACTATACAAAGAATCAGACCCGTAAGGAAAGAATCGGAGACGGGGTATAATCTATACAAACACTAGCATCCTACCCAAAAAGAAATGAAAACAACAATTTAACAAGTCAGTTACACAGTACACACTTACTCCTAGCACACCAAAGTTAGTGTCCCAAAATTTATACAAAACCCTTCTACTGTTCAACTTATACTTATTCAATTAACTCCCACAATATAAACTCCCACTAAGATAATTAAATAATCTAACTCCCACTAACTAACTACGGGTTTCAGGGTCACCACTGTAACGAAAGGTTTTTTTTTCAAGAATTGCGTGTATGCGTGCGTGAATATTCTGCGTGTTCGCCCGTCTCACACTTCCTAACTCTCAAAACTTCTTTTGCTGTCACACCCCCTTCTATTACTAGAAAATAAACAAGAATCAACAAAGTTTACATAAGTACAAACCACCCAATCAATAATATGGAAAAATATGTATATATATATATAGTTTTGGTACTCACGTACTTTGTAGAAACAATCCGTGAATTAATATATCATTCACAAATCACACACATAAAGTTCCAAGGAAATAATCCGGGAGATTGTACACTGATCTCACAAACCCACAAATAATTCTCAGTCAGAAAAATCCAAATGTCACCAGTCACAATAAACCAATATCGATCTGGTCAGTTAATCCAAGTGTCACTAGTCACAATAACACCAATGAGGTCCCAGTCCCGTCGACAGAGAGAGTTATTCCCCAGAGTTTCACGGAGGCTATAAATCGCTATGTCTTTCCTTTGTTTTAAATCCTCTGTCTCTGTCCATGAATATTTCCTTCGTTCCTTTCAATGTCTCCTCATCCTTATCTCTATCTGTCTCCTCTCTTCACCTCCTTCAATAATTCCCCCCAGCCGCTGTCGCTGCTACTGCTGCTGTGGCCGCTGTCACCGCTGTGGCCGCTGTTGCTAATGTGGCCGTGGTTACTGCTGCTGATGATGCAGCAGTGGTTGCTACTGCCGCTGATGTAGCAGTGGTTGCTGCTGCTGATGATGTAGCAGTGGTTGCTGCTGCTGCTGATGTAGCAGTGGTTGCTGATGTAGCAGTGGTTGCTGCTGCTGATGATGTAGCAGTGGTTGCTGATGTAGCAGTGGGTGCTGATGTAGCAGTGGTTGCTGATGTAGCAGTGGTTGCTGCTCTCGTCTTCTTCTTCGTCTTCTTCTTTGGCTTCTTCTCTGGCCCCTTCGTCTCCTCCGTCTTCTTCTCCCTCTTCTTCGCCTTCCTCGTCTTCTTTGGCTCTTCTCTTGTGATATCCTCTTCTTCTTCTTCTTATTCTTCTTCTTCTTCTTCTTCTTCTTCTTCTTCTTCTTCTTCACGACTTCTTCTCCTTCTCCTTTACTTCTTCTTTCTCATTCTCTTTCTCTTTCTCTTCTTCTTCTGCTTACTCTCATTCTTCTTCTTCTTCTTCTTCTTCTTCTTCTTCTTCTTCTTCTTCTTCTTCTTCTTCTTCTTCTTCTTCTTCTTCTTCTTCTTCTTCTTTCTCTCTCTTTGCCTCGAGGCCCCTCAGCCGGAGACTTCTGAAAACATACAAGTTTTTCCCCACTAAATATCTCGATACATAGACTTTTCTGTATTACCACATATACCTTTTCTCTCTCTCTGTGACAGGACCAGACCAGCAACATATGATTCAAATCTCATATGTGTAGAACACAGTTCACACATACGTTAAAATTGTAAAACTAATTATAACAACTTATTATTACATTCTTGCCGCTAATTACTTTCATTCACAAAAATAAATATAATACTATACATTGCAAGTTGAGGTTTCAACCTCAAATCAAATACTAATCCAATTTCAATTCGTTACTCAAAAATATACAACGATCCACCATCTCCATCACCCCCCTTATCCATCCTTCATACTAATATCAAAATTATCTATTATTAATTCTTATTCCACAATAAGTAGAATATAATCATGGTTAAATTATTATTATGTTCATAATACAATATTTCAATGATAAACAATAAATATATACCTGCAGACGCAGCTGCCAGAAGTACAAACACAACCACACTGTGGTACACACCAGAAGAGACTGCTACACGTTTGAATGTGATTGGCCAGTCGTCACATGACTAGCTCAGCCAATCAGCATTCAGTTTTCAATAAACAAAAAACTATTATTTATGTCTTCACACAGGAATAGACTACAATACACCAAAAAGTCATCGGACCGAAATAGTATAAAACCGGTCCGTGACAGCTATCAGTGCAGTCCTTCATAACAGCGCCATCGGAAACTGGTTCAGAACAACAATCGGTGTGCGTCAAGGATGCCTTCTCTCTCCAACACTCTTCAACATCTTCCTAGAGCGCATCATGTTAGATGCCCTTGCAGATCACGAAGGTACAGTCAGCATAGGGGGTAGAGCAATCTCCAACCTTCATTTTGCGGATGACATTGATGGATTGGCTGGAGTGGAACAAGAACTAACACATAAACTAATTTTAAAATGCCAATTATTATCACTGCATCCCTTTTCACACGTGTCACTACAGCGACACACACATACACTGGGTCTTCCCTCTCTCTCCACTAGTCTATCCCTCATTCACACACTTCAACACTGTCGAGACGCAGAACAGAATTTTATATGGGACACAGACAACACAACAAAGGCGATCGCTGCAGTCATAGTCGTAAAAAAATCAAATGTAAAACACAGACTATGCAGGTGGTTTAAATAAAATTACTAATAAGAGCAAATCATAGCTGAAGAACAAGCAGGATTAATGGCAGGGCGAAGTACTACTGAACACATTTGAACAGGACCAACAACACAAATATAATCAGTTTGTAGACTTCAAGAAAGCTTATGACCGAGTCTGGCATGCAGCTTTATGGGCAACCATGAGAGTGTACAACATCAGTCCTAACATTATTGAAGTCATCAAAAACCTGTATGACAAACGTTCAGGTGTGATCCACGGCTTCTTCACGCACCGGCCAAAGATCACACCTTAACTTTTGGTGCTGTGTGATAAACGAAGAGAGATGAAAAAGAAAAAGAACATCTCATAGGGAGATGATGCCTACCAAAAAATCAACAATGACATCCGAAAAGGCATGCGCACAGCAAAGGAGAATTGGATAGAAGATCAGTGCTAGGAAACAGAACAGTCTGAACAAGAACAACAGTAAGAAAGCCTACCAGACTGCCAAACGGCTGACAAGTGTTAAACAGCCCAAGATCTCCACGATCCAAAGCAAGACTGGCATATGCCTTACAGAAGAACAAGAAGTCTTGGACAGATGGACAGAGAACTGCTCTGACCTTTACAACCACGCACCAAACGGAGACCCATCAATTCTAGCATATCCCGAGAACAGGGAAGAGGAAGGAATCCTTCCAATTCTCCGAGAAGAAGTTGAGGCAGCAGTGCAATTGCTGAAGAAAGGGAAGTCTGCGGGAGTGGACAACATACCTGCGAAACTGCTTCAAGCAGGAGGAGAAGAGATGATCGACGCACTCACCATTATCATTCTGTAAAAAGATCTAGCAGAGTGGAGAGTGGCCTACACCATGGACCCAGTATCATGTCATCACTCTTCCCAAAAATGGTTACCTTTGGGAGTGTGAAAATTACCGCACCATCAGCCTCATCAGCCATTCCAGCAAGAGCCTCCATAAAATAACACTCAACAGGTTGAAACCCCAAGCTGAACAAATCATAGCTGAAGAAAAAGCAGAATTCAGGGCAGGGCGAAGTACCACGAAACAGATTTTCAAGCTCAGAATAACCTGCGAGAAATACCTATAGCACCAACAACATCTATATTATGTGTTCGTAAACTTCAAGAAGGCGTTTCACCGAGTCTGGTATGCAGCTCTATGAGCAACAATGAGAGTGTACAACATCAGCCCTAACATTATTGAGGTCATCCAAGACCTGTATCACAAGGCTACCAGTGCTGTCCTCCATACCAGCGCCATCGGAAACTGGATCAGAACAACAACCGATGTTCGTCAAAGATGCCTACTCTCTCCAACACTCTTCAACATTTTAATAGAGCGCATCATGTCAGATGCCCTTGCAGTTCACGAAGGCACAGTCAGCATATGGGGTAGAGCAATCTCCAACCTTCGTTTTGCGGATGACATTGATGGATTAGCTCGAGAGAACAAGAACTTGAACAGCTGGTACAGAAGCTTGACAATACCTCAAGAGCCTAAGGAATGGAAATAAGTGCAGAGAAGGCCACAATGATGACCAACAACACCAATGGTATCAACACGGACATCAATGTCCAAGGCCAATCCCTCAACACAGTGCATAGCTTTAAATATTTAGGAGCCATTGTATCAGACAATGGGTCCCGACAGGAAGTCCTCTCCAGGATCGCACAAACATCTGCTGCCCTGACAAGGTTCAAGCCCATTTGGAAAGACAGGACCATCAGTCTACATTCCAAAGTAAGACTGCTACGCTCCCTTGTCATCATCATCTACCTATACGCTTGCGAAACATGGACCCTCACAGCAGATCTACAACGAAGAATAAAAAGCATGGATATTCGGTGCTACAGAAGACTTCTTGGCATTTCCTATATCCAGCACATCACCAACGACGAAGTCCGACAGACCATCACACCCAGTGGATAACACGATGACATGCTAACAGTGGTGAAGAAGTGGAAACTCCGATGGTATGACCACGTCACCAGTTCATTAGGCCTTGCAAGACAATCCTGTAAGGCACGGTGCAAGGAGGTAGAAAAAGAGGGAGACCGAGAAAAAGGTGGGAAGACGACATTCGAGAATGGACTGGCTTGACACTGAACGAAGCCATGAGGGTTGCTGATAACAGAGAGAGATGGACTATCATGGAGTACGCTGGTTAAACGATCGTCTGTGGTGCTCCAACGACCGTTGAGCCACGGGATAGGATAGGATAGGATAGGATCACCAACCCGACAGGCACTAAAGTGAAAGAATGTTTACTCCGGGCGCCTATGGCTGGCCGGTACAGACAGGTCGCTATAGTAAGAAGGAAAGACATGGTGTTATGTTTACCGCAGTCAGAGCATTGAACTATGGTGAGGGTACATTCGGAAAGGGAACTTTACAAAGTGATGCCGAAAGCTTTAAAACAGTGCCAGAGGGATAAATATTGCAATTTTAACAGTGCTGCAGTACTGTTTGTTCAATGATTGCAGGTGTGAACTGTTCTTTTCAGTAATTGTAGTTGTGTGTACTGCTTGTCCAATGACTGTAGTTGTGTGTACTGCTTATTTTCAATGACTGTAGTTGTGTGTACTGCTTGTTCAATGACTGTAGTTGTGTGTACTGCTTGTCCAATGGCTGTAGTTGTGTGTATTGCTTGTTCAATCACTGTAGTTGTGTGTACTGCTTGTTCAATGACTAGTTGTTTGTACTGCTTGTTCAATGACAGTATTGTGTGTACTGCTTTTTTCAGGTGCTACCAGCTTCACCAGACCACAGAACCAAATATGACTTGGTACGACTCCCGTTTGATGTGCATGAGGAAGAGGCAGCGGCTGGTTACCATGGGAATGCCGACAAAATTCAGAGATTTCCAATTTTTCGTTTCGTCCTTACCAAAGCAGCCGCGTTTCTTCATCTTCATGGGTGCCCAGCTGCTGGAGCGACGGGAGGCAGTCCCAGTGGCGGCCTTCTACAAGCACGTAAGCCATCATTCAGATTTTTAGACATCAAACAAGCTTTCTTCTCTCTGTGATTTTCTAACACGTGACCTTGATTGAAGAACAAGGTCAAAGTGAACACAGACCTATTTCATTTTATGGATAAGTGTTTCTTTTTCTAAATCATAATGTTAGCATGGACATACAGTTGCCGACAAACATCTCTAAATCATAATGTTGGCATGGACGTACAGTTGCCGACAAAGCAAACTTGTTCGTAGCTACGATTCCACTCATGATCAGGTGATCATGATCATCAACAACAACGGTTAAGACTTCCAAGTGTGAAGTCTGGCAACACCAATAAGATAACATTTGGCTATCGGGCCTTCTCCAACACAGCTCCAATGCTATGGAATGATCTTCCCATGACCTTAAAACAATCCAAGTCTGTGGCGGTTTTAAGAGAGCCTTGAAAACGCTCTTTTTCACATCTACCAGATAGACGTTTAAGAAATCATCTGTACATAGTTTGTGTCTGATGGTCACATCTGTATTTCTTGTTTCCTCTCCACAAGCGCAATGAGCATGAACCTTGTAATCGTGGATACCTGCGCTATACAAGTCTACATCATCATCATCATCATCATCATCATCATCATCATCATCATCATCATCATCATCATTATCATTACATTACATTACATGATTATTGCTTTAGGTCCAGCGGACTCTTCCGAGCCAAATCAGGACCAATCATCATCATCATCATCATCATCATCATCATCATCATCATTATCATCATCATCATCATCATCATCATCATCATCAAATGCATGTGGACCTTTCAAAATAAAGTTATTGCAGAGCAGTCAGGGCCAAGGCGAGCCACACTATATTCGTGGATTTCGGCTGTGGCCAACAGCCTGGAGAGGATTGGGCACCGCTAGGTCTTTTTTGCCCAAGACACACTACATGATGAAACTATCCACTAATTCTATACCGGATCGGTCGTCGCCCGGCCCAACAAGGACCGCGCCTTCCGTTGGCCACCAGGACGGAGGTGATAAGTATGCTACTGATGGACAATTTAGCAAGATCAGCAAGAGAAACAACATCGTCATAGGAACCTGGAATGTCAGCACCCTAACTGCGGAAGGACATTTAGAAGAACTGGCCCACGAGATGGACCACTATCGATGGAACGTTCTAAGTATCAGCGAACTGCGCTGGAAAGGCCTAGGTGAAACAACGACCGACAAAGGCCACAAGCTCTATTTCAGCGGTAGAGATGACAGGCACGAACACGGCGTTGGATTCTTGGTCCACAAGAACATTCTAGCCATTGTCATGGGTTGCCGCCCAGTCTCCAGTAGACTCATTACCATCCGTCTGAGAGCAGCTCCTTTCAACATCACCATCATCCAGGCCTAGGCCCCAACATCAGACTATGACGACAGCGAAGTGGAGGATGTTTATAAAAAATCTACAGTCGGTCCTTGACCAAGTGCTGAAGAAGGACATAGTCATAGTGCAGGGCGACTGGAATACCAAGGTTGGCCAAGATGCGCACCACAACTGTGGAGACACATGTGGACCCCACTGCAACAACGAGACAAATGACCGGGCTCTGAGACTCTTGGAGTTTCCCAGATACAACAATCTGGTACCGGCAAACACACTTGGTCTACACAAAAACTCCAGACGATGGACATGGCACAGTTCCGGCGGGGAGCATCACAACCAGATCGACTACATCATGGTCAAGAAACGCTTCAGATCAAGCATCAACATTGGCAGGACACGCACTTTTCCAGGAGCAGACATCGGAAGTGACCTCGATCTCGTGATGATGTCTTTCCCGCTCCACTTCAAGAGAGTAAATACAGCAAAGTGCACTAGACTGAAGTTCGACCTGGACATACTGCAAAACCCGGAGGTGGCAGAACTATTTCAGGCCACATTTGAATGGAAATTTGCACCACTGCTGATTTTGGGGGGTGGTGAAGTAGATGTCAGCACCATGACCACCACCTTCAACTCAGCTGTGACAGATGCCGCCACTGAGATCCTTGGCAAGCACCGACCAAACAAGAAGCCGTGGATCACACCTGAACTTTTGGATCTGTGTGATAAACGAAGAGAGATTAAAAAGAAAAAGAACACCTCACAGGTAGCTGATGTCTACCGAAAAATCAACAATGACATCCGAAAAGGCATGCGCACAGCAAAGAATAACTGGATAGAAGATCAATGCCAAGAACTAGAGAAAAGTCTGAACAAGAACAACAGCTAGAAGGCCTACCAGACTGAAGCGGCTGACAAGTGTTAAACAGCCCAAAGTCTCCACGATCCAAAGCAAGTCTGGCATGTGCCTTACAGAAGAACAAGAAGTATTGGACAGATGGACCGAGTACTGTTTTGAGCTTTACAACCATACACCAAATGGAGACCCATCAGTTCTAGCATGTCCCGAGAACAGAAAACAAGACAAAATTCTCCCAATTCTCCGGGAAGAAGTTGAGGCAGCAGTGCAATCGCCGAAGAAAGGGAAGTTAGCGGGAGTGGACAACATACCCGCGGAACATCTACAAGCAGGAGGAGAAGCGATGATTGATGCCCTCAACATTATCTGTAACAAGATCTGGCAGAGTGGGGAGTGGCCTACACAATGGACCCAGTCGCTTGTCATCACTCTTCTCAAAAAAGGTAACCTTCAGGAGTGTGAAAATTACCGCACCATCAGCCTCATCAGCCATCTCAGCAAGGCCCTCCTGAAAATAATACTCAACAGGTTGAAACCCCAAGCTGAACAAATCATAGCTGAAGAACTAGCAGGATTCAGGGCAGGGCGAAGTACCACTGAACAGATTTTCAACCTCAGAATAATATGTGAGAAATACCTACAGCACCAACAACATCTATATCATGTGTTCATAGACTTCAAGAAGGCGTTTGACCGAGTCTGGCATGCAGCTCTATGGGCAACAATGAAAGTGTACAACATCAGCCCTAAAATTATTGAAGCCATTAAAAGCCTGTATGACAAGGCTACCAGTGCAGTCCTCCATAACAGCGTCATCGGGAATTGGTTCAGAACAACAATCGGTGTGCGTCAAGGATGCCTACTCTCTCCAACACTCTTCAACATCTATTCCGAGAGCGCGTCATGTCAGATGCTCTTGCAGATCATAAAGGCACAGTCAACATAGGGGGTAGAGCAATCTCCAATCTTCGTTTTGCGGATGACATCGATGGACTGGCTAGAGCGGAACAAGAACTTAAACAGCTGGTAAAGAGGCTTGACACCACCTCCAGAGCTTTCGGAATAGAAATAAGTGCAGAAACGACCAAAATAATGACCACAACAGCAATGGCATCAACACGGACAGCAACGTCCAAGGCCAATCCCTCAACACAGTGCGTAGCTTCAAATGTCTAGGAGCCATTGTATCAGACAATGGGTCCCGACAGGACGTCCTCTCTAGGATCGCACAAACAACTGCTGCCATGACAAGCCCATTAGGAAAGACAGGACCATCAGTCTACATTCCAAAGTAAGACTGCTGCGCTCCCTTGTCATCTCAGTCTTCCTATATGCTTGCGAAGTATGGACCCTCACAGCAGATCTACAACGAAGAATACAAAGGTTGGAGATGAGGTGCTACAGAAGACTTCTTGGCATTTCCTATACCCAACACATCACCAACGACGAACACCGACAGACCATCACACAAGCCATTAGACAACACGATGACCTGCTTACAGTGGTGAAGAAACGGAATCTCCGATGGTATGGCCACGTCACCTGATCATCAGGCCTTGCAAAGACCATTCTACAAGGCAAGTGCAAGGAGGTAGAAGAAGAGGGAGACCGAAAAAGAGGGGGAGGACAACATTCGAGAATGGACTGGTTTGACACGGAGCGAAGCCATCAGGGCTGCTGAGGACAGAGAATGATGGAGTATGCTGGTTAAACGATCATCTGTGGTGCCCCCACGACCTCCGGGTTACGGGACAGGATAGGATAGGATAGAATAGGATAGGATAGTCTGGGTAAAAAGAATCATGATTGTTTGCATATTCTAGTCATATTTAAAGTTCTTTTCATAATTTAAGACATTTTCCAACAGCTGTGATAGAGCTCGTTATCTCCTTTGTTGTGACGACTGGAACCTACCTGGCTTACACCACATTGTTTTATCTGTAATCCACCAGATCTGGCAGTGGGCGGACGGGAGTTCGGCATTCTTCCTCAATATCACATCTAACGCTACAGCCCCGCGATGTGCCTACTTCGACCGTAAGACTTATACAGTGAAAGAACTAGCCTGCCATGCGGAATTGTCCTTTACCCATCTTTTGTGCGAATTCGACAAAAACATAACCCTCACTGAGCTTTCCCCGGGAAAAGGGAATAACGCTACAGACTCTGCAAGCGGCATCAAATTTTCAAAACTCAATTCTACTTTGGATTTTAGAAATCACTCTATGATGACATGTACTTTCCAAGGTCACCTGACGAAAGATTTCCTGTCATGTGACGCGCGGAGTGGATGCGTGAAGGAAGAAAGCAATAATTGGTGCGAGACTGGCGGAGTGGCGGTGCCCATGTTCCACTGCGGCGTTGGTCACGTGGCCTTGCACTACAGCCTGGTTTGTGACCACATAGAACATTGCCTGGACAGCACGGATGAAGATTTTTGTCACTTTGAAGCCTGCCCTGTGAACGATTACCAGTGCGGTAGCGGACAATGTGTCAGTATCTACCGCGACTGTGACCACAACCTAGACTGTTATGACGGATCTGATGAAACGTGCAAAGAACCGTTTAATCTACAGTTACCACCAGAAGTGCGTTTGCCAGTGGTGCTAAAGATGGACGGCAAGGGCAGTTACTCGTTTGTTTCATCTAACAGTTGTCCTGAAACGCACTTCTTGTGCCCTGAAGGCGTTTGTCTCCCTGTTTACCTTCGCTGTAACAACATTCCTGACTGCCTGGAGAAGGAGGATGAGAAAGACTGCGAGAACTTCGTATGTCCGGGGTTTTACCGTTGTTGGGGGTCCTACGTGTGCTTACATCCTGACAACGTGTGTGACGGTGTGCCGCACTGTCCTCAGTGGGACGATGAACTGCTATGTGAGATGGATTGTCCCACTGCCTGCCGCTGTCAGGGTCTGGCCTTTGTCTGCAATACAAACTTCAATGCCAGTGCATTCCCACACATTCGGTATCTTGACGCCAGTGGCTCTAACATGGAATTAAAGGACTTCTTTGGCAACCGTCTGCTCATTCGTCTTCACCTGTCCCGGTCCAATATAAGCACAGTGACCACCATGACCTTACCCAATCTCCAGTACCTGGACCTGAGTCACAACCAGATAGCCAGCATTGACATGGACGTCATGAACTTACCCAATCTCCAGTACCTAGACCTGAATCACAACCAGATAGCCAGCATTGACATGTACGTCTTCAGATTCCTCAAAAACCTTCGCATTCTCGATCTTTCGAACAACCCGCTGTCAGATATCACCAACACTGATTCGACAACATCCCACCCTATGGTTTTACGAAACATCGATCTATCGTTCACTGAGCTCACAGTCCATAACGGCAGCACTTTTGCCAACTGTAAGCATATGGAAACGATTAATATGTCCTGGAGCAAGTTGACAACCATCTTAGAGGAAGGATTCAAATCCACGCCGTTGCTGCAGACTGTGGACACCAGACGAAGTCTTCTGACTAATTTCCCCAACAACGTTTTAACCAACCTGAAGTCCTTGAAGACTGTGTACGTGGACAACTACAAGCTATGCTGTCCTGTCATGTTGCCTCATGACTTTAACTTGAATAACTGTTATTCCAAACAAGACTTGCTGGCCTCGTGCGACGATCTGCTGAAATCCAACACCTACCGCATCTTTCTCTGGGTCTTTGCAGCCATGGCCATCGTAGGTAACGTGGGCAGCTTTGTGGCCAGGATCTACTTGGACGGATCAACACTCGGCAGTTTTGGTGTCTTTGTCACCAACTTGTCTTTGGCTGATTTTCTTATGGGTATCTACCTGGCCGTGATCGGGTCTGCAGACATTGTTTATCAGGGTCGGTATTTGTTCCACGATAAAGAATGGAAGCAGAGCTTTGCTTGCACTATTGCAGGATGCCTGTCATTCCTGTCCAGTGAGGTCAGCGCCTTCATCATTTGTTTCATCACACTGGACCGCTTCCTGGTGCTACGCTTCCCTTTCAGACAGGCCCCCTTCAGCCGTAGATCTGCTCTTGTCACTTGTGGCATCATCTGGGCTGTGGGGTTTGTGCTGATCATCGTTCCCTTGCTTCCTGCCACGTCCCACTGGCAGTTCTACAGTCAGAATGGCATCTGCATCCCGCTCCCTTTCAGCAGCAGTGACGGCTTTCCTGGCTACACGTATTCTTTCACCGTGATGATCGTGCTCAACTTCACCCTTTTTATCCTGATCGCCGTCGGTCAGGTGGCCATCTACTGGTCAGTCAGGGTTAACTCAGTGGCCAGCAAGGACAGGGCAACCCGGGACGCGACCATCGCTCGCCGCTTGACCTTGATCGTGCTGTCGGATTTTGCTTGCTGGTTTCCCATCGGCCTGCTGGGCGTCATGGCGTCAACCGGCACTCCTATTCCTGATGAAGTCAACGTGGCCATGGCCATCATCGTCATGCCCATCAACTCTGCTCTCAACCCGTTCCTCTACACTTTCAACCTGCTGATGGAAAAGCGACAGAAAGCGAGGGAGGACTATCTACTGCAGAAGTTGGAGGCACGCCTGAAAACCCCCAGTGTGACCAGGTCTGCAAAGGCTGAGGCTTTGTCTTTCATACAGAGCTGGCTAAAGAATGGAACTGTAACCCGTGACGAGGTTGTTAGTCAGTTAAACGTTGATTAAAGCCACTACATGGATCGCCCAGACAGGAGCAGGGGTTTGTGGTTTGCAGCTTGATACAAGTAAGACATTTGATGACCAAGTATGAAAGTTACGATCATGGACATCGCTGGAGATTTTACGTCGAAAAAACAGACGTTGATCAAGATCAATACACGTGTCAGTGTCAAGGATAATACCTAGTACAGTCAAAGGAAAAGCGAGAAAGAAATGTTGATCAAGGAGAACAATAAATCTTGACCTTGGTAACATGAAGGGCATGAGACAAATCTGATGGAAGGTCAAGGTCATGACGTTTGTGTTGCTACTCCCTTTTTGTAATCAGTGACTTTTTTTACATCGCTTTTTTTAAGACGTTTGCGTTCTCCGGGTAAAGTGAGGACCTAAAGTATTTTTCAATTAATAGTTTTCAAACTGCATTGTTTATGTATGTGTTGACATGGTGCATTGTTTATGTATGTGTTTACATGGTACATTGTTTATGTATGTGTTTACATGGTGCATTGTTTATGTATATGCTTACATGGTGCATTGTATATGTATGTGTTTACATGGTGCATTGTTTATGTATGTGTTTACATGGTGCATTGTTTATGTATGTGTTTACATGGTGCATTGTTTATATATGTGTTTACATGGTGCATTGTATATGTATGTGTTTACATGATGCAGTGTATATGTATGTGTTTACATGTTTGTTTGTTTGTTTATTTCATTTAACGTCTATTCACCGAAGTGATTTTAGACAAGAAAATAAAAGGAAGGTGGGGGGGAAAGGATATGCACTACTGGATGTGGGAAAGGAAATAACATTTAAACAAAATGGTACAATAACATAACATGAAATAAAATTAAATAAAATTTAAGTATTCAAACAATATTTTAAAACTCTTTAAAACAAATAAAAAATTACTATGGAACATGTCAAACTTGTGAAATGTTCATGTACAGAAAAGTCAATTTTGTGAGATTGTCAGATACGAATCAAAATAAACTTGCAATTTTTATAACAAATGACCTACAGGACTGTGTTTACATGATGCATTGTTTATGTATGTGTTTACATGGTGCATTGTTTATGTATGTGTGTACATGGTGCATTGTATATGTATGTGTTTACATGGTGCATTGTATATGTATGTGTGTACATGGTGCATTGTTTATGTATGTGTTTACATGGTGCATTGTTTATGTATGTGTTGACATGGTGCATTGTTTATGTATGTGTTTACATGGTGCATTGTATATGTATGTGTTTACATGGTGCATTGTTTATGTATGTGTTGACATGGTGTATTGTTTATGTATGTGTTTACATGGTGCATAGTTTATGTATGTGTGTACATGGTGCATTGTATATGTATGTGTTGACATGGTGCATTGTTTATGTATGTGTTTACATGGTGCATTGTTTATGTATGTGTTTACATGGTGCATTGTTTATGTATGTGTTTACATGGTGCATTGTATATGTATGTGTTTACATGGTGCATTGTTTATGTATGTGTTGACATGGTGTATTGTTTATGTATGTGTTTACATGGTGCATAGTTTATGTATGTGTGTACATGGTGCATTGTATATGTATGTGTTTACATGGTGTATTGTTTATGTATGTGTGTACATGGTGCATTGTATATGTATGTGTTTACATGGTGCATTGTTTATGTATGTGTTTACATGGTGTACATTGTGTAGACATAGTGTGTACATGGTGTGTACATGGTGTGTACATGGTGTGTTCATGGTACAAACATTGTAGCTGTAACAGCTGCAAAAGGCAAATTATAACCGAGAAGTTTAGCACATTATGAGTTGTGGTGCACTGTGTGAGTTGTGGTGCACTGTATGAGTTCTGGTGCACAGCATAAGATCTAGTGCACTGTATGAGTTTTGGTGCACTGTATGACTTCTGTTGCACTGTATGACTTCTGGTGCACTGTATGACTTCTGGTGCACTGCACGAGTTCTGGTGCAGTGTATGAGTTCTGGTGCACAGCATAAGATCTAGTGCACTGAATGAGTTTTGGTGCACTGTATGACTTCTGTTGCACTGTATGACTTCTGGTGCACTGTATGACTTCTGGTGCACTGCACGAGTTCTGGTGCACTGTATGAGTTCTGGTGCACAGCATAAGATCTAGTGCACTGTATGAGTTTTGGTGCACTGTATGACTTCTGTTGCACTGTATGACTTCTGGTGCACTGTATGACTTCTGGTGCACTGCACGAGTTCTGGTGCACTGTATGAGTTCTGGTGCACAGCATGAGATCTGGTGCACTGTATGAGTGTTGGTGCACTGTATGACTTCTGTTGCACTGCACGAGTTTTGGTGCACTGTATGGGTTCTGTTGCACTGCACGAGTTCTGGTGCACTGTATGAGTTCTGTTGCACTGCACGAGTTCTGGTGCACTGTATGACTTCTGCTGCACTGCACGAGTTCTGGTGCACTGTATGAGTTCTGGTGCACATTATGAACTACGGTGCCAATTGTCAATTATAGTGCTCATTATGAATAATGTACATTTTGAATTATGGTGTGCATTATAAGTTACGGTACACATTATGAATTATGTTACACATTATGAGTTATGGTGCACGTTATGAGTTATGATGCACAGTATGAGTTATGGTGTACATTTTGAGTTATGGTACACACTATGAGTTATGGAACACATTATGAGTAATGGTGTACATTATGAGTTATGATGTACATTATGAGTTATGGTGTACATTATGAGTTATGGTGTACATTATGAGTTATGGTGTACATTATGAGTTATGGTGTACATTATGAGTTATGGAACACATTATGAGTAATGGTGTACATTATGAGTTATGGTGTACATTATGAGTTATGATGTACAATATTTTTCAAGGAAAGATGGAGTGTTGGAAGGCTTATTCCTACGAGAGATTTTGTGTGTGATTTTTTCATGACGTTTTTACATACTGGTGTTCACAATGTTATGACGTGAACTTCTATTTGTCTCTGAACATTGTGTCTTCTTAATGATGCTTGTGTTCACAATGTTATGACGTGAACTTCTATTTGTCTCTGAACATTGTGTCTTTTTAATGATGCTGGTGTTCACAATGTTATGACGTGAACTTCTCTTTGTCTCTGAACATTGTGTCTTCTTAATGATGCTGGTGTTCACAATGTTATGACGTGAACTTATATTTGTCTCTGAACATTGTGTCTTCCTAATGATGCTGGTGTTCACAATGTTATGACATGAACTTCTATTTGTCTCTGAACATTGTGTCTTCCTAATGATGCTGGTGTTCACAATGTTATGACGTGAACTTCTCTTTGTCTCTGAACATTGTGTCTTCTTAATGATGCTGGTGTTCACAATGTTATGACGTGAACTTCTATTTGTCTCTGAACATTGTGTCTTCTTAATGATGCTGGTGTTCACAATGTTATGACGTGAACTTCTATTTGTCTCTGAACATTGTGTCTTCCTAATGATGCTGGTGTTCACAATGTTATGACGTGAACTTCTATTTGTCTCTGAACATTGTGTCTTCTTAATGATGCTGGTGGACGGACACCTGAAATATGAGCTTCATTTCTCAAACTGATGACCATTGCCGTACTGTTATTATTGACATCATTTTTATGGTGTTCAATATCCAGTTCTTCTACTGAACTTTCATATGTCTGCCTGTAGTTTTTGTAGATGTGATGTACACGCTGTATTGTTGACACTTGTTATGTCGAATGTTTGTAGCCGTAATGTATTGACAATGAGTTATTGCTTGATGCGTCTTGGATGTGACTTGATTGACACTATGGCTGGAATGCCTGCTGGAATGAACAATGTGGAGGAATGTGAAATCACGTAGTTTATTGTTAAATATAGTCACGTAGTTTATTGTTATATAGTCACGTAGTTTATTGTTAAATATAGTCACGTAGTTTATTGTTAAATATAGTCACGTAGTTTATTGTTAAATATAGTCACGTAGTTTATTGTTAAATATAGTCACGTAGTTTATTGTTAAATATAGTCACGTAGTTTATTGTTAAATATAGTCACGTAGTTTATTGTTAAATATAGTCACGTAGTTTATTGTTAAATATAGTCACGTAGTTTATTGTTAAATATAGTCACGTAGTTTATTGTTAAATATAGTCACGTAGTGTATTGTTAAATATAGTCACGTAGTTTATTGTTAAATATAGTCACTACAACAATACGTCCTGGATGTGACTTGATTGACACTATGGCTGGAATGCCTGCTGGAACCTGAACAAGGTGGAGGAAGAGTGAAAATCCACGTAGTTTATTGTTAAATATAGTCACGTAGTTTATTGTTAAATATAGTCACGTAGTTTATTGTTAAATATAGTCACGTGGTTTATTGTTAAATATAGTCACATAGTTTATTGTTAAATATAGTCACGTGGTTTATTGTTAAATATAGTCACGTAGTTTATTGTTAAATATAGTCACGTGGTTTATTGTTAAATATAGTCACGTAGTTTATTGTTAAATATAGTCACGTGGTTTATTGTTAAATATAGTCACGTAGTTTATTGTTAAATATAGTCACGTAGTTTATTGTTAAATATAGTCACGTAGTTTATTGTTAAATATAGTCACGTAGTTTATTGTTAAATATAGTCACGTAGTTTATTGTTAAATATAGTCACGTAGTTTATTGTTAAATATAGTCACGTAGTTTATTGTTAAATATAGTCACGTAGTTTATTGTTAAATATAGTCACGTAGTTTATTGTTAAATATAGTCACGTAGTTTATTGTTAAATATAGTCACGTAGTTTATTGTTAAATATAGTCACGTGGTTTAATGTTAAATATAGTCACTACAACAATACGTCTTGTGTACAGCGCTTTTTCCTACAAAACAACAGTCAGTTGAAAGACACAGACGGTGGCAAATGCAAATGGTTTTGTCTTCAGCATTTGATATAACCTATCATGTGTATGTGTATTCATAATTCTACTAAATGTATTTTCATTTATTTTTTCCCCCCAAAGTACATTATTGTACGTGTACACATTTTTACCTCTGCAGATGTCTCAATGCATGGATGATGAAACTGAGAGTCACAATTTCTAACACACCCACCGGACCCAGTCGAAACCACTAAGCTGTTACAATTGTGCTTTGCATGACAACGTTCACACAATATAAAGCAGTTACAGTTGAGGTTTGTCTGACAACGTTCACTATAAAGTTGTTACATTTGAGGTTTGTCTGACAACGTTCACACGATATAAAGCTGTTACGGTTGTGGTTTGTCTGACAACGTTCACACAATATAAAGTTGTTACATTTTGTGGTTTGTCTGACAACGTTCACACAATATAAAGCTGTTACATTTGTGGTTTGTCTGACAACGTTCACACAATATAAAGCTGTTAAAGTTGTCTGACAACGTTCACACAATATAAAGCTGTTAAAGTTGTCTGACAACGTTCACACAATATAAAGCTGTTAAAGTTGTCTGACAACGTTCACACAATATAAAGCTGTTACAGTTGAGGTTTGCCTGACAATGTTCACACAATATAAAAAGCTGGCAGACTGTATGCAAAAGATTATCTGCGAACGAAGAGGGAAGGACGACGATTCATTACTACTTCACAAAATTATCATAAGCAATGAAAGGTTGAAGATGATGAATCCAAATAATATAGATGATAAAGAAACAAAATCACCCGTCCAGCGACCTGGCAAGTTTTAGGCACGTCGCACGATCGTTCCCTGACATTTGACAACTGGTCCAGAGCTGTCAGCATGCCTGCATTGTTCGGATTGTACTGACGTCGAAGTTCAAGAGATGAACGTTGTTTTCTCCAGTTCCTGTAGGAACTAGTGTTTGACGTTTACTTTTTTTTTTGTTTTGATGTAATCCATGATGTTAACACTTTTTAATAAACTTCAATGTTGTGCAGTATTAAGAATGTTTGAAGAAACAACATGTTATTCCGATTTGGTAAAAGTAAGTACATAAGGTAGATGTCTGCTTTAGTGGTCCATATTCGGCAACGTTGGAATTAATAATTTTAAAAAGGTTTTATTAATCACAAGGTACACAAATGTACAATAACAAAACATACATGTTATAATTTTCAGTACTACAAACAATAAATACATATTATAAAGTTCAATATTACAAACACAACAAATATACGTTATATTGTTCAGTATTACAGACAAGCAACAAATACATGTTATAATGTTCAGTATTACAGACAAACAACAAATACACATTATAATGTTCAGTATTAAAAACACTCACACAAACACCAGCATCAATCCAAGCAAAACTCTTGTAATAAAATAAGAATTAGCATTTTGTGTGAGATTTATTATTAGAACATGCACCGATGTTGACAATCTTTCCCTTGCCATTTTCCAATATTCTCCAAAAAAACATAACATAGTCAACCTGATGCTCCCCATATATGTTGCACCCAGCCCCCAGCTCTTTGTTTCCTCAATTCAAGGTACACATTTACCTAAGTCCTTGTTCAATCAGGTTTCTGTTTCCTCAATTCAAGGTACACATTTACCTAAGTCCTTGTTCAATCAGGTTTCTGTTTCCTCAATTCAAGGTACACATTTACCTAAGTCCTTGTTCAATCAGGTTTCTGTTTCCTCAATTCAAGGTACACATTTACCTAAGTCCTTGTTCAATCAGGTTTCTGTTTCCTCAATTCAAGGTACACATTTACCTAAGTCCTTGTTCAATCAGGTTTCTGTTTCCTCAATTCAAGGTACACATTTACCTAAGTCCTTGTTCAATCAGGTTTCTGTTTCCTCAAATCAAGGTACACATTTACCTAAGTCCTTGTTCAATCAGGTTTCTGTTTCCTCAAGTCATGGACTGCCTTGACACTGATCAAAGCCATGAGGGTGCTGGGACAGAGAAGCTAGAGTACGCTGTTAACAAATCTGTTGTGCCCCAACGACCTTCGAGTTACATAGGATAGGATAGGATAGAATATTATGTTTCCTTCATTTTCATCTGCGCCAGCAGTACATTTAACAACAGTAACAGCATTCGCACAAACAACTGCTGCCCTGGCTAGGTTGAAGCCAATGTGGAAAGACAGGACCATAAGCCTACCTTCCAAGGTACTAGGTAAGACTGCTGCGCTCCCTTGTCATCTCATCTTCCTATGCGCTTGCAAGCATGGACTCTCGCGGCGGATCTGCAGCGAAGAATGCAAGGCATGGAGATGGGGTGCTACAGGGAACTTCTCATTTCCTATACCCAGCACATCATCAGCGACGAGGTCGGACGGACCATCACGCAAGCCATTGGATAACACGATGGCCTGCTACAATGGTAAAAAACGGAAAAACTCCGATGGTACTCTGTATGGCCGCGTCACCAGATCATCAGGTCTTGCAAAGACCATCCTGCAAGGCACAGTGCAAGGAGGTAGAAGAAGAGGGAGACCGAAAAAGAGGTGGGAGGACAACATTCGAGAATGGATTTGTTTGACACTGAGCGAAACCATCAGGGTTGCCGAGGACAGATGGAGTATGAAGGTTAAACTCATCTGTAGTACGACCTCCGAGTTGGGATAGGATAGGATTAACAGCATTCGCACGTTTGCTTTATGTTAGTGTTATCTTGTTGCCAAGCACTTACCACAAACAAGTCTGAGTATCCATTTGGAAAATTAAAGACAATGGTTGGTTAGTTAGCTGAACTGCGGATGTCTCGGAGAAGGAAAAGGCTGAATGTCTGTCAAGCGGTTGGTGATTTCGTCGTTTTGGTGACCATTTCACCCAATGTTACTAAAACAGTGCACATATCTATGTTTAAAAGTGAGTTAGAATGTCTGCGGAATCGATGAGCCGCCTTAATCAGGAGACGTATTATATAAGTTCCCTCAAGACTTTACTAAGGTGTATGTTCCCCATGTCTGTAACAAACATATTGTGAGACACATAAACCTGGGGTCATATGGACCCAGGGAAATATAGACATTTTCCCAACATAAATCTATAGGCCCGTTCATGATTTGCCTATATGATTAGATTAAGGAATTTTTTTTTTTATAATAAAAACGAACAATCCGTAGTTCATTTAATAAATTGTTCAACCTTTACATATTGATGCATTCCATTGTTTTACTACAAACTGTTTATAATCTGTCCGTGTTTCTACCTATGATTTATCTCAATGACACTGTGGTGTTAAATTGCATTTTTTAACGTGTTTTTTTTCCTCATGTTTTTTTTTATAAATGGTTTAATGAATTTAAAAATAATAAAACTCCAACATGTATGTGTTTTATAAATGGTTTAACTTCCACATTTTGATATATTCCATGGTTTGTTTTATAAATGGTTTTAACTTCCACATTTATATATTTCATGGTTGTTTTAAATGATAATTTCACATTGATATTCCATGGTTGTTTTTATAAATGGTTTAACTTCACATATTGATATATTCCATGGTTTGTTTTATAAATGGTTTAACTTCACATTTTGATATATCCGTGGTTTGTTTATAATGGTTTAACTTTCACATATTGATATATTCATATTTTGTTTTATAATGGTTTACTTTTACATATAATTTTATTCCATGGTTGTTTATATATGTTAACTTACATTTGATATATTGTGGTTGTTTTATAAATGGTTTAACTTCCTTTTGATATATTGTGGTTGTTTTATAAATGATTTAACTTCCACATTTTGATATATTGTGGTGTTTTTTATAAATGATTTAACTTCCACATTTTGATATTTTCCATGGTGTTTATAAATAATTTAACTTCCACATATTGATATATTCCATTGTTGTTTTATAATGATGTAACTTCTACATTTTGATATTTCATGGTTGTTTTATAAATGATTTAACTTCCGCATATTGATATATTCCATGGTTTTTAGCAACAACAATGTATTTTATTATGTTTGTCCATGGTTGTACCTATGGAGTTACCTTATTGATATTGTGTGGTGTGTTATATGTGTGTCCATGGTTGTACCTATGGAGTTACCTTATTGATATTGTGTGGTGTTTTTATGTGTTTCCATGGTTGTACCTATGGAGTTACCTTATTGATATTGTGTGGTGTGTTTATATGTTTGTCCATGGTTGTACCTATGGAGTTACCTTATTGATATTGTGTGGTGTGTTTTATATGTTTGTCCATGGTTGTACCTATGGAGTTACCTTATTGATATTGTGTGGTGTGTTTTATATGTTTGTCCATGGTTGTACCTATGGAGTTACCTTATTGATATTGTGTGGTGTGTTTTATATGTGTGTCCATGGTTGTACCTATGAGTTACCTTATTGATATTGTGTGGTGTGTTTTATATGTGTGTCCATGGTTGTACCTATGGAGTTACCTTATTGATATTGTGTGGTGTGTTTTATATGTGTGTCCATGGTTGTACCTATGGAGTTACCTTATTGATATTGTGTGGTGTGTTTTATATGTTTGTCCATGGTGTACCTATGGAGTTACCTTATTGATATTGTGTGGTGTGTTTTTATGTGTCCATGGTTGTACCTATGGAGTTACTTATTGATATTGTGTGGTGTGTTTTATATGTGTGTCCATGGTTGTACCTATGGAGTTACCTTATTGAATTGTGTGGTGTGTTTTATATGTTTGTCCCTGGTTGTACCTATGAGTTACCTTTTGATATTGTAGTGTGTTTTCAATAGCGTTTTTGTTCTCCCGTTTTTTATGAATGGCTTGAAATTTACCTTTTAAAAATGATGTAGCCATGCAGAACATACAACATTGAATATGATGTAATCATGCATTGACTGTCAACATTTTGATTATCGTGTAATCATTCAACATTTTGATGTTGATGTAAAAGCATTAGTTGTATAAACTTCTCTTTTTTATTATGATGTAGCCTACAACTTGATATTAGTGTTATAAAATGATTAGCTTTATTCTCAGAAGATTCCTACACTTGATATTAGTGTTATAAAATGATTAGCTTTATTCTCAGAAGATTCCTACAAACTTGATATTAGTGTTGTAAAATGATTAGCTTTATTCTCAGAAGATTCCTACAAATTTGATATTAGTTTGTAAACAGTTTTTATTGTTCCAATTTCAGGTATACACGCATTCATCAAAAAGCATTTGTCATACAATGACACAAGTTTAGACAGAAAGATAACCTTGAAACACTGAAGACGTCAAATACACAACAGTTAGAACACACCACCAATGTACGTTTGGCTAATGTTATGGTTCTCTTCTTTCGTACTCAAAGTAGTAGAATAATAATTTAAACGGACTAAACAAAACTATAAGTCCTTGAGTAATAAAATAATTAATAGCTGAACAATAATATAATCTTATTTTTCTTTGAAGCAATCCCGTTTCTGCTCTGACAGAAAATTACATTTATCAATTTATGAAAATATTGCATGCATTTACAAAATTAGTTTCAATATTATATTGCCAGCAAGTAAATCATAAAATATAAATATTCAAATTACTGTGTTTGTCATGAACAGAATCCAGAATCACCACAGTGAAAAACAGAAGTAGCCTACACAGTAAGACTATTTCCAAGTCACACAAAATAAGCATTCACGCTTTCTGTTTACAGTCTATCTTTCATTCCACAAATACACCCTATCCTAGTCCTATTTCATCCAATCACAGACACTCTCAGATGCATACGAGAACAGCCTTCTGTTCTCCAAACAGTCTTTATATAACCGAGTCTCATCAGCAAAATAGTATTGAACTAAGAAATATAGTACCGACGCAAAGCGAATACATACGCCACATGCCTATGTCAACAGCCGTCACTTGTATACTTCCTCTATAAACACGTGATGTATACCTTATCTATCCTATCCTATCCCGTAACTCTGAGGTCGTAGGGGTACCACAGATGATCGTTTAACCAGCCTACTCCAGCTTTTTTTCTGTCCTCAGCAACCCTGATGGCTTCGCTCAGTGTCAAAACAGTCCATTCTCGAATGTTGTCCTCCCACCGCATTTTTGGTCTCATTATTCTTCTACCTCCTTGCTTTGTGCCTTGCGAGATGGTCTTTGCAAAGCCTGATGATCTGGTGATGTGGCCATACCATCGGAGTTTCCGTTTCTTCACCACTGTGAGCAGGTCATCGTGTTGTCCAATGGCTTGTGTAAAGGTCTGTCGGACTTCGTCGTTGGTGATGTGCTGGGTATAGAAAATGCTTATACGTCTTCTGGTTTGTATTATTCGTTGTAGATTTGCTGTGAGGGTCCATGGTTCGCAAGCATATAGGAAGATGGAGATAACAAGGACCGCAGCAGCCTTACCTAGGACTGTAGACTGATGGTCATGTCTTTCCTAATGGGCTTCAACCTTGCCAGGGCAGCAGTTGTTTGTGCGATCCTGAAGAGGACTTCCTGTCGGTCCTAACTATTTAAAGCTATGCACTGTTGACGGATTGGTCTTGGACTTTGATGTCCGTTTTTAAGTTCTTGTTTCTCTCCAGGCAATCCATCAATGTAATCCGCAAGACGAAGGTTGGAGATTGCTCTACCCCTTATGCTGACTGTGCCTTCGTGATCTACTAGGGAATCTGACATGATGCGCTCTATGAAGATGTTGAAGAGTGTTGGAGATAGTAGGCATCCTTGACGCCCACCGATTGTTGTTCTGAACCAGTTTACGATGGCGCTGTTATGGAGGACTGCACTGGTAAGGGCAAAGCAAAGGCAGGATAAACAAAAGCTTTCCACAAAACCCTACAAAGAATGAACAACAGATTCAAACCCTATCTATCTCTTTAAAAACAAAACAAGTAAGCACAATCTTTTCATCATAGGGAGCTAAAAACGAATCAACCTTTTCTCAGGCCCAGCAATCTAACTAACAAGTAAGCACAATCTTTTCATCATAGGGAACTAAAAACGACTCAACCTTCTCTCAGACCCAGCAATCTAACTGACCTTCTCTCAGATCCAGCAATCTAACTAACCTTCTGTCAGACCCAGCAATGTAACTAACCTCTCAGACCCAGCAATGTAACTAACCAGAAAAAGGGTGAAACAAACGTATAGATGTGTTATACCAAAACTCAGTCTTGCGTCATAATCCCGGTCTCATGATGAAATATCTCGAGAATACAAAAAATACACAAACAAGACTTAAAAACGAAACACAGTTCACCACTAATATTCGAGCCCATACCAAAACACGGCACGCTTTTGCCACTGCCTTGAAGAGAGCGATAGATCCGAAGAGAGGGTGAGAGACAGAAGGGAGGGGGAGGGGATAACAATCACAAAGAGAAGAAGCACAAGAAAATGGTAAGAAAGACACACCAAAGAAAATCAACTGAAAGGAAAAACTTAACAGTCCAGTCATAAAACCAAACGGATGCGTCGGGTGATGATACGTCTTGTCAGTCAAAATCAATAAAACCAAACAAAGAAAACGATAGAAAGAACAAGCAACATGCAGTAGGGAGGAAAACGAGGACGGATAAACGAAGGACACTTTACACACCAAGAAAGTACATGATATCACAAACACACACTCTCTCTATGAAGATCAGCAGCCCGTAATTAATTTAAATAATTATCTAATTATATATCGATCGCAAATGACTCGTAGGCATGAACACAGAGTACTGCTCTGATCTTTACAACCTACACAGCAAACGGAGACCCATCAGTTCTAGCATGTGAGCAGAACACAGAGTACTGCTCTGATCTTTACAACCTACACAACAAACGGAGACCCATCAGTTCTAGCATGTGAGCAGAACACAGAGTACTGCTCTGATCTTTACAACCTACACAGCAAACGGAGACCCATCAGTTCTAGTATGTGAGCAGAACACAGAGTACTGCTCTGATCTTTACAACCTACACAACAAACGGAGACCCATCAGTTCTAGCATGTGAGCAGAACACAGAGTACTGCTCTGATCTTTACAACCTACACAGCAAACGGAGACCCATCAGTTCTAGCATGTGAGCAGAACAGAGAGTACTGCTCTGATCTTTACAACCTACACAGCAAACGGAGACCCATCAGTTCTAGCATGTGAGCAGAACAGAGAAAAGGAAGAACTCCTACCAATTCTCCAAGAAGAAGTTGAGGCAGCAGTGCAATCATTGAAGAAAGAAAGTCAGCGGGAGTGGACAACATACCCGCTGACTTGTTTCAAGCAAGAGGAGAAGCGCTGATTGACGCCCTCACCATTATCTGTAACAAGATATGGCAGAGTGGGCAGTGGCCTACACCATAAATCCAGTCGCTTGTCATCACTCTTCCCAAAAATGGGTAACTTCAGGAGTGTAAAAATTACCGCACCATCAGCCTCATCAGCCATCCCAAGGTCTTCCTGAAAAAAAATACTCAACAGGTTGAAACCCCAAGCTGAACAAATTATAGCTGAAGAACAAACAGGAAAGGGCGAAGTACACTGAACATGTTTTTAACCTCAGAATAATCTGTGAGAAATACCTACAGTATCAAAAACATTTATATCTTGTGCTTGTGGACTTTAAGAAAGCGTTTGACCGAGTCCGACGAGCAGCTCTGTCGACAACCATGAGAGTGTACACCGTCAGCCCTAAAATTATTGAAGTCATGCAAAGCTTGTATGACAAAGCTACCAATGCAGTCCTCCACAACAACTCTATCGGGAACTGGTTCAGTACAGCGATCGCTGTGCGTCAAGATTTCTACTCCCTCCAACACTCTTCAACATCTTCCTAGAGCGCATCATGTCAGATGCTCTTGCAGATCACGAGGGCACTGTCAGCATAGGGCGAAGAGCAATCTCCAACCCTCGTTTTGCGGATGACATTGATGGATTGGCTGGAGAGGAACAAGAACGTGAACAGCCTACCCAAAGGCTTGACACAACCTCCATAGTCTATGGAATGTACATAAGTGCAGAGAAGACCAAACTGATAACCAACAACACCAATGGCATCAACACGGACATCAAAGTCCAAGGCCAATCCATCAATACAGTGCATAGCTTCAAATATTTAGGAGCCATTGTATCCGACAATGGGTCCAGATAGGAAGTCCTCTCCAGGATCGCACAAACAACTGCTGCCTTAACAAGTTTGAAACACATTTGGAAAGACAGGACCATCAGTCTACACTCCAAAGTATTGCTGCTGCGCTACCTTGTCATCTCCATTTTCCTATTCGCTTGCACAACATGGACTGTCACTGCACATCCATAACGAAGAATACAAAGCTTGGAGATGAGGTGCTACAGAAGACTTCAGGGCATTTCCTATACCCGGCACGTCACCAACAATGAAGTCCAACAGACCATCACACAAGCCATTGGACAACATGATGACATGCTCACAGTGGTGAAGAAACGAAACCTACGATGGTATGGCTACGCCGCCATATCATCAGGTCTTGCAAAGACCATCCTGCAAGTTACGGTGCAAAGGAGGCAGAAGAAGAGGGAAACAGAATAAGAGGTTGGATGACAACATTCGAGAATGGACTCGCTTGACACTGAGCGAAGCCATGAGGGTTGCTGAAGACAGAGAAAGATGGAGTACGCTCGTTAAACGATCTTCTGTTGTGCCCCAACGACCTCAGAGTTACGGTATAGATTAGGAAAGGATAGGTATTCATGCATTAACGTTATTAACACTTTGATTACGGTGTAGTCATGCATTAACATTATTATTATTTTGATTATGGTGTAGTCATGCATTAACTGTATCAGCATTAATAATAATAATAATAATAATAATAATAATAATAATAATAATAATAATAATAATAATAATTATTATTATTATTATTATTATTATTATTATTATTATTATTATTATTATTTTATAAAGCGCAATTCCAAACTAAAAAGTCTGCTCAAAGCACTCCCACGCATACTCTCACAGAATTAAGCAAAAGTATTTAAAAAATACAAAAAACAACAACATCCAAACATACGTATATTTTAAATCTAAAAGATGTAAGAAACATTAACACAAAACCAAACATGGCTTAATCAAATACAATACAGTATAAATACAATAAAATACACTGACGGAACTTAAACTTGACACTGACTGACTGAGCCAGTAATAACAAACAAGCAATAAGACAAGTTATGATTTTATGGAATAAAATAGTTAACTATGCCAAACTTCATTAGCCCATTACGTGAAGACCATAAAAATGTAGGACCCTGGGTCCAGTGACCGACAGACCAGGGCTAAACTAAGAAGAAGCACGCACCCCTCTCTTGTCGAATTCGGAAGTAGGGGACGGGGAGGGGGGTGGGGGGTTGCGGGACCATTTTGAGTAGGGTGCAGTCATGCATTAACATTATCAACATTTTGAGTATGGTGCATTCATGCATTAACATTATCAACAGTTTGATTACGGTGCAGTCATGCATTAACATTATCAACATTTTGATTACGGTGCAGTCATGCATTAACATTATCAACATTTTGATTATGGTGCAGTCATGCATTAACATTATCAACATTTTGATTACGGTGCAGTCATGCATTAACATTATCAACATTTTGATTATGGTGCAGTCATGCATTAACATTATCAACATTTTGATTACGGTGCAGTCATGCATTAACATTATCAACAGTTTGGTTACGGTGCAGTCATGCATTAACATTATCAACATTTTGATTACGGTGTAGTCATGCATTAACATTATAAACATTTTGACCACGGTGCGGTCATGCATTAACATTATCAACATTTTGACCACGGTGCGGTCATGCATTAACATTATCAACATTTTGATTATGGTGCAGTCATGCATTAACATTATCAACATTTTTATTACGGTGCAGTCATGCATTAACATTATCAACATTTTGATTACAGTGCAGTCATGCATTAACATTATCAACATTTTGATTACGGTGCAGTCATGCATTAACATTATAAACATTTTGATGATGGTGCAGTCATGCATTAACATTATAAACATTTTGATTATGGTGCAGTCATGCATTAACATTATACACATTTTGATTATGGTGCAGTCATGCATTAACATTATAAACATTTTGATTATGGTGCAGTCATGCATTAACATTATCAACATTTTGACCACGGTGTAGTCATGCATTAACATTATCAGCATTTTGACCACGGTGTAGTCATGCATTAACATTATCAACAGTTTGACCACGGTGTAGTCATGCATTAACATTATCAGCATTTTGTTATGGTGTAGTCATGCATTAACTTGTCGACAAGTTTTAATAGCCTAGATGTTCATACTTAGCGGCAGTGTTTGAAGATTTGTTTAACTGTGAACTGTTACCAAGTCATTGTACATGTCTGTATAGGCGTGTTAAGTTAGATTTCAGCTTCAGTGTTCTACGATATTCAGCAACTTTGGAATTTAGTAAGAGTTATTACCGTACCATGGACCGGTGCTGGCAGTCTTTCGCTCCTCATTTTCCAATATTCTCCAGCCTTTCCCCATTCCATGTTCTCCCAGGTCTATATGTTGCCTCCCGTAATGTTCTTTCAAGGCTTTACAGGTCTATGTTCCTCAGAGTCAATGTATATTCAGGTCTGTTCCCTAAGGTCTGTAACAAACCTAATAATGGGGCAACATAGGCCTGGAAGAATATGGACATATAAAATTATAGACCTGGGAGAACATAGATATGCTACCAACATATATATCCCTGTTTATGGTTGTACCAGTATGGCTATTTCAGGCAGTTTATGTTTATGGTTGTGCCTGTATGACTATTTCAGACAGTTTATGTTTATGGTTGTGCCTGCATGACTGTTTCTAGCAGTTTATGTTTAATAAAAAAACAACAACCTATTTTATAAATCGTTTAACGGTCTGATGCTGGTGTATTTCATGGTTTTGCTACACATAAACTGTTGATAACCTTAAATTATACCTGTCCACGTTTTGCTAAACATAAATTGTTTATAATCTTAGTTTATATCTGTTTGCGTTTTGCTACACATAAACTGTTTATAACCTTGGATTATATCTCTCCACGTTTTGCTACACATAAACTGTTGATAACCTTACATGTAGATTATACCTGTCCACGTAGTGCTACACATACATTGTTTATAACCCTGGATTATACCTGTCCACGTTTTGCTACACATAAACTGTTTATAAACTTGGATTATACCTGTCCACGTTTTGCTACACATAAACTGTTTATAACCCTGGATTATACATGTCCACGTTTTGCTACACATAAACTGTTTATAACCTTGGATTATACCTGTCCACGTTTTGCTACACATAAACTGTTTATAACCTTGGATTATACCTGTCCACGTTTTGCTACACATAAACTGTTTATAACCTTGGATTATACCTGTCCACGTTTTGCTACACATAAACTGTTGATAACCTTAGATTATACCTGTCCACGTTTTGCTAACGGTCTGATGCTGGTGTATTTCATGGTTTTGCTACACATAAACTGTTTAAAGCCTTAAATTATACCTGTCCACGTTTTGCTACACATAAATTGTTTATAATCTTAGTTTATATTTGTCTACGTTTTGCTACACATAAACTGTTTATAACCTTAAATTATACCTGTCCACGTTTTGCTACACATAAATTGTTTATAATCTTAGTTTATATCTGTCTACGTTTTGCTACACATAAACTGTTTATAACCTTGGATTATATCTCTCCACGTTTTGCTACACATAAACTGTTTATAAACTTACATGTAGATTATACCTGTCCACGTTTTGCTACACATAAATTGTTTATAACCCTGGAGTATACCTGTCCACGTTTTGCTACACATAAACTGTTTATAACCATGGGTTATACCTGTCCACGTTTTGCTACACATAAACTGTTTATAACCTCGGATTATACCTGTTCACGTTTGTATCTATGCGGTTATCTTATTGACGTTTGTTGGTGTTAATATGTCAATCTTCGGGTGTTGTTTATTTTTTCCTGTTTTATTTATGAATGGTTTGAACTTTTGCCTTTTAATAATGACGTAGTCATGCCTAAACTTGTCAAACACTTTTTAATAAATTTAAATGTTGTGCTTTAAATCAATGTTTTTTGTTTTGTTTTGTTTTTATAAAAAAATATTTTTCCACCCACATTATTTTTATGTCTTTATTACTTTGTCTGTCTTATCATCCGTACCACCACCACCATCATCATCGCCATCATCTTCATCATCATCATCAACATCATCATCATCATCATCATCATCATCATCATCATCACCATTAACACCACCATCACCATCATCATCGTCATCGATCATTATCATTATCATCATTATCATCATCGTCATCACCTGCTTTTTTTTCATCATCATCACCGTCATCATCATTGCCTTCACAATTAGCTTCATCATCAACATCATCGCAATCATCATATCTTTCGCTTCTTCACGTCTTTTTTCTCTCTTATTATCATTATCATCATCACAATTATCATAATCATCGTCATCATCATCATCATCATTGTCACGACCTAATGTCGGACAGAGATCCCTCCCGAACAACCCAGCTATCTAACTACCTACCCGAAACTAAACAGTCACACGCACACACACACAAAATAAGTAACAAACACGTCAATGAAGTTTTAAAATAAAAAAAAACAAGTTTTACTTCCCAAAATCACACACACTTTCATACGCACAAGACAACAATCATACCAACCATACATAAACAAAGCATCAACAAAAATATAATCAGATGAAATGGAAAATGAATGAAATGAGATGATAAATGACTGAATTTGAATGCACTATTTAAACATTACAAAAAACAACAACAAAGTAAATCAAATGGTATTCCAGACTTTAAACTGCTTAGACCAGAAAAATACCATTAGGAAAGAAAACTCCAAAATTGTCTTTGGTTATTAACAAGGCACAAAAGTCAAACGTTCATTTATAGTTAATAGGTGCCTTTTTTGTTTCAAAAGAATTTATATAAAAACCAGTTGATAGTCAAAAGGATGACTAAATAAATAACGTAGACCACGTGGCAGAAGACCGCTGAGCCGGCATCGCTGGCAAAGGTCCAGGGAAGAACACCCCGAGGGGGGTAAGGCACTGTCCGCAGAAGGCGGCGAGGAAAGCTTCAACCTGCCCACCCTCGGGGTTCTCTGACAACCGCTGCTGCACCCGGTCGTACCGACGGCCCGGGAAGGTTGAGACGGTTCCAGACGCAGACCCAGTCACACCGGTAAATGCCAATGCCGCTCTGTCTTGACTGAAATCGCCCGGTGTCACCCAGCTCAGTAGCCGACCGGGTAAACGTGGTGATGGCCCAGATGACCAATGGATTATGTGGTTTATGAAGATGTCATTGATGAAGAAGATGAAGAACGAAGGATGAAGAACGAGGACTCATCCTGTAATCAGGCATGAGTATAAGTCCCAGTGCAAATATACAATTATTTACCCCCTGCCGATTATTATCCCAAAGAATGTTCATATATACCACCGATATATAACCCGAGAAAGATAATCTATTACAAATGAACATGATGTTTTATTAATCACGGAATATATACACATATACACAACGTCTAATATATACATTCTCAAACATTCCAACACATTCACAACATATAACCTGGGGACATATAAAATGCTACCTGCCCCTGACCCAACATTTCAACCTAACAAAATGCAATAAAAAAGCAAAACGGGAGAAATAAATAGGAACACAAACAAACTATCTTTCATTTACACCAAGACAAGAAGCAACGGCTGTAAGAAAACAAAGCATTCACTTACCAGTCCGTGTTCGAATCTTTTGACCCTGTGGACACTCGACTGTCTGCTTATACCTAGATATAAACACACCTATAGACCGGTCACAACAGACCTAAGATGTCTACTGTCCTTGACTTCAGTCAGTGCTAGACTAAATCCAAGTTGGTCACACAACCACATCAAAAAATATGTCTCCCTGCCTCAATGTCACTAACCTACGTATATATATATTTCCACCCCGAACTTTCTAGAAAAATAAAAGAACTCACTACGATAATTCTAAAACCAAAGTCAAACTTTGCTGTGCCCTTCTATATTATTACTAAATTTCATAAAGCTGTACACGCTACTCAGCCCTTAGCTAAACAATAACAGCACGAGGTGCAACGCTAAGATCGTTTCGCACGTGCGCTTCACTTTCTTGCTACTACGACTTTTAGATTTGCAGTTAAAGGGATACATTCACATTTTTAACTTCAATATATTTTATACAAAAGCACTGTCAACCTGACAATCATCATCATCATCATCATCATCATCATCATCATCATCATCATCATTCATCGTCTTCATCACCATCGTCATCATCATCATCATCATCATCATCGTCATCATCATCATCATCATCATCATCGTCATCCTCATCATTATCTTATCATCATTATTGCCTTCATAATTATCATCATTATCAACATCCTCGCAATCATCATATATTTCCCTTCTTTACCTTTGTCTTTCTTTCTCTCATTTATTATTCCACTTCATCTTTCTTTTTTCTCTCTATGTCTCTGCCAGCCGTCTATTTCTTCTTCTTCTTTTTCTTCTTCTTCTTCTTCTTCTTCTTCTGTTTAAATTTAATAATAGTAATAATAATAATAATAATAATAATAATAATAATAATAATAATAATAATAATAATAATAATAATAATAGTGATAATAATAATAATAATAATAATAATAATAATAATAATAATAATAATAATAATAATAATAATAATAATAATAATAATACAATTAATAATAATAATAATAATGGATGCTATTTACGTCTTTATCCATAAATCACAAGTCAGGCCTACAGTGCGGCGATCTGTACCATGTTCATAGAGTGTCCAACATGTGTAGAAGGATGTTCATAGTGTGTCCAACATGTGTAGGATGTTCGTAGTGTGTCCAACATGTGTTACATTACATTATATGATTATTGCTTTAGGTCCAGCGGACTCTTCCCCACATGTGTCACATTACATTACATGATTATTGCTTTAGGTCCAGCGGACTCTTCCCCACAAGTGTAAAAGGATATTTGTTTTATGGGTCTGTAGGCTTGCATGTACATATGTGTAGCCTAACTGGCACTAACACATTAGGACAGCACATAAATCATTCCACCACGTAAAAATTAAAAAAATAAGGCACTACACCACGTGTTATGTTTAAAAAGTACGGAATTGTATTTCATAAACAGATATACATTTTGGAAAACGTTCACTGCCGCTACACATCTAATCTGCTGGGTCACAAATCTGAGACTAGCACACATTTAAACATAAACACAGACTGACATTAATCATTGATTTTTTGTAAACTACAAATATCAAAATCATTCATTCTACCTTACTCTCCGTGTACAATCAAATTACTCCATCTCATGCATTCCTTCACATCAAAATCATTCATTCGCCCTTCCTCTCTGCGTACAATCAAATTACTCTATCTCATGCATTCCTTCATACATGCGCACAGCGTTCCTGCTCTTTAGTATTGTGGTTAAGGTTTGTTCGTATTAGACAACTATTCAGTTTATCTTACAGTAAGGATACAATAAATTAGTAGTAGTAATAAAATAAGTGTCGTTCAAAACATTTGTAATTAGGCATATCCCGAAATAACTCTGCATAGAGATGAAGAGAGTGACTTCCCTTGATACCCCAGACAAGAAGCGTAATGGCAGCTAATGTAAGTTTGAGTGCGGCAAAGTTCAAAAAAAGAGGAACGATAAAACGCTGTGCCTGGGGAACCTGTAATTCTGACAGTCGTTACCCGGAGAGATGTTTGGGAGTAGAATTTATTCCCTTTGTAAAACCTGGAAAATATAATTATCATCTCGAACGGTCCCTGAATGGATAAAAGCATGCGGTCGTCAACATGAGCAGTTGAACGTTAATACTCTGAGAGGCTACACATTATGTATGCAGTAAAGTAAGTAAAAGTACTTCTTTTAAAAAAAAACAAAAATGTTTTCTATCATGGCATTATGAAGGTTTGCTGCCTTCTAACAAAGTTTTTTTTAAAACAGATTTTGCATCATGTTACCAGTATGAGTGTCGACGGCCACCGAGCACCAATCTTAATATTTTAAATCTAGATAATAATCATCGTGATCGGTGCCGCTGTTTAGAATATAACTTTCAATCCATAGCTATCATTGAATGCATATCAGACGAAGTAAGTGGGCCGTTGGCTAAATAAATGCTACCGACTTTGGCAGTCACTATGTAACTAAACTAGTAGGCCTATCCCTTTCATGGTTTCGTTCTTGTGATAGGCTTATATTAATGTGAGCGTGTCCGTCTCCAGCGAACCTTATTTAAATTTTTCCCATTCCAGCCAGCCTAGGGCTCTTCAAAGAGAAATAATTTGCTTTTATATCATTTCAGCATTTTGTTGATGGGAAGCCTACAGAGCAGAACCCAGACCCTCTCCCAGCTATTGGACAACCCACAAGAAAAAGAAAAGACCCAGCCTCACGTTTCCAAGTCCCAGTTAAAGAAGCATTAAAAAAACGAAAACTATATCAGGTATGACCTAAGATTTTAGAGAATTTTTTTTTTTTTTATAGGGGCTTGATATGTACAAAAGTGGTTGTATAGACAAATCTTTCTCCAGCATTTTTTAATTTCTCATTATACCTACTTCAAGAAATGCAGATTCAGTATTTTATATTTGTAATTTTTACGGAGATGATAATTTTTCTTTGTTTTGCTTGTTTATCAGCAGGGCCACAAAACGTATGGGGATTTGCCTGCTACATCTTCCTCTGGAGGAACTGATTCCAGGCTGCATGGAGATGTTATATTTGCAGTGCCTGCTTTTACAGCTACAAATGTTAATGAAGATTGGAATACTGCCAACCATCAGGTAATAGCAGGATCATTAATAATACTCATAAACACATACACACTGTCACACCTGAATTATCTAAACAAAGTGAATAAACAATTTTACCAACCACAGGGTAGGGATGCTGAGGGTGATAGGGAAGAAAAGGTATTTTGTTTGAAAATTAACAGAAAGGTTTTCCTGCTAGACCATAGATTGGGTGGAGGGTGGGAGGGGAGAGGGAAGAAGGGGAGGGAGGGAGGTGGAGGGATAAAAGTACAAGAGGCCATTGAGAAATATATTAGTAATATTATTTTATAACAATAGATTATCCAAATCCAAGCTACCAAAAGCACACCTTTGTTCTTTTGTTTTTGTTACAATTTGGCTTGCTTCCTTTTCTTTCTTGTTGAAGAAATGCAGAGTCACTATTGTATATTTGTAATTTTTACGGAGATGGTAATATTTCTCTTTGTTTATCTGCAGGGTCACAAAGGGCTTGGTGATTTGCCAGTGACTTCTTCCTCTGGAGGCATTGATTCAAAGTTGCATGGTGATGCTATGTTTGCAGTGCCTGCTTTTATTGCTACAAATGTTGAAGATTGGAATATTGCCAACAATCAGGTAGAAGTAGGAATAATAATAATAATAATAATAATAATAATAATAAATCATCACCATAACACACACACACTCACACCATTATTATCTAAACAAGGTGAATGAACAATTTGACCATGCAACCACAAAGGTATGGGGAGGAATACTGAGGATGCTTGGGGAAAAAAGGAATATTGTTTGAACTTGAACAGAAAGGTTTTCATGTTAGACCATTGATTTTTTTAAGGGATGGGATGTTAATAAAATTAAAAGCAGAGACCATTGAGAGATAAAGTATTATTTTATAACAATAGATTTATAGAATATCCAAGAACCCAAAAGCACACCTTATATTTTGTTGTTATGATTTGGCTCATTTCTTTTTCTGTTTTGTTGAAGAAAATGCAGATTCAATATTCTGTATTTGTATTTTTACAGAGATGGTAATTTTTATATTTGTTTTGCTTGTTTATCAGCAGGGTCACAAAGAGCATGGTTTGCCAGCTACTTCTGGAGATTCAAGGTCGCATACTTGTGCTGGTGGTGAAAAGTCTTTAACTTCACAAGAACAGACAACCAGGAAAGAATCTAAGTCTTTGCAGGAAACCGCACAAGGCTTTTTGTTAGGAAAAGATCCTATCAAATGCAAAGGATGCGGCGAACAAATTCAGCTGAGTTCTCAAGAAGAGAAGATGATAGTTGGTCAATCATTTGTAAGAATGATTTTGAGAAGTGACCAGTCCTGTTTTCAGTATACAGGTGTTCCCACTGTCCTATTCCTTACATTTCTCTTTCAGTGGATAGGCAGTGCATCACGTAACATTAAAAACTGGGGTGGAAGAAATAATGTGGTTTCTGGGAGGTTGGGCAGCAAAGATCGTCGTGGATACAAGATTTCGCAATTTGAAGCAATGATATTGACACTTGTTAGAATTAGGAGAGGCTTTGACACAATACATTTATCTTTTTTGTTTGGCATTTCTCAGTCTCATGTTAGTCGAATTTTCATAACGTGGGTTAATGTTTTAAATCGGTGCTTAAAACCACTGCTTTTGTGGCCAAGCAAAGAGCTTTGTCATCAGAATTTGCCCGATTGTTTTCAGAACTTTCCTAAAACTAGTTGCATCATCGATTGCACAGAATTCAGAATTGAGAAATCTTTTCGCCCAAAGACCCAGAGAATCACATTTAGCAATTATAAACACTACAACACAGGCAAGCTATTTGTTGGAATAATGCCATCAGGGGCAATTACATACTTATCTAAAGTGCATGTTGGCTCAGTTTCAGACAGATCTATTGTCGAGAAATGTGGTTTTCTGCACATGTTAGAAGGAGATGACATCATGGCTGACCGTGGCTTTAACATTAGAGACCTACTTTTGAAAAAGAAAGCAACTCTTAACATGCCTGCTTTTAGTAGAGGTGGTCAGCTATCAAGTAAGTCAGTGAAACTATTCAGGAGGATAGCTTCAGTCAGAATACATGTTGAGCGAGCAATTGGCCGCATGAAAACTTTTAAGATTCTCCATGGTGTAATTTCTCTAAAACTTAGATTTCTTTTGAATCAGATTTTGACAATCATAACTGTATTGTGTAATCTGCAGCAGCGTTTGTGCTAAACAATCAATGTCAGTAAATGCCAGGTGAAGATCGCAAAAGAGGCTGTTTTATAATTTGCTTGTGTATGCAAACTATAGAAAGAATTATGAGAATATTTTGCCTTTTGGATGGAAAAAGAATGTTGAAAAACAAATGACTTACTAATTACTTGTTGATTGCAAGTTCTGACCTGTTTTGTTTAAATGATGTCAATTACAATACTGGATACTGGTTTGACACTGAGCAAAGCCATCAGGGCTGCTGAGGACAGAGAAAGATGGAGTATGCTGGTTAAACGATCATCTGTGGTGCACCTACGACCTACGGGTTACAGGACAGGATAGGATAGGAAATACTGGATATTAAATACCGGATTGCAAACAATTTATTATTTGCAATTGCTTTACATTTATTTGTGCTAAATTAAAAAGATTTAGAATAATGTGTTGGTTGACGTTGTTCATTGTACCATTATGTCAACTAAGCTTGCTAAGTTTCAAAAATTGTGTGTGCGGTTTTTTTTCTCTTCGTGGATGTATTTTTAATTTAATAATAATTTAAAAACATGATCAATTGTTCATAAGCTCAATTTGCCCGTGCCTGTAAAGCATTTGGATCAATAAGAGTGTGTTCCCCACCCCTCCCCCCATCCCCCAACTGCTTTTTGTATTGGATGCAAACATAGTTACCCACATCTGTTCATACTGACAGTAAAAGAAAGAAATATTGCAGTCTTGAACAGTGTTTTGTTTTATGCTTGGTTTGTTTGTTGGAGATGGAACGTTTTACACAACATAATTTACAAATTTGTGACTGTGTGTGCGTGTTGTGTGTAAGAAAACAAACAAGCTTGTGATGTGCAATGTAATAGTCACAATCACACTGTCAACAAATAAAAAGCAGAAACAGTTGACAGCATTTTGTATTGGTGATAACTGCCTTAAAAACATTAATATTTTCATTTGGCCTTGCACATGATTAATTCATTGACATTAATTTCAAATACATGTATACACCTCCGCAGATAGTAGCCAATTTCAAAGTTTGAATAAAACACAATGTTTAGGCCAAATAAAATTAATACATTGCAAAATAATAACTGTTTCAAATTCACTATAATTATTGGAGAAACGACACAGTCCGTTGTCTATCACACTCAAGCACGTACATTACAAACACCCCCATGCCAAATAAAAAAGGAAATGCGTCAGTTTTTGGAAAAATGACTCCGGTTCAGTTCTCTCCATCACAGTCCAGCACACACACACCTCCATACTTAAAAATCCTACAACACTTGCGGTAAGATCTATGGACACAACCTAGCCAAATCAAACTTTGTGACACAGAGACCAGCAAGTGTAAATAAAATCCAATTGCAAGTGATTGAAACAGTTTAACTTAACTGAAGGCCTAAAAAAAATTAAAAAAAATTGCCGCTTTATAATATAGTATACAGATGTGTAGGCTGTCAAGCCTTTATACAGTAGTCTGACACCGTTATTTTGAACCAACACAAGTTGTTCCCCATAGCACACAGCAACTCGGTAGCTGTAGATTAGAATAATAATAATAGCCAGTCTATTCTGGCTATATTACCACATGAAATGTTCATAAAAATCATAACCTTGAGAACTAAAAGATATATGGACAGAAAAAGTTGGCTGTCTATAATTTTATTTGTTCCAGACTAATTATTTATTGTTAATGGGACTACCAAGTGCCATTATATATTTTTCTTTAGCAAATTTTGTTTTCTTACTACTAGAAACTAAGATAGTAGCAAACACAGCTACAATACAACTCGTACTGAATGTGTCAACACACACACACACAAAATGTAAACATTATCTAACAGTAACAGTGCATTTTTCGCTTACGGGTCAGTTTTTTCCCCTCAAAAGCTTGAATCAAGTCATAGTGGCCTGACTCCTGGGCTTCAAATGTTTGATACAACAATCTAATGGGTTCAGCAGAGTATTCTTGACCAAAGCATATCTAGATCTGTGGATGCGTTGTTTTGCATATGCTTGTGCTACCACCAACATAAATAAAAATTGGTGTCTGTAACGACCTGCTTGCAAAAGCAATTTCAAGCTCTCCAACACATGTTTTAGGATCAGACATCATGTTCATCCTGTCTTCAAGAGTTTTGAAGGGAGCATTTGGCATGTCTGCATTCAGCTGCACAAATGAGTCCATGGCGAGTTCAGCAGCATTCTCCTTTACTGAGGCAACGGTCTGAATACGTAAACGATCTGCTTATACTTCTTCTTTTATTTTGGCAGATTCTGTTACAGGTAGATGATTCTGGTCTCGTTTACATACTTTCAGGTCATCATGAAGAGCTATTGCTAAGCATCGAAAAAAACATCTTCCATCTGGATTGGTGCGAATGATGGTGGATGATGTGGCTGTGGCAACGGGCAGCTGCAGAGAGGGGCCATCTTGGGGCTCTGGGGCTTTGGCAGCAGGCGGCTGCGGAGAATGGCTGCCTTGGGGTGTAAGGCTATGGCAGTAGGCGGCTGCAGAGAGCGGCTTTTTTGGAGCATTGGGGTTGTAGTAACAGGCATCTGCAGAGAGTGGCTTTCGTGGGGCTTTGGGACTGGCAGCAAGTGGCTGCAGAGAGTGGCTGTCTTGGGACGTTGAGACGGTGGCAGCAGGCGGCTGCAGAGAGTGGCTGCCTTGAGACGTTGGGCCTGCAGCAGCAAGCGGCTGCAGAGAGTGGCTGTCTTGGGGCTTTGGGACTGTGACAGCAGGCGGCTGCAGAGAGTGGCTGTCTTTAGGCGTTGGGGCGGTGGCAGCAGATGGCTGCCGGAGTGGCTGGTGGGAGGTGTTAGGGCAGCGGCAGCAAGCGGCTGCAGAGATTGGCTGTCTTGGGGCGCTGGGGCTGATGCAGCAGCAACCTGTACCTGGTACCGGTGAGCTCTCAATACAGGGAAAAAATGTGAGATATAGAAATACCTTAGTTTAGCTCTAACTGTTTCCGACCAATTTTCATCAAAGTCCACAGCAATGGCTTCAATTCCCTTTCTTGGTATATGCGACCAGGACACCAGACTTCCAGTTCAGTCACAGCCATTTGGCACTGCAGTTGACTGTAATAGCTATGAGACTTGTTCAGTAAAAATTTCTCACCATCAAACTGGCAGAAACTGAGGCTCTTAAGTGCAACACGGGGGTGAAAGTTTTGCTTTGCGTAGAGGCACTTAATTTCTACAACAAACTTCCCACAATGTTAGCATGTGGCAATTGCATCTGGACTGCCAGCGAGGAAACTGTCAACCTGCGACACAATGAAACCAGGAACCTCAACAGAACATTTTCTGTGCCTTTATCTGTGGGTGCGGACAAAAAGCAGAAGTGCAGTTGACTCATTTTTCTTTCCACATTTAACTGCTGGAACATTGAGCTCATGTGTTTCTGCACGTGCAAGTGTCTCAGCAGTCCTGGCTTCATCCCTCGAACTCAGAATACGCTTAATATTAGAAGCTGTCAAAAGACCCCTTCTCATTATAAACCAGTTTGTGTTCTTGTGCTGGCCTCTTGTATCTTCTTCAATGAGGTCCCTTTCCAGTGAAGTGTACTGCAATTTCTGCAAAAACAGCTTACCACATACACAGTCTGATGCAGAACATTTGTGATTGTTGCAGAAAGATGCCAGACGAATAGAAGGGCTATCTGTTCTGAGATGAGGACGTGCTAAAGACAACTCTGTGCGTTGTTCCCATATATCCATAATGCAACTGCTAGGCAGATGTTCCTTGACACCTTGAAAGAACGCCTCCACCTGCGGCAACGCCTCTGTCATGGGCACTGGCTTGTAGAGATCTTCAGTGGGCTTGAGTCTTTGTGCACATAGCCCCCTGCACACAAAATACATTATTAAATACATACATGTATAGAAATAATGTTAAAAACTAAATATAAATACAATAAAATAATAAAAAATAAAAAATTTGGATTCATTTTGTCGCGTATCCACACAACACAATCAGTATGAACATCAATCAAGGCTCTGGCTTCTTATAAATAAATGCTGGAAATGATAACTAAAAAATAATAGACTAAAATAAAATTTAATAGAAAAAAACATCATAGAATTTATCAGAATTTTCTAATTTTTATTGGTGTTTTTTTATTTATTTAACCTATTCATCATACTCAGTTTTCCAACAATGCTCTAGCTTGCTTATAATTCATGCTGGAAGTAAACTCTAATACAGAATATATTTTTTCTCTTTTGATTTTGGGCACATACATTGATTATGCTCAATTTTAAAAAAAGCTCTAGCATGTATTATATATGTTGGAAATCATTTCATGATTTATTATTTTTTAAAGTATTAAATAGAAAAAAACCATACAATACATTTTTTTTAAAATAGAAAAAACACACAATAGATTATAATAAGTTTAACAGAATAGTTATAGTATTAAAAAAATGCTGTGATTTATTTATTTGTTTTTGCTTTTACATTTTTACTCGAAGACAGAGGCTCTAGCTTCTAGCTTTTTAATCAATAGTATCTGATGGGTGCAAGTTCAGTCCAAGCTCTGGGTTCTCTGGTTTGCTATCTCCGCAAAACTGGAGTCAGTTTTAGATTTAGTGTGCCACTTGCTTTGACTACAAATTGCAGATGGGAGGCAGCACACATTTCCTATCAAGGTAAATAAAGATGTAATAATATAGACCTGTAATCTATATTATTATACCTGATCTTGAACATCAAGCAACTGTGATGGCAACACAAACAAGAAAATTATGGGCTACAGACAGAGCTTTTAAATATTCTGCTCTGAAATTCACTGCCTCTTCCACTGAAGCAAAGGAATACTCACTCACTATCCGAATAGTTTGTCCTTAATCAAAAAGGCAATGAAAACGCATCTTTTTAACAATTCATTTTGACCAAGTTTGCCCCAGAACTGTAAAATAAATATATGTGTACTCATGGCTACCCCCAACTTTTGGGGGGATCCTCCCCCCCCCCCCCCACACACACACACACACTTCCTACTTCCTCCCCTCCGCACATGCATTGAGTATGTCTACTGAAATGGAAAAGGCGCTATACAAGACATCATCATCATCAAATTAGGGTATACATACATGTAAATATAATAACTATTTACTCAAGAAATTGTCCTTCTCACCTGTGACCGTATGTATCAACAGTATTCACTTCACAGTTAACAGCACTACTGCGGTATCGGTCTTACAGCGTCGAAGCCAGATACAGGCTTCTTCTGTCACACCCTTCCTTCTGTCTTCCAGAAAGTCAATAACCTCATATAGGGCTGATAGAACATGGCGACAGCAACCATCCATTCTGTTGAACCAATCACAAAAATAAATAAAACATATGAAATAGAAACTCATCTTAGTTATCTTCTTTGTGAATCTCACAGTCACAAAATTAAGATTATTGTTGATTTTAAAAATCTAAATGGTAATTACTATCTGTAAAAGAGTACAGTATTATTATGTGTACATGCACATGCAGTACTTTTCAGACCATATGTGTGTGCATTGCCCATTGGCATTGGACACCATGAATATTGATCGTTAATTTATTGTTAGTTAATGCATCATCTCAACAAACACAGAACAAACTGTACTTTAATACAATTATATTTAAAGCAGATAAATTAACTATACAGCCAACTGCAAAGGGCAAGAAAAGTAATACAGTTGACTACCTAAACTACTAAAGTACTAACAGATAACAGAACTTTATTTCGCCAGGTGACAAGCACGAGGAATACACTTTGATGTTGGCACACATATTTATACAAAACACAATAACAAAGCCAACCACATCTACGCGCAACCATCCACTTGCTGACACACTCATACAAGACTAGGAATAATACTTCAGGACTGGAATATAGTAGAAACAGAATGATCAAATCAAATAGACACACACACTTCCACACACACGTGCGCGCTACAGATCTAAATTCTAATCTGATCATAACTTTCTTTTTTTAAAATATAAGACTTGTGGAAAATATTCTAATAATAATAATAATAATAATAATAATAATAATAATAATAATAATAATAATAATAATAATAATATAATAATTAATAATAATAATAGATTACTTACCCTCCTTTGCAGTTGCAAAATCTGACAAGATTCGGCTTCTGCTGTCAGTGTTCACACTTGTGATAATAGCCCAACAGGAATAGGTAGACCTCCCACTCACAGGATCTTTATCCCTTGTCCTTGGCTTGACGTTTGCCTTCAGGGCAAAGTAGCCAACTTCATCAAGTGTTATAACCTCAACTGCACAGCAAAAAGTGTGTATTGAGTTTTTCCCCCAATGTAAATTATTAGTTAGGTTTTTAATTTAAACATTCAAATCATTTCTATTCAATCATCAATGTGGCATCAGTAGCATGACACAAAATCTTATTCATTACATGTCATATCATTCAAATGATTAATCATTAAATTAATGATATTCTGAACTCTCAGTTAGAATGAAAACTGTACCTGACTGGACGTAGCCATCTTCCATCATTGTAAAAGCTTCCGATTGCTTGTACTCCCGAATCGAGGTAAATGGCACATTGTTACTCAAGAGATATGTGCAGATGTCAAAGCTTGAAAAAAACGGTAAACTCCCAATATCAGCATTTCCACCCCTCAGGAGGCTAGGGTTCGTGAGCTTGGTCTTCCCGTCGGTAAGTTCTTTTCTATTACTTCTCCTCGGTCTTCGACCACTCCTTCTGGATCAACTTGTAGCCCGATCTCTTCTGCCTTGTTACATAAATCCTGAAGCTCAGTCTTGCGCTGATTGGAGAAGCGCACTCCTCTTTCTTTCAAATATGTTTGCAGTTCAGTCGTTGTTTTCCACGTACACGCCATGACGAAAGACCGGAACTTTGTCTGTAGTATCAAGGGACTTAAATCGATTTCAAACGTTTTGCAAGAGTTGTCGTTATTTAAGACTAACCCTTATTGAAACAGCAGTTGGCAGATACATTAAAAAATAATTTTTCTGAAAAGAAAATCCACACGAGTTTGATCTGTAATAAATGATCTTATTGTGTTTATAGATAAACGTTTCATTATTCAGGTAAGCGCCTACAGCTCTGTTTTGATAAGACAAGTACTATTCAAATAATAATGCTTGAAAACAATTACACTTCAGTTTTTACAAAATAAATGTCCCTTTCTCTGCACCTATAATCAAAATACCTTCCTGCACTCCTTCACTCTTGCTCACAGTATTCCTCCTCTTCATCACACACAAGCACACATCCCACGTTTTCTTCACTTTGTTAAGGTCTCAATGAGCTCTTTTACAAAACATTCCTCTCAGCATACTGTCGAGATGATTCTTCTGCCAGGTTGATGAGGCGGTCAGGTTTTGCCTCTGTAGCAGTCACATACTCTGTCAACCACCGAGGTGGCTCCTCTCTTGTACTGGCCCTCCTCCCTTTGGTCGTGTGGGGGTGGAGAGAGTGACAGGAGAAGGGCTAGAGCGAGAGGACGTTGCAGAAGCAAGGGTGGAAGAAGAGGGAGTGGCTGGAGCAAGGGAGAGAAGAATGAGGATTAGAATCAGAACCCACAGAGGATGCCGGACTTCTCTCTCGCACTGAAAGATAGAAATGGGCAATCATTACGAGAATGTAAATAACAGAATACATCACAATGGGTGTCCAACATACTGGTCCATTAAAAACAATACTCAACACACTAAATACTAAACAAGCAATCGTATAAGAAACGCATTTCAACCAGAGTTTGTTAATGTATGTGACCCTTTAACACCACCAGTTGTGCACAATCTTCTAACTATCCACTCATTCATCGGACCATTAGCTGGTGACGTCATCAAGATGGCGATAACTGGCAACCTCTGAAACACGGGCAGCTGAAAAAGTGCACAACCAGCACCATGTGGCCCTTTTCACTCCTCAGAAATTTGCTGGAGCCTCCGAAAGTTCAAGAAAATGCAAACATCAGTGATCAAGTAAGTGAGCTTACGAAAAAAATCGAAAATTTGACCGATCGGATCGCGTCGATGGAGATGACATTGTCTCGGAAACGGGATCAGAAGACAGCGGAGACCCAAACAACTGATCCGCTCATTCCTGCTCCCATGACCTACGCGCAAGCTGTTAAATCAACTCTTGTGAACGCGTCTCAACCAGCAAAAACCGAGAAAGCGGAGCAAAGTATCGCTGAGAAAAAGAAAAGCGACAAAAAGGAGAATGTTTTAAAAAGAACACACAATGTCGTCAATAACAAAGAAAACGTCACGAATGCACGTCACGTGGAAGAAAACATCAGGGGAAAAAATGGCATTTCGTCAACTAGATCTAACTTAGAATCTAAGAATCACAGGTCGAGCGACGCTCCTAAAGTGATTCTACTGGCCGACTCAACGATGGACGGGGTGCAGCCTGGACGTTTAGGCAATGCGTATGGCTTTACACTAGTGTCGCAGAAAGTCTACTCGGTTACGCAACTTGAGGACAGCTTGATGAAGGCGACTGCTACGACTTCGGCGGACGCGGAACTGGAACCAAGGCGTGTGGAGGCCATAATCATTCACACAGGTGTGAATGATTTGAAGAAGGATGACCCGTCCTCTGTAGCTCAGCGATACATCAAAGCAGTGCAGCACATTACGAACAGATGCAAGTCAGCCAAGATCATTATAAGCAAAGTAGCTACCGTCAGAAATAAAGTTCTACAAAACAAGATTGATTTGTTCAATGCTATTGTAGTTGCAGAACTCCACGGATATTCTAATGTGCCTTTCATTTATCACAACATTCATCCTAGATTAATTAAGCGAGATGGCATCCACCCAACAATCAAAGGCAGCAGCATCCTAGCCAAGAACATTGGCAGACGTGTAAAGCAGTTGTTGTGGGTCATCCCAAAGAAAACTTTCCATAAACCACGACGGTCTTTTGTTCCAGCACCTCTGCCTTACACCTGGTGGGACAATCCATACAACGTGTTGTTTAATTATTAGATTTTTAATCTAATGATTAGATTTGACTATAAAGGTCCAACATAATAGATTGTGCACAATTTCAGCAGTCTGTTTACGTTGACAGTCACAGCAAATTATTGTTTGTACAGATCGTCTTTTAGGTGCTTTCTACGTAACTGTATTGTGGACTTAATTTTGTTATATTGTTTGTTTATCTTTTGTAGGGTAACAGCGATATTTGTTTTTTAATCTCATCTGTTAACTCTTTTATTTTTATCCTTAATATTTATAACACATTTTTGTTGACTACAAAAGTTTAATGGATTGATAAAATGAAGAAACGATCACAGAATGTTAAAATTCTACAATGGAACTGTCGCTCAATATCTACGAACTTATTACAATTTGAGCATCATGTTTTAAAAGATTCATATTGTGTTTTAGCTTTACAGTCTTTACACGTTTCTCCGAAGAAACTTCCTAAAATTAATAATTTTTATTACCCCCCTCTTTATAGTTATAATAAGTATACGGGGATGGTTCAGTCAACATTATACATAAGATCTGATTTACAGTATTCTAGATTAGATTCCATGCCTGTGCCTAAAGATATTAATGATGTTTTTGCAACAGGCGCAATGATCAAAATCAACCATAATTTTATATTAAATGTACTTTCGGTTTATTATCCTAATGGTCCAAAGGATGATAATTCAGATTGGATCAAACACCTTGATGTATCTAGTAGTAACAAATGGTTGATTATGGGGGATTTTAATGCGCATGCTCCTTATTGGGAAAATGGATGTACAAGTATAACTTGCAATAGATTTCTAGAAAACATTATTGATTCTAAATTATTTCTTTTAAATGATGGATCAGTTACCAGAATTCCTGATGTATCAACTCAAAAAGCAACTGCAATAGATTTATCTTTAATTTCCCCTGATCTTGCAGTTAATTGTTTATGGTCTACAACAAATGATACATTGGGTAGCGATCATATTCCTATCAATATAGAATTAAATGAGGATATCATTGATGATGATTCCAGCACTGAAGATAAAATACCTCAATTTCAGTATAATCGTGCAAACTGGGAAGATTTTAAAACATTCTTAACCTTCCACAACATTGACATCATTAACAATGAAGATATTAACACATATTATTCAAATTTTACTAATAGTATAATACAGGCAGCTGAATACTCAATTCCCAAATGTACATTTAAGAAAAATCGTAAATATTCGGGAAATGCATGGTGGAATAAAGATTGTGAACAAGCTGTACGCACGAAAAAAGAACATTTTAAGAAGTGGTTAAAGAACAAAACACCAGAAAATCACAATGAAATGAAACGCACCAAAATTCAATGCAACAGAATAATTGCACAAGCTAAAAAGATCTATTGGACAGAATTTTGTAAATGTGAAGTTTCAGAATCGAAAGATACATATAAGGTTTGGAAAAAAGTAAAGCAAATTAAAAATGGGTACCATCTTCAAAATTATACTCTAAAAATTGACAATAATCCCTTTCCTAGTTCTTTCGTTAAAGCTGAAGCTTTTCTTAAAAACTTTACAGAAAATAGCATTTCTTCAACACTCGATACATCTCAGCAACATTTTAGATTAAAAGAAGAAAATAAAGAGGATTATGAAGATCCACTTCCGAACGAAGATCATTATATAAATTCTCTAATCACATACGACGAGTTTTTAGAAGCCCTAAATACATTTAAATCTAATAAATCTGCTGTTGGTATTGATGGTATTTCTTATCAAATGTTGATCCATTTGCCTGATATTTGGAAACAGTTACTTCACTCATTTTACCAAAAATGTTGGTTAAATGGAGCTCTTCCTGATATCTGGAAGAAGTCAGTTGTCAGTTATAATTCCAGTTCTAAAACAAGGCAAGACAAGATCTTCAGTGGATAGTTATAGACCAATAGCATTAACTTCACAAGTCGGCAAATTATTGGAAAAGATTATTCTTCATAGAGTGACTCACTATTGTGAAAAAAAATCTATTTTTCCACTAACTCAAGCAGGTTTTAGGAAAGGGAGATGTACTGCGGATCACTTAGTTAAGTTAACATCTCATGTAAAAAAACAGTTTTCTCGCAGAAAGTCTACATTAGCAACATTTTTTGATGTACGTAAAGCATACGATAGTGTATGGCACGCACGTTTATTGTATAAATTGAAGAATATAGGAATATCTGGAATTATGTATCAATACTTCAAGAACTTTTTATCTCACAGATATATATGTGTTCGTGTTGGCAAGATCTATTCCTCTTTTAAACAAATTGACATGGGTATTCCTCAAGGATCTATAGTTGCTCCAATTTTATTTTCTATTCTTATATACGATCTTCCAAAAGCTGTGTCCAAACATACAAATATTGTGCAATATGCAGATGATGTAGCTATTTGGGTTAATACTAATTTAAGGAAGAATACATGCAAAAGAGTTGTAAACTATGTGCAGAAGATATATCAGAACGAACTCAATAAATTAAATGCATTTATGATAGAAAATGGTCTCCAGTTGTCTGCGGAAAAAACTTGTCTAATATTGTTTAATAATGGGGCAAATTCACAATATTTGCCTAAGTTAGAACTAAATGGAAAAGTTTTAAATTATAAGCAAAATGTAAAGTTTTTGGGTGTACATCTTACTCCAAAACTAAACTGGAACTATCATATTCAATACTTAATATCAAAAGCCAGCAAAAGATTAAATTTTTTGAAACTACTTTGTGTACAGCCATGGAGTCAAGACACAAATACATTACTTCATTTGGCAATATCGTTAGTGAGATCTGTACTTAGTTATGGACAAGAAGTATATTTTTCAGCATCAAAATCATTGTTGAATAAGTTGCAAAGCATTGACAGTAAAGCAGTGAAAATAGCCTTAGGGGTTCCAGTGCATTCAAGTACAATAAAATCCTATAAAGAAGCTTGCCTTTTATCTTTTCTTGAACAACAAAAATTATCAGTAGCAAAATATGTTGTTAGAAGTTTATCAGTTTCAAATTCTGTTTCAGAGGAAATATTTATTGATGCTAATGTAGATTTCCCCAAACGAGCTAGACATTTATCTTATCTCCAACCAATACGAAATTATACATACGATATTTTAACAAATTGTAATATTGACATTTCTTCTATTCCTATATTACCAATTACACCTCAGATTCCGCAATGGGAGCATAGAAACGCCATGTTCCATATTGATTACTCAGATACCACGAAAAGTGAAAATGTACAGTTAATTGTTACTGATGCTAGAGAGCTTATGGAGAAACAATATTCTAATCATTTAAAAATTTATACTGACGGCTCAGTTTTAGAAACAACACATGCTGGTGCTGGAATTGCAATTCCTGACTTAAAAATTCAAAAGTCATATTATATTGGTAAGAATATCTCAATATTTACAGCAGAATTGTATGCAATCCTTATGGCTTTAAATATTATTTGTAATTCTTCATTGGCTTTATTTAATATTCTTTTATGTGTAGATTCAAAATCAGTTTTATATTCTTTGAAATATTGGTCATGTAAAAGGAGGACAGATATTTTATTTGAAATTAAGTCTTTAATACATTATATTATATCTAAAGGTATTGGAGTATCCTTTTGTTGGATTCCTTCTCATACCTGCATTTATTGGAATAATATAGTTGATGAATTGGCTAAACGAGGAGCAATGAAATTAGGTGATACTATTACATATAATAATATAAAGCCTTCAGTATTTGAATTAATATCTTTATTAGAAAAGAATATATATTCTAATTTACCTAGCAATGGAAAGAATGAAAAATTTTCTTGTCCAAGACATTTGTGTAGAATAATTAATAAACTAAGAGTAAATTCATGGAACACCAAGTTTTCAAAAGATGTAGTTTGTACTTGTTTACAACCAATATCTGTTAAACATCTGTTATATGAATGTCCTATTTTGGTTATGTTATATAAGGAAAATAATATCGATGTAAATAGTCAAGAATCAATTGACATTTTGTTGCATAGTCCAGCAATGATAGATATTGCCCGAATCATTTACAAGTCTGCAGTTGGCAAACTTCTGTAGTAATGTTAGATATTTTGTATGATTTTCGTTCAACTTTAAATTGTTATATTATAATGTTTGTGTACATGCGTGAGAATGGCTGTATGGTCTAAAATCACATAAGTGAACAGACGTTAAAATAAATTATTGAATTGAAATCGGACCATTAGCTTTCAAACATCACTTGCATGTCACAAAATCTAGAAGCCCGGATTTTGCAGCCTACTGCATAATTGGTGCTTTAAGTTTGACAAAGAAATGTTGCTTTTAAACTTGTACAATATCTCATTAAAGAAATGCTGCTTTAAAACTGGTACAATGTCTCATTATAAGGCCTAAAACTGTTCTTCCCAGCTGAACTAATGAAAATTTTAACGAGCGAGTTTTAAAATCCCTGAATAATTTCAACCAAACTAGGAGAATGCACTTTACTTGTGATGGTGCTGTGTGTGTCGTTCACAATCCAAAGTTTATCAAATTGAGCCCAAAATGGTAGGCATAAAACTACACACAAAATGGTTCAACATTGATTGAATTGAACTGCATACAGTAAATAAATGAAGCACTACTAAATCTTGCTCACAACCATAACCATGCTGAGGTAAAATACCTTACCTCCTGCAAGTGAAGATACTTGACAAACAGGCTCTGCAGCAGGATCCCCCTCCAATGCTGAGTCCATCACACTGAAAAACTCCCACTTTCGGCGGTGAGCCCCAGAAGCCTTACTGGCACCGTTGATAATCTTGTGTCTAAAAAATTAAAACAGTTACAAGAATAATAGAAGAATAGATACATTGTTGAAGTTTGATTTGGGTGATACAGTGTTACATAGTGCAATGAATTTTAAAAGAAAATAATTTGTGGACAATCACTATTGGTTTGGAAGGTGAAGGACGTAAATGCTTTTAGATTTTCTATAGGAATGCAATGTATTATTAATAAGTACATATTTTATATAGGAATGCAATGTATTATTAATAAGTACATATTTTATATAGGAATGCAATGTATTACATATTTTATATAGGAATGCAATGTATTATTAATAAGTACATATTTTATATAGGAATGCAATGTATTATTAATAAGTACATATTTTATATAGGAATGCAATGTATTATTAATAAGTACATATTTTATATAGGAATGCAATGTATTATTAATAAGTACATATTTTATATAGGAATGCAATGTATTATTAATAAGTACATATTTTATATAGGAATGCAATGTATTATTAATAAGTACATATTTTATATAGGAATGCAATGTATTATTAATAAGTACATATTTTATATAGGAATGCAATGTATTATTAATACGTACATATTTTATATAGGAATGCAATGTATTATTAATACGTACATATTTTATATAGGAATGCAATGTATTATTAATACGTACATATTTTATATAGGAATGCAATGTATTATTAATACGTACATATTTTATATAGGAATGCAATGTATTATTAATACGTACATATTTTATATAGGAATGCAATGTATTATTAATACGTACATATTTTATATAGGAATGCAATGTATTATTAATAAGTACATATTTTATATAGGAATGCAATGTATTATTAATAAGTACATATTTTATATAGGAATGCAATGTATTATTAATACGTACATATTTTATATAGGAATGCAATGCATTATTAATACGTACATATTTTCTATAGGAATGCAATGTATTATTAATAAGTACATATTTTCTATAGGAATGCAATGTATTATTAATACGTACATATTTTCTATAGGAATGCAATGTATTATTAATAAGTACATATTTTATATAGGAATGCAATGTATTATTAATAAGTACATATTTTATATAGGAATGCAATGTATTATTAATACGTACATATTTTATATAGGAATGCAATGTATTATTAATACGTACATATTTTCTATAGGAATGCAATGTATTATTAATAAGTACATATTTTATATAGGAATGCAATGTATTATTAATAAGTACATATTTTAATATTTCACACATACATATAGTCTGTTAAGTTAGAACTGTAACCAGCACCATTAATTCCTCAGTGGATATTGAGACTCAAGATACCATGACATAAAATTAAAAAAAAGAAAATCTTATTATTCTGAGACATCTTATAAACACAATGATTCCCCTCCCCCAAACCGTCACACCCAAAACAAGCATTTCAGCCTACTGTGCAATTCTGATACCACTTAGTAAAACAATGTTATGTTTAAAAAGTGCTCTCTCAAATATAGAAACGTTCTATGACCGACACTGATTAATAAAAGTACAGAATGCAAAACAGCAAAAACTATACTTTATATTTTCCACCTGTTCTTTAGTGATCGCCATTTTCTATCACAGCTGTCTGCATTACAGTTATATCATGTGGCTTGCCGCCTGGTGGACTTTTTTTTCCAAACCTCCGTCTTTTTGATAGTTGGGCTGGCAAATTGGGTTTTGTGCTGGCTCCAGAGCTCCACGAGGAGGAGTACTGCAGGATGAAGCCAGTTCCTGCTGACAGCTAAAGAAAATAAAATGACAAACTAATGTTACGTAAAATAACAAGCAAATTAAGTTTATTTGCCGATTTTTTTCTCACTTCAAGTAAAGAGAGTATTATTCCTTCTTTGCTTGAAGGTCAAACTGTAACTCAACATCCTGAAACCAAACTAAAGCCAATAACAAAGAACTATTACAATACTGATTAATAGAAAGTCAAATGTAAATAACAAATACATTTACATAATAGAACTGTTGAATATCGTATGTAAAATGTGTTTGTAATAGTAAAACACACAACTTGTTACAAGGGAAAAAAAACTTATAAATTACTTACGCCAATAGGTATTTCAAAGTGTCACTTGATTAAAAACAAAATACAGTGCTGCAGTAAATTGCTAACTTTAAATGTTAAAAGCTAACAAACGAACCTTTTGTAGTGAAAACGTTGGTTTAAAGTCGATGAAACTGGTCTACAAAGTCATAGTTCACGTAAGAGTGTGGGCGAGTAAGTGAGTGACAGGAAGGGAGTGAGTGTGTGTGTGCGTGTGTTTTAAGAGTATATTAGTTTTACATAAACGGTTACTATTAATAGTTATGATTTGTCCTCATTTTGTTTTATAGTTAGCTTTATCTGTACTCATTTAAGTGCCGGAGCTAAGTCTAGATTAGGCGCATAATAATAATAATAATAATAATAATAATAATAATAATAATAATAATAATAATAATAATAATAATAATAATAATAATAATAACACTAATAATAATAATAATAATAATAATAATAATAATAATAATAATAATAATAATAATAATAATAATTGTCACAGGGCAGTCTGTGATGAAACCGGGTAGACTGTGTGGGTGGAGAGTTAATGAGTTAGGGGTAGTTACTGCGTGCTTATCGTATGCATGGGTATGCGTGCGAATCGTGACTAAACAGCATAAGGTCGGTTAGCCAGGAAGAAGTTTACTCACTGTAAGACAGAACAGGTTTTGGCAGAGTAACAGAGAAGACGTGCGGTCTTGTTTCTCTGGGTGGTTTTGTTCTGGAAGTAAGGGAGGGACAGTTGTTAACGTAAATAATAGCTGGTTCCAAAAGGAAACCTAGTTGGAAGTGTTACAGTTGTGGTAGCAAGCTCAGGAAAGAGTGTGGAGCAAATAACTAAGTTTTGTGTTGTGGTAGGTTAGTGTCAGGTATTATCCACTAACGGAAACTACTACACACGGGATTACCTTACTTGGAGTACTGTGTAGGCAAGCAGGTGAAAGGGCGGCTACAGGTACTTTACACTCGAACCGTGTGGGTAAGTGTGATGGTGGTATTTTTCCTTACTGTGCTATTGACCGAGGGCCGGCTGTTGGGGTGTTGAACGATAGCTGCGTGAGGCTGGGGGAAGGATGGTTGCACTGAGGAGAGGCAGACGAAAGGAAGAGTGCGACTGAAGGAGGGAGAATGAGGGAGGAGAATGGGGGTGAAGTGTGATGAAGGTAGGATGGAAGTGGTTGCTGTTGTCGTGGTTGGGGTTGCTTGAGATGGATAATGTGTTGATGTTTACATGTATTCATTTGCAGCATTGCTCATTTCATGCATTCATAATGTCATTGAGTTTCATGCATTATGTGTTTGATTACAAGTGACAATAATAGTAGTCAAGGGAAGTGAAGTGGACAGCAGTGGTGCTCCTCAAGATACAGAAGTTAGTGAGGGTAATAGGGGGGGAGAGTGTGAGGAGGGAGGGGGACAGAATCGGGTGGACATGACATTAACAATATGACAAGCATGTTGCAGGTTCGAAGGTTCGTTCGAAAGTTCGTCGTTCGACCATTCGTCGTTCGAAAGTGCGTTCGTATTCATCAGCTCGTCACTGGGTAACGCGGATCGACGTTGACCAGCGTCGTGCGACAACGACGACGGCACTTGGTCGTGTGGACCGAACATCATCATCACCACCCGTTCGTCTACGTCCGCATTTGTGTGCATCTTCATTGTTCCACAACCCCACCTTTCCCGTGGTGGTTGTGACGTCTGTGGACGGGACCTGGCCTCGACATCGCGGTGTTAGCCGACTGGAGGAGTCGGGCTGAGAGACGTCGACGGTGGCAGGGCTGCCGCGACTACGGCGTCACCATCATCATCATCATCATCGTCAGCGGCGAGAGGGAGTGGCGACGCCACTACGCTGGACATCAACAGCGACAGTCCGTTAACAGCCACGAGGAGGGGCGGATACCTTTACGGAGACTTCAACAGGGACGCCATACTATCAGGTCGGCTTTTTCCTTGTTGTCCCTCTCTTGACGCTCGAACCCCCCCTTTCCGTTAGTGAACGCGTGCATCGGACATTGGCAGTGCACGTTCGATACATAGACGTGGTTGGTTAGCAACCCTCGTTCATCTGACATACCATTTCATTGTCCATCGACCCATTGATTGTTCCATCACCATTTTTCTCGTTTCATGTGTAAATGTTGTATGTGTATGAGTGTGTGGTATGAATGAATAAATAGCTTGAAAGTTGTATATATTTTTGTCGTGTTTTTCATCCCTTCACGTCTGCGGGAAATCGCCATTCTTTCTGGGTTGTCTGCGTGTGGAAGTTGTCTGTTTGTGGCGTCTGCCCAGGGGGAGTCGTGGCGGTGACAATAATAATAATAATAATAATAATAATAATAATAATAATAATAACTATTAGTGGCCTATCGATAATAATCACTATTAATAATAACAATCACTGTTAGTGGCATATCATATTACTATTGGTTTTTTTCTTCTCCTTGCTTTTATGATCAGACCTTAATTTGTTGCCTCAAAATGCTGCAGCTTCAATGCGCTATGAAGTGGTTACCAAAACTAAAGAAGAATGGAAGTTTCCATTAGTCGGCTTCCTCAAATCTGTTGTTGAATAGTACACAACCAGAAACAATTACTCTAATGCGGATGAAATAGATAGTCCAGTCAGGCTGGGGACCTTCAAAATAGGACAAAATGTCAGACCAAGATTGTTGAGACTGGAGGTGAGGACAGAGGAAACAAAGAGGAAGATCTTGAAGGGTACTTTTGATTTGAATAAAAATAAACCCTCAAATAAACGCATCTATATCAACAATGATAGTACCCCCAAGGAAAGAGAAAGAATCAGAGAACTGAGGGAGGAGATGAGAGAGAGGGTACAGGGAGGGGAGGAAAACTTGATGATAGATTACAGAGCAACGAAAATTGTCACCAGGAAACTCAGGCCTGTTGGTGCTACTGTAGCACACCAGGATGCTTCTGCTGTTCCAGCAGGGGCAGACAATTGACAGTCTGACAGCGCACATAAAGAACCCAAATCTGTAAATAAGTGTATATATTTTCAAAATGATATTAAATATTCATCTCGGTCAGCTTCAGACCCTTCGTTATCTTGTCATTCTTCTTTTTGCTCGTCATATTGTTCTCCTTCGCCAACCGATTCTAACTTTTGCACTGTCATTTACAGTAATGTTGATTATCTGTTAAATAAAAAGAGTGAAATTTTAACAAGGATTGATGAAACTAAACCTGACATCATTGGTCTTACTGAAATAAAAGCCAAAAATCAGATCTATATTCCATTAGATTCAGAGTATGCATTACCAAATTATGATGTCTTTCTTAACAAAGACCATAAGAGAGGAGTTGCCCTTTACTTCAACAAAAAGCTAAATGCTCAAGAATGTGAATCATTGAATAATAATAAGTTTGAAGAGAGCTTGTGGTGTTATTTCACGAGTGCCGATGGTGAAAAAATTCTTGTTGGTTGTATTTATAGAAGTCCCAGCTCTACAGCCGATAACACAGATTTATTATTAAACCTTTTGCGATCTGAGGATTTACAAAAATTTGACAAAATTTGCATTTTCGGAGATTTTAATTTTCCATGTGCGGGATGGGATGGCTCCTGGACAGGTGAGAAAAATAATCTAATTGTTGAATGCATAAGGGATGCTTTTTTGATGCAGATGGTTAAAAATCCAACAAGACATAGACAAGGTCAGAGGTCAACACTAGATGATCTAATTTTAGTAAATGATGAGTTGTTAATTTCAGATATCCAGCACTTGGACCCCATTGGTAAGAGTGACCATGATGTTTTACTTTTTCAGCTGTACGTCCCTAAGGTAAAGGTCATGCAGAGTAATAAATATTCTTTTAACCTTGGAAAGGGAAGTTATGATTGCCTGAGAAAATATATTGCAAACATAGACTTTACAACCATTGAGCCGGAAAAATGTGGAGTGGAAAAATACTGGGCATTAATCAAGTCTTCAATATTGAAAGGTATGGAGCTGCATATCCCAAAGGTGAAGAGTAAATCACATAAAAGAACTACACCATCTTGGATGAATAAGAGTACTTTAAGAATAATTAACCCGTTTTAAGCCATGCACGCTTCACAAGTGCATTCGTATTATTTCATTTTTTAGTAGCAGTAAACGGGATATAACTGTTGATTTGGATATGTTGCAATTGACGAAGGAGTTGTCTACCGTTTCAAAGTCTCATTCTGCTTACTGTTTGCAAAACCACCACATGTTAGGACCTTTTCTGCAGCATACGTCTAAAAATGACTTCAAAATCCTCAAGCCAAACCAGGTAAATGCCATTTATTTACTAAAGCAGTTATGTTGCTGATGCATGCACATTTGTTTGCGGGGATATCTTTAGAAAAACCTTTTAGAAGTTATTTTTTTGTAGGACGGAAGTTCCATAGAACTTTTGGTCGAAATAAAACACAATGTCATTGCACGCATCATGCGTGCATGGTAGCGGGAGGCCCCTGTATTTAGCGCTAGGCTACATACGCTTCGAGCATACATGGTAGTAAAAGATCACTCAGTTATGTGTATTTACAGATTCTGTAACCTTGGAAACAGGTTAAAATGCTTTTCAATGACTATGCACCCTACTGATTTAGGTTATGAATGCATACATTCGTAGTAGGTGTGCATATATAGGCCTAATATGGTTCAAGTATAAATTTTCATATCTGCTCATCCATATACAGTACAATTGTGCTTGCACCACACACACCACATTCTTTGCAAATGTATTCAAAGTTACATTTTTGTGGTTCATTCATTTTAATTTTTTTGTTTTTTGTTTGATTTTACAGACTTCTTCCACAACGGATGACCGTACTTGACGTTTTAAGTCAACTCGACGAAGAAGTTGGTTTTTTTTTTTACTGCAGCTGTGTACATCACACCTCCTGGGGATGGACAACAATCTGAAGAAGACAGTGGTGATGAGGATGGTAGTGGACAGATGAACAACTTGAGTCGTCGTCAGCTTCTTGCTGAGGCAGAAGGAGTTGTGCATCGCAGTAATGGACAGCTTGTCAGAATGGGTGGTCCAGAAGATGAAGAGGAGCTAGAGGAGGAGTTAGAGCTGACCCTACCTGCCTCTACTCAAAAAGCACCTGCCTCCCCACAGCAGACACCCACCTCCTTACAGCAGGCACCCACCTCCTTACAGACGGCACCACCCTCCCCACAGCAGACACCCACCTCCTTACAGCAGGCACCCACCTCCTTACAGACGGCATCACCCTCCCCACAGCACTCACCTGCCTCCCCACAGCAGGCAACCCCATCCCCACAGCAGGCACCTGCCTCCCCACAGCAGGCACCCCCCTCCACACAGCAGGCACCCCCTTCACCACTGCAGGTTCCAGCAATACCTAGGCAACAACAAGCAGGACGCCTTCTACACAATCAGAGGCAACAACTCCTGCAGAAACCTGTTGTTCCACAATCAGTGCTTCAACACCTTTCATGGCATCTTTTGACGTGCTGCTCAATTCACTGTGTCTCCAGGGCTCGAACATGACATTCTGAGTTTGAGTAAATATTGAAACAAAGTTCAACTACAGTATTTTGTTTTTTGTTTTTGTAGTATTTTTTTTCCTGAATACTTGTGTATGTATTATTGTTTTGAAGTCTTGGAGAAAAAAAAAGTACTCTCTTGATACCATGCACTCTCGGAGAGTGCAACATGACAACATTTACACGCACCCTCTAGCTACCATGCACGCTTCAAGCGTGCGTCCTCAAAAACCCGTAAGAAAAATAAAATTTCCAATTTGATGCTTATATTTGTGTTAGAGAGTGTGTTTGTAATAAGAAAAATCAAAATAATCCAAAGAAAATGGGAAAAAAAATTGTTGGTAAGATATGGGTTAAGAAGAAGCATAAGTTATATAAAAGATATCTTCAAACTAAAGAAGGTAGAGATTATCAAAGATATATTACTGTACGAAACAACTGCAATAAATTAATAAAACTTAATAAAAAATCTCATGAAGCAAATATTGCAGATAAATGTAAAACAAACCCTAAAATATTTTGGAAGTATGTACAGGATCAAACTAAACATAATTCTGGAATAAATGCACTTAAAAAAGAAGATGGCACCCTTGCTGTCACAGATCATGAGAAGGCAGAAACTCTGAACAAATTTTTCTCAAGTGTATTTGTGGAGGAAAATTTGAATAGTGTTCCCTTGCTTAACAGAGGTTCAAAATCAAAGGGGTGCACTATAAATGATATTGTAATAACTCCTGATATTGTAAAGAAAAAATTAAAAGAATTAAATCCTTCCAAAGCTCAAGGCCCAGATTGCATCCCTCCCAGAGTTTTACAAGAATTGTGTAATGAGTTGGCAGAACCACTTTGCAATTTGCTCACGTTTTCCCTTAAATCGGGTACTATACCACGAGACTGGCGATCTGCAGAGGTAAGTGCTATTTTTAAAAAAGGTTCTAGGTCAGATGCAGGAAATTACCGACCAGTAAGTTTAACAAGTATTGTTTGTAAAGTATTAGAGTCTATAGTCCGAGATGCGATCGTTAATCATTTTACTGTAAATAATCTTTACACTGAGTGTCAACATGGTTTCAGAAAGAAACGATCATGTGTTACCCAATTATTACAGGTTATGGATGATATAACGTCCTTACTTGACAACAAAAAACGGTTGACATCATATACTTAGACTTTAGAAAAGCATTTGACACTGTTCCACATGAAAGACTTCTTCAGAAGATAGAGGCCTATGGTGTATGTGGAAATATTTCTAACTGGATAAGGAATTTTTTATATGAAAGAGAGCAGGTGGTGAAGGTTGGAAGTGCAATATCAGACAAAATAAAGGTGCTGAGTGGTATACCTCAGGGAAGCATTCTAGGACCTATATTATTTACTATTTTTATAAATGACTTGCCAGATTGTGTTAGTAGCATGTGCAAAGTGTTCGCAGATGATACAAAAATCTACAATGAATCAAGCAAAAAAGACGTGTTGCAGGGTGATTTAGATCACTTGCAGGAGTGGTCTGAAACATGGGATTTGCATTTTAATGTAGAAAAATGTAAGGTTTTGCATGCTGGAAGGAACAATCCTGAACATGATTACATGATGAAAGTTAATGGGGATATTAAGAAGGTGGCATCTTGTGAGGAGGAAAGAGACTTGGGTGTTGTATTTGATAAATTTTTATCTTTCGACCCTCATATTCAGAATTGTATTAATAAGGCCAACAAAATGGTTGAAGTAATTAAAAGAGTTTTTGATTATTTGGATAAGGATATTTTTAGTAAACTGTATAAATCACTAGTAAGACCACATTTGGAATATGCAAACACTGTATGGTATCCATGTTTAAAGAGACAATCAGTTGCAATTGAAAGGGTACAGAGACGTGCATCAAAACTAGTTAAAGAATGTAAAAATATGACTTACTCGGATAGACTTAGTTACTTTGGACTTCACTCCTTACGTGGTCGTAGAATACGTGGAGACTTAATCCAAGTTTATAAAATTTATAATGGCATTGATGACCTAAATTGGAGTGACTTTTTTGCTGCACCATCTTGTGACAGAACCCGAAACTCTGAGGGAAAAATCTTTGTACAACATTGCAATACTAACCTGCAGAAGTTTTGTTTTTCTAACAGAGTTGTTACCTTTTGGAACGATTTACCAGTTACATTAAAGCAAGCACCTAACATAAATTCTTTCAAAAATCAGTTGGATGAATTACCAAAATCTAAAGAGATTTTCTATCGCTATGATGAATGATTTGTAGGAAAATTGCATGCATAACAGACCCATAACAGTAATTATACTGTCAAAGAAGGGACATTCGCAAAGGCCTCACGGCCTATTTTGTCCTCACACTACTACTACTACTACTACTACTACTACAATAAAGGTATCCCACGCAAGGGACACTGAGGATATACTCTAATTTATCGAACCCCAGTTTACAAAAACAAAATACAATAAAAACATCATTATAAAATATCAATAAAACACATACCTATAAAATGCCTGCATTGCTAAATGATATCATCATATGAAGCCCTATAGTGACCATTTGGCAGAAAGCGTCCAATATTCCCAAACTAATACAGCAGATCTCACACACAAGTGAGGAGTTTTGTCCCGGAAGAGTTTTTATGAAAAAATATCGGTGACTGCATGGTCTAGCGAAGAAGAAGATATGTAGTATAGTACATTAATAGAAAAGAGTAGGAATGAGACCAAACAAATGAGAAAGACAGCGACAGTACTAAATTTCCAGAAAATGGGGATACTTTATTTATAAAGATACCCCGGTCACCCCCAAGGGGTTGATAGTTACATATGTCATGAATACAATGTACATAGTTACATAGGTAATGAATGCAATGTACATAGTTACATATATAATGAATACAATGTACCTAATGTACATAGTTAAATATGTAAACTTCTATGTTGAAAGCTATTTTGTTGTGTTATATGCCAAGCCATGCCAGGTCGTGCCATCCTTGCACCAAGCTTGTCCCCAGTTCTATGTGTCATATGGGTTAGAAGCACTAGTTAAGGGTTTAAGATGATGGTGCTTAAATTGTTTAGTTTGATTGAGTCTTATTTGCCTCTGTTCTTGTATTCTGTTTATAAAACAAAGGGAGGAAATATTTATCTTTCCTTTGTTTAATTGTTCCCTGTTCTCAATTGGAAATTATTGTGGTAGGTTGAGACCACGTGGTTGGTCAGCAATTTAATGTAAATGAGTACCGGACAAGCAGTGGTCCTAGTATGTAGTTAAGAGATTGTGGATTGTTTCTATTCTTTATTTTTGACACATGTCTTGTATATTTGTGTCACGTCACCCGAGCGGGTTCCGCGACTTCAGCGCATAACACGAGTGCAAGGAATAAAACTCAAACAAAATAAACTAACACAAATGCCAGAATAACAGTCACACTCTTTTATTCAACAATCTAAACATACATACACAGGACAAATGGGGAGCTAACCACCCTCCACCCCTATCAAGACCCCCGTCCCAATATTAACTAACAATTACCTCCCTTTGTTCAACCCCAAACAGAACTAAACATCAACAGGTTTTTACAAAATGCACAACAAAATATCAAACAATAATCAATTCAAAATACTATAAAATTTCAACTAAGAAATAATGGAGCTATGAATCCTGAATCTTCGAACTATTGTCCAAGTTAGACTGCAGAACTTAAGCACTGTTCAAATGTCTGGTGCACGTAGCTCAGATGGAGCTAAACAGTCACTTCCACAATATAAAGGATGATTTCTTACAACTAAATGAAATATGTTTTTAGGTGTGGCGCTGTGCAAATCTGTGTGTGCGTGGGTGTGGTGTGTGGAGTTCCTGTAAAAAGGCAATGCCCCGATACAGAGGCAAACACGCAGCAGTGGCGGAGTTTACCCCCACACTCCCCAGCAGTAGAGGCAAGGTCACAACACAGAACCACGACTGCTCAAGTTGTCGATGGTGTAGAGGAACACAGCTATACTGGTAAGGAATTAATCAGCGTAATACAGATGACAACAGGTACAACAGGTAACGACAGGTAACGACATCAGCCCAAACCTGTAAGCAGATACACAGTCTTAACAGCCTGCCTACAAACATAACCACTATATAATATAACACGCCGTCCACCGTCCGCCATCTTGACCTGTTTATGTATAACAATGATAATAATATTACATGATGCTATGCATACATTTCAATCATATAATGCAACCCTTGATGCCTAATAATTTATATCTTATAAACACAACCATTTATATAAATATACATCATCATTGCGACCACACTTCCATCACACAGTCCTGATTCATTCCATCTCCCTCCATCCTCATCATCTTTCCCAACTGTTATAACACATCACGATTATCTCCCTTCATCCATACTATCTTGTCATACTATAATATAAACATGCTCTGCTCATATTAATCACTTCATCTCTCTTCAGCATAATATATTTTATCTCTCTCCACATCCCTCCTCTCTCCAACTCTAAGCATTCTTACCCCGACGAGGGCGTAAGACCTTGGGTGGTTTGTATCAACAATTAACAACACCCTTCCAAACTGACACTTAGTTCTAGTATATGACACACTGTCACAGAGTCACTGCCTGGTTAGAGTTGACCTCTCGCAAAAGCACCTCAAATCACTCTGCCCTACCAAATGCACCCAGGCCACAAGCAAACAGTCAGTTCTCCTCAGCATCCATATTTCTTATTATGCATACCCCTGTTTCTGTATTTGGCCTACCCCTACCTTCTACGTTACGCACGGACTTTACGACTACTGCACTCTTTCGTACGCAATATGGAAAACGGTCAAGCTATTCTATGTACACTACATAACAGAGAAGTGCAACTTCGCACAAAGTATGGCCCTCTCTGCCACTACTGAAACTCGTGTCGTCACAATTTGGGTAGACGTTTTCTGTTTTATTTAGCTGAGGTCCTAGAATGATATTGTTAGTGGTTGGTCTTGCAATGGAGTTGTTCATACTAGTATGTGCAAATTGCAGAATGCTGAACTATAATGGTATGGCTAGCGGTGACTAAGACACCACCATGGGTATCTAAGGGTCCGTCACCCTGAGGTTGGTGTTTTGTGCTTTTGTATTTTGATTGCTTTAATTTTATTTCATGATGCAATGATTGTTTAATTTTGTTCTATGTTATGATGTATGACTGTATATATTATTAAATCCAGCGATAAGCATTGGATTGCTTATTTCCACATGAGATTGTTTATGTTTTTCTGGGGCCACCAAATTATGCTGGAACCATTTCTTATGTCATTCCATTATGAATTCAGCACAACCTCTGTATTTATGATCGATGTTTATGCCCTAAATGGATGTTGGGTGTGATTACACTAATGCTTGAATCCAGCCTCGTTGCTGTATTCATGCATTATAGTCTTTTTGCATTATTATAAATGTCTAGGGGTGTCGGATAGTGCAGTGGTTGGAGCACTCGCTACTGTGTCGAAAGTGAAGCACCGTCCGGTGCGGTTAGCACTTGGATGGGTGACCGCTAAGGTGTGAAGCGACAAACAACAACGCCCCCAGTTGACTCAACTGTGATTGAGTACCTACTCTCTTGAGGGTGGGGAAGGTAAAGCAGCGAGGGAGAGAGTTGGGCATCACCCTCATTACGCTGGCCCAAGATAAGTGTGATCTCCAACATCACGCTCCCCTACGGCCACAAGGCTATGGGACTACCTTTACCTTTTTTTTTCTTTTATAAATGTCTGAATTCAGTATTTGCTGAATTCCTATTGTCCTTTTTTTTTTGTATGATAAATACTTGAAATCAGAATGACTGCTGTGTTCTGATCAATGTTATATGATCGGTTTTAATTCAGGTAACGAATTTCTGGTCAAGATTGGTTTTCTTTTCTTGACATTATTATGTAATGTATGTTTACTTGTTTTTATATGTATTTATCTTATGAGTCATTGTTATGTTGTTACAGGTTGCTGGTTTGCTTGCTTGTTTGTTCGTTTGCTGAGTTTTGCCTGAAAATAAAAATGGACAAAGAGGTCTCCTGGTTTCTTCATTCTTCTCCTCCTCCTTCCTCTGCGGACCCCTTCTGCTGCACCATCTCACCCTATCCTATTACATATGTAACCCCCGTTGGGATGCCGGGGGTTTCAGTATATATAGTATCCCCACTTTCTGGAAATTTAGTGCTTTAAATCCCCACTGTCGCTGTCTTTCTCCTTTGTTCTTTTTCATTCCTGCTCTGTTCTATCAATCTGCTATACTATCTTCTTCTTCGCTAGACCAGTCTGACTCTCCTACCTTTTTTCTTGAAAACTCTTCCTGGTTAAGACTCCTTATTTGTGTGTGAGGTCTGTTGGATCAGCTTGGGAATATAGGACGCTTTCTGCCATGGTCACTAGGGCTTCCTATGATGTTATTATTTAGCAATGAAGGCATTTTATATGTATGTGTTTGTTGATAATTTATAATGATGTTTGTATTCTATTTTGTTTTTGTAAACGGGGGTTCGATAATCTGGGGTGAAGCCTCAGCCGTCCCCTGCGTGGGATGTCTTTATTGTAAAGTGACTGGCTGGTGGAGAGTATTCAGTTTTACCACTAGGGTTGTTGCAGCAGATCTTTTAGGCGGATCAAAGGTTGTCCGGTCCTGATTTGGCTCGGAAGAGTCCGCTGGACCCAAAGCAATAATCATGTAATGTAATGTAATGTTATATATATATATATATATATATATATATATATATATATATATATATATATATATATATATATATATATATATATATATATATATATATACAAAGCCCTATAGAGACCATTTGGCAGAAAGCTTCGACTGCAAAGAGCTGAATCAGGACCACAAAATCAAGACCACAACTTCGCTGAAAGAGGATAAAAGGGCATAAAACCAGCTGTCCTATTTCAGCTCCGCCAATGAGGGCAACACGGATCGACTGGAGAAAATCCAGGCCTGCAGGCTGATGGGGAGGATTGTGCAGTCGCTGGCTGGCATCCACGAACGCGCTTCCATCACCAATCTGCGTCACATCCGCAACAACGAGGCGCATCCCCTTCATGGGGCAGTCGCTGCCTGTGTCTCCCGGCGCATCGAGGGGCGCTTCCTCTCCATGAAGTGTTGCACGACGCGCTTCAAGAATTCATACCTACCAACAGCCATCCGACTGGCAAACGACACGCTCCAGCGATAAGAATGCTCAGATCATCATAATCATGAAGCTTGGTTTTGTATCCTTCCTGTTATTATTATTAGTACATGTAGTAGTATTGTTATTATTATTGTTATCATTGTTACCATATATTATTTGTCTGTTGGTTGTATTATTTTACATTACATTACATCATTATTGCTTTAGGTCCAGAGGACTCTTCCTAGCCAAATCAGGACCGGACAACCTCTGATCCGCATAAAAGATCTGCTGAAACAACCCTAGTGGTAAAACTGAATACTCTCCACCAGCCAGTCACTTTACAATAAAGACATCCCACGCAGGGGACGGCTGAGGCTTCACCCCAACTTATCGAACCCCCGTTTACAAAAACAAAATAGAATACAAACATCATTATAAATTATCAACAAAACACATACATATAAAATGCCTACATTGCTAAATAATAACATCATAGGAAGCCCTAGTGACCACCTGGCAGAAAGCGTCCAATATTCCCAAGCTGATCCAACAGACCTCATACACAAATAAGGAGTCTTGTCCCGGAAGAGTTTTCAAAAAAAAAGGTAGGAGACTGGTCTAGCGAAGAAGACGATAGTATAGCAGATTGATAGAACAGAGCAGGAATGAGAAAGAGCAAATGAGAAAGACAGTGACAGTGGGAATTTAAAGCACTAAATTTCCAGAAAGTGGGGATACTATTTATACTGAAACCCCCGGCACGCCAACAGGGGTGGTTGTATTATTTTAAGTAGTTATTATTATTACTTTTATAATTACTCTTATGATTACGATTATTATCATAATTATTTTTATTATTACTCTTATTATTATTATCGTACAACACACCGGGAAACGTTTGGGTCTATTCTATTTAGTGCCAGAACCCACAGAGAATCCACAAATTTACAGTTTTAGCAATCCTCTTCCTACTCATCACAATCATTATCATCACAACAACCACCATCATCATCATAATCACTATCCTCCTCCTCCCCAACATCATCACAACCATCATCATGGACATGATTACTCACGGCGTGTCGTAAGAGGCGACTAACAGGATTGATGTTAGCACGGCATCACTTTGCGAAAGTCTTCTACTCAGAAGTCAACAGCAAGGGCGGAGGAACGTCACGTTACTAAAGGTATATATTATAATCAATGTCTACTATTCTATATATATATATATATATATATATATATATATATATATATATATATATATATATATATATATATATATATATATATATACATACACACACAATAATCAATGTCTTCTATTATATATATATATATATATATATATATATATATATATATATAATATAATCAATATCTACTATTATTTATATATATATATATATATATATATATATATAGGCTTATAAACTATGGTTTCTGGGCACCTTAAAAGTCACCAACCGGTCATTTGGGTACCCGACTTTGGATCTGGGGACCCAGCTGGGTCCCCGGATCCAAGGCGGCTCCCAGAAAACGATCTTAGGGTAAGCGCAGTGCCTCGACGATTAGGGTAAGGCAGTGCCTCGACGATTAGGGTAAGGCAGTGCGCTCGAAACGGGTTAGGGTTAGGGTTAGCGGTCCGTCTACAAGTGATAATTTACATATAATTATAGTGGGGGTACCCAAAAGCAAGGGGGTATATATATATATATATATATATATATATATATTGGAGATTGGTTCATCTGCAGTTCCCACACACACCTTATACACGCTATCACACATGCACCACACAACAAACACATAAAAACAAAGTTCTTTATTAACACATTCACTAAAGTCAATACCAGAAATACAGTTATTACTCAACAAAACTATAAAAACAAAGTTCTTTATTAACACATTCACTAAAGTCAATACCTGAAATACAGTTATTATTCAACAAAAATATAAAAACAAAGTTCTTTATTAATACATTAACTAAAGTCAATATCAGAAATACAGTTAATCCACAACAAAAACAGTTCTTTATTAACACAATCACTAAAGCCAATACTGAAATATAGTAATTACACAAAGAAAACATAAAAACAAAGTCATTTATTACTCAACAAAAATATAAAAACAAAGTTCTTTATTAACACATTCACTAAAGCCAATACTGAAAAATAGTAATTACACAAAGAAAACATAAAAACAAAGTCCTTTATTAAAACATTCACTAAAGTCAATACCGGAAATACAGTAGGTAGTTAGTTACTCATTGCTTACAGGGTCCAGCGGACTACAAAGAGCCGAATCAGGACGTCAAGATCACTACTTGGCTGAAAGAGGACTCATCCCTGATTCGCATAAAAGATCCGCTGAAACAACCCTAGGGTAACACCAAAGGCACTCCACCAGCCGGTCACTTTACAATAAAGGCATCCCACGCAGGGGACGCTGAGGCTATACTCTAATTTATAAAACCCCCGTTTCCAAAAACAAAATAGAATACAATCATTATAAAATATCAATAAAACACATACATTTAAAATGCCTATAGTGCTAAATAATATCATAGGAAGCCCAACTGACCATTTGGCAGAAAGCGTCCAATATTCCCAAGCTGATACAACAGACCTCACACACAAATGAGGTGTTTTGTCCTGGAAGAGTTTTGTAGAAAAAAGGTAGGTGACTAGTCTAGCAAAGAGGAAGATTGTACAGTAGGTTGATAGAACAGAGCAGGAATTGATTGATTGATTGATTTATTGTTGCTTTAGGTCCAGCGGACTCTTCCGAGCCAAATCAGGACCGGACAACCCCCGATCCGCATAAAAGATCTGCTGAAACAACCCTAGTGGGAAAATTGAATGCCCTCCACCGGCCAGTCACTTTACAATAAAGACATCCCACGCAGGGGACGGCTGAGGGTTTACCTCAACTACGCGAACCCCCGGTTACAAAAACAAAATAGAATACAAACATCATTATAAATTATCAACAAAACACATACATATAAAATGCCTACATTGCTAAATACTAACATCATAGGAAGCCCTAGTGACCACCCAGCAGAAAGCGTCCAACACTCCCAAGCTGATCCAACAGACCTCATACACAAACAAGGAGTCTTGTCCAGGAAGAGTTTTCAAGAAAAAAGGTAGGTCATTGATCTAGCGAAGAAGAAGATAGTATAGCATTGTGATAGGACACAGCAGGAATGGGAAAGAGTAAATGAGGAAGATAGCAACAGTGGGAATTTAAAGCACTAAATTTCCATAAAGTGGGGATACTATTTATACTGAAACCCCCGGCACACCAACGAGGGTACTGTTGCCGCAGTGAATCTGTCATGCCTACAAAGGCAAGACAGGTTTTCAACTGGGGCTTTCACTTTTCCCTTTATAGGTTAGAACAATCTACAGTGGCAAGATTGCTCATGACCCCAAGGGGTCAGAGCAGGAATGAGAAAGACCACAACAGTGGGAATTTAAAGCACTCAATGTCCAGAAAGTGGAAATATTATTTATACTGAAAACCCCGGCCTGAAGGTCTGCTTTACAATCAATGGTAAGATGTTACATGTCATATAAACACTTATAGACATGTCAAGTTTTAATTTGAATCACAATATTATTCAGGCCAATATATAGATTTGTTGTATTAAGTTTTACACATTTAGCCTTTATTACCTTCGGAAAAAGTGTCAAAATAAACTGGGAAGCTTGGTTTTTATCTGACTCATGTTGCAGGGCTTAAAATGGTCCTTCGAGAAAAAAGAGGAAAATCAGCGCGTTTTCCCAACTATGTAAGGGTACATCAGATGAGGGTGCGAAGCACCCCAACTTCCTAGGGGGGTCCGGGTGCATGCCCCCCCGGAAAATTTTTACAATCTAGATTAAAATATGTGCAATCTGGTGCATTCTGGAAGTATTCTGAAAAATAAAATTGTTATAATAATTACATTAACTGACAAACTTTTTATTTCTTTGATATTTATTTTGGTTACCCTTGGAAGAGGTACATAGTCAGTCAGGGGGAAGAGGGGGTTTCTGGGCAGCAGGACCACCCCTTGGGTCTGGCCCTGTCTAAAGTAGTCTGAGACATGCTCCTCAATAATTTTTAATCAGAATCTAGCTCAAAATCTGTGCACTTTTTTGTGATGGGCAGTAGTGTTTACCCCTTTACTGCTGAGTATAAATGCACCTTATAAGTTATACGCCAGGGAACAAATTAATGTAATTTACTAGTTTTGTTCTTTTTGCTAGATTTAAGAAACTACTAGGAGTAAAACACTAAAATTTAGCACAATTAATCAGTGTGTGGTGTTGACTACTTCCAACAAGTCCAAAGAGATTTATCAACATAAATTATTTGGTTTAAAAAATTATTATAAACAATAAATTTAAATTAAATTAAACCCAAAACAGTTGTTTTTGCGTTAGTTCAGGTGTACACAAAGATTGAACAGAAATCAGGAGATTGTGTCAATTATAAATGCATTTGACAGTTATTATGAAATGTATATATTACATGTAACTGGAAGTTGAAATTACTCCCAGTAAGCTAAGTTACTCGCAGTAAGCTAAGTTACTCCCAGTAAGCTCAGACGAACTAGCCAGTCCATGTCACTTTTGTAAGTTATGTCACTACCAGTCACACACCCTTCAGCCAAAACACTTTCTTTAACATTACTAACGTTCTGAGTCAATGAGTGCATCAAAGTTTGATAGCATCACACAATCATAAGTCTTGGCAAAACAACGCCAGTTTCTTCATCTTCACTCTCTCTTGAATCATACAAGTCATTTTTGTCACTGATTGGAGGATTGATTGGAGTTGTTCTCCTTCCATTGTAACTAAGGAAATATGCCTATTCGGTACTGACTTAACAAGACAGTTTGTGAAGTTACTGTTTAGCCATCTGTATCTTGATCTTAAATCAATAAGATCCAAAGCATTTCAGTCCAAGTCTTCACATAATTTTAACTTTTTTCAAAAGCCATTCGGTTCCATCTGTCATCAAAAGAATCTCCCCGGTTCACAATCGTTGCCGCCGCCATTTTGACTATTAGCAAAGAATGTAGCTAGCAAACCAAACAAATAACCAACTGATGACTTGAGCCATTTGAGAATCAAAACCATTTGCGAATAAAGCGCACCTTATGCTTCTCAATTTTTATTGAGAAGGGTATATTATTTCCGAGGAATTTTTTTTTTTCCCGAGGAAGAAGATCACTTTCATGTGGAAAACCTCGGATCCGAGGAGGATTTTAAGCCCTGGTGTTGTTTTTATCTTTCTGCCTCCAGCCTATATTACTGTAAGCTTCTTCAAGTCCTTATGTTACTGTAAGCTTCTTCAAGTACTTATGTTACTGTAAGCTTCAAGTCCTCATTTTAAATAAAAGCATTATTGCACAGGCGCAGTATTTCTTTTCTGTATGTACCAAAATGTGTTTCATCAAACTGTCAGCATGAATAAAAGCATTCAATAATACAAACATCTCACATAAATTTTCACTTCAGTATGCATCAACATGTTTGCTTCAAATCGTCAGACAAAGAGAAAGCTTTACAAACATCACACACATGATTTTTCTCTTTTGAAAGTGAAGTTTATGTCTCTTCAACTGGCAAGCTGACAAAAAAGACTTTCTTACAAATGTTAAACGCATGAATTTCTTTGTCCAGAATGTGTCAACTTGTGGTTTCGCAAATGGTGTGCCAAAGTGAAAGCTTTATTACAAACATCACACACATGATTTTTTCTCTCCTGTATGTGTAAGCTTATGTACCTTCAAATGGCCAGCATGAGTGAACGCTTTACCACAAACATCACACACATGATTTTTCTCTCCTGTGTGTATAAGCTTATGTAACTTCAAACTGCCAGCTTGAGTGAAAGCTTTATTACAAACATTACACACATGATTCTTCTCTTCTGTACGTTTAAGCTTCTCTCCTGTATGTATAAGCTTATGTTTCTTCAAAGTGCTAGCCTGAATAAAAGCCTTATTACAAACATCACACACATGATTTTTCTCTCCTGCATGTATAAGCTTATGTACTTTCAAACTGCCAGCCTCAGTGAAAGATTTATTACAAACGTCACACAAATTAATTTTCTCTCCTGTATGTTTAAGGCTATGTGCCCTCAAAAGACGCGGACGAGTGAAAGCTTTATTACAAATATTACACACATGATTTTTCTCTCCTGTATGTATACGCTTATGTAACTTCAACTCAGGAAACCGAAAAAATGCTTTACCACAAAATCACACATGTGATTTTTCACACCTGTATGTAACAACTTATGTGACTTCAAACCGCGAGCCTCAGCAAAAGTTTTGTTACAAACATCACACACATGTTTTCTTTCTCCTGTATGTTTATGCTTACGTCTCCTCAAATTGCTAGCATGTGTAAAAGCTTTGTTACAAAGATCACACACATGGTTTTTCTTTCCTGTATGTAAAAGCCTATGTCTCCTCAAAATCCAAGCCTGAGTAAATACTTTATTACAAACATCACACACATGTTTCTTTTGTTTTCCAGTCTTCTGTTGCTGTTGTGTCTTTGGTCTTCTCTCCTGATCTATGAGACTGACTTCACTGTGAGGAGTGACTGAGGCAGAAGAGAATTTGACAGCAGATGACTGTGGTGTTGTGGATTTGACAACAAGCAGTTGCGTAGCACATGCAGTTGGAATCTGTAAAGACAAGACTTACAATAAACACCAACTATAAAGTGTTCAAAGATATATTTATTAAAAATAAAATTAAAATAGGAGGGAGGATGGGGATGTGTGGGCATAAAAAGGGAGAGGGAGGGTCAATTGTCTGACTAGTTCCTACTTCATCACTAAGAACATAAGACTGAAATCACACTACAGTCATTGCCTGACTAGCTCCTACTTCATCACTAAGAAAATGAGACTGAAATCACACTACAGTCATTGACTAGTTCCTACTTCATCACTAAGAACATGAGACTGAAATCACACTACAGTCATTGCCTGACTAGATGAGACTGAAATCACACTACAGTCATTGCCTGACTAGATGAGACTGAAATAGAATTGCTGTATGAAGTTTTACACATTTAGCCTTTTTTACCTTGAGAAAAAGTGTCAAAATAAAGTGGGAAGCTTGGTTTTTATCTGACTCATGTTGTTTTTATCTCTCTGCCTCCAGCCTATGTTACTGTCAGCTTCTTCAAATCCTCAATTTAAATAAAAGCATTATTGCACAGGCGCAGTATTTCTTTTTTGTATGTACCAAAATGTGTTTCATCAAACTGTCAGCATGAATAAAAGCATTCAATAATACAAACATCTCACATACATTTTCACTTCAGTATGCATCAACATGTTTGCTTCAATTCGTCAGACAAAGAGAAAGCTTTACAAACATCACACACATGATTTTTCTCTTATGAAAGTGAAGTTTATGTCTCTTCAACTGGCAAGCTGACAAAAAAGATTTTCTTACAAATGTTAAACGCATGAATTTCTTTGTCCAGAATGTGTCAACTTGTGGTTTCGCAAATGGTGTGCCAAAGTGAAAGCTTTATTACAAACATCACACACATGATTTTTCTCTCCTGTATGTGTAAGCTTATGCGACCTCAAATGGGCAGCATGAATGAATGCTTTACCACAAACATCACACACATGATTTTTCTCTCCTGTGTGTATAAGCTTATGCATCTTCAAACTGCAAGGCTGGGTGAAAGCTTTATTACAAACATCACACACATGGTTTTTCTCTCCTGCATGTATAAGTTTATGTACCTTCAAACTGTCAGCCTGAATGAAAGCCTTATTACAAACATCACACACATGATTTTTCTCTCCTGTATGTATAAGCTTATGTTTCTTCAAACTGCCAGCCTCAGTGAAAGATTTATTACAAACGTCACACAAATTAATTTTCTCTCCTGTATGTTTAAGACTATGTGCCCTCAAACCGCGCGCACGAGTGAAAGCTTTATTACAAATATTACACACGTGGTTTTTCTCTCCTGTATGTATACGCTTATGTGCCTTCAAATCACCAAACCGTAAAAATGTTTTACCACAAACATCACACACGTGATTTTTCTCACCTGTATGTAACAACTTATGTGACTTCAAACAGCCTGCCAAAGCAAAAGTTTTGTTACAAACATCACACACATGTTTTCCTTCTCCTGTATGTCTAAGCTTATGCATCCTCAAATTGCTAGCATGAGTGAAAGCTTTGTTACAAATATCACACACATTATTTTTCACTCCTGTATGTAAAAGCCTGTGTCTCTTCAAACCCCAAGCCTGAGTAAATACTTTATTACAAATATCACACACACGTTTCTTTTGTTTTCCAGTCTTCTGTTGCTGTTGTGTCTTTGGTTTTTTATCCTGATCTATGAGACTGACTTCACTGTGAGGAGTGACTGAGGCAGAAGAGAATTTGACAGCAGATGACTGTGGTGTTGTGGATTTGACAACAAGCTGTTGTGTAGCACATGCAGTTGGAATCTGTAAAGACAAGACTTACAATAAACACCAACTATAAAGTGTTCAAAAATATATTTATTAAAAATAAAATTAAAATAGGAGGGAGGATGGGGATGTGTGGGCATGAAAAGGGAGAGGGAGGGTCAATTGTCTGACTAGTTCCTACTTCATCACAAAGAACATGAGACTGAAATCAGACTACAGTCATTGTCTGACTAGTTCCTACTTCATCACTAAGAACATGAGACTGAAATCACACTACAGTCATTGCCTGACTAGTTCCTACTTCATCACTAAGAACATGAGACTGAAATCACACTACAGTCATTGCCTGACTAGTTCCTACTTCATCACTAAGAACATGAGACTGAAATCACACTACAGTCATTGTCTGACTAGTTCCTACTTCATCACTAAAAACACGAGACTGAAATCACACTACAGTCATTGCCTGACTAGTTCCTACTTCATCACTAAGAACATGAGACTGAAATCACACTACAGTCATTGCCTGACTAGTTCCTACTTCATCACTACAATACAATACAAGATTATTGCTTTAGATCCAGCGGACTCTTTCTAGCCAAATCAGGACCAGAGAGACATTATCTTAAAATATTATAAAATGTTTCAAATCTTAAAAAAACAAGCCTGTTACTCTTAAATACTCAAACAAAATTTCACATGACAACTCTTTAAGTCTTCTTTAAAACTGATGTATTAAAAATATATTCTCTTCCTTCAATCAAATCACTAAATTCAGTCCAATCAATAAAATCCAAACTAAACAAAACATGTCGATATGATTTATATGCGATAAAACAAACCAACATCATGTAAAAATTGAAAAAGATGTTGACCATTACATACTTTAAAAATCTCTTTGAAAGATATTGAACCAAAATATGTTTCTCTTTTATCAAGCAGGTCAGCACATTCAGACATGAAATGACGAACAGAGAAGGATTTATCACATGCAAAGCACCATGGTGGCTCCTCTCCTTTCAACAGGAAACTGTGGGTTACATAAGTATGCCCAATATGCCTGACTAGTTCCTACTTCATCACTAAGAACATGAGACTGAAATCACACTACAGTCATTGTCTGACTAATTCCTACTTCATCACTAAGAAAATGAGACTGAAATCACACTACAGTCATTGTCTGACTAGTTCCTACTTCATCACTAAGAACATGAGACTGAAATCACACTACAGTCATTGCCTGACTAGTTCCTACTTCATCACTAAGAACATGAGACTGAAATCACAATACAGTCATTTCCCGACTAGTTCCTACTTCATCACTAAGAAAATGAGACTGAAATAACACTACAGTCATTGCCTGACTAGATGAGACTGAAATCAGACTACAGTCATTGCCTGACTAGATGAGACTGAAATCAGACTACAGTCATTGTCTGATGAGTTCCTACTTCATCACTACGAAAATGAGACTGAAATCACACTACAGTCATTGCCTGACTAGTTCATACTTCACCACTAAGAAAATGATACTAAAATCACACTACAGTCATTGCCTGGCTAGTTACTACTTCATCACTAAGAAAATTAAACTAAAATCAGACTACAGTCATTGCCTGATGAGTTCCCACTTCATCACTAAGAAAATGAGATAAAAATCAGACTACAGTCATTGCCTGACTAGTTCATACTTCATCACTAAGAAAATAAGACTGAAATCAGTCTACAGTCAGAGATTGCACAATTCCTGAATGAACAGATATCAGCCAAGTGCGGTTGTAACCTTGTGCTAACAATGTATCTCTTTACACTGATGGACTACAATGCCAATTACAAATAAGACATGGGCAGGCTGTGACATACAATGTAAAGGGAAATAGCATTAAGTGAATGAAAGAATAAAATAAACTATAACACAATTTAGGATAATGACAATCTTATGTTTACTTATTTACTCAAATATTAATAAACGATAAAATAATTCAATGCCTCATGGCAATCCCCTCAAAAGTGTTATTTTTTTCTTAATTTTGCATTCCTTGCTTTTGCGTGACAACAAACTGTTATCATTACAAAATATACAATTACAGAATGTCAAGCTTCAATGCTTATTTCATTACAGTATGAGTTAGATCTGTGCACACATTCCAGTCACAACAATGTTCACTACAGTATGACTTAGATCTGTGCACACATTCCAGTCACAACAATGCTTACTACAGTACGATTTAGATCTGTGCACACATTCCAGTCACAGGACTGTTTACTACAGTACGATTTAGATCTGTGCACACATTCCAGTCACAACATCAATACTACACATAGCATTCCATTCTACAAAGAAGTAATCAGACTATCACACTTTTTTTTTCTAACTAGGCTAAAAGAAAAAAACTGATTTCCTTCTTTATTTTCACAACTCAATTTCCTCAGAAAGTAACTGTCCTATTTCTACGCAGGATGCAATGACATCCGTGAGCCATGGACAAATTGACAAACACCGGCCATTGTCTGTCCTCACATTGATACAAAGTAATGGGTGTTCACTTTTCACCCCATTTCAGTGCCATTTTCTATGGTCCTCATTCTGCTCTTTGCTGTCCGCTGAACCCTAAAAACAATGACTAACTCCTAATTCACCTTAAAATATTACTGCAACAGGTTCTACAAATACCAAGCAACATAATAATACAATACAATTTAACCTCACCTTGACTAAGTCTTGTAAGTTTCTGTCAAATACTTCACATCAGCTCAAACTTCTTTGGGAAAAAGAGCTAAGGGTATGATGTTATAAGTGTTGCATCAACTGACTATACAGCCATCTCTCTCCAATTTGCTGTATCATGGTCATTGGGTCACCTGAATACAGAGTTCTCTACCTTACTCTATCTTAGAGGACTTAACAGTGATATTTGGAACATGATAGGCTTGCCATGTCAAAATTCTGACATACGCAACGAATTCCGTACAATGAATTATTATCAGGAATTCCAGTTATTACCCCAGAATGTAATAAAAAATATGCAGGATGATTAATAATAATAATAATAATAATAATAATAATAATAATAATAATAATAATAATAATAATAATAATAATAATAATAATACGAACATGTGTATCCTGCCAAATGTAGTATAAGTGCACTTTCACAACACACAGATGCACACAAACAAAACACACAAATCCTTGGCATGTCACAACATAAAATACCAAGGAAGATAAGAAGCAAATCAAAATCAGTCATAGTGGGTGGTCAAACCTGGATGGACCAATGACAATTAATTATAGTCCCCTAACACTTAAGCATATAGGGAATATTACTGAGCAGAAAGAGCTGAGTTTTAAGAGCAAGGTTGAAGGCAGAAGGCAGAAAGTGTGGGTTTGCTGCCAAGAGAGAGGGGCAATTTGTTCCAGGTTGTTGGACCAAAAACACAGAAGGAGCGTAAACCTGCAGACCCAAGTTTTGAGCAAAGAATGAGGAGGCTGAAAGTATCAGAACAAGGCCGGAGATTAGGCAACCCCCAAAAAAAGTCTGCTGACAGTAGCCCGACCGACCCTAATTTTTTGGCTAGGCCTTGAAATTATTTTGGGGATCGTTTGAAAAAAATGTTTTAAAACGCCAAGAACTTAACTGTAAAACATCATGACTGATCCGTTTTGTTCTGTCTAAAAACTAGGCTATCTGCAGCATTGCTGTAGTGGCTGTACAGATGAAGAAGGCAGGTTGGAGTGAAGAAGTCACAGTAATCAAGCTTTGACAGAACCAGAGATCATACAAGAGTTTTGTTGGTTCTGTGTTGAGACACTTACGAATGAGAAAAATACAAACTATGTCAAAGTAACAGGCTGGACGGGTTTTGGAAATGAAGTCTTGCATAGACAAGTTGTCATCAAAGACCGCCCTCAAGATTTTTTCACTGGAGAAGAAAGGTTGATTGTACTGTTTCCAAGAGATATGCTGTTGACAAGTTGAAGACTAAGAGCCATTGATAGCTGTGAGAGATTTTGGCATGTACCAATTAGCATAGCTTCTATCTTGTTAAGTTTGTTTTGAGCCATCCTATTTTTTTTGTCAGCATTAACAGTCAGGAGTCCTTATCAACAGTGAAAGTACCTTGTCAGGTTTGTCAGGGTTTGTAGTTGAGTCATAGTTACACATTTATTACTTGCTACTCATTAAAGCTTGACACTTTACTTTGATCTAATGTATATAAAGTGCAATACAAGTAAAATATCATCATGATCGCCTTTACTATTATTAGTATTAATGTTGTCATTATTATTTTACTATTATCACAGCAACACTGTTGAGTTTCTTGATAATCTTTAAAATAAGCCTATTTCAATCCTGAAATTAAAAGGATATATTATTTACAAAAAACAATCAGTACATTTGATTCATTGTACCACATAGTTATTGTATTCAAGATTTGTACAGGAAACATCAAGTTCCATTATTACCTTAGACACCATTGGAAGTGTGTCAATGTCTCTCTCTATCTTCACCCACACCATCTTTGTTTGCAATGGGTCAGTGCTTTCTGTAACAAAGAAATCAGCAAATTTATCATGGATGAGTGGGTGATAACAGTAGCACAGCTGGTTAGGACTTCCTTTACACCACGTGTGACAGGTAAAAAGGTGTTCGTTGTGCTGGTAACAGTGTGTGTAGCATGTTGGTTACAGATCACCACACTTTGAGTACCCCTGTTGGGATGCTGGTGTTTTCTGTATAAATAGTACCCCACTTTGTGGAAATTTGGTGCTTTCAATTTCCACTGTTTTTATCATTCTCATTTGTTCTTTCTTGTTCCTAATCGGTTCTATCAATTTACTATATTCTTTGCTAGACCTACCTTTTATCTTGAAAACTCTCCCAAAACTCCTCATTTGTTTATGAGATCTGTTGGGTCAGCTTGGGGATACTGGATGCCTTCTGCCAAATGGTCACTAGGGCTTTCTATGGTATTATTATTATTTAGCAATCTAGGCATTTTCTATGTATGTGTTTTGTTAATATTTCAAAATGATGTTGTTAGTGTTACACATTGTTATTTATCAATAGTTGATTCAGCTCTGATCTTGAATCTTGATAAGTGTAATTCAGATTTGTTTATCCACACAGCCTGTTCACTCAGCAACAAGGCAGAAGTCGTATAAAGTTTTCCAACTTTATTCAGCAAACATCAACAACTGTATAGAAGATTGCTTTCAAAAAATCATATAAAAGATCATCATCAACAATCTTCACAAATCTCTTTCGATCACATAACAGATGTTTATATTCTATTTTCCTTTTGCAAACTGGGGTTTGATAAATTAGAGTACAGTGTCAGTATCCCATGCATGTGATGCCTATAGAGTAAGGTAACCGGCTAGTGGAGTGCCTTCAGTGTTACCATTAGGGTTATTTTAGCAGATCTTTTATACGGATCAGGTATGAGCCCTTTCTCAACCAAGTTGTGGTCCTGATTCAGCTCTTTGCAGTCCGCTGGACCCTATAAACAATTACTAAATCACTCTGAGTCTGTTTAAGGTATAAGGCAAATTTAGCTTCCAATAATACATTATTATTAATTTTTATTTATACATTTTTCTGTGATCATAAAACTAAAAGTACAAGAAAAAGATTGTATCACTCAAGACTGAATTTTTATGGGGTTCACATCTAAAAAAAAATTCCCACCCATAAGAAATGCTCCTACGACTGGTAGAATTTAACCCTTGTTCACTGACACACATACATTTAACTTAGCTCAGATCCTATTCTATACTTTAGGCCTAGAAAGGCGAAACTATACAGCAGCTGTTTTGTTAGTTATTGTTTATAGAGTTCAGTGGATGGCAAAGAGCCGAATCAGGACCACCCTAAATAACAATCCAATATAGGTAACAACATGGTAATTATTGCTAAGTATAATTGATTGATTGATGCTTTAGGTACAGCGGACTCTTCCGAGCCAAATCAGGACCGTGCTAAGTATAAAACACTAGTGTACTTACTATATTCCACTGTGCAACTGTCAGGCTCCGTCTTCACTTTAGATATTTCAGAGTTATGTGGCTCCTGAAATCAATTATGACAACAAATTACTTTACATCCACTATCAATAATGGATCACTGTATTTTTTTGTCCAACTTGTGTTTCTTCAAACTGCCTACAAACGCGGAAGCTTTATTACTAATACCACACAACATATTTCTCTCCTGTATGAGTAAGCTCATGTACCTTCAAAATTCCAGCCGAAGTGAAAGCTTTGTTACAAAGCTCAAACACATGGTTTTTCTCTCCTGCATGTAAAAGCCTATGTCTCCTCACATTGTAAGCCTGAGTAAATACTTCACTACAAACATCACACACATGTTTCTTTTGTTCTCCAGTCTTCTGTTGCTGTTCTGTTTTTTCCTGATCTCTGAGACTGACTTCACTGTGAGGAATGACTGAGGCAGAAGAAAACTTGACCGATGATGGCTGTGGTGTTGTGGAGTTGACAGCAAGCAGTCGTGTAGCACATGCAGTTGGAATCTGATAAGAAAACAAGGTATAAAATAAACAATGACTATGAAGAGTTCAAAAATATACATTTAAAAAATAAATAAAAGAAGTGTGTGAAGGATGGGAAGGAGGGAGGGAGAGGGGGGAGTTGAAGGTGTAGGCCTAAGTGTGTGTGGAATTGCCTGATGAGTTCCTACTACATCACTAAGAAAATGAGACTGAAGTCAGACTACAATCATTGCCTGATGAGTTCCTACTACATCACTAAGAAAATGAGACTGAAGTCAGACTACAATCATTGCCTGATGAGTTCCTACTACATCACTAAGAAAATGAGACTGAAGTCAGACTACAATCATTGCCTGATTAGTTCCTACTACATCACTAAGAAAATGACACTGAAGTCATACTACAGTCAGAAAAATGCTGTGAATGACCAGACATCATCCAGATACACTTGTACCTCATGACACTGTACTTTGATCTAATGACTATCATGTGCGAAACAAGTAAAGTAACATCATCATCATGATTACAATTATTAGCATTAATATCATCAATCATTATTATTCAATTATCACACCAACAATGAGTTGAGTTTTCTAATGTTTTAATTAAAATAAGCCTACATCAGTCCAAAAATTAAGATATTATATTACTTTTCATTAGTTATTGTGTTGAAGATTTGTATAAAGAGACGTCAAGTTCCATTATTACCTTAGACTCCATTGGAGGTGCATCAATGAATCTTTCTATCTTCACCCAAACCATCTTTGTTTCCAATGGGTCAGTGCTTTCTGTAACAAATAGCAAATTTATCATGGGTGATAGCAGTAGCACAGTTGATTAGGACTGTGGTTTTCTATGCTAAAGTTCAGGAGTTCAAACACTGCAGAGGATGAACTTATGTGATTTAGATTTTAGATTTTCTCCAGGCACTTTGGTTTCCCCTCTCCCTTCAATAATGGTGTTGGATGCTGTCAATTTAGAATAAATAAATAAAACTATCATCTGATTTCCTTACCATCTAACAGCAACTGTCCTTTGTATAAAACAGTTTTTAATCACTCAAGACTGATTTACTACGGTGTTCAAAGCTGAAAGCTTTCCCACCCATAAGACATTTTCCTGCAACTTGTTGAAATGAACCCTTGCTCACTGGTACACATGCATGCATCTAAGCTCAGAGCCTATTCTATACTTTAGGTCCAGAAATGTGAAGCTGTACAACAGCTACAATCTCAATATAGATGACATCATGACAATTATTGTTAAGCACAAAACGCTAACATACTTACTGTAGCCCTCTGTCTTCACTGTAGACATTTGGGAGTCATGTGGCTCCTGAAATCAATTATGACAATATCAGTACAGTGGAATTACTGTATATATTTGTCCAGAATGTGTCATCCCGTGTTTTTCAAACTGCCTACCAATGTGAAAGCTTTACAATGTTCCCCATTTATGCAATTATGCACAAAATCTGTAAAAAAAAGATGCAGTGAAGTTTGGATGTTTGCGCCCTGCAGAGGTACAAATTTTCCCTAAATCACTGAAGTAAAAAATATGACAAATGAGCAGTCACCTACTTCACAACAAACCCCTCAACGCAGGCTTCCATTGCAGCTGATACAAGGTTGTATCGCTAGTTGTCCTTTAAAATCGCATGTGCGTGTCTTGTATACTTCCTCTATGCAATTATGTCGCTGCTCACCAAATTGAGGACTCTCACATTTTGCAAAAGGACTTAAATTTGGATAACTGAGAGTCCCATGAGCCAATTTATTAAAAAAAAAATTTGGGGGTGGGGGGTGGGGGGAGAAGAGAGGGAGGAAACGCTGCTTTATTACAAACATCACACATTATTTTTGTCTCATGTACGAGTAAAATCTTATGTACCTTCAAAATACCGGACAGAGTGAAAGCTTTGTTACAAAGCTCAAACACATGGTTTTTCTCTCCTGTATGTGAAAGCCTGTCTTCATAAATTTTAAGATTGAGCAAATACTTTATTACAAACATCACACACATGATTCTTTGGTTCTCCAGTCTTGTGTTGCTGTTCTATCTGTGTTGTTCTCTCATGATTTCTGAGACTGACTTCACTGTGGGAAGTGCCTGGGGCAGAAGGGAACTTGACTGATGATGACTGTGGTGTTGTGGAGTTGACTGATGATAACAGTTGTGTTGTGGAGTTGACAGCAAGCAGTTGTGTAGCACATGCAGTTGAAATCTGTAAAAACAAGACTTACAATACAAGACTATAAAGTGTTGAAAGATGTAGATAAAAAAAGGTGGGATGGGGGTTTAGGAGGGAGAAGGGAGGAGGGGAGGAGAATGGCCTGATTTCTTCCTACCTCACCACTAACACAATAACACTGAAGTCAGGCTACAGTCATGGCCTGATTACTTCCTACCTCATCACTAAAAAAATAAAACTGAAGTCAGACTACAGTCATGGCCTGATTACTTCCTACCTCATCACTAAGAAAATAACACTGAAGTCAGACTACAATCATGGCCTGATTAATTCCTACCTCATCACTAAGAAAATAACACTGAAGTCAGACTACAGTCATGGCCTGATTACTTCCTACCTCATCACTAAGAAAATAACACTGAAGTCAGACTACAATCATGGCATGATTAATTCCTACCTCATCACTAAGAAAATAACACTGAAGTCAGACTACAGTCATGGACTGATTACTTCCTACTTCATCACTAAGACAATGACACTGAAGTCAGGCTTCAGTCATGGCCTGATTACTTCCTACCTCATCACTAAGACAATGACACTGAAGTCAGGCTTCAGTCATGGCCTGATTACTTCCTACCTCATCACTAAGACAATGACACTGAAGTCAGGCTTCAGTCATGGCCTGATTACTTCCTACTTCATCACTAAGACAATGACACTGAAGTCATGCTACAGTCATGGCCTGATTACTTCCTACCTCATCACTAAAAAATAAAGTTCACTGAAGTCAGACTTCAGTCAATAAAGTGGTGAACTTTTACAATTCCAAATTAACTGACATCCAAATGCATTTGTGCACTTGTACCTCATTAAAGCATGACACTGTGCTTTGATCTAATGTATATAATGTGCAAAACAAGTAGCACATCATTGTCACTATTAATATATTATTAGTATTAATACCATCCTTATCATCATACTCTTATCACAGCAACTATGTGTTAAGTTTCTTGATAATGTTTAAAATAAGCCTACTTCAGTGCTGAATTTTAGGACATATAAACTACCGCTAAATGTGGATTACTGTATCACATAGTTTTTGTATTGAAGATTTGTAAAAGAAACATCAAGTTCCATTATTACCTCAGACTCCACTGGAAGTGTGTTAATGTATCTCTCCATCTTCACCCACACCATCTTTGTTTCCAATGGGTCAGTGCTTTCTGTAACAAAAAAAATCAGCACATTTATTATGGATGAGTGGGTGATATCAGTTGCACAGTTAATTAGGACTAAGGTTATCAATGCCAAAGGTCCTGAGTTCAAACCCTGCAGGGGATGAACGTATGTGACTTAGATACAAGACTTTTCAGGTCACCCTGCAGGGTATGAATATATCTGACTTAGATACAAGACTATTCAAGTCACCAAGTGTTTCAGTTTCCTTCCTCCCTTCAATAATGGTGTTAAATCCTAACAATTCTTTTTTAAATCCCAAAATTGAAATGTTATTTCCTTTCCGTCTTCTAATAACCACTTTCCTTTACACCACATGTTTAAAAAAATGAATGTGTGTTTCTTGTGTTGGTTGGAGTGTGTGTAGCATGTGAGCGTGTATGTTGGTTACAGATTACCACTCTTTGAGTCTGTTTTAGGAAGAATGCACATTTAGCATCCATTATTATATTATCATTATTCTTCATTTATTTACCTTTTAATGTAATCATTAAACTAAAGAACAGTTTTTATTGCTAAAGTCTAAAGGACTATGGGGTTTAAACCAAAAAATTCCCACCCATTAAAAGATATCCCTGCCACTACTAGAACTGAACCCTTGTTGACTGGCACACATGCATGTAACATAGCTCAGAGCCTATTCTATACTTTAGGTCTAAAAAGGTGCTACTGTAAGCTATGTCCTATCCTATCCTGTCCCGTAACCCAATGGTCGTAGGGGCACCACAGATGATCGTTTAACCAGCATACTCCATCTTTCTCTGTCCTCAGCAGCCCTCATGGCTTCGCTCAGTGTCAAACCAGTCCATTCTCGAATGTTGTCCTCCCATCTCTTTTTCGGTCTCCCTCTTCTTCTACCTCCTTGCACTGTGCCTTGCAGAATGGACTTTGCAAGGCCTGATGATCTGGTGACGTGGCCATACCATCGGAGTTTCCGTTTCTTCACCACTGTGAGCAGGTCATCGTGTTGTCTAATGGCTTGTGTGATGGTCTGTCGAACTTCGTCGTTAGTGATGTGTTGGGTAAAGGAAATGCACAGAAGTCTTCTGTAGCACCTCATCTCCATGCTTTGTATTCTTCGTTGTAGATCTGCTGTGATGGTCCATGCTTCGCAAGCATATAGGAAGATGGAGATGACAAGGGAGCGCAGCAGACTTACTTTGGAATGCAGACTGATGGTCCTGTCTTTCCAAATGGGCTTCAACCTTGTCAGGGCAGCAGTTGTTTGTGCGATCCTGGAGAGGACTTCCTGTCGGGACCCACTGTCTGACACAATGGCTCCCAAATATTTGAAGCTATGCACTGTGTTGAGGGATTGGCCTTGGACTTTGATGTCCATATTGATGCCATTGGTGTTGTTGGTCATCATTTTGGTCTTCTCTGCACTTATTTCCATTCCATAAGCTCTGGAGGTGGTGTCAAGCCTCTGTACAAGCTGTTCAAGTTCTTGTTCCTCTCCAGCCAATCCATCAATGTCATCCGCAAAACGAAGATTGGAGTTTGCTCTACCCCCTATGCTGACTGTGCCTTCGTGATCTGCAAGAGCATCTGATGATGCGCTCTAGGAAGATGTTGAAGAGTGTTGGAGAGAGTAGGCATCCTTGACGCACAGCGATTGTTGTTCTGAACCAGTTCCCGAAGCTATGAACCATCACAATATAGATAACAACATGACAATTACAGACATGCCTACCCTCAATTTGAAGTTTCCGAATTAGCTTTTTCAAATTTCAGTATTACTATTACGATTTCCGTATTTACTTTTACTACCTATTGTTTTTGCACTCATCCTTTTTGATATTATGCGAAGAATCCAGTGATAGATTGATTTGCTGCCACAATGTTCTTTTTCTTCTCCAAAGCCTCGTAATTCTTCATATACTGTGGGCCTTCCGCGTTCCGCTTGATGTCATTCATATCACCGGCCGAGATGCCAAACTGGTTGGCACAAATCGTACTTTTGAGTCAGTGCTGCCGCAAATAATGAAAGGACACTTTTCCGAATACGAGGCAAGAAATGTCTGCCCCTTGCGCGTTTTTTTTTGAAGATTCAGATTCACAATCACTTTGCTTAGCCATTCGTTTGAACGCCATGTTTTAAATTCTGTCTCACGAGCACCGATCTGCGACTGTGCAAAAACGGGTTCGGCTAACTTCGGTGCCTCTACCGGAAACTTCGATGTCACAGGTCTCCACTGCGACTGCGCATTGCGGCATTAAACCTTCGGAAAAAGGTCATGCGGTGAATTACCACAGGCCAACGATTCCGATTTTTTTTCTTTATCATTTTTTTTAATTTCCGTACCGTAAAACAAATATCCATATTTTCCGTAGCGCTTGCCGAGTTTTTCAAATTTCCGGAAAATATACGGAAATTCCATACGGGTAGGCATGTCTGCAATTATTGCTAAGTATAAAACACTAAAATACTTACTGTATCCCTTTGCGTCACTGTCAGGCTCTGTCTTCACTTTCCACAATTCTGAGTTATGGGACTCCTGAAATCAATGATGAGAAAATATAACTGTACAACAACTATCAGTGCATTTGGATTACTGAACCAAACAGTTCATGTGTTGAAGATTTAATCACTTTTTAATCCCTTTTTTATAGCGCTTTACCAACTCAAAAGCCGCTCAAAGCACTGACCGATATAGGATCTAACTCAAATCACCCAAGACGCCCACCCGCAGCCTTTGGGCGCATGGTCTGACACCCACACCACTGAGCACAATCCTGGGCAGCCAGGGATGGGGGAGAAGGACCTAGTGCATGCTGGGTGTGTTCTTGTTACCGGCACTCACCCGTAAAGTACATGAGCGTCAGGATCTTTAAAGTCCGTTATGATGGAATGTATGCGACAAACATTTGTAGGAGAGATAAGAAGGTCGATTATTACCTCAGGCTCCATTGGATGTCTTCACCAACACTGTTTTTGTGTCCAATGGCCAACTGCTTTCTGTAACAAACAAATCACCAAAAGCACATCATGGGTGAGTGCCAGAGTGGATGATAAAACTGAACACTTGATGTCACTCACATCAAAATGTAGCAGAGCGAAGTAATGTTCCTATTATTTGAAACAGTCTTCCTCACACACCACTCACATCAAAATGTAGCAGAGCAGAGTATTGTTCCTATTATTTGAAACAGTCAAAATAGAATACTAACTAGTAACATCATTATAAAATATCAACAAAACACAAACATATAAAATGCCTACATTTCCAAATAATAACATCATAGGAAGCCCCAGTCACCATTTGGCATAAAGTGCCCAATAAGCCTCACACACAAATGAGGAGTTTTGTCCCAGAAGTGTTTTCAAGAAAAAAGGTAGGTTACTAGCCTAATGAAGATCGTAGATTGATAGAACAAAGTAGGAATGACAAAGAACAAAGGAGAAAGACAGCTACAGTGGGAATTTAAAGCACTATATTTCCAGAAAGTGGGGATACTATTTATACTGAGACTCCCAGCAGTCCCCGGGAGGCTCTAGGGGCAAGAGGATGGGGAGACTTGAAAAATACACGCAATTCACAAATATTACACTTATTCTACAGCCATTCAGTATACATACTGCCTTCAAAATATCAACTTCAAGCCTAAACTCTAATACTATTCCTAAACTCTAATACTAATCTTAAACCTAACTACCTGTACTGCCCTTCCCTATAATTAAAGATCCACTAAATAATATAAGACTAACGAGTAACGTCTCACTATTAATAACTTCAATAGTAGCAAAAACTATAAAGCTAACCAAGAAATGCCCCACAAATAACCCTAACACTAGCAACTAACTAATAAACCTAACACCACTAAGACTAACCAAAGCCCCACTGACACTGTGCACCGGTTTCCACCCCTGCAATATGAGTAGGTAGTCAAAAGCCATTTAAAAAAAATGATTTCCTCATCACAAAACTGACATAGATTTAAAGAGCTTTTCATTCTGAACACAGTGGTATATTTTTTTCCCCCATAGGACAAATAGGTAAAAAGTTATTCATGTTTGAAAATGCCGAATGTTGGTGTTTTTTTGGCATCGTTTTGGAATTGAAGAAATTGACAACTTTGGAGTCTCAAAGTGAAGCCAATATTGATACCAGAAAGCTGATTTTTGACAGGTAACCCCTTCATATGTTATACTCCAAGCCCAATTTTCTTCAGGCCTATCCCATGTAATGTTCAGCCGTTTTGGTGCTTCAAAGTTGGGAAATCATCAAATTCGCAGTGCGTGCTGGCAAATTATAGGCCTACTAGTGTGCTACTATGCTCAGCACTCGTGTCGCTGAATAGGCCTACGAGTTGGCCATGGCCGCAAGAAAATACGAACACCGTTTGGTTACACTTTTCTACGGCAAAGCGCTCCGCGATAGAGTAATGCACAAATTAATAAATACCCTAGTTTTATAAAGGAAAGTCTGCTCTTTATTTCTTGCTAATTTTTAAACTTCTAGTTAAAATCAAACTTACATCAAAACCGCTTTATCCACTTTGTTCGGCTCGTAACAAAATGTTTACACATGAGAGCCCACCATATTTATATATGTAAATGAAGCTAAGTATCAGAACTTCTCATTGGTTCTTATTTTTAGGCCATCCAATGAAGTATCGCAAAGCGCTTAGACTTTGAAACGAGTCACCTCTCAGCAAACGACGGTGACAACTTTTTCGCAGCGGCATTCAGCACTCGGATAGGGGCGTATTCAAAAGCTGTTTTCTCGGAATCTTTCGCATAAACATGCATTAAAAACAACACAGATGTAAAGATAAAGCTTTCAATTTTTATTTGAATACAGCCACTGTTCGTTTTGATGCAGTTTTACATTAATAATAAGTGTTGAAAGTGAAGTGAAAACTGAGTCAAAACTGCCGAGCGGACAAGAGCCAATGAAGGGCTTGGAGTACCTAATATGAGCATCATACACAATCCCGTTCTATATTTATCTTTAATAAATACACCATAATTAACAAAAACAGTCAAAATATAACAACAATAATCTCATAAAGTACAAATGTAAAATGAACACAAAACAAACTGACAACATTCACAATTTCACAGCATTACTACCATAGGGTCGAGTCACGATCCTTGCCCGGCAACAAAAAGTCTAAAAATAGATTTCCGAGCTCAAATGCCTACTTCCGGTGACAAGGCAATGACCGTCGTAAATGCCGACGAAGCACTGCATCTGGGGAAAATGCAACAGTGATTCAAGGTACACACACAAGGATTACATGCAGGGAGTGACTTTCTTCACCATTCCAGATCTACTGGCTGACCCAAACAAACACAAACGGTGTATTTATTTATGTGGATGGGCAGATTTGACGACCAAATCAACGCACGATCCGAGCAAAGCAAGACGGCTAAGATTCATCTGTTCGAAGCATTTTGTGGGAGGGATCGGACCAACAGAACTGAATCCATACCCTTTGCCAGCAAGTTATACACAAGAGCAGGTGTGTAATAAATAATCGCAAAGATTTAGAAGTTTATAAACTGGAGAAATACTATAGATTCTCAGTATTCAGTCCCTATACTACTACTACTACATGTTTTTAAGTAGGTACTACTAGTACTAGTCTAAAGTAGGCCTATTTGTTTATTTACTAATTTAGTGTATAAACTCAAGCTGATACTGCTGCTAGTACTAGTAGACGTGGTACAGGTGACCCACTCACCTTCCCACTATTCATTCTAAAATCAGGCATTCACCTAATCACTATTGTTGTTGACAGTCTTCAACTGCTTTTTGCCTCTCTTGGCAACATGTAACTAGTAACTTAAGTAAGACCATTTCAAAACAGCAGTTTTGCATCATTTCAGATTTCTGGTGTTCTATTTACTATTCACTATTGGCTGGCATTGGTAAATTTATAAGAATTAGAATAAAACAAGTGTATAAAAGCCAACCATTTATTTACTTTTTCAAATTTTATTAAAATTGAAATATTCAAACTTGTTATTTAAAACTTTAAAAAGATTAGCTTAAATTACAATTCTTAAATGGTTAACACGTTTAGGCCTGCAATACCTAGCTACATCTTGGTTATTATTACAATATTATTATCATTGTTATTTTATAATTACTATTATTATTAGGAGACTTCATTAGGTTTCTTTTACTAGATGAACTGATTAAGTATAGTGTTTACTGATTACTATGTGTTCCAAAACATTACATTTTTACTAAAGATTGTTAAGTAAACAAATTACTAATTACTGTTTGCATCATATAATATAACAAGTTACTGTACATAAATCATATTCATAGTAATTAGTACTACTGTCAGTAACATTTTTCACTGATTTGATTTTATCAGCTCGTTAGGGTAAATTAATTAATAAATATATTTATAACAATATAAGTCATGAATGAATGTTTTGGGGCATGAATAGATTTTATTTATTTTCATTGCCAACATTTTAAAAGCACATGGCTAAAATTACATTTCACTTTTAGTAAGATTACCTGAAATGGAAAGAGTAAGCATGTGTTGCTTATATTGTTATAATTGATGATCTATTCATTATATTTTTTTAAAATGTAAACCATTTGCCAATAACCTGTATTTCAACTATTTCAAGTATTTGGCATTGTGGAAATACAGTATATGCATGTAGTGAGGAAATAATGGGAATTCCACAAGGTAGTTTGCAGGCTCTAGTTCTTTAAAAAAAAAATCACTGTATAATCTTATATTTATTATTTATGTTGTGCACACAGATTGAGAAAGCAGTCAAAGCAGCCAGAATAAACAAGAGACGGAGAACATCGCTTGACAATGTTCATCACTGCAAGAAATCAAAACTAGCAGAGGCAGAAGAAGATAACATGTAGAAATAAACTTTTGGTGGTCAATGTTGTACCCTCGTAGTTAGTTTCCAGCTAAAATATTATGATGTAAAATGTTCTTATAATTCATCTCTTTAGGTAATATAATTTGTGTGCAATGAAAAATTAATAATAAAAAGCTGGTAAATTTATTTCAGATTTGTCTTACTGAGTGGTTGGTTTTTGTTTTCTGACTATGCTTACATGTATGAAAAACACTGATTTTCAGCGTCAACAAGTATTACTCAATTTGCAACACAGATAAAATAACACACAAGACATGGACAAAGATGTCAACCCTAAAACACTGAAAAGTATAACATTATTAAAAGAATTTATTAAATTGATGCAAAATAAATAGCTGTTAACCACACACATATGATATATGTCAGTCAAAATGTAGAAAATCAGTCATTCATGGGAAATGCCTAAGGCAGGTATGAGTATTTTTTAACTGAATGACAAAATACCACTCTTTCTTTCCGTAAATAATTGCACTTAGAAATTTTTTAGACAGAAAGAACTGTAAGTTGTTAAATTCATGCCTCTGATTCTGAATTAAAATATATCATCACTCATTCTGTAACTAAATAAATGACAATCGTCTGTACGCGGGCAAATGCCGTGAAATTTCATAAGGTATAGTGTTCTTTATTTTGATATACAAATAAGCTGCTAAAACCACCAAAACATTGTCGCGCAGCCCCAAATTTTACATTAACATACAGCAAAAATGAGAACTCTCCCCCTCTCCCCCCACAAAAAAGCATACTATATAATGTAAAAATTAAATAAGATTGATTTATGTTTACATTAAATTACTGGAAAAAAAAAAAACACTGTACTGTATAAGCCCTATTAAGTACCATTCAACTATATTTTAATCTAATCCACCTACATCATAACATGTTTTGTAAATAATCACTACTAAGCAGTTGTGTGCATACAAATACCAGCCTTTTTTCGGGGTGGGGGTGGAGGTGTTGAAATTAATATAACTATCAATCATTCCTAAATGCACCAACTGCATAGTGGCTTACTCTTACTGTACAGTGCTCAATCAGATATAGGCCTACTACTGTCTAGACTACACTGACTACAGTCATATTGAAGTCAATATGACGGCTTTAGTTTATTAAATTTACTAAATTCAATTATCAAACCTGTGAAATAAGTCAGTAAATGTTGGTAGTATGTCAAAAGAACGATGCTGATTGCGACATGACATTAATTTAATGATATGAAATGAGGCCTAATCCGAACGCCTACTAATCCGTAATCGTATCATCGCCCCTCACCACCTTTCGACCCAATCCGACTTCTTTCCCGATGCTGACAGTCCTCTTGTTATCAACTATCGTTATAATGCTATCACACTTGAAGAACCAATGTCATTTAAAGGTAAACTGCTTCCCGGTACATCTTTTTCTTCGAGCAATATATTTGGAAATACTTGAAAGTACGCCATTTGGACACCGAATGTTGTCACCGGAAGTAGTTAAAACGAAGATTTTTGCCGATCATTTACGAAGATGACGTCGCACGAAGCCGTCGCCTTGATTTCGTGATTCGACCCTATGATTAGCAAAACCAAAATAAACCATGCACCGGTTATTGTATTTAACTTATTTATCATCCAATATCGGCAGTGCACAACATCACTTATCAATCCTCCCATACGCTATTAAAACCACATTACATTTTTTAGAAGAAACAATTCTTAAACAATTGGCAATATCCAGATATACTTCCCTCATCCTTGTAACAGCCCAAAGTCTTTTGGCATTTTTTTTTCTTCAGTTCTTTACATTCTAATAACGGAAAGAAGGCCATAAATATACAGACAATGCAAATACCTTTTTCCGTCGGAAATATTTAAATAATCATATCGAGAGCATTATAAAATTCTTATTACTAAAATGCTAATACAAAATTGTCCATTAATTTACATTTTCCCTTCGAGACGAATTGTCGTGCTTCTCAGGGTCTGAAGGCAAAATGGCGGAAACGTCAACCGAAGAAATACTTAATCCCGCACCTCAAACTCCAAGATCTAAAATATATGTCTATTAAAATCAAAACACGAAACAATAGACTAGAAAATATAAACATATTATTTAGAACTATGCATATTTTTAAAATACATTGTTAATTATGCTGAAGCCCGAGGTCAACTTTTTCCAAGGGGAACAACTCCAGAATTTTTTTTATCACAAAACTAAACAAAATTATTGCGTCCCTTTTATAAACTATAAAAAAATATCCTTAACCCCCATTCGCCTCCACTTTCACGACAACCAACGTTAAAATCTAAGTGCAAAACAAAGAAAAATAAATAAATATTTTTTAAAAAAATGTTGAAAAATTATAAACTTTTATTATTTTACAACAATTTGTTCGAAAATGCCTCCTCGACAATATCCTGCCTTTCCGTTCATCTAACTTCAGTCTTCATAAGACCATTCTAGCACTTTCAGTTTTACAGTTTAACTAAAATGAACCCTCAACTTTCATGATGAAGATTATTGTTGTCAAGGTTTCATGAAACCACAAAACATGGAGATTGTTTCCATCTGTTTCTGTACTGAAGAACATTAAACTGTTACGTTTGATGACAGTCATAGAAATGATTACTGAGCGAGAGCACTATGACGCCGAACATTCACAATTACGTCGACCATTTCAAAGATGACAGAATTGTTCTTGACAACATTTAAAAAGTAACGCAGCTATAGCTGGATTGTGTGGGTTTGTGCACTGGAGTGCCATTAGTGCACAGCTGGGTGGTTCAGCCTAGTCATATTGTCATACCTGTCAAGCTCTTGTGGACTCTTACCATAAGATTTTGCTTCCCATACCATAAGTTTGAGCAAAATACCACAAGAAATGTGTGAAAATGCATAAATTGTCACATTCACGAACCTTATCTATCTATCTATCTATCTGACACTGCCCCATCCGCCAAACGCTTTTGGACCTACATGAAACACCAAAGGGCAACCTCCACTGGCATACCAGCACTGAAACAAAGCGGTCAGCTCATCACGGACCCCAAGGCGAAAGCAAAACTCCTAAACAACCAGTTCTACAAAGCTTTCAGCGCCGGTGATACCTACAGCTTCGAAGAGTTCAAGGACAAGTGCCAAATGCCAAACTCAAGAGACAACTACCCAGAAATGGACAAGATCACTGTGTCCGAAGTAGGGGTGCTGAAACTCTTGACGTCACTCAACCCATATAAGGCCCCAGGACCAGATGGGATATCACCTCGAGTGCTAAAAGAGCTGGCTCCTGAGATCGCGCCCATACTAACGCGGATCTACTCTACATCCCTTGAATCAAGCACCGTCCCACTGGAATGGAAGTCTGCCAACGTTGCCCCTGTCTTCAAAAAGGGACAACAATACGATCCTGGCAACTACCGCCCAATCTCCCTCACTAGTGTCCCTTGTAAAGTGTTTGAACACATCCTGGTCAGCTCCATCATGACACACCTGGAGTCCAACAGCATCCTTTCCCCACAGCAGCATGGCTTCCGCAGAGGCAGGTCCTGCGAGACGCAGCTGCTTGAATCCACAGAGGAGCTGTCAGACAACATGGAGCGCGGCCTGCCCACTGACGTCGTAGTGATGGACTTTGCGAAGGCTTTCGACAAAGTGAACCACAGCCTACTAGTGCACAAGCTGGACCACTATGGTGTCAGGGGGCAGACGAACACATGGATAGCAAACTTTCTGGAAGGACGTACCCAATCCGTTGTCGTTGAGGGAGCCCGGTCTGACCCAGTATGTGTGAAGTCCGGAGTACCTCAAGGCAGCGTCCTTGGCCCTTGTCTGTTCCTCGTATACATCAACGATCTACCAGACAGGGTTGCCTCTACCTCCAGACTGCTCGCGGACGACACCATGCTCTACCGCGCCAGAGCGAATGACCACGACCAACAAATCCTCCAGGCCGACCTTGCTGCCTTGGAGAAGTGGGAGGAAGCCTGGAATATGGAGTTCCATCCCAGCAAGTGTGTCATCCTCAACATCACCAGAAGGATGGCTGACCAAGCAACCCAGTACACCTTACATGGCCTCACCCTCCAAAACGTTACCTCCACCAAGTACCTGGGTGTCACCATACAGGCCAATGGCAAGTGGGATGAGCACATCCAAAGGGTCACCAACAAAGCAAACTCCGTGCTTGGCTTCGTGCGGAGGAACCTGAAAACCCGCCAACGTCAAGTAAAGGAACTAGCGTTCAAAGCCCTGGTGCGCCCCCACCTCGAATATGCCTCAACCGTATGGGACCCTTCTCAGCAGAACCTGACAGATGACCTGGAAGCAGTCCAACGACGAGCAGCCCGCTTTGTCATGAATGACTACAAGGCGACCTCCAGTGTGTCAGCAATGCTTGAGCAGCTGAAATGGCCCTCCCTTCAAAAACGCCGAACAATAGCCCGACTATCCACTTTCTTCAAAATCCACCACAAAACCATCCAAGTCAGATGCTCCCACCTGAAACCACTGCCATCCAGATCCCGGCGTGGCCACAGCCTACAGTACACCCGCATCCCCTGCCGTACAGACCACCGCCAGTCAGCCTTCTTCCCCCGGACCGTCCGCGACTGGAACCTCCTGCCCGCTGACATGGTGCAGGCACCGTCAGTCAGCGCCTTCATTACAAGGGCGCTGGCGGTGCTGTAGCCCACACCTCCACAATCCCATGCACCTCCCCCCTCTCCACCCTCTCCCCTCTCTTACCCAACAGCCCTGCCCCTTATCAAACCGTTTCTTACCCCCAGTGACAATATATCGCCCTATTGCGACAATAGTGATCATTATTGATCGTGGTCGTCAACTGGAAGAAGAAGAAGAAGAATCTATCTATCTATCTATCTATCTATCTATCTATCTATCTATCTATCTATCTATCTATCTATCTATCTATCTATCTACCTATCTACCTACCTACCTACCTACCTACCTACCTACCTACTTACCTACCTACCTACCTACCTACCTACCTATCTATCTATCTATCTATCTATCTATCTATCTATCTATCTATCTATCTATCTATCTATCTATCTATCTATCTATCTATCTATTTAAAAAAAAACAGTAAGATCTTCACCTTATGCCATACGACTTGAAAATCGCCAAAATTCAGTAAGAATTGTGTCAAAAGCATAAGACTTGACAGGTATGCAATGTCACTGATAAAATAAAGTATTAAAATGTTTATAACAATGTAAAACTGAGCATTGTGTTGTTGTGTGTACATTACAATGTCAACTGAGCATTGTGTTGTTTTGTGTACATTACAATGTCACTGATAGAATAAAGTATTAAAATGTTTATAACAATGTAAAACTGAGCATTGTGTTGTTGTGTGTACATTACAATGTCACTGATAGAATAAAGAAGGAATGAAGGGAGATGAAGTGGAGGTTACAGGGACAACTTTATAAACATGCAAAAGATAAAGTATTTTGTTAAAGTAAAGCCTTATTAAGGGGCCACCTGTACCTATTATCAATATCTTAATTATTTTTAATTAATTAATTAATAAATAATTAATCAATTAATTTAATTAATTAGTTTAAATAATCTGCAAGTGTATCATCTAGTTTTGTCCCCCAAACCCCTCTGTGTCCCCCCCCCTTCCCCTAGTAGAGGGGGTGGGTGCCTGACTGTGTTTTTATTTTTATTTTTTAATATTTATTTATTTATTTATTTATTTTATCTTTAAACGTGCCGGCGCATGCTTCCGTCAAATCCCACACATGTGTATTGTTCCCCAACATTGGGGTTTGCACATTACTCTGAAGAAGAACACGCATTCAGCAAACAAACAAAAGAAGCCACAAAATAACAAGTGCAATTTTTAAAATGTAAGATAAAGTTAAAAGTCTTATCAAAATAACACAAGTATTCAAAATTTTCACTATTTTTACTAATGCTAAGTTAATTAATCTTTTTGGAGGCATACGAAACTAATTTAGTAAATGGGAAATCTGGCTTTGAAATTCTCTCTTTCGGTAACTCCTCCTCCCCCTTAGCAAACTTTCGGAATTACTTCCCCTGTTCATATTGAGGTTGTGCTGTTGTTTTGCAACGTTGAGTGCTGCATTGCTCTGTTATGGAGGACGAAGACAGTCCAATGCTGTCTGAGGTGAAGCTGGAGATTGACATTGCTGAGGAACCAGTGGTAGACTGGATGAGATTGCAAGCGTGGCATGCACAAGGTGAGTTGGCTCCGGTGATGAAACAGTCGTCATTGAACTGTATGGAAACTGACATTTTACAACTACAGGACAGTTAAGATCAACACCGTGGTATCAACCTGTACAGAAAAATATAATTTCCACGCCAGTCAAAATGAAAGCTTTGTCATTCTCCTAATATTCTCCTAATACAGTTATCTGAATTGAATGGCTCATTATTTATTTTTTTCTTTGTTTAAAATGTATTTTACTACAATGTAATTTTTGTTGTTGAGATGTCACAAAGGGGTGGCAAATGTTAACATCAGCGCTCCTTGAAGAATGGTATCACAGAAAATGATTTAAAAAAGGGTCAGGTTTAGCACACCCACACCCTAACACCAACACAATAGTTTGTTATTTTCCTTACCTGGCTTTTGTGTGGACTGTGCAGTGATTGCTGGGTGCTGTTCTTAACTACAGCAACGTTGTTTCTGCAGAATTTGTTTTAATTGAAACTAGTGAAATAGACCAGTTCTTTGTTCATCCTTGATTGCACTTTGGAGGTTTATTTATTGTATCACCTGTAATATTTAGGTGAGAGGAAAAGATATAAGTTCTTATTTGATGGTTTTTTTTCAGTTTGTCATTATGCTTGCTGTCAAAAAATATTCCCATGAAAGCTGTTGCTTTGTTTAGAAATTGCAGGAAGAGAAAGTCATCATGTTTTTCACAGCAGCAGTGAACCAATTGTCAGAAGTACCACTAACATGACTGGCAGTGAGTTCAACATAAAGGAAGAATCAGAAAGTAAGACAGTGGCACCTGACAGTGACGTGATGGAGCCACATATACCACTGTTGTGTACTTGTACAGTGAAGACAGAACCTGACTGTGACACTGAGGAATATGGTAAATATATTAGCGTATTATTGTCAGGGCTCCCCATTTGCAGTGAATCTAAGGAGAGGAATCACTTTCATTTTATAATTTAATGGATTTTTTTTTCTCTCTTTGTTAAGCATTTTAAGGAGTGGGAAAAACGCCGATGGTTGAATGCTATGATTGATAGTTTTGTAGTGAAACAAGGGAGGTAACAATGGCACATGAGCCATCACAAACCTACATCACATCAGACTATGATGTCAATTCCTAAGCGTAGTGAGATGATTTAGGAACTTGGAGATTGGTTCATAGTGCAAAAGATAAATGAATGAACATCAAGATAATTTTTCAGTCGCATGGCCGTGTTAATTTTTTTATAAATGCATTCACGATTTTTTCATCCGGTAGGCTGTTTTTCAGGCGTATTTTCTGCACCAATTGTAACATTTAAGATGTATTTCTCATAACATGATCAGCGATTCTAAGGCGTGATTTTGAGGGTATTAAGGTGTCATTATGCCCAATCTCAGCATAATGGAGAAGCCTGATAGCAATACTTGTCATGTTTGTTTTTTTGTTTTGTTTTGTTTTATGTCATTTAAAAAAAACTATATTGTGATTGTAGCTGAAATGCTTTACAGTTTTGCTTCTCTAGATAAGATAAGATAAGATATTACTTTATTAATCCAAAAGCATGGAAATTACATTGTCTGTCAATTAAACATGTCCATTCATTCTTCTTTTACACACACATAAATATTTATACATTATTAATGATCTTCAAACACATGGACATATTTTCATAATGCAGATATTTCAATTAAGCAGTAAAACAGGTTAACGTAAGAACAGATAAATATGAGAATTTAAAATTAGTGTGTAAACATATAAACTATTTATACAAAAACATTAAAAAAAGAACAATAATTAAACTAACTAAGCTGCATGAGAGTTGTAGTGTATGTTTAGTAAGACCTACTGACTTGTTTGTTATGTGCTTGAATGGCAAGTGGTATGAATGAGTTCCTGTACCTATTTGATGTTCCCGCTGGTGCCCTAAAACGTCCACTCCTGTCTATCCGTCGAGAGTCAAATTCCAAGAAAAATGGATGGTTACTGTCAGCCAAAATTGCAGTCAGCTTTTTTGTCACTTGTCTGCTATGTATCGTCGCTATGTCATCCTGTGCCCTCCCAACCACCCCACTAGCCCTTTTTATCTGTTTGTCCAATCTTCGTTTTTCTGTTTGTGAAACGTTTCCTCCCCAACATGAAATTCCAAAAGAAATTATGCTTCCTATTACAGCTGTATAAAACATTTGTAAAATTTCCTGTTTTACATTAAAGGATCTCAGTTTTCTTAAACAAAACATTCTACTTTGCAGTCGCTTGTAAATGTATTTTGTGTTATCTTTCCAAGTGAATCTATCATTGATAACCACACCTAAATACTTATATGCATTCACTCTCTCTACTTCTTCTCCTTTGATAAAGATAGGATTAAAATCAAACTTGTTTCCCTTCCTAAAATCAATTATTATTTCTTTTGTTTTGCTTACATTAAGATCTAGAAAATTTGAATCACACCAGTTGACAAAGCTATCTATTTCATCTCTGTACATGTTGTCCATGTTGTTGGTAATAAGACCAGAGAGTGCTGTGTCGTCTGCAAATTTTATCAGGGGACAGGATTCGTGCTTTTGTCTATGGTCTGCAGTGTACAAAGAAAACAAAAAAGGTGCTAGAACAGTTCCTTGAGGGGCTCCTGTATTAGTCAACACAATATTAAAATTGTATACAATAGAATTGGAATTGTTTTGAACTCTGACAAACTGAGGTCTATTTGTAAGATAGTCAAAACTCCATAGAATAGTTCTAATATTAACATTCATGCCTGCTAGTTTTTGAACAAGTGAATGACATTGCATAGTATTAAAAGCACTACTAAAATCAAAGAACATAAGCCTGACACAAGAATTTGCATTTTCTAAATGTGAGTACATTTTGTTGAGGACAAAAAGAACAGCGTCTTCAACATTTCTCTTACTTCTATAGGCAAACTGCAGTGGGTCAATAAAATCTGATACTAAAACATATAACTTATTAAGAACAAATTTTTCAAAAACTGTCATTGTGACAGATGTTAAAGCAACAGGGCGAAGATCATTAAAAACTTTGACTGGATTCTTTTTAGGAACAGGTACTATGCATGACATCTTCCAAAGAGTAGGTACAACAGACTGAGTAAAAGACATGTTAAACAGAACAGTAAAAATACCAGCAAGTTGGTTAGCACAGGTTTTTAGTAACTTAGGTGTAACTTTGTCAGGACCAGCAGCCTTTCGAGTGTTTAACTTAGTAAATGCTAAGCTTACATCCTCCTCACTAACTAATTGACGTTCAACCTCTCCTTCCTCCCCTTTCCTCCCCATTAATCCTTCCCTTAACTGCTCTCTCTGACTAGAAAAATCTTGACAGTCAAAACGACAGTAGAACTTATTGAGGTCATTTACATATTCTTGAGTACATTCCCCAAGTTGTGCACTCCCCCCTTTCTTACCTTTGAACCCAGGCATTAATCCCATTCCCACTCACTTAAGTATATTACAGGCTGTGAGCTCAATAACTTGCCTTATGTGCCAGTGAACCAATGTTTAATTCCACAAGTGTCAAGAACAATTTTCATTGAAGTGAACATTTTAGTGATCACAAGTTGGTGTGATCCACACAGGACTATGGATGTGAGTGACAACTGTTCAGTTTTATCATCCACTATGGCACTCGCCCATAATGTGTTTGCTGATTTCTTTGTTACAGAAAGCAGTGGGCCATTGGACACAAAGACAGTGTGGGTGAAGTCGGAAACATATATTAATGTACAACCAGTGGGGCCTGAGGTAATAATCGAGCTTGATGTCTCTTATACAAATCAACACATGAACTGTGTGGTACAGTAATCCAAATGTTCTGATAGTTGTAAAGTAATATATTCTCATTATTGATTTCAGGAGCCACAAGACTCAGAACTGTGTACAGTGAAGACAGAGCCTGACAGTGACACAGAGGGATACAGTATGTATAGAAGTGTTTTATACTTAGTAGTAGTGTTTTATACTTAGCAGTAGTGTTTTATTCTTAGCAGTAGTGTTTTATACTTAGAAGTAGTGTTTAATATTTAACAGTAGTGTTTTATACTTAGCAGTAGTGTTTTATACTTAGAAGTATTGTTGTATACTTAGCAGTAGTGTTTTATACTTAGCAGTAGTGTGTTATACTTAGAAATAATTGTCAAGCTGGTATCTGTATTGTGAGTGTGGCTTAACTGCTGTACAGTTTGAACTTTCTTGACCTAAAGTGTAGAAAAGGCTCTGAGCTATGCTACATGCAAGTGACAGGAACATTTCCTATTTGGGGGACTTTTTTTGGTGTAAGCCCCATAGTAATTCAGCCTGTCTCTTCTCATGCTACACACGTTTGTATGTGTGTGTGTGTCTGCATGTATGTGAGTGTGTGTTTCTGCGTGTATGTGTGTGAGTGTGTGTGCATTTTATCTCGATTCTGAGACATATTCCTTGTGTTTTATCTTAGCAATAAAATTATTTGACTTGGCTTGAAAGAACTGTGCTTATGTTTTATAATTAAAGATAAATAAGTCAATACATAAATGGATGCTAAATGTGCCTTATTATTAAATCAGACTTAAAGTGGTGATCTGTAACCAACCTACACTCTCACATGATAAAAGAGACTGAGAGACTGACAGACTGAGACTTTATTGGTCTATGAAATGTACATAGAAATTCGCCTTTTAACTGCACAAATATAGTAAATATATATAGAATCTTTGTTTTTTAAATGACATGTAGAAACAACAAAATAAATAGTGCAACACATACAATTAAACAACTACTATCCCACATCCCAAACATACTTGCACTGTACACTCCAGTGTACACCCCGACACACCATCACAAACCAGCGCCACCACGCACAAACACCAACCACAGGCGTATAATGCATGCTAACCATGTACATGCATAATCATTCCATGTTAAGCCAAACCACAAAACAAGACTGAAAAATTAACACATACACACACACACACACAAACTCGCAGGCAGGTATGCAAACATTCTGGCTGACTGGCTAAAATTATAAGCCTGACACACTGACTGACTGATCAGATTTCATAAAGTCAAGAAATAACGTTTGTGAGTCGAATGGCGCTCGGCAGAAGGGACCGGCATAACCTATCAGTCCTCGCTCGGCAACTGATATTCCTGCCAGACCTGGGTGAGGTCTTCACCTTCAGGTCATCACTCAGCGGATGGGTTAGTTCACGCTGAATGGCCCCCAGGCGCTTTACTGCTTTCTCCTTGAAGAGTGCCTGAAGGTCTGCCAATAATATTGCCAGCAGTCTTTGTAACCTCTGCCAGCCTGACCTTTGACCTGCTGTTTTAGGCTGCTGAAGAAGCACAGACTGTTGTTGGTCAGTACGGACTCCACCGTCACCCTGTAGAAAAGCTCCAACACCCTGAAGCTCACATTAAAGGCATGCAGCCTTCTCATAAAGTAGAGGCGTTGGTTGGCCTTCTTGAGGAGCTGCAGAGCATTGGGGACCAGTCCAACTTGTTATAGATGATGGAGCCCAAGTACTTGTTTTGGACCACCACCTCCACCTCCACCATTTCACCCCCAATGACCAATGGGTCGAGTCTCGGAGTGCTCATCCTGTAGCCAACAACCATCTCCTTTGTATTAGAGACGTTGAGGAGATGGTTGTAGTTGCACCATCTAACAAGCTCCTTCATGGTGCAGCGGTACGAGCTCTCGCTCATTGTGATAAGGCCAGTCAGGGATGTGTCGTCAGTAAACTTCACTTGGAGGGCGTCTTCAGCGGTACAGCAACAGTCGGCTGTGTAGAGGATGAAGAATGCCGGAAATAGGACTCAGCCATAAGGAACCCCTGTGTTATTATGAAGGTATCCCGATGCCTTCATGGAGATGGACGACCTAATCACAACGCGTTGTAGTCTGTCTGTGAGAAAGCTGCAGAGCCATCTGATGATCAGGGGGTTGGCATCCATTTTTATTTTCATCAGTTTCCGCATCATTAGGTGAGGCTGGATGGAGTTCAAAGCTAAAGAAAAATCCAAGAAAAGAATTCTGGCAAATGACTTCGGCCTCTCTAGGTGTGTCAACACAGATTGGACTACGGTGATGATGGTGTCTTTGGTGTTTCTGTTGGGTGTGTATGCGAATTGCATGGGGTCATGGAGTGGGCGCGTTTCCCCAAGCAGTCGTTGAAGGACAATGCGCTCAAAGTACTTAAAAGGAATGGACGGTTGAGGGAGAGGGTTGTGTGAGAGCGACAGGGTGATAGAGCGACAGGGTGATAGTCATTCAGGTTTGCAGCACAGGGTTTCCTAAGGACAGGGATAAAGTTGGAAGACTTCCAAAGGGGTGGGATGTGTCCAGTGTCCATCGACTCCTGGAACAGGATGGTGAACACTGAGTCATGGCAGTTCCTGGGTACAGCTCCCGGAACAGGAACTGGACCACAAGGACTCCTGGGGTTGACCTGTCTAAAGCGCTGACTCACCTCTTACTCCATCAGTGCCTCCCCACTGTTGTCTCTCTCACTCAGGTCAGCCACAGTACTCGCTTGCTCAGTGAGATGTCAGTGGTGTCAAAGCGGACATGGAAGATATTTAGGTCGTTGGCCCACTTCTACTGGTCCTCTACATTCAAGGCCTTCTTCCATGGCTTATAGCCAGTCATCGTCTCTAGGTTGCTCCACAGTTTCATGGGATTTTTATAGATGCAAAGTTTTCTTCGACCTTGTCCCTGAACTTCCACTTGTTGTTTAGGATCACTCTTCTGACTTCCTTCTGCAGTTTCTTCACGTCATCTGGAGTCTACTCATTGAACGCCTTCTTCCTCTTCATCAGGACGTCTGCCACCTCCTTTGTCACCCAAGGCTTGTTGTTGGGGTAAGTCTTCACCTCTTTAGTTGGCACCAACATGTCGATACAGAACTGGACATAGGAGGATGACGTTGACCTTTTCGCCTAGCGACGACCCATCCAGCAGAGCGTCCCAGTCAGTGCACTCCTACCAATACACAAACACATTTTCATCTGTCAAACATGTAGTGTAAATAAAAGTGGCTATTAGAAAACAAAAAGGAAATCAAATGTTATTTTTGGGAGATTTGTATTTTTTATTTAAATTGACTGCATCCGACACCATTATTGAAGGGTAGGAGGAAACTAAAGTACCTGGAGAAAACACTGGTGACCTGACAAGTCTTGTATCTAAGTCATAGACATTCATCCTCTGCAGGGTGACCTGAAAAGTCTTGTATCTAAGTCATAGACATTCATCCTCTGCAGGGTGATCTGAAAAGTCTTGTATCTAAGTCATAGACATTCATCCTCTGCAGGGTGATCTGAAAATATCTAAGTCATAGACATTCATCCTCTGCAGGGTGACCTGAAAAGTCTTATATCTAAGTCATAGACAAAGAGTCCGCTGGACATAAAGCAATAATCATGTAATGTAATGTAAAGTCATAGACATTCATCCTCTGCAGGGTTTGTACTCTCGAATTTTGGCATAGACAACCACAGTCCTAACCAACAGCGCTACTGCTATCACCCATGATCAATTTGCTGACTTCTTTGTTACAGAAAGTGCTGACCCATTGGAAACAAAGATGGTGTGGGTGAAGCCCGAGAGGTACATAGGTGTACTTCCAATGGAGTCTGAGGTAATAATGGAACTTGACATCTCTTTTACAAATCTTCCACACAATAACTATGTGGTAAAGTAATCCAATAATAAATCAATAATAATAATAGTAATAATAATGGATGCTGTTTACTATGATACCTTTGGTTACGAACGCCTCGGGTCACAAACAATTTGGGTTATGAACAGAACCTTTTTAATTTTTTGTCTCTCGTAAGGAACAGTGCAAATTTCAAACCGCTCATTTTGAGAGCTGGTTAAGTAAATGTCACAGCATGACCACCACCTTCAACGTGGCAGTGACAGATTCCGCCACCGAGATTCTTGGCAAGCACTGCCCAAAGAAGAAACTGTGGATCACACCTGAACTTTTAGACCTGTGTAATAATCAAAGGAAGATGATGTCTACCAAAAAATCAAACAATGACATCCGAAAAGGCATGCGTACAGCAAAGGAGGACTGGATAGAAAATCAATGCCAGGAAACATAGAACAGTCTGAACTAGAACAACAGCAAGAAGGCTTACGAGACTATGAAGCGGCTGACAAATGTTAAACAACCCAAAGTCTCCACGATCCAAAGCAAGTCTGGCATATATATGCCTTACAGAAGAACAAGAAGTCTTGGATAGATGGACAGAGTGCTGCTCTGACCTTTACAACCACAAACCAAACTGACTCATCAGTTCTAGCATGTCCCCAGAACAGATAAGAGGAAGAAATCCTCCCAATTCTCCGAGAAGAAGTTGAGGCAGCAGTGCAATCACTGAAGAAGGGGAAGTCATGGCCGACCTCTGCGCCCAATGGCTCGGGGACGACCATTCATGAGGATATTTTGCCCTGTGGGTTTGGGCATTAAATAGAATAGACCCAATGTTTCCCGGCGTGTCATAAGAGGCGACTAACAGGGGTGATGTTAGCACGGCATCACTGGGCGAAAGTCTTCTACACAGAAGTCACCGGCCAGGGCGGAGGAACATCACGCTACTACAGGTTCAACGACCACGTGCTCTGGGCCAAGGCGAGATACACTGTATTCGTGGATTTCGGCTGTGGCCAACAGCCTGGAGAGGATTGGGCACAGCCAGGTCTTTTTTGCCTAAGAAACACTACATGATGACACTATCCACTAATTCCATACCGGATCAGACGTCACCCGGCTTAAGGACCGCGCCTTCCGTTGGCCACCAGGACGGAGGTGTTAAGTATGCTACTGATGGACAATTTAGCAAGATCCGCAGGAGAAACAACATCATCATTGGAACCTGGAATGTCGGGACCCTAACTGCGGAAGGAAAATTAGAAGAACTGGCCCACGAGCTGGACCACTATCGATGGAACGTTCTAGGCATCAGCGAACTGCGCTGGAAAGGCCTAGGTGAAACAACGACCGACAAAGGCCACAAGCTCTATTTCAGTGGTAGAGATGACGGGTACGAACACGGCGTTGGATTCTTGGTCCACAAGAACATTCTAGCCACTGTCATGGGTTGCCGCCCAGTCTCCAGTAGACTCATTACCATCCGCCTGAGAGCAGCCCCTTTCAACATCATCATCATCCAGGCCTATGCCCCAACATCAGACTATGACGACAGCGAAGTGGAGGATATTTATGAAAATCTACAGGCTGTCCTTGACCAAGTGCCAAAAAAGGACATAGTCATAGTGCAAGGCGACTGGAATGCCAAGGTTGGCCAAGATGTGCACCACAACTGGGGAGACACATGTGGACCCCACTGCAACAACGAGACAAATGACAGAGATCTGAGACTCTTGGAGTTTCTGTTTGCCAGATACAACAATCTGGTACTGGCAAACAAGCTTGGTCTCCACAAAAACTCCAGATGATGGACTTGGCACAGTCCTGGCGGGGAGCATCACAACCAGATCGACTACATCATGGTCAAGAAACGCTTCAGATCAAGCATCAACATTGGCAGGACACGCACTTTTCCAGGAGCAGACATCGGAAGTGACCACGATCTCGTGATGATGTCTTTCCGGCTCCACTTGAAGAGAGTAAATACAACAAAGTGCACTAGACTGAAGTTCGACCTGGACAAACTGCAAGACCTGGAGGTGGCAGAACTATTTCAGGCCACAATTGGAGGGAAATTTGCACCACTGCTCATTTTAGGGTCTGGTGAAGTAGATGCCAACACCATGACCACCACCTTCAACTCTGCTGTGACATATGCCACCACAAAAATCCTTGGCAAGCACCGACCAAAGAAGAAGCCGTGGATCACACCTGAACTTTTGGATCTGTGTGATAAACGAAGAGAGAATTTTTCGGTAGACATCAGCTCCCTGTGAGGTGTTCTTTTTCTTTTTTTATTTCAGAGATAAAAAAAGAAAAAGAACACCTCACAGGGAGCTGATGTCTACCGAAAAATCAACAATGACATCCGAAAAGGCATGCGCACAGCAAAGGAGAACTGGATAGGAGATCAATGCCAGGAAATAGAGAACAGTCTTAACAAGAACAACAGCAAGAAGGCCTACCAGACTGTCAAGCGGATGACAAGTGTCAAACAGCCCAAAGTCTCCACGATCCAAAGCAAGTCTGGCATATGCCTTACAGAAGAACAAGAAGTCTTGGACAGATGGACAGAGTACTGCTCTGACCTTTACAACCATACACCAAATGGAGACCCATCAGTTCTAGCATGTCCCGAGAACAGAGAAGAAGAAGAAATCCTTTCATTTCTCCAGGAAGAAGTTGAGGCAGCAGTGCAATCACTAAAGAAAGGGAAGTCAGCGGGAGTGGACAACATACCCGCGGAACTGCTACAAGCAGAAGGAGAAGCGATGATTGATGCCCTCACCATTATCTGTAACAAGATCTGGCAGAGTGGGGAGTGGCCTATACCATGGACCCAGTTGCTTGTCACCACTCTTCCCAAAAAAGGTAACCTTCAGGAGTGAAAATTACCACACCATCAGCCTCATCAGCCATCCCAGCAAGGTCCTCCTGAAAATAATACTCAACAGGTTGAAACCCCAAGCTGAACAATTCTTAGCTGAAGAACAAGCAGGATTCAGGGCAGGGCGAAGTACCACTGAACAGATTTTCAACCTCAGAATAATCTGTGAGAAATACCTACTGCACCAACAACATCTATATCATGTGTTCATAGCCTTCTTGCCTCAAGAAGGCGTTTGACCGAGTCTGGCATGCAGCTCTATGGGCAACAATGAAAGTGTACAACATCAGCCCTAAAATTATTGAAGTCATCAAAAGCCTGTATGACAAGGCTACCAGTGCAATCCTCCACCACAGCGCCATCGGGAACTGGTTCAGAACAACAATCGGTGTGCGTCAAGGATGCCTACTCTCTCCAACACTCTTCAACATCTTCCTAGAGCGCATCATGTCAGATGCTATTGCAGATCATGAAGGCACAGTCAGCATAGGGGGTAGAGCAATCTCCAATCTTCGTTTTGCGGATGACATTGATGGATTGGCTGGAGAGGAACAAGAACTTGAACAGCTGGTACAGAGGCTTGACACCACCTCCAGAGCTTATGGAATGGAAATAAGTGCAGAGAAGACCAAAATGATGACCAACAACACCAATGGCATCAACACGGACATCAAAGTCCAAAGCCAATCCCTCAACACAGTGCATAGCTTCAAATAATTAGGAGCCATTGTATCAGACAATGGGTCCCGACAGGAAGTCCTCTCCAGGATCACACAAACAACTGCTGCCCTGACAAGGTTGAAGCCCATTTGGAAAGACAGGACCATCAGTCTACATTCCAAAGTAAGACTGCTGCACTCCCTTGTCATCTCCATCTTCCTATATGCTTGCGAAGCATGGACCCTTACAGCAGATCTCCAACGAAGAATACAAAGCATGGAGATGAGGTGCTACAGAAGACTTCTGGGCATTTCCTATACTCAACACATCATCAATGACGAAGTTCAACAGACCATACACAAGCCATTGGACAACACGATGACCTGCTCACAGTGGTGAAGAAACGGAAACTCCAATGTTATGGCCACGTCACCAGATCATAATGCCTTGCAAAGACTATTCTGCAAGGCACAGTGCAAGGAGGTAGAAGAAGAGGGAGACCGAAAAAGAGGTAGGAGGACAACATTCGAGAATGGACTGGTTTGACACTGAGCGAAGCCATCAGTACTACTGAGGACAGAGAAAGATGGAGTATGCTGGTTAAACGTTCATCTGTCGTGCCCCTACGACCTCCGGGTTACGGGACAGGATAGGATAGGATTTGGGGGAAAATGTGAAAAGGGTCATCAGTCCATTAGAGTTTTGGTACTGGGTACATATAGGTGGACTGGGAATAGAGACATGAAGAAACTCTCCACCCAGACATCCGCAACATCCTTGTGTCCATCAGCGCCTTGCCAATGAACAGAAACACAGACACAGGCCTACCAGCCATTATAGTGTTAATGAGTTATTCATATGGTGTCTTTTTTCATAATCACGTTAAATTTGGGTTTGAAATGCAAACCATGAAATAATGATTTCAAATGAACTAGATGATTGAAGCGATCTTGATAAACACAACTACCGTTAATTCCACCACACCTCACCTCACCCCTCCTCTCTCTCTCTCTATTTCTCTCTCTCTTACTCCATAATGCACACACTAAGACAAACAAATATGACTGGTTATTCCAACTATTTATAGACATAACGTCTACACAACCACCTGTTGAACCAATTCTGGGTACCAATCTGGGTCGCCACACCAACGAACATCAATGCGATGTTACTTGTTGAGATCTCAAAAAAACATCTAAAGTCTAACTGCGGATACAATTACGGATTTTTGAACCATATGTGAACATCTAATCAGATTCATTTATAACGGCAACAAACTACACGTGCAAACCAAAAACTAATAACGTTATTTGCAACAGAAGAATGATTAGCTATAAAACAATTAATCCACACCACAGGCACCCGAAATGAGAAATTAATACAGGTCCACGGCACTCTGGTCATTAATGCAAATTTATATATACCATCGTAATTGTCAGGACGGAAGTAGGCTTATTTTAACCATTATCGAGAAACTCAACACATTGTTGCTGTGATAATGGTATAATACTAATGATCGATTATATTAATACAAAAAATACTAAAGATTAGTTGGTCATTATTCATAGGGTCCAGCGGACTGCAAAGAGCCAAATTAGGACCACTTTGATGATGATGATGATGACGATGAACACTTTATTGTTAGTATTTTTTGTAAATCTTGGTTTTCTTTTTCAGATTCCAAATGCATGTGCTACACAATTGCTTACTGTCAACTCAACACCACAGTCATTTTTGGTCAAGTTCTCTTCTGCCTCAGTCACTCCCCACAGTGAAGTCAGTCTCAAAGATCATGAGTGTAGAAGAGAGACAAAGCAGCAACAGAAGACCAGAGAGCAAAAGAATCTTGTGTGTAATGTTTGTAATAAAGCTTTCACTAAGGCTGGCAATTTAAAGAGACATAAGCTTATGCATACAGGAGTGGAGAAGAATCATGCGTGTGATGTTTGTAATAAAGCTTTCACTCGTGCTGGTGTTTTGAAGAAACATAAGCTTACACATACAGGAGAGAAGAATCATGTGTGTGATGTTTGTAATAAAGCATTCACTCATGCTGGTGATTTGAAGAAACATAAGCTTATACATACAGGAGAGAAGAATCATGTGTGTGATGTTTGTAATAAAGCTTTCACTCTTGCTGGCCATTTGAAGTTACATAAGCTTACACATGCAGGAGAGAAGAATCATGTGTGTGATGTTTGTAATAAAGCTTTCACTCGGGCTGGCAGTTTGAAGGAACACAAGCTTATACATACAGAAAAGAAGAATCATGAGTGTGAAGTTTGTAATAAAGCTTTCACTCTTGCTCGTGATTTGACGAAACATAAGCTTATACATACAAGAGAGAAGAATCATGTTTGTAATATTTGTAATAAAGCTTTCAGCTGTGCTAGCCATTTGAAGGTACATAAGCTTATACATACAGGAGAGAAGAATCATGTGTGTGGTGTTTGTAACAAAGCTTTCACTCAGGCTTTCCATTTGAAGAGACATATGCTTGGACATACAGGAGAGAAGAATCATGTGTGTGATGTTTGTAATAAAGCTTTCACTCAGGCTGGCAGTTTGAAGGAACATAAGCTTATACATACAGGAGAGAAGAATCATGTGTGTGATGTTTGTAATAAAGCTTTCACTCAGGCTCGCAGTTTGAAGGAACATAAGCTTATACATACAGGAGAGAAGAATCATGTGTGTGATGTTTGTAATAAAGCTTTCACTCAGGCTCCCAGTTTGAGGTCACATAAGCTTATACACACAGGAAAGATGAATCATGTGTGTGATGTTTGTAATAAAGCTTTCACTCAAGCTGGTCATTTGAAGAAACATAAGCTTATACATACAAGAGAAGAATCATGTGTGTGATGTTTGTAATAAAGCTTTCTCTCGTGCTGGTCATTTGAAGAAACAAAATCTTATACATACAGGAGAGAAGAATCATGTGTGTGAGACTTGTAATTAAGCTTTCACTTTGGTTGGCAATTTGAAGGAACACAAGCTGACACATTCTGGACACAAACATTCATGTGTTTGACGTTTTTAAGAAAATCTTTTCCTTCAGCTTGCAAGTTGAAGCGACATACATTTACATGTTCAGAAGTGAAAAATCATGTTTGTGATTTTGTATTAAGTCTGTCTCTGTGGCTGACATTTTAAAGCAACGCATGTTGATACATATTGAAGTGAAAAATATGTGTGACATATGTGTAATATCTAATGCTGTTATTTATGCTGACAGTTTGATGAATCACACTTGGTACATACAGAAATGACAATTAGCGGCTGTGCAGTAATGCTTTTATTTAAATTGAGTACTTGAAGAAGCTAACAGTAACATAGGCTGCAGGTAGAAAAGAAGATAAAAATGACAGGAATCGTCAGGTAAAACCAAGATTTCCAGTTCATTTTGAAATTTTTTTTCAAGGTAAAATAAGTCTAAAGCCTAAAACTCTTGACAGCCTCTTTCAACCAAGTTAATTCGGCTCTTTGCAGTCCGCTGGACCCTATAAACAACTAACTCTTGACAGCAATTCCATACATTGGCCCGAATAATATTGTAAATATTGTTCAAATTAAACTGTAAACATAGTATCCCAAACATATTCTGGGGAAAAAATGGTGTGCAATGTATGTAATATGTTGAATGATGTCAATGAATTTTATGTGTAATATTTAACCATTGAATGTAAAGGAGACAACATGTATGCTAAGAGTTTGATTTATCACCAGTTGTCACATACTATAAAGATACATTATGGATGTGATAAGTGTTGACTCAAGTTGAGTACTAAAAGAAGCATAGATTGAGAAATGCGCAGTAGGAAATATAATACATGTATTATGTGTGACCCGTGGTTCAACCATTGTACAGCATGGGATGTTTGTAACCACTATTGTATAGCATGGGATGTTTGTAACCACTATTGTATGGCATGGGATGTTTGTAACCACCATTGTATGGCATGGGATGTTTGTAACCACTATTGTATGGCATGGGATGTTTGTAACCACCATTGTATGGCATGGGATGTTTGTAACCACCATTGTATGGTATGGGATGTTTGTAACCACCATTGTATGGCATGGGATGTTTGTATCCACCATTGTATGGCATGGGATGTTTGTAACCACCATTGTATGGTATGGGATGTTTGTAACTACCATTGTATGGTATGGGATGTTTGTAACCACCATTGTATGGCATGGGATGTTTGTAACCACCATTATATGGCATGGGATGTTTGTAACCACCATTGTATGGCATGGGATGTTTGTAACAACTATTGTATGGCATAGGATGTTTGTAACCACCATTGTATGGCATGGGATGTTTGTAACCACCTTTATGGTACGAGTTATATGATGTGTAGCATTTTATCATTGATTGTAAAGGAGACAACAAGAGATTCACCCTGCTGTTAGATTGCCTATATCAGTAAGACTTTTGTTTAAAAATTAATATAGTGTTCATATTTATTTATTATTACTTTATCTGACCTAGTTTGTAAAACCTGTTATTCTCTGCAATATTATTAACCCAGGTAACAATTTTATTATAATTTCTTTTGTCATTGACTGCACTTAGAAACCCCCGTTGGGGTGCCGGGGGTTTCAGTATAAATAGTATCCCCACTTTCTGGAAATTTAGTGCTTTAAATTCCCACTGTCGCTGTCTTTCTCATTTGCTCTTTCTCATTCCTGCTCTGTTCTATCAATCTGCTATACTATCGTCTTCTTCGCTAGCCCAGTCTCCTACCTCTTTTCTTGAAAACTCTTCCGGGACCAGACTCCTTATTTGTGTGTGAGGTCTGTTGGTTCAGCTTGGGAATATTGGACGCTTTCTGCCAGGTGGTCACTAGGGCTTCCTATGATGTTATTATTTAGCAATGTAGGCATTTTATATGTATGTGTTTTGTTGATAATTTATAACGATGTTTGTATTCTATTTTGTTTTTGTAAACGGGGGTTCGATAAGTTGGGGTGAAGCCTCAGCCGTCCCCTGCGTGGGATGTCTTTATTGTAAAGTGACTGGCTGGTGGAGAGCTTTCGGTTTTACCACTAGGGTTGTTTCAGCAGATCTTTTATGCAGATCGGGGGTTGTCCGGTCCTGATTTGGCTCGGAAGAGTCTGCTGGACCTTAAGCAATAATAATGTAATGTAATGTAATGTACGCTTGACCCTGTAAACAATGAATGACTAACTAACTCAGGCCAATGGTTTGAAGGCACATAAGCTTATACATACAGAGGTGAAAAATCAAGTGTGTGATGTTTGTAGAAAGACTTTCTATTTGGTTGACGATTTAAAGCATCAATATAGTGATATATGCTGAAGTGAAATTGTATGTGTTATATTGCATGATTTTATTCATGCTGACAATTTGATGAAACACACGTTGGTACATACTGAGAAGACACATTGTGCCTTTGCAATAATGTTTTCATTCCAATGGAGTACTTAAAGAAGTTTAAAGCAACATAAGCTGGAGGCAGAAAAGAAGATAAAAACAATACAAGTCATCAGATAAATAAAAAAAGCTTTCCGGTTTAGTTTGAAACTTTTTCACAATGTAAAACAAGGCTAAATGCATAAGACAACAATTGTATTTATTGGCCAGAATAATATTGTGAATATTATTCAACTTAAAATATGAACATCGTACTCCAAACGATAAGCTAGAGGTAAAATGGCATACAATGTATGTAATATGAACATTGTACTCCAAACGATAAGCTAGAGGTAATATGGCATACAATGTATGTAATATGAGAGGTCTAATGGTAGTGCTTTGTCTTGCGGATCTGAAGGTCCCGGGTTCGAGCGCTGTCCAGGCCATTGTGTTTCCTACTCCTTTGGATAAGAATATAAACCGAGGTCTAGTTTGTGTGTCGCATACATTCCATCATAACGTACTTTAAAGATCCTGACGCTCTTGTCCTAGACGGGTGGATATCGGTAACAAGAACACATCAAGCATGCACTTGGTCCTTCTCCCCCATCCCTGGCTGGCCAGGATAGTGTTCAGTTGTCCGGGCATCAGACCATGCGCCCAAAGGCTGGGAATGGGTGTCTCAAGCGGTTTGAGTTAGATCCTGTATCGGCCAGCGCCTAGAGTCTGTTCAAGTAAGGTGAGATAAGTGCGCTATAAAAATCCTCAATAATAATAATAATAATAATAATATGTTGAATGCTGTCAGTGAATATTATGTGTGACATTTAAACATTGAATGTATGCTAGCAGTTTGAGGTATGAAAAGTTGTCACATACCATGAAGACACATATTATGCTATAGCAGTTTGCGGTATCACCAGTTGTCACATACCATGAAGACACATGTTATAGCAGTTTGTGGTATCACTAGTTGTCACATACCATGAAGACACATTATTCTAGCAGTTTGTAGTATCACTAGTTGTCACATACCATGAAGACACATTATGCATGTGATAACTTTTCACTCAAGTTGAGTACTTGAAGAAGCATAGATTGAAACATGCTGAAGAGAAAATATAATACATGACATATATTTGTAACCTCCTTGAATTCCACCTTCAAAATAAAACCCGGTAAGATGGCGCCGATCTATGGCGACATGGTGTTTGGATCGGTGTTTAGATTGATGTTAAGATAAGATAAGATTCCCTGTCCTGTCCTGTCCCGTAACCCGGAGGTTGTAGGGGCACCACAGATGATCGTTTAACCAGCATACTCCATCTTTCTCTGTCCTCAGCAGCCCTGATGGCTTCGCTCAGGGTCAAACTAGTCCATTCTCGAATGTTTTCCTCCCATCTCTTTTTCGGTCTCCCTCTTCTTCTACATCCTTGCACTGTGCCTTGCAGAATAGTCTTTGCAAGGCCTGATGATCTGGTGACGTGGCCATACCATCGGAGTTTCCGTTTCTTCACCACTGTGAGCAGGTCATCGTGTTGTCCAATGGCTTGTGTGATGGTCTGTCAAACTTCGTTGGTGATGTGATGGGTATAGGAAATGCCCAGAAGTCTTCTGTAGCACCTCATCTCCATGCTTTGTATCCTTCTTTGGAGATCTGCTGTAAGGGTCCATGCTTCGCAAGCGTATAGGAAGATGGAGATGACAAGGGAGCGCAGCAGTCTTACTTTGGGATGTAGACTGATGGTCCTGTCTTTCCAAATGGGCTTCAACCTTGTCAGGGCAGCAGTTGTTTGTGCGATCCTGGAGAGGACTTCGAGGATCCTGTCAGGACCCATTGTCTTCTTCTTCTTCCATTTGCCGACCACGATCAATAATGATCACTATTGTCGCAATAGGGCGATATATTGTCACTGGGGGTAAGAAACGGTTTGATAAGGGGCAGGGCTGTTGGGTAAGAGAGGGAAGAGGGTGGAGAGGGGGGAGGTACATGGGATTGAGGAGGTGTGGGCTACAGCACCGCCAGCGCCCTTGTAATAAAGGCGCTGACTGACGGTGCCTGCACCACTTCAGCGGGCAGGAGGTTCCAGTCGCGGACGGTCCGGGGGAAGAAGGCTGACTGGCGGTGGTCTGTACGGCAGGGGATGCGGGTGTACTGTAGGCTGTGGCCACGCCGGGATCTTGATGGCAGTGGTTTCAGGTGGGAGCATCTGACTTGGATGGTTTTGTGGTGGATTTTGAAGAAAGTGGATAGTCGGGCTATTGTTCGGCGTTTTTGAAGGGAGGGCCATTTCAGCTGCTCAAGCATTGCTGACACACTGGAGGTCGCCTTAATTTGTAGTCATTCATGACAAAGCGGGCTGCTCGTCGTTGGACTGCTTCCAGGTCATCTGTCAGGTTCTGCTGAGAAGGGTCCCATACGGTTGAGGCATATTCGAGGTGGGGGCGCACCAGGGCTTTGAACGCTAGTTCCTTTACTTGACGTTGGCGGGTTTTCAGGTTCCTCCGCACAAAGCCAAGCACGGAGTTTGCTTTGTCTGATACAATGGCTCCTAAATATTTGAAGCTAAGCACTGTGTTGAGGGATTGGCCTTGGACTTTGATGTCCGTGTTGATGCCATTGGTGTTGTTAGTCATCATTTTGGTCTTCTCTGCACTTATTTCCATTCCATAAGCTCTGGAGGTGGTGTCAAGCCTCTGTACCAGCTGTTCAAGTTCTTGTTAATCTCCAGCCAATCCATCAATGTCATCCGCAAAACGAAGATTGGAGATTTGTCTACCCCCTATGCTGACTGTGCCTTCATGATCTGCAAGAGCATCTGACATGATGCGCTCAGTGTTGGAGAGAGTAGGCATCCTTGACGCACACCGATAGTTGTTCTGAACCAGTTCCGATGGCGCTGTTGTGGAGGACTGCACTGGTAGCCTTGTCATACAAGCTTTTGATGACTTCAATAATATTAGGTCTGATGTTGTACACTTTCATTGTTGCCCATAGAGCTGCATGCCAGATATTGTTGTGTAGGCCTACAGGCTGTGTAATACAGCACTTTATTGTTGTGTACAGGCTAGGTAATTGCATGTTTCTAACAGTTAAAAGAATACTCTATAAATAAAGTATTAAAATGTATATAAAATGTCAAACTGAGTGTTTACAAAAGACGCCAACTGCAGGTGTTGGGTAAATATAGGTTTTATTGAACCAAGAGTTCCAGACATGCGGCCATGCGCCGGTCCGTTATTCAGGGGAGAGCACTCCCAGACAAAACACATGTATAGTTATCGGCTTTGGATTACTAGCATAGGCCTCATCAACATCCCTCTTTCTTTAAAGACAAAGAGCACATAATTCAGCGCAGGCCAAAATCTTAGAGCATACTTCAAAACTAAAATATAAAAACTCGATTCTAATTCAACATTTCTAGAAACTGCAAACATAAGGCAAACTACCAACTTGGCTATAACTTGAATGAACGTATAAAACATAAACTTTTGTCAGCCAGGCTACAACTAAGCTACCCCTTGGGGTCATGAGCAATCTTGCCACTGTAGATTGTTCAAACCTATAAAGGGAACAGTGAAAGCCACAGTTGAAAACCTGTCTTTCCTTTATAGGCAAGACAGATTCACTGCGGCAACAGTACCCCCGTTGGAGTGCCGGGGGTTTTCAGTATAAATAGTATCCCCACTTTATGGAAATTTAGTGCTTTAAATTCCCACTGTCGCTGTCTTCCTCATTTACTCTTTCCTATTCCTGCTCTGTCCTTCACTCTGCTATACTATCTTCTTCTTCGCTAGATCAATGACCTACCTTTTTTCTTGAAAACTCTTCCTGGACAAGACTCCTTGTTTGTGTATGAGGTCTGTTGGATCAGCTTGGGAGTGTTGGACGCTTTCTGCCGGGTGGTCACTAGGGCTTCCTATGATTGTACTATTTAGCACTTTAGGCATTTTATATGTATGTATTTTGTTGATGATTTATAATGATGTTTGTATTCTATTTTGTTTTTGTAACCGGGGGTTCGCGTAGTTGAGGTCAACCCTCAGCCGTCCCCCGCGTGGGATGTCTTTATTGTAAAGTGACTGGCCGGTGGAGGGCATTCAATTTTCCCACTGGGGTTGTTTCAGCAGATCTTTTATGCGGATCGGGGGTTGTCCGGTCCTGATTTGGCTCGGAAGAGTCCGCTGGACCTAAAGCAACAATAAATCAATCAATCAATACAACTAAGCTGAGTGTCGAAAAGGTAACAGTCCGTGTTTTAGTCCAGTCCAAACATTTCTAGAAACTGCAAACATAAGGCAAACTACCAACTTGGCTATAACTTGAATAAACGTATAAAACATAAACTTTTGTCAGCCAGGCTACAACTAAGCTGAGTGTCGAAAAGGTAACAGTCCGTGTTTTAGTCCAGACGGGCATATCGTGCATTGTCCGTAAGTTCTAAATGTTCGTGACGTAATCATCGAGCCAACCCGGCTTCTTGCGGTCGCGCTGTGGGCGGACAGGCGTCGGCATTACGTCCGGCGTACGCGGCAGCCGTGGGGGGCTGCTGGGCGTCTCTGGCGGCGCATTGTGTGGGGGTCCTCAAGGGCAATTTCAGGCTGGCGTCTCGTTCGCCTCTCCTCTCTCGGTCGCCCGGGCGGCGTCTCGGTGGTGCGGCGCGGCTGATCAGCGTTGCCGTCTGGCACAGCTTCAGGCTGGAGAGCGACTCGAATGCGTGTCGGGCGCATGTGCACGCGATTTCGCTGGTACACACCGCCGTTTTCAGCTTCGACAACATACGAACGGTCGTCGTTTCTCTTCAGAACAGTCCCTTTTCCCCACCTTTGGCCCGGGGTGTGCTGGAAGAAGATGTTCTGCCCAGTGCTGATGGGCACCATATCTCTGGCTCGTCTGTTGTACGTCTTCTTCACAGTCTCTTGCCGCTGGTCGCGCATCTTCTTGGCGTCAGAAAACTGCTTCTTGCTGACTGGCTTGTTGGTGACTGCTGGCAATCGGGTTCTCGTGAACCGCCCAAACATCATCTGGGTCGGACTGAGGCAAGTGTCTTGGCGGGGCGTGTTGCGTAGCTCTAGAATAGCTTCGTATGCGTTGCTGTTGTCCTCCATACATTTCAGCATCAAATGTTTCATCGTCTTTACAGCTGCCTCAGCCTTCCCGTTCGACTGATGATGGCCAGGTGAGGACATTGTGTGCCGAATGCCCCACTCTTCAGTCATCTTCCTGAACTGCGAGGACGTATACTGTGGACCTCGATCGGATACGATTTCCACGGGAATGCCGTACTTGGCAAACTGGCCCTGCATCTTACTAATCACTTCGTCTGCAGTTGTGCTCTTCAGGTAGTCCACCTCAATGTATGAGGAGAAATAGTCCACAGTCAGCAAGTAAGAGCGGCCTTTCACTTCAAATAGATCAGTTCCTATTTTCAACCACGGACCACTGCCGTCCGCGTGCTGTCTCAAAGTCTCTTTCTGGTTTGCGGGTTTCATCGGCTGACAAGCTTTACAGTTGTCAGCGGTCTGCTTGATATCCTGGGCCATGCCGGGCCAGTATAGGAGCTCTCTCGCTCGCCTCATCATACTGTCGTAGCCCAGGTGCGCTGCGTGCAGTCTTTTTCTCATCTCACCTCTGAGCGACGATGGTATCAGTATGCGCTCGCCCTTGAGGATGATGCCATCTTGCTCGCTCAGCGTGTCGCGGACGTCGTAGTACATGCGGATGCAGCTCGGAACGTCAGTTTTCTTCTCCGGCCAGCCCTGCCTGATAAATCGCAACAGTCTCTGCAGGCCAGGATCATTGTTGGTCGCCATCTGGACCTCATCTCTCGTCTTGTCCTCAACGTCCGTGAGAGCATTGACGGCCAGCACGTGCACGTCGTCTCCAGGGTGAGGGAGGTAGGCACGGCTCAGCGTGTCGGCGATGTACAGCTGCGTGCCCTGCACGTATTGGAACTTGACGTCGTACCGGTACAGTCTCATCATGAGCGCCTGGATACGGCGTGACGCCTGGCTTAGCGGCTTCTTCAGGATGGTCTCCAGTGGCTTGTGATCGTTATGAACAGTCACTGGCCGTCCGTACGTGTACTGGTCGAAACGTTCAAACCCAAACACGAGTGCAAGTGTCTCTTTTTCGATCTGCGCCCACCTTTGTTCAGCAGAGGTCAGTGCTCTGGACGCAAACTCGATCGGGCGGCCATTTTGGAGGATGGCGGCACCCAGTCCGTTCATGCTGCTGTCCACTTGCAGCGTCAATTCCACATCGGGGTCGAAGTATGCTAGCACAGGCGCCTTCGTGATTTTCTGCTTGACCGTCTTCAGGGCCTCGTCACACTCCTTCGTCCAGTTCCACTCCTGGTCCTTCTGTGTGAGAGCCCGGATAGGCCCAAGGTCGCTCGCCAAGTTGGGCATGAACTTGGCAAGGTACTGAATCATGCCGCACAGTCTTCTCACGCCGTGCACATCAGTGGGTGGCGGCATGTCCAGAATTGCCGTCACTTTGGCGCGGTCGGGCTCAATGCCGGCCGCCGTCACCTTGTGTCCCATGAACACAATCTCGTTGCGTTTGATCACTGCTTTCTTTTTGTTCAGACGAATCTTCTGCACCTTGCATCTCTCTTGCAACCTCGCGAAGTTTCTGGCATGGTCTTTGTCCGCGACGTCTTTCGTGCTTCCTCGGTCAACGACCAGGATGTCGTCCGCCACACAAATGATACCATTCAGCCCTCTCAGGGCGTCGTTCAGGCGTTTCTGGAAGATTTCGCTGCTCACTGAAAGTCCGAATGGCAGTCTAGCCCAACGGTATCTTCCAAATGGTGTGATCATCGTGGTCAAAAAGCTCGACTCTTCATCGAGTCGGATATGCCAGAATGCTTCCTTCACGTCCAGCTTCGTGAACACTTTGGTATTGTTCAACAGTGGCAACACGTCATCGAGTGTTGGCATTTTGTAGTGTTCGCGCATCAGCGCCTCATTCAGTGGTTGCGGGTCAATGCATATTCTCAGTGTTCCATCAGACTCTTTCCTGGTCACTGCCATCTGGCTGACCCATGCAGTGGGCTCTTCCACAGGCACTAGCACGCCTCTGTCTACCAGCTGATCGATCTGCTGCCGCACTTCGTCTTGTATGGCGAAAGGAATGCGCCGACAAGGTAGCACTCTGGGCCTAGCGTCGGCCCGAAGCCTTAGTTTTGCTTCACCAAGGTCTCCAAGATCAATGTCAGTCTCTGTTCCTGATGACACCTTGCCGATGAAGGCGTGAGTATTGACAGTGATCAGTCCCAAGTCTTGCACGCTGTCTACGCCAAGCAGACAGGTAAAGTTGTCTTCCACCACCGTGAAACGCACTGGCGCACTGGAGAGGGTTTTGGGGTTCAAAACCTCGAGCACAGCCTCCCCCAATGGCCTCATTGTTGTGCCATTCCACATGGTCAACTTTAGCTCAGTAGGCTTCATCTGCTGTCTCTTCACATACTTGGCACAGATAATGTTCACGTCTGCCCCACTGTCCAAATTGAAACGCACATCGCAGTCATTCACGCGCATCAGCGCGGTCACTCTCCCTTTGTCTGCAGCAGTCATAGAGTCTACCACAGGCGTAGAATTCGCAATAGCATGTATCTCTTTTCTAGCGCTACTTCGGCATTTGGCTAGAAAGTGGTTGGGTTTGTGGCAACTCTTGCATACCTTCCCCCACGCAGGGCATTTAGTCTTTTGGGCTTCGTGTGATTGCCCACAATAGAAACAGTCTTGAATGAGTTGCGTTTGTTTTTTCTCCTCACGAATATCATTGTCATGTTTTCTTGGCCTGTGCTCAAAGTTTGCGTCGTGTCTGACAATTCTGTCAACTTGCGTCACAAATTTGGCTGCTTCTGCGTCAGCGAGTTCTTTTGCTTGTTTTGACGTCATTTCGAACGCACGACATACGTCAATCGCGCGATGAAGGTCTAGATTTTTCTCGCGTAGCAACAGTTCTTGCATTTTCCCCCTTGCGGTGAAAACAATTTTGTCACGTATCATACGGTCTTTCAATGCCCCAAAGTTGCAAAGATTTGCTTTTGAGCGCAGGTCCGTGAGGAATCAGATTCTCGTCGCTCAAGTCGAGCGCTGGAGGCAGTCTAAATCCGCTCGTAGCATCGGCCATTCTTGCTTCAAATGTACTCACAGGGAAGATCGTGGGTTCTAGTTCGCTGCCACCATGTTAACAAAAGACGCCAACTGCAGGTGTTGGGTAAATATAGGTTTTATTGAACCAAGAGTTCCAGACATGCGGCCATGCGCCGGTCCGTTATTCAGGGGAGAGCACTCCCAGACAAAACACATGTATAGTTATCGGCCTTGGATTACTAGCATAGGCCTAATCAACACTGAGCATGGTGTTGTTTTTACACTACAATGTCACTGATAGAATAAAGTATTAAAATGTATATAAAAATGTCAAACTGAGCATTGTGTTGTTGTGTGTACATTACAATGTCACTGATAGAATAAAGTATTACAATGTTTATAACAATGTACCACTGAGCATTGTGTTGTTGTGTGTACATTACAATGTCATTGATAGAATAAAGCAGGGATTAATCTTGAAAGTGACCATGATAGGTCGTTTGACCAGTTCACAGGAAAAACAATAGGTCATTTTGGAAAGCAATAAGTCATACAGTCTCATTCGATCGCTTATCAGTACAAATGGTACAAAATAACAACGCTAAGGCAACAACCGATTTTATATTCAGCCTTTCTAAATTGTTTAAATGACATGCTGATGAACACAGTTATAAGGAGAAATTCAATCCTTTTTAATTTGTCTGCTAAATAAATAATAAAATAAAAAAAATACATTAGTTTAAAATAACCCACAAACAAATACGTCATGTGTGACATCATTAGTACACCTACACAATCTGTGCCCTGCCAAAAGAGGGAGACAATCCAACAGTGCCAAAGTACATAAATATAAATAGATCCGTAAATTATTAGTTAGATAATAATAATAATAATAATAATAATAATAATAATAATAATAATAATAATAATAATGACATTACTAATAATATAATACTTTGCATCTTTAAATGCAAGGCCTAAACACCATGTTGTTAATGCTTTGAGCCGAAAGTTTAAGACCATGCAAACAGGAGTGACGTAATCTGGTAATCTGCATTTCGTGTCTCCAAATTTGCTACATGTATTATTCTCGGTTTCATTATCTATAGTAAAGTCTATTAGTCTTTGCAACTTACTACCCACGTTACCCCCGTTGGGGTGCCGGGGGTTTCAGTATAAATAGTATCCCCACTTTCTGGAAATTTAGTGCTTTAAATTCCCACTGTCGCTGTCTTTCTCATTTGCTCTTTCTCATTCCTGCTCTGTTCTATCAATCTGCTATACTATCGTCTTCTTCGCTAGCCCAGTCTCCTACCTTTTTTCTTGAAAACTCTTCCGGGATAAGACTCCTTGTTTGTGTATGAGGCCTGTTGGATCAGCTTGGGAATATTGGACGCTTTCTGCCAGGTGGTCACTAGGGCTTCCTATGATGTTATTATTTAGCAATGTAGGCATTTTATATGTATGTGTTTTGTTAATAATTTATAATGATGTTTGTATTTTATTTTGTTTTTGTAAACGGGGGTTCGATAAGTTGGAGTGAAGCCTCAGCCGTCCCCTGCGTGGGATGTCTTTATTGTAAAGTGACTGGCTGGTGGAGGGCATTCAGTTTTCCCACTAGGGTTGTTTCAGCAGATCTTTTATGCGGATTAGGAGATGTCCAGTCCTGATTTGGCTCGGAAGAGTCCGCTGGACCTAAAGCAACAATTATGTAATGTAATGCTACTTACTATCTGTACTAAAAGTATTTTTTTAAATCTTTTTTTGGGAGGCTTCTTCGAATTTAGTTTGAAAATTATAGTTTATTTTAGGGATCATCTTTTGATGAACCCGAGAGTACTAACATTGTCATCGTTGGCACGTTGCATGTCAGCAATGAAAACTATGGATCGGAAAAGTTTGTATTACACTGAAAGGGAAGATAATTTCTTTCCGGTAATGGTTGCGCTAAGTTTTATTGAGTTCGCAGTTTGTATAAAACTTTTAAAATGACAAATTTTCGCAAAGGTTGACCGCCCGATCGTAAAATCAATAGGTCACTTGACCAGCTGGCTGGCAAAACAATCGGTCATTTCAGACTGTTATGCGTCAATGACCGATGACCGACGCCAAGAATAAACCCTGATAAAGTATTAAAATGTATGTAACAATGTAAAACTAAGCATTGTGTTGTTATGTGTACATTACAATGTTACTGATAGATATATTAAAATGTTTATAACAATGTAAAACTGAGCATTGTGTTGTTGTGTGTACATTACAATGTCATTGATAGAATAAAGTATTAACATGTTTATAACAATGTAAAACTGAGCATTGTGTTGTTGTGTGTACATTACAATATCACTGATAGAATACAGTAATAAAATGTTTATAACAATGTCAAACTGAGCATTGTGTTGTTGTGTGTACATTACAATATCACTGATAGAATAAAGTAATAAAATGTTTATAACAATGTAAAACTGAGCCTTGTGTTGTGTGTACATTACAATGTCACTGATAGAATAAAGAAGAAATGAAGGGAGATGAAGTGGAGGTTACAGTGACAACTTTATAAACATGCATTCAGCAAACAAACAAAAGAAGCCACAAAATAACAAGTTCAATTTTTAAAATGTAAGATAAATGTAAAAGTCATATTAAAATAACACAAGTATTACAAATTTTTACTAATGCAAAGTTAGTTAATTTTTGAAGTCATACGAAACTAATTTAGTAAATGACAATCTGCCTTTGTAATCCCTTAAATTGTTTCGGTAACTCCTCATATCCCGAATGAATTCTTTGAATAATTTATAAGTAGCTGCTTGTTCTATTCACCTTTGATATAAAGAATTTTTCACACATTATTATATTTATAACAAGTTTTTAAAAACTTCTTTTGCGCCAGGTATCTTTTTATTAAACTATAGCGAATAAATTTATAACGGTATGGAGAGTTTTTCCCCTTAGCAAACGTTCGGTATTACTTCCCCTGTTCATATTGAGGTTGTGCCTTGTTTTGCAACGTTGAGTGCTGCATTGCTCTGTTATGGAGGACGAAGACAGTCCAGTGCTGTTTGAGGTGAAGCTGGAGATTGACATTGCTGAGGAACCAGTGGTAGACTGGATGAGATTGCAAGCGTGGCATGCGCAAGGTGAGTTGGCTCTGATGACGAAACATTCATTGAACATGGAAACTGACATTTTACAACTACAGCCAATACAGGACAGTTCAGATCAACATCGTGGTATCAACCTGTACAGAAAAATATAATTTCCACGCCAGTCAAAATGAAAGCTTTGTCATTCTCCTATTTACTGTTATGTTAATTGAATGGTTCATTGCTTATTTTTTTCGTTGTTTAAAATGTATTTTACTACAATGTAAATTGTTGTGTTTTTTTTTTCATTGGAGATGTCACGAAGTGGTGGCAAATGTTAACATCAGCGCTCCTTGATGAATGGTACCATAGAAAAGGATTAAAATAAGTGTCAGGTTTAGAACATCCACACCCTAACACCAACAAAATTGTTTTTTTCCTGACCTTTTGTGTGGACTGTGCAGTGAATGCTGGGTGCTAATCTTAACTATGACAACGTTGTTTCTGTAGGATTTGTTTAATTGGAAATAGTGAAATAGACCAGTTCCTTGTTCATCCTTGATTGCACTTTGGAGGTTTATTTGCTGTATCATTTGTAATATTTAGGTGAGAGAAAAAGATTTACATTTTTATGTGATCGGTTTTTAAGTTCATCATTATGCTTGCTGTCAGGAACTTTTCACGTGAAAGCTGTTATTTTGTTTAGAAATTGCAGGAAGAGAAAGCCATCATGTTTCTGACAGCAGCAGTGAACAGATTGTCAGACGTACCACTAATGTGACTGGCAGTGAGTTCAACATAAAGGAAGAATCAGAAAGCAAGATAACACCTGACAGTGACATGATGGAGCCACATATCCCACTGTTGTGTAAAGTGAAGACAGAACCTGACTGTGATACTAAGGGAAATGGTAAGTATATTAGCCTATTATAGTCTGGGCTCCCTTTTCGTAGTGAATCTAAGGAGTAAAATCACTTTCATTTTATAATTTTAAGGAATTTTTTCCTACTCCTTGATAAGCATTTTAAGGAGTTGGAAAACCGATGGAAAAATACCATGATTGATGGTTTCATAGTGAAACAAGGGAAGTAACCATGACAGATGATGAATCACAAATGTTCTTCACATTAAACCATGATGTCACTCCCTAAAGTACATGCTACACGAGCGTCAAATCTACTGGACTTTACGCGAATCAGAGCATTTTTCGACTTTGAAGTCAGAATTTCATTTTGACTTGAATCGCGCAGTGCCACACGAAAGTCGCGCATCGAGTCAAACTTGAAGGTTATTGGTCTTGAAGTTTTGCTGTACGTGTGTTGTGATCACATGATTCGTATTCTGGTTCTCATTGGCCAAAAGGTCCGAATCACACAATCGAGACTCGCGGAATTAGAACATGTTGAAAGTCGGCAATCGGAGCCAATTCAAAGAATCTGGATTCGCGATTGACAGGGTGCCACATGACAATCACGGGATTTTGTCGTGATTTCATGAATTGGATTCAAGATTTGACGCTCGTGTGGCATGACCATAAGCCTAGCAAGATGATTTAGGAACTTTGTGATTGGTTGATAGTGCAAAAGGTAAACCAATGAACATTGAGCTAATTTTTCAGTCAACCAATGAACATTGAGCTAATTTTTCAGTCGCGTGGCCATGTTAATTTTAGAAACAATTATGCGTTCACGATTTTCTCACTTTGTAGATTGTTTTTTCAGGTGTGTTTTCAGAGCCAATTGTAAAATTTAAGACATACTTCTCACGCGTGTTCAGCGTAATTTTGAAGGACTGAGGTGTGATTTCGCCTAGTGTCAGCATAATTGGGAGCCTGATAGTAATGCTTGTTATGTTTAAAAAACACTATATTGTTATTGTAGCTGAAATGCTTTAGTTTTGCTTCTCTAGATATCTCTTAAGTATATTACAGGATGTGAGCTAAATAACTTCCCTTATGTGCCAGTGAACTAATGTTTAATTCCACAAGTGTCAAGAACTTTTTTTCATTGAAGTGAACGCTTTAATCAGAGTTTGTAAATGTGCCTTATTATTAACTGGTACAGCATTATTGAAGGGAGGGAGGAAACAAAAATACCAGGAGAAAACACTTGGTGACCTGAAAAGTCTTGTATCTAAGTCATAATAAATTCATCCTCTGCAGGGTTTGCACTCTCCAACGTTGGCATAGAAAACCAGAGTCCTAACCAACAGTGCTACTGCTATCACCAATTTGCTGATTTCTTTGTTACAGAAAGCACTGACCCATTGGAAACAAAGATGGTGTGGGTGAAGCCCGAGAGGTACATAAATTTACTTCCAATGGAGTCTGAGGTAATAATATTACTTGACGTGTTTTTTACAAATCTTTAACACAATAACTATCCAATAATAATAATAATAAAAATAATGGATGCTATTTACAGTTATACCTTTGGTCACGAACGCCCCAGATAGCGAACAGTTTGGGTTACAAACAACAACTTTTTTATATTTTTGTCTCGCGTAAGGAACAGTGGGTTACGAAGGACAAATTTCCCTTGATAGTGTCTTGGTGCAGAAAGATTCCGAGGGGGCTGACAAGAAACAGTGACAAGAAACTCCTTAAACTAATGATTCACAATAGGAAAGAAAATGACAAATTTCCCATAATGGTTTTCTTGGTAAGAAAGATAGACAAAATCTTTTATTAATTTTCCATTAATTGATTTGGTCTGTTTTCTTTCTTCGTATGTAATACAAGTGCACATATTCTTTGCCTTTTGTCAGGTAAATGGATGGATGCAAATAAAAAAAAAAACGATTCTTTTGTCTTCAAACGGATTGTCTCTATTTAATTGATTTCAATGTTTCGGATTACGAAAGTTTCCAGAACTTGGTTTATAACCCGAAGTACCACTGCAGTTTATGAACGTTTCCAGAACTTGGTTTTTTAATCGAGGTATTACTGTAGGTTAGGAACGTTTCCAGAATTTGGTTTGTTACCTGAGGTACCACTGTAGGTACTGTTCCCCAAATCATTCATCAGCTTGGCGATCTGTACCAACATACACACTGACATGTTTCACCCAGTGTGGTACACACAACATACACACTGACATGTTTCACCCAGTGTGGCACACACGGCATACACACTAACATTTTTCAACCAGTGTCACACACACAACATAAACATTGACATCGTTTTCCCCATGTGGCACACACAACAAACACATCTATCATTCAAACATGTGGTGTGAAGGTAGGGAGATCTCTATTAGAAAACGGAAATGAAATCAAATTTTAGTTTTGACATTTTCATTGTGACTGCCTTGGATACCATTATAATTATAATTTATTGAAGGAAGGGAAAAAACCGGAGTACCGAGAGAAAACCTTTGGTGACCTCAATAGTCTCCTACCTCAGTCACATAAGTTTACTCCTTGTTCTGGTTGTTATTGCGAAGTAATATATCCTCGTAATTTTAGGACTGAAGTAGGCTTATTTTAAACATCATGAAATTCAACACACAGTTGTTCTAGACCGAGCTCTGAGTAAAAAAGATTGTATTACTTTTGACCCCTGACCTAGCAGACAACCCCATTAGCTTGGCGACACTTATCCATCCAAATACAGCTAAACACTAATATCCTTTTGGTTACAGAGCTGAGAATTAGCGTTCCATTCTCTGTGTGAGTAAAGGCTGGGCTGGATTTTCCCCCGTTCCACTCGCAAACTTGTTTTTTCCAACCTAGTTCCAGTCATTTGCCCAAAAAGGCAATCACCGAAGTCGAACGAAGCTCTCCGATGTGTTACGAAATGATGCTTGCATGACTACAACTAGTTGACATTAAAAATGATCGCTGTTGCTTCTAATTCTGTTCAATTTACACAGATTAGCATTTTGCAACGGTATACTTTGTTATTATCAAACATATTTAATACTTGCGTTCCTTGATTTGCATTTTCTTAGATCTCAGATGTAGGCTAATAATAGCATTCCCAATTTCCTGCCTAGAACCAAGTAGACACTGTTATACAGTATACATTTGCTTAATCTACATTATATATTAGAAGTCAGTCTTCGCGCAGCGAAGAAGCTCACTAGCTGAGTATAATTATTAGACCTGTATTGTTTGTTTTATACATAAATAAATATATAAACTATATCTATTCTAATTTAATAATATTTGGGCCTTTACTTTATAATATTTGAATCTTTAAATTTCCGGAGAAGGACGAGTAGGCTAAGCAAATTTTTGTTTTATAACTCGAGATCAGAGTTAAATTAATAGTAAGTTAGTTATCCATTGCTTACAGGGTCCAGTGGACTGCAAAGAGCCGAATCAGGACCACAAAATCAAGACAACTCGAGATCAGAGTTAAATAGCTAATTAGTTATTCATTGCTTACAGGGTCCAGCGAACTGCAAAGAGCCGAATCAGGACCACAAAATCAAGACCACAACTTTGCTAGTTTTGTTTGTTTGTTATTATTATTATTATTATTATTATTATTATTATTATTATTATTATTATTATTATTATTATTATTATTATTATTATTATTATTCCTACTTTAAAAAAGAAAGAAAAGAATAGTGTGCTGCTGTGCGTGCTCAATGGTGTAAATATGGTCAGTGACGTTTTGTTTGTTTTTGCTGAAGTTGGGTGTAACCCGAAATATTCAGATGGTATTACTGGTTATTTTTTCTTATAGTATTACCAAAGTTTTCAGATGATTTATGGAAATTTCCGCCTGCCATGCAACGTTTTTTTAATACATGTTTCTCATTAAAATACATATCATTGAAATACATATAACAAATTTACTGTATCAGTTAAAAAGAATATTAGTTAAATAAATAATTGCTTGTGCTTGCAATAAAAATGTCACTGTTTTTTTTAGACCATTATAAACTTGCTTTGCCTTTTGCTGAAGGGACATCAACGTATCCATAGCGCTTTGAAGTTTTGTCATGGTTTTATTATTGATAGAGATGTGAAATCGTTGTATGTGTGCATTATGTGTTATGTATTACTTTTACTCTGTATTACTAATTGTGACAGTATATTAATCATCATAAAATAATAGTAATACTAACTGCTTCAAAATGTGAATCTCGACTTGACTTACAGCTTGAAGCTGTGCAGATCAAAATAGAATTTTTTTAAGCAAGGATCTTTCACCACAGGCTCTGAAGTCTTTTCTTTCGTTTTTTTTAAACTCGTGGGCCTCTTACATACGTACATAGTATAGTATGTAATTGAGGCCTAGGAAAGACAAGACTTCCCTGCCTATGGTTTCACGTAGTCCTGCCAGCATTCGTTTGTAAAACATCGGATACCTTCGCTCAACTCGGAGAGCTTCGTTCGACTTCTTCGGTAATTGCCTTTTTCGGCAAATGACTGGAACTAGGTTGGAAAAAAACAAGTTCGCGTCCCGCTCTGTCAGAAATGATAAAATCAGCACACTGTGCTACACTTTCATCCTATCCTAATCCTGTCCCGTAACTCGGAGGTCGTAGGGGCACCCCAGATGATCGTTTAACCATCATACTCCATCTTTCCCTGTCCTCAGCAACCCTGATAGTTTTGCTCAGTGTCAAACCAGTCCATTCTCGAATGTTGTCCTCCCACCTCTTTTTCGGTCTCCCTCTTCTACCTCCTTGCACTGTGCCTTGCAGGATGATCTTTGCAAGACCTGATGATCTGGTGACGTGGCACATGGCAATTTTGCTTTAGTGTATGCAAGTGTTAAAACATGTTGACCTAAACGTACGAGATTTGACAGAAAACATAAGCATAAGCTGCATTAGAAAATGAGACCAAAAAATGTATGTGTGTGTATATTTCAAAGTATGTTTCTTTCTCTCAATTTAGGATATTTGTGTTTTTCCCCAAAACAGTCTTTTCATCTAGTGAGTTCAACAAGCAAGGCAGAGTATGCATACTTTCTGTCATAGTTAAAAATAATTAATAATCTAAAACAATATTTGGATAAATACATGTAGATAAATATGTACAAACAGAAAATATTATTAAATAAATACAAATACATATGCATGTAAATGTATACAATAATTATTAAAATATACAATCTATGTAAACTAACAGAATATTGTGCAAGCAGGAAAGCAATGGAGGGGGGAGGGGGAGAGAACAAGTTGTGCAATTTAAAATGAAATGAAAACAATACTCAAACAAAGATACAAAAACAGTGTTGGCTGCATGTGAATGCATAAAATAAATGCTCCTACCAGAACTTGTTTGTCTGTCCCTTGCCAAACTTGTAAGTATTTAGTATTTAATTATTTAAAAATCGTTCCTGAAAAAATCCTCTGGCAGTACTGTCAGTAGTATAACTTTTAGCTGATATTTGAACAAATGCAGCCATTTAAATAAGTGATTGCTGTTGGTTGGTTCACACTAGTCAAGGACATCGGTCTTTAAACTGAAACTGAATTAAAACAACACACTTTTAATCATCACTATAAAAAATCTGTCACAATTAGTCATTTCATTTTCTTATATTTTTCAATGCACAAAAATGAACAATTATATTATTAATTTATGTTGTATAATACTATAGAACCATTCTGCCATCAACACACAACATGCATGTATGCCATATTAATAAAGCACAGTAATTATTTGTCGTATAATACCCAGTCGAGTCAACAACTACATGCGATCGAATGTAGAGCCTAACGCAGGGCTCGTTTCGTACAAGTAGGCACTACTCGCTGTGCCATGGATGTTAAAGTCACGAGCAATGGATGATTCAGCATGTGCGTGCATGGGTTTGTTGACTAGCAAATATATATTTGCCATTTTGTACAGTTCATCTGTTTTATGACTTTATCTTCTATCCTTTTATTGTGATTTGCTGTCAGCTTGTTCACACATGTTCACTTGTTTTATATGTGCTTTTCTGTGGTGCTGCAGCGTTGACCAAATGCATTCCTTGTTTATTATTCACTTGGCAATAAATTATCTTGAATCTTGAATAGCTTACAGTGTTAACAACTTAAAAAGCACTGTGAAATGCAAGTGATTGCAGAAATTGAAGTCAAACTTCACCAAAAATGTGTTCTTACCATTCACAGTAACAGAGAAACAGTACCACAAACAAGCACACCACACCACATTATATTTCACTTTTCTTCTTAAATACCACAACAGTCAAAAAAAAAAAAACAAACTTTTAGTCAGTGCTTCAAACAGTGTAGAAACATAGTTTTTAAAAACGATGGTCAGAAATATGCAATTCTTCTGAATAAAATAGAAAAACAGATGAAAATATTCCAAGCACACCATCAGAAATGAGCAAGTTAACACTGACAAAGAGGAGCGTGCTAAAACAAAAGGTAAGGAAAGGCTGGGGTCAGTGATAACAGCAGAAGGCTTAGCAAGTCAGATTTCATGCTGGAAGAAAACTCAAGGATCAGAAACAGAGGGTACAGTTTCAGCTGAGAACACATTGTTGCTGTGATAATGGTATAATACTCCCGTTTGGGTGCCGGGGGTTTCAGTATAAATTGTATCCCCACTTTCTGGAAATTTAGTGCTTTAAATTCCCACTGTCACTGTCTTTCACATTTGTTCTTTATCATTCCTGCTCTGTTCTATCAATATGCTATACTATCTTCTTCTTCGCTAGACCATTCACCTTCTTTTTTTCTTGAAAACTCTTCCGGGACAAAACTCCTTATTTGTGTGTGAGATCTGTTGAATCAGCTTGGAAATATTGGACGCTTTCTGCCAGATGGTCATATATGTATGTATTTAGTTGATAATTTCTAATGATGTTTGTATTCTATTTTGTTTTTGTAAACGGGGGGTTCAATAAATTAGAGTATAGCATCAGCGTCCCCTGCGTGGGATGTCTTTATTGTAAAGTGACGGGCTGGTGGAGTGCCTTCAGTTTTACTACTAGGGTTGTTTCAGGAGAACTTTTATGCGGAACAGGGGTTGTCTGATCCTGATTTGGCTCGGAAGAGTCCACTGGACCTGAAGCAATATTAATGTAATGTGATGTAATGTAATGGTATAATAATAATGATCGATTATATTAATACAAAACATACTAAAGATTAGTTAGTCATTGTTTAAGGGTCCAGCGAACTGCAATGAGCCGATTCAGGACCACTTTGATGATGATGATGATGATGATGATGATGATGATGATGATGATGATGATGATGATGATGATGATGATGATGATTATGACATCATACTTGTGCTTATTATATAGGTTAGATCAAAGTACAGGTTATGCTTTAATAAGTTACAAGTTTAAAATGCATTTGGATGATGTCTCATAATTCAGGGATTGTAAATGTTTAGCACTTTTGTGACTAGTATGACTTCAGTCTCATTTTCTTAATGATGAAATCACTGTCGCTGTCTTCCTCATTTGCTCTTTCCCATTCCTGCTCTGTCCTATCACTCTGCTATACTATCTTCTTCTTCGCTAGATCAATGACCTACCTTTTTTTCTTGAAAACTCTTCCTGGACAAGACTCCTTGTTTGTGTATGAGGTCTGTTGGATCAGCTTGGGAGTATTGGACGCTTTCTGCCGGGTGGTCACTAGGGCTTCCTATGATGTTATTATTTAGCAATATAGGCATTTTATATGTATGTGTTTTGTTGATAATGTATAATGATGTTTGTATTCTATTTTGTTTTTGTAACCGGGGGTTCGATTAGTTGGGGTAAAGCCTCAGCCATCCCCTGCGTGGGATGTCTTTATTGTAAAGTGACTGGCCGGTGGAGGGCATTCAGTTTTCCCACTAGGGTTGTTTCAGCAGATCTTTTATGCGGATCAGGGGTTGTCCGGTCCTGATTTGGCTCGGAAGAGTCCGCTGGACCTAAAGCAACAATCAATCAATCAGTGATGAAATAGGAATCATCAGGCAATTAACTGCCCTCCCTCCTCCCCCCACTACCCTTCTCACTGTCTTCCTCCCCTTGCCATTCCCCATCCCCCTTCCTTATATACATCTGTCAACACTTTATGGCATCAACACGGACTTCAAAGTCCAAGGCCAATCCCTCAATACAATACATAGCTTCAAATATTTAGGAGCCATTGTATCTTTCTATATGCTTGCGAAACATGGACCCTCACTGCAGATCTACAACAAAGAATACAAAGCATGAAGATGAGGTGCTACAGAAGACTTCTGGGCACTTCCTATACCCAGCACATCACTAACAACGAAGTCCCACAGACCATCACACAAGCCATTGGACATCACGATGACCTGCTCACAGTGGTGAAGAAACGGAAACTCGGATGGTATGGCCACGTCACCACATCCTCAGGCCTTGCAAAGACCATCCATCAAGGCACAGTGCAAGTAGGTAGAAGAAGAGGGAGATCGAAAAAGAAGTGGGAAAACAACATTCGAGAATGGACTGGCTTGACACTGAACAAAGCCATGAGAGTTGCTGAGGACACAGAAAGATGGAGTATGCTGGTTAAACGATCATCTGTGGTGCCCCAACGACCTCAGAGTTACAGCTTAGGATAGGATAGGAACACTTTATAGTTAGTGTTTATCGTAAATCTTGTTTTTTTTTTTTCAGATTTCAGATGCATGTGCTACACAACTGCTTGCTGTCAACTCAACACCACAGTCATTATTGGTCAAGTTCTCTTCTGCCTCAGTCATTCCCGACAGTGAAGTCAGTCTCACAGATCAGGAGTGTAAAACAAAGACAGAGCAGCAACAAAAGACCTATGGACAAAACAGTAATGTGTGTAACGTTTGTACTAAAGCTTTCACAGAGGCTGGCAGTTTGAAGTTACATAAGCTTATACATACAGGAGAGAGGAATCTTGTGTGTCATGTTTGTAATAAAGCTTTCACTCAGGCTGACAGTTTGAAAAGGCATAATCATACTCATACAAGAGATAAATATCATGAGTGTGATGTTTGTAATAAAGCTTTCACTCAGGCCAGCAGTTTGGAAAGGCATAAGCTTATACATACAGGGGAGAAGAATCATGTGTGTGATGTTTGTAATAAAGCTTTCTCTCGGGCTAGTGTTTTGAAGGAACATAAGCTTGTACATACAGGAGAAAAGAATCATGTGTGTGATGTTTGCAATAAAGCTTTCACTAAGGCTAGCAATTTGGAAAGGCATAAGCTTTTACATACAGGGGAGAAGAATCATGTGTGTGATGTTTGCAATAAAGCTTTCACTGAGGCTGGCAGTTTGAAGGTGCATAAACTTATACACACAAGAAAGAAGAATCATGTGTGTGATGTTTGTAATAAAGCTTTCACTGAGGCTGGCAGTTTGAAGGTACATAAACTTATACACACAAGAAAGAAGAATCATGTGTGTGATGTTTGTAATAAAGCGTTCACTCGGGCTCACAGTTTGAAAATACACAAGCGTATACACACAGGAGAGAAGAGTCATGTGTGTGATATTTGTAATAAAACATTCACTGAGGCTGGCAGTTTGAAGTTACATAAACTTATACACACAGGAGAGAAGAATCATGAGTGTGAGGTTTGTAATAAAGCTTTCACTCGGGCTCACAATTTGAAGGTACACAAGTGTATACATACTGGAGAGAAGAATTATGTATGTGATGTTTGTAATAAAGCTTTCATTCAGAGAGGAAATTTCAACTTACATAAGCTTATACATACAGGAAAGAAAAATCATGTGTGTGATGTTTGTAATAAAGCTTTCACTTGGCCTGGAGATTTAAAGGTACATAAGCTTGTACATACAGGAGAGAAGAATCATGTGTGTAATGTTTGTAATAAAGCTTTCACTCAGGCTGGCCATTTGAAGGAACATAAGCTGATACATACAGGAGAGAAAAATCATGTGTGTGATGTTTGTAATAAAGCTTTCACTAAGGCTGGCAGTTTGAAGAAACATAAGCTTATACATACAGGAGAGAAGAATCATGTGTGTAATGTTTGTAATAAAGCTTTCACTAAGGCTTGCAATTTGAAGTTACATAACCTTATACATTTCAGGAGAGGAGAATCATGTGTGTGATGTTTGTAATACAGATTTCACTAAGGTTTGAATTTGAAGGTACATAAGCTTATACATACAGGAGAGAAGAATAATGTGTGTGATGTTTGTAATAAAGCTTTCACTGTCTGGCTGTTTGAGTTTACATAAGCTTATACATACAGGAGAGAAGAATCATGTGTGTAAAGTTGTAATAAAACTTTTACTCAGGCTGGCCATATGATAGAACATATGTTTATACATACAGGAGAGAAAAGTAATGCGTGTGAGGTTTGTAATAAAGCTTTCACTTCGGTTAGTGATTTCAAGAACACAAGTTGACACATTCTGGACACAAGCATTCATGTGTTTGACGTTTGTAAGAAAATCTTTTTTCAGATTGAAAGTTGAAGAGACATACACTTACATGTTGTGTACATGCTGTGTTATACAGCACTTTGTTTTGTGTACAAGCTGTGTAATGCAGCAATCTGTTGTTGTGTATAGGCTGTGTAATGCAGCACTGTGTAGTTGTCTACAGGATGTGCAATACAGCACTCTGATGATGTGTACAGCCTGTGCAATACATCACTCTGTTGCTGTGTACAGGTTGTGTAATACAGCACTTGTTTGTTGTGTACAGGCTGTGCAGTACCACACTCTGTTGTTGTGTATAGGCTGTGCAATACAGCACTCTGTTGTTGTGTAATACACACTAACTTTCACCCAACCATCAAATACACACTAACTTTTATCCAACTATCAAAATAAATTATCGATCTTTCACCCAACTATTAAATACAAACTTACAAAATGGAAGTGGAAGTGTGTGTCTAATTTATTTGATGTTCACTCTTTGCTGCCTCTCGCCCGACGGACTCGCCTCCCATGCTGACGTGGGTGCCGGAGTTTATCAACTGCACAAATACATAGCCGTAAAAGTGTGTCCTAGCCAGCCATTGGTGTGCCGCTTAGTGCTACTGTTGTCCACAACTAAGTTTATAATAACCAGTCCTTGGGTTGCATTTAAAACCGCAGTGGGTCTATTTGCCCCTTACCCGATTTTTGGCAGTAACTGAATAGATGTGTCTGCTGTTGTGATATGTTGTGATTGCACCATGGACACCTATGTACACTGTCTCTCTCTCTCTCTCTCTCTCTCTCTCTCTCTCTCTCTCTCTCTCTCTCTCTCTCTCTCTCTCTCTCTGACTGAATATTAAAGAAAGTGAGTGTCAATGATACGTGGAACGACTTTAAGATTAGGCTACCCCTATAGAGCTTTGCCAACAGCAGATGTTTTTGATTATAATTAAAATGTGACTCTTGAATACTACAATTACATTTCCATATTTTAAAGCTGTCATTTTCTGCATAGATAATTTTATGATAACAAAACCTGTAACTAAAAAGCTGCAGCAAAACATTTTTAAATGCAAATTACCATCATTGCAGCAAACGGAGAACTTTTAACAAAAATAAATTTACTACTTCAAAAAAGATACAGAATCATAAGAATTTAAATAGCTGTGGGGTGTTTTTTGAATTTGCGATCGGTTTCATCCTATTTTGATCTTTCCAACGATGTCTTTATGACTACCCATTTAGCACATAATAAATTGCACTCAATGTCGTCTAAGCATTCGGAGCAAAACCTTCTCTGATTAGCTGAAGCGCGTAAAGAGGAACTAGGCTTTATGCATTTGTACTACATTCGAGCTCTTTAAGCTCATAGATAGGGCACTTGGAATTGATAAATAATAATAATAATAATTACGGTATTTATAATGCTCTTATCTTATAATAATTATAACTCAAAGTACACACTCACAACTCACGCCCGCATGTGCACGCTTTTAAATAACGAGTCACATATGATGTAAACTGGAAGTTACATTCTCATGCAGATACTCATAACACGTACAGACAAGACATGATTAACAAAATGAACTACCAGTGAGGTGTGTGGTGTCGGAGTGCTAGAACTGCTGATAAAGGTTAGTTCTGAGGCGGACTGGAGGGAGAAGAGTTTTTGAGAGAGACTGCATGGGAGAGTGTTCCAGATGGATGGGCCGTAGACTGAGAAGGGGAGGGGCCTGAAAGTGCTGAGTTGGGAGCTAGGGATGCAGAGAGGGTCGATGGCACCGAGAGGGTGAAGTAAGTTGGAGAGAGAGAGGAGCAGAGTCGTTAATAGATTTGTAGCAGAGAGACAGTCTTGTATTTTAATCCTTGCACCGTTATGGCTGCTGTGCTAGCCACTCTGAGAATTTATTATACATTTTATATATTTTTGCAAATATGTTTTGAAAACTGAGGACGATAAGAAATGCACTAACTGAATAATGCCTTATCAATTTTGGCTAACTGGCAGAATGCTGCTTTCTGCTGGCCAGCCTTGCTATTGCCAGTTCGGGAGTAGCAGCCCTGTAGACGTGGGATCATCAAGGCTGCCCCGCAAAGCCTCATTTTTTGTTACCTTTAGTGTTACCTTTAGTGTTACCTTCAGTGTTACCTTTAGTGTTACCTTTAGAGTTGTTTCAGCAGATGTTTTATACGGATCAGAGGTGAGTCCTTGTTTAACGACGTTGTGGTCCTCAGTTGGCTCTTTGCAGTCGACTTACAATGTCTTTCAACCAAGTTGTGGTCCTGATTCGGCTCTTTGCAGTTTGCTGGACCCTATAAACAATGACTAACTAACTAATTACCAACTTTGTTATTGTGTACAGACTGTATAATACAGCACTTTGTTGTTGTGTACAGTCTGTATAGTACAGCACTTTGTTGTTGTGTACAGGCTGTTCCATTGCATGTTTACAACAGCTAAAAGAATATTATGTAAATAAAGTATTAAAATGTTTACAAAAATGAAAAACTGAGCATTGTGTTGTTGTTTTTAAATTAAAAGTTCACTGATAGAACGAAGAAGGAATGAAGGGAGATGAAGTAGAGGTTACAGGAACAAGTTTATAAACCTGCATTCAGCAAACAACAAATAGAAGCCACAAAATAATAAGTACAATTTTAAAAATATAAAATAAATGTAAAAGTCTTATACAAATAAAAAATATAACACAAATGTAAAAGTCTTATCAAAATAAAAATATAACATAAATGTAAAAGTCTTATCAAAATAAAAATATAACATAAATGTAAAAGTCTTATTAAAAAAATATAACATAAATGTAAAAGTCTTATCAAAATAAAAATGTAACATAAATGTAAAAGTCTTATAAAAAAATAAAAAATATAACACAAATGTAAAAGTCTTATCAAAATAAAAATATAACATAAATGTAAAAGTCTTATAAAAATATAACATAAATGTAAAAGTCTTATCAAAATAAAAAACAAGTGTTCCAAATTGTTACTAATGCTAAGTTAGTTAACCTTTGGAGACATACGAAACTAATAATTTAGTAAATACAATCTGGCTTTTTCATCCTCCTCCTATCCCAAATTAAGTATTTGAAATAATGTATAAATAGCTGCTTGTTCTATTCACTTTGGTATGAAGAATTTTTCATTGGTAAGCATTATTATATTTAAAATAAGATTTTAAAAACTTATTTTGCGCCAGGCGTCTCTCTACTAAAACATTAGCGAATAAATTTATGACGGCATGGAGAGTTTTTCCCTTAGCAAACTTTCGGTATTACTTCCCCTCTTCATGTTGAAGTTGTGCAGTTGTTTTGCAACGTTGAGTGCTGCATTGCTCTGTTATGGAGGACGAAGACAGTCCGGTGCTGTTTGAGGTGAAGCTGGAGATTGACATTGCTGAGGAACCAGTGGTAGACTGGATGAGATTGCAAGCGTGGCATGCGCAAGGTGAGTCTTGCTCCGGCGATGAAACATTCGTCATTGAACATGGAAACTGACATTTTACAACTACAGCCAATGCAGGACAGTTATTAGTTAAGATCAACATCGTGGTATCAACCTGTACAGAAAAATATAATTTCAACGCCAGTCAAAATGAAAGCTTTGTCATTCTCCTATTACTGTTATGTTAATTGAATGGTTCATCGTTTATTTTTTCTTTGTTTAAAATGTATTTTACTACAATGTATATTGTTGTTTTTTTTCATTTGAGATGTCACAAAGTGGTGGCAAATGTTAACATCAGCGCTCCTTGAAGAATGGTGTCACAGAAAAGGATTAAAATAAGTGTCAGGTTTAGAACATCCACACCCTAACACCAACAAATTAGTTTTTTTTCCTGACCTTTTGTAGGGACTGTGCAGTGAATGCTGGGTGCTGATCTTAACTATGGCAACACTGTTTCTGTAGGATTTGTTTAATTGGAAATAGTAAAATAGACCAGTTCTTTGTTCATCCTTGATTGCACTTTGGAGGTTTATTTACTATGTCATCTGTAATATTTAGGTGAGAGGAATTTCTCAGGAAAAGATTTACATTTTTATGTGATCGGTTTTTAAGTTCATCATTATGCTTGCTGTCAGGAACTTTTGACGTGAAAGCTGTTGTTTTGTTTAGAAATTGCAGGAAGAGAACGCCATCATATTTCTCACAGCAGCAGTGAACAGATTGTCAGAGGTACCATTAATATGACTGGCAGTGATTTCAACATAAAGGAAGAATCAGAAAGCAAGACAGCACCTGACAGTGACATGATGGAGCCACATATACCACTGGTGTGTAAAGTGAAGACAGAACCTGACTGTGATACTGAGGGATATGGTAAGTATATTAGTGTATTATAGTCTGGGTTCCCTTTTTGTAGTGAATCTAAGGAGTGAAATCACTTTCATTTTATAATTTTAAGGTGGTTTTTTTCCACTCCTTGTTAAGCATTTTAAGGGGTGGGAAAACCAGTGGAAAAACGCCATGATTGATGGTTTAGTTGTGAAACAAGGGAAGTAACCACCATATATGATGCATCACAAATCTACGTTACATTAAACTATGATGTCACTTCATAAGCCTAGCGAGATGATTTAGGAACCTTGTGATTGGTAGATAGTGCAAAAGGTAAACCAATAAACATCGAGCTAATTTTTCAGAAATTATTATGCGTTCTTGATCTTCTCCCACTAGAGATTGTTTTTTCAGGTGTGTTTTCAGCGCCAATTGCAAAATTTAAGACGTACTTCTCACGTGTCTACTGCGTAAATTTGAAGGATTAATAGTGTGATTTCGCCCAATGTCCTGATTGTAATGCTTGTTATGTTTAGAAAAAAAACTATTGTTATTGTAGCTGAAATGCTTTACAGTTTTGTTTCTCTAGATATCTCTTAAGTATATTACAGGATGTGCCTTATTATTAACTGGGACACCATTATTGAAGGGAGGGAGGAAACCAAAATACCAGGAGAAAATATTTGGTGACCTGAACCTGAACAGTCTTGTATCTAAGTCATATAAAGTAGGTACCGGCAGCCTCTTATTACGCTATGCGGGAAAGGTCTAGATGTGGTGAAAATGGCATATTTTGAATTAATTTTTGTGTTGCGATTTAATTCAATTTTTGTAAAAAAAAACTGTGAATAAGAAAGAATAAAACCCGAACGTTTTACTTATCTACTTTTTGTGTGTTCTTGTTGATGGGTTGTGTTGAGGGAGAAGGGAGAACGATCGCAATCGGCAGCGAAAAGCTGCTCCGCACATCGCCATTTTCAACCTGCCAGTGAAGGCAGCGCGAGCGACAAACACACATACCTCACGAAACGTCTGCTCGCAGGCTGTATAGTTGATTCATAATATGCAAATTAGGTCAGGTTAAAAGACGAAAAGCCAACGATTCGTTTGTTTTAGTCGTTATTTTTTTTTCTCGTTGAAATTCACAGTCAAAGTTTAGGAACGACTTCAACTGCAAATATCTTTTAATCGGGTGGAAAAAATGCCAACATTATTATACGCGGCGGAAAGCTGGGTTTTCGACCTTTTCAATGGTGTACGCAACTTAGTCACATGATCGACGGGCAGTTGACGCGAGCCAGTAAAAGACGAGTACCCATTTAAGCGTGCTTTGTGGTTGACCCGAACTGTCATGGCGGACGATCTGAAAATGTCAGCTTCTAACGATGTGTGTTTGTCGCCATTTCTTCGCGAAATCGGATAATCAATTGGTAAGTACACTTGATAATTACAGATGGTTTTCGGATAAAATTATTATTGCCCATAGTTTTGTTTAATGTATACCTCGAAACGTGTTTTTTTATGTTTTTTGAAAGTTCGACCGATGTAGTGTTAGATTAGTCTTAGAAGTGTTCAAAAATCGAGTGATGGTTCAGATACGACCATCGGCTAATTTTAGTGCAAACATTTAGCCGTTACGTATAGTCACACAATTCTTTCTCAGGTTTCGCAAAGCCATAATTCACGCATAGTTGTGTAGTTTTCTTGTGGGATTATCGATGATTGATGTAATATTTATACGTGTAGGCCTATAGAAACCGAAAGTAGCGTTCAGCAACAAACGCTGTTCTTCTAGAGACTAGAATTGGTAGGCCTACGCACTGCTTTTTTAGTTTAAAAATTTTATTAGCACTCACGTTACTGTTTACATGTGTTAAAATTAATTATTATTAGTAATTATTATTAATTTAAATGTGTGTTACATGTCATGTTTATTACAGGATGATGGATCTCAAGTATTTTATCATAAATGTCATGTGTTGAGATCAGCATTGTTGCACTTGCACTTATTTTTTCCTTTCATATTCATTGTTGTAGGCACACTCACAAATGGAGTTGTTGTGGATCTTGTGAGGTTTGTGAAGACTGAGAGAAAATCCTAAACCACCTGCCAGCCTGTCCTGACTTTCCTAGGAGCCAATGCTAAGCAGCTAGACAAGAAAAGCATGGATAAAATCTATGAGAAGTACTGTTCCCTGCAGAAGTCCATTAAAAGACCAAATGGCAAGGAGAAGTTGGACTCCTTTGTAAATGCTACTGCTAGTTAAGGTCCACAAACTGTTGTCTGCACTATTATGTATCACATCTCAGAAAATATGTTAAATAATAGTTGCCAACATACGCATAAGAACAAATTCACGCGGAGGTGGGGGTCTTGCAAGGGGAGGTGGGTACAAAAAGAAAAAAATCTATTTTAATTTTCACTGTACCTTCATACATATCAATTAAAAGATCTCTATATAACAAGACAAATGCAGTTTAAATCAATGAAATCGGATAAAAAATGATCAAATAGCATGCGTTTGAAGTTATTAGCTATTTGCTTCTGAATCTTTCCACGGGAAAAAAATTTTTGGGGGGACATTTTTGGAGTTCAGCAGTTCATTCTATTGACAACTGCCAGGTCCCAAAAAAATAGGCTATTTTGTCACTACCAGGGCTCTGCTTACTCCAAAAATTAGGCTCATGGGCTTTATAATTTTTAAGTTATGAACATCTAAACTTTGCAAAATATCAATTTTGGCAAAATTACGCAATTCGCGGCACAAAAACTCGTTACGAAAATAGCTGTATCTCTGGTTCTAATTGAGATAGACCCATAATTTTTTTTTTCTTATTTCTACCCCAATCTATAACTCTGTACCATTCACTTGTGTGAAAACTTAAAATTGATAACACCAAATTTTACCCTGCCGGTACCTATATAAAGTCATCCTCTGCAGGTTTTGTACTCTTGAACTTTGGCATAGAAAACTAGAGTCCTAACAAACAGTGCTACTGCTATCACCCATGATACATTTGCTGATTTCTTTGTTACAGAAAGTACTGACCCATTGGAAACAAAGATGGTGTGGGTGAAGAAAGAGAGAAACACAGATATACTTCCAATGCAGTCTGAGGTAATAATGGAACTTGACGTCTCTTTTACAAATCTTCCACACAATAACTATATGGTACAGTAATTCAATAATAAAAATCATAATAATAGTAATAATAATAATTATAATAATTATAATAATAATAATATTAATATTAATAATAGTATTAATAATAATGGATGCTATATACTGTGATACCTTTGGTTATGAATGCCTCAGGTCACGAACAATTTGGTTTACGAACAACAACAATGACTCCTAAATATTTGAAGCTTTGCCCTGTGTTGAGGGATTGGCCTTGGACTTTCATGTCCATGTTGACTCCATTGGTGTTGTTAGTCATCATTTTGGTCTTCTCTGCACTTATTTCCATTCCATAGGCTCTGGAGGTGGTGTCAAGCCTCTGTACCAGCTGTTTAAGTTCTTGTTCCTCTCTAGCCAATCCATCAATGTCATCCACAAAACGAAGGTTGGAGATTGTTCTACCCCCTATGCTGACTGTGCCTTCATGTTCTGCAAGGGCATCTGAAATGATGCGCTCTAGGAAGATGTTGAAGAGGTTTGGAGAGCCTTGTCACACAGGCTTTTGATGACTTCAATAATTTTAGGGCTGATGTTGTAAACTCTCATGGTTGCTCACAGAGCTGCATGTTAGACTCGATCAAACACCTTCTTGAAGTCTACGAACACATGGTATAGATGTTGTTGATGCTGTAGGTATTTCTCGCAGATTATTCTGAGGTTGAAAATCTGTTCAGTGGTACTTCGCTCTGCCCTGAATCCTACTGGTTCTTCAGCTATGATTTGTTCAGCTTGTGGTTTCAACCTGTTAAGTAATATTTTCAGAAGGACTATGCTGGGATGGCTGATGAGGCTGGTGGTGCCATAATGTTCACACTCCTGAACGTTACCTTTTTGGAAGAGTGATGATAAACGATTGGGTCCATGGTGTAGGCCACTCCACACTCTCACAGATCTTGATACAAATAATGGTGAGGGTGTCAATCATCGCTTTTCCTCCTGCTTGAAGCAGCTCCACGGGTATGTTGTCCACTCCCACTGACTTCCCTTTCTTTAGCGACTTCACTGTTGCCTCAACTTCTTCTCGAAGATTTGGGAGGATTTCTTCTTCTCTTTTCTCCGGATATGCTAGAACTGATGGGTTTCTGTTTGATGTGTGGTTGTAAAGGTCAGAGCATTACTCTGTCCATCTATCCAAGACTTCTTGTTCTTCTGTAAGGCATATTCCAGACTTGTTTTGGATGGTGGAGACCTTGGGCTGTTTAACATTTGTCAGACGCTGGTAATGAGTCTACTGGAGACTGGGCGGTAACCCATGACATTGGCTAGAATGTCCTTGTGGACCAAGAATCCAATGTCATGTTCATGCCTGTCATCTTTCCCGCTAAAATAAAGATTGTGGCTTTTGTCGGTCGTTGTTTCACCTAGTTCGTTGATACCTAAAATGTTTCATTGATAGTGGTCCAGCTCGTGGGCCAGTTCTTCTAATTTTCCATCCGCAGTTAGGGTCCTGACATTCTAGGTTTCTATGACTATGTTTCTGGTGTGGTTCTTGCTAAGTTGTCCATCGGTAGCACACTTATCATCTCTGTCCTGGTGCCCAATGGAAGGTGCGGTCGTTGGTGACCCGGGCGATGTGGCCATACCATCTGAGTTTTCGTTTTTTCACCACTGTGAGCAGGTCACCAGATCATCAGGTCTTGCAAAGACCATCCTGCAAGGCACAGTGCAAGGAGGTAGAAGAAAAGGATAGATAGGATAGGACAGGTGAGCAGGTGATTGTGTTGTCCAATGGCTTGTGTGATGGTCTGTCAGACTTCATTGTTGGTGATGTGCTGGGTAAAGGAAATGCCCAGAAGTCTTCTGTAGCACCTCATCTCCATGCTTTGTATTCTTTGTTGTAAATCTGTTGTGATGGTCCATGGTTCGCGAGCGTATAAGAAGATGGAGATGACAAGGGAGCGGAGCAGTCTTACCTTGGAATGTAGACTAGTGGTCCTGTCTTTCCAAATTGGCTTCAACCTCGCCAGGGCAGCAGTTGTTTGTGCAATCCTGGAGAGGACGTCCTGTCGGGACCAATTGTCTGATACAATGGCTCCTAAATATTTGAAACTATGCATTGTGTTGAGGAATTGGCCTTGGACTTTGATGTGCGTGTTGATGCCATTGGTGTTTTTGGTCATCATTTTGGTCTTCTCTGCACTTATTTCCATTACATAGGATCTAGAGGTGGTGTCAAGCCTCTGTACCAGCTGTTCAAGTTCTTGTTCCTCTCCAGCCAATCCATCAACGTCATCTGCAAAAGGACGGTTGGAGTTTGCTCTTCCCCCTATGCTGACTGTGCCTTCGTGACCTGCAAGAGCATTTGACATGATGCGCTCTAGGATGATGTTGAAGAGTGTTGGAGAGAGTAGGCATCCCTGACGCACTCTGATTATTGTTCTGAACCAGTTTCTGATGGCGCTGTTGTGGAGGACTGCACTGGTAGCCTTGTTATACAGGCTTTTGATGACTTCAATAATTTTAGGGTTGATGTTGTACACTCTCATGGTTGCCCACAGAGCTTCATGCCAGACTCGGTCAAACGCCTTTTTGAAGTCTACGAACACATGATATAGATGTTTTTGTTGCTGTAGCCATTTCTCTCAGATTGGAAATATGAGGTCGAAAATATGCTCAGTGGTACTTCGCCTTTCCCTGAATCCTGCTTGCACTTCAGCTATGATTTGTTCAGCTTGGGGTTTCAACCTGTTGAGTATTATTTTCAGCAGGACCTTGATGGGATGGCTGATCATGCTGATGGTGTGGTAATTTTCACATTCCTGAAGGTTACATTTTTTTAGAAGAGTGATGACAAGCATTTGGGTCCATGCTGTAGGCCACTCCCCACTCTGCCAGATATTGTTACAAATAATGGTGAGGGTGTCAATCATCGCTTCTCCTCCTGCTTGAATGTTGTCCACTCCCGCTGACTTCCCCTTCTTCAGCAATTGTACTGCTGCCTCAACTTCTTCTCTGAGATTTGGGAGGATTTCTTATTCTTCCCTGTTCTCAGGACATGCTAGAACTCATGGGTTTCCGTTTGGTGTGTGGTTGTAAAGGTCAGAACATTACTCTTTCCACCTGTCCAAGACTTCTTGTTCTTCTGTAAGGCATATGCCAGACTTGCTTTGGATCGTGGAGATCTTGGGCTGTTTAACACTTGTTAGCCGCTTCACAGTCTGGTAGGCGTTCTTGCTGTTGTTCTTGTTCAGATTTACTATATTTCCTGGCATTGATCTTCTATCCAGTTCTCCTTTGTTGTGCGCATGCCTTTTCAGATGTCATTGTTGATGTGTCGGTAAGCATCAGTGTCATTATAATTTATTAAAGGGAGGGAGGAAACCAGCGTACCCAGAAAAAACCCTCAGTGACCTCAATAGTCTTGCATCTAAGTCACATAAGTAAGCTCCTTGTTCTGGTTGTTATTGCAATAACATTACATTACATGATTACTGCTTTAGGTCCAGCAGACTCTTCCGAGCCAAAGTTGTTATTGCAAAGTAATACATCATCTTAATTTTAGGATTGAAGTAGGCTTATTTTAAACATTATCGAGAAACGCAACACATTGTTGCTGTGATAATGACATAATAATAATGATGGATTATATTACTACAAAAAATATTAAAGGTTACTTAGTCAATGTTTATATAGTCAATGTTTATGTAGTCAATGTTTATGTAGTCAATGTTTATATAGTCAATGTTTATATAGTCAATGTTTATGTAGTCAATGTTTATATAGTCAATGTTTATATAGTCAATGTTTATATAGGGTCCAACGGACCGCAAAGAGCTGACTCATGACCACTTTGTTGATGATGATGACAATGATGATGATGATGATGATGATGATGATGATGATGATGATGATGATGATGATGATAATGATGATGTTGATGATGATGATGATGATGTTGATGATGATGATGATGATGATGATAATGATGTTGATGATGATGATAATGATGTTGATGATGATGGTGATGATGATGATGTTGATGATGATGTTGATGATGATGATGATGATGATGATGATGATGATGATGATGATGATGATGATGATGATCATGGTTAGATCAAAGTACAGGTCATGCTTTAATGAGTTACAAGTTTAAAATTCATTTGGATGATGTCTAATAATTCAGGAATTGTAAATGTTCAGCACTTTTCTGACTGTAGTCTGACTTCAGTCTCATTTTCGTAGTGATAAAGTAGGAACTCATCAGGCAATGACTGTAGTCTGACTTCAGTCTCATTTTTGTAGTGATAAAGTAGGAACTCATCAGGCAATGACTGTAGTCTGACTTCAGTCTCATTTTCTTACTGATGACTAGTCATGCAATTACCTGCCCCCACCCCTCTTCCACCTCCACAATCCATTTTGCCATTCCCCATCCCCTTTGTAGTTAGTGTTTTTTATGTACATCTGTCAAAACTTCATAGTTAGTGTTTCTTATCTGTTCTGTCAACACTTCATAGTTAGTGTTTCTTATATACATCTGTCAACACTTCATAGTGTTTCTTATATACATCTGTCATCAATTTATAGTTCGTGTTTCTTATATACATCTGTCAACACTTCATAGTTATTGTTTCTTATAATTATATACATCTGTCAACACTTTATAGTTATTGTTTCTTATATACATCTGTCAACACTTCATAGTTAGTGTTTCTTATATACATCTGTCAAAATTTATAGTGTTTCTTATATACATCTCCCAACACTGTATAGTTATAGTTTCTTATATGCATCTGTCAACACTTCATAGTAACTGTTTCTTATATGCATCTGTCAACACTTTAAAGTTAGTGTTTCTCATAAAGCTTGGTTTTCTTTTTCAGATATTAACTGCATGTGCTACACAGCTGCTTACTGTCAACTCAACACCACAGTCATTATCGGTCAAGTTCTCTTCTGCCTCAGTCACTCCCCACAGTGAAGTCAGTCTCAGAGATCATGAGTGTAGAACAAAGACAGAGCAGCAACAGAAGACCGGAGAACAAAAGAATCATGTATGTGATGTTTGTAAGAAAGCTTTCACTGAGGGTAGCAGTTTGAGTAGACATAAGCGTATACATACTGGAGAGAAAAATCATGTGTGTGATGTTTGTAATAAAGCTTTCACTCAGGCTGGCAATTTGAAGTTACATAAGCTTATTCATACTGGAGAGAAAAATCATGTGTGTAATGTTTGTAATAAAGCTTTCACTCAGGCTGGCAATTTGAGGTTACATAAGCTTATACATACAGGAGAGGAGACTCGTGTGTGTAATGTTTGTAATAAAGCTTTTACTCAAGCTGGCAATTTGAAAAGGCATAAATGTTCTCATACAAGAGAGAAATATCATGTGTGTGATGTTTGTAATAAAGCTTTCACTCGGGCTTGCCATTTGAAGGAACATAAGCTTATACATACAGGAGAGAAGAATCATGTGTGTAATGTTTGTAATAAAGCTTTCACTCAGGCTGGCAGTTTGAAGGAACACAAGCTTATACATACAGGAAATAAAAATCATGTGTGTGATGTTTGTAATAAAGCTTTCACTCAGGCTGGCAGTTTGAATAGACATAAGCGTATACATACAGGAGAGAAGAATCAAGTGTGTAATATTTGTAATAAAGTTTTCACTCAGGCTGGCAGTTTGAAGTTACATAATCTTATACATACAGGAGAGAAAAATCATGTGTGTGATGTTTGTAATAAAGCTTTCTTTCAGGCTCGCAGTTTGAGTAAACATAAGCTTATACATACCGGAAATAAAAACCATGTGTGTGATGTTTGTCATAAAGCTGTTGGGGCTAGCTATTTGAAAAGGCATAAGCTTACTCATGTAGGAGAGAAGAATCATCTGTGTGATGTTTGTAGTAAAGCTTTCAATGGGGCTGGCAGTTTGAAGTTACATATGCTTATACATACAGGAGAGAAAAATCATGTGTGTGATGTTTGTAAGAAAGCTTTCACTTAGGCTGGCAGTTTGAAGGAACATAAGCTTATACATACAAGAGAGAAGAATCATGTGTGTGATGTTTGTAATAAAGCTTTCACTCGGGCTCACCATTTGAGTAAACATAAGCTTATACATACAGGAGAGAAGAATCATGTGTGTGATGTTTGTAATAAAGCTTTCAATATGGCTGGCAATTTGAAGTTACATAAGCTTATACATACAGGAGAGAAGAATCATGTGTGTGATATTTGTAATAAAACTTTCACTCTTGCTTATAGTTTGAAGTTACATAAGCTTATGCATACAGGAGGAAAGAATCATGTGTGTGATGTTTGTAATAAAGGTTTCACTCGGGCTGACCGTTTGAAGGATCATAAGCTTAAACATACAGAAGAGAAGAATCATGTGTCTAATATTTGTAATAAAGCTTTCACTCAGGCTGGCAGTTTGAAGGTACATAAGCTTATACATACAGGAGAGAAAAATCTTGTGTGTGATGTTTGTAATAAAGTCTTCACTCAGGCTGGCAATTTGATGGAACATAAGCTTATACATACAGTAGAGAAGAATAATGTGTGTGATGTTTGTAGTACATAAAGCTTTCACTAAGGCTTGTCATTTGAAGAAACATAAGCTTATACATATAGGAGAGAAGAATCTTATATGTAATGTTAGTAATAAAGCTTTTACTAAGGCTGGTCATTTGAAGGAACATAATCTTATTCATACAAGAGAAAAATCATGTGTGTGAGGTTTGTAATAAAACTTTCACTTCGGTTAGCAATTTGAAAAAGCACAAGATGACACATTCTGGACACAAAATTTCATTTGTTTGACGTTTGTAAGAAAATCTTTTCTTTACCTTTAATATAATACTTGCGATATGTGTGACCACAGTATATTGAATGCATATAATGCCATTGAATAGCATGGGATGTTTGTAACCACCATTGTATAATATGGGATGTTTGTTACCACCATTGTATAACATGGGGTGTTTGTAACCACCATTGTATAGCATGGGATATTTGTAACCATCATTGTATGGCATGGGATGTTTGTAACCACCCTTGTATAGCATGGGATGTTAGTAACCATCATTGTATAGCATGGGATGTTTGTAACCATCATTGTATAGCATGGGATGTTTGTAACCACCCTTGTATAGCATGGGATGTTAGTAACCACCCTTGTATAGCATGGGATGTTAGTAACCACCATGGTATGGCATGGGATGTTTGTAACCACCATGGTATGGCATGGGATGTTAGTAACCACCATGGTATGGCATGGGATGTGTATAACCAGCTTTGTGATACGGTTATATGATGTGTAGCATTTTACCATTGATTGTAAAGGAGACAACAAGAGAGTCAACCTGCTGTTAGATTGCCTGTTTTGAGATTGATGGACATGAATATATATATATTACCTGAACATTGTGTTGTTGTTTTAACATTAAAATATCACTGATAGAATAAAGGAATGAAGGGAGATGAAGTAGAGGTTACAGGGACAACTTTATGCATTCAGCAAACAAACAAAAGAAACCACACAATCACAAAATCAATCTTAAAAACGTAACATACATTTAAAAGACACATCAGGATAATGAACAACAAGTATGAAACCTAAATTGTATACCAAAACCAAAGTAGAAATGTTTTGTTTGATTTACGAAACTAATCTAATAATCTGGCTTTGTGAATATACGAAACTAATCTAATAATCTGGCTTTGTGAATATACGAAACTAATATAATAATCTGGCTTTGTGATCGTGGATTTTGTTAGCTCCTCTTCCTAGGCTACCCTCATTAATAATTTTTAACTCTTTATAAGTAGTTGTTGGTTGTATCCTTTGCAATAACTTTTTTTTAAAACTTTTAAGCTTTATTATATTTATAATAAATTTTAAAAACTACTTCTTTTGCGTCAGGTGTCTGTCCACTAAAACTTTAACGATGAAAATAATGACGGTATGGAGAGTTTTTCTTTAGCAAACGTTAGGGTAAGGTATTACTTCCCCTATTCATGTTGCGTTTGAGAAGTTGTTTTGTATATTGGTGTTGACGATGTTTGTGATGGCATTTCTTATACCGATTATCGTGTACAAACACTTTGTGACACCGATGCTCATACACCTCATATTGGTGGTATTAATGCGCCAAACCTCACTGAAGTTACTATTGATGGTGTTGATAACAGTTGTGATGAGGGTATTGATGATGTTGATGTGGCTGAGGATAATGGTGGGGATAAAGATGGCATTCACCCAATCCATTGTTGTTTACAAACCCTTTCTGATGCAATTAATTACACACGGCTTTCGGAAAATGAAGTTAATACTCTAGACCATACTGATATTGACGATGCTGTTGATGTTGATTCAATTCTTTACTGTGTACAACCCACTGATGTTCTTTTTCCGAGTACTGAAAACTATGTTAATACCCCAAACCGTTCTGAAGATGCTGTTGATGATGATCTTAATACCCCAAACCGTTCTGAAGATGCTGTTGTTGATGTCAATCAAACTCTTTACCGTGTGCAAACCCTTTCTGATGCTCTAACTCATATTTCTGAAAATGTCTGTGAAAGAAACCACTCGGATGATGGTGATGATGAAGATGCTGCTGATGATTATGCTGATGATGATGGTTCTGTCCAAAACAATAATTCTAGCAACATGTTATTAACTAATGAATTTCGCCTCAAATGTGTCGCACTTAACGTCTGTGGAATTCGGAGCAAATTGTTAAGTCCCGATCTTGCAGAGTTTTTGGATAATTACGATATAGTAGCAGTTTCTGAGAGTAAATTGGATGACCTTGACAGAATCGTCTTACCTGGCTTTACTGTATTTTATAAAAACCGCACCAAATTTAAAAGAAAGTCTGGTGGCGTCCTGCTGTGTGTTAAGAATGCATTATGTAACCATATCACCATTATTGAATCATGTGATCGAAAGGCATGTATTGATCCCCTTTTAGCAAGTAAATATAAGTTTGTTGATCACGAGTTATGTAATAATGTGTTATATTTTAAACTAGATCGCAGGTTGATAGATAGGGATATTTTATTTGGCTGTGTTTATTTCCCACCGGTAGGGTCCGACTATTTTGATGGAAATGCATTTGCCAGCACAGAAAATGATATGGTTAATTTGAGTGCAGAATCCTTTTGTCTATTAGGCGACTTTAATGCCAGAACGGCAAACTTGAGGGATTGGGATTCTGATACAACTAATGAAAATGAAACCTTTGAAGCATATGAGAATAATTTTGTTTTGCCTGATCGCTGTTCTGATGATAATGTGACTAATAGTCTTGGTTTATCTTTAATTGACTTTTGTAAAACAATGCAAGTCTGTATCGTAAACGGTCGCCGTGGGCACCCGGGTAACAGTTGAAATTTTACATCTAAAGAATGCAGCGTGGTTGACTATGTTATTGTATCTTTATCTTTGTTTGATATTGTTGCCGATTTTCATGTACACGAATTTAATGATCTGTATTCTGATATCCACTGTCCGATTTCTGTTGATCTTGCATTGAACGTACTCAAGAAGGCCGATGTAAGTAACGCTCACTATAATATGCAGCCTTCTGGTAATAATAATCGGGAAAATCATGTTCTTATTAATAACCGTAGCTTTTGTTCTAGGCCTAAGTGGTTTAACGATAGTCATAGTAAATATTGTGATAAATTGAATGACTATGAGCAGGAAATCAATGCATTACATAAACGTTTAAATGAATTAGTTGCCAGTGGAGACGAGGCCCCTCAAGCCACAATAGACTTGATATGTACTCAGTTAGGAAATATTATGAAAAACCCTGCGTCAGAAATAGGTTTGTTTAGGACAACGCCCACACATAAGAGTACAAATCGAAGTAATGAGAATTTCCCTTGGTTCGATGCACAGTGTGAGAAAAGAAGAAAAGAATTGTTCAAAGCTAAAACATTAACGAGAAGATTTAGGTCAAACTTTTATAAAGAGCAACAAAAAAAAGCTAGTAGAGAATACAAAAAACAACTTCGATTATCCTTCAAGAAATATAAGACTAAATTTATAAAGAAAATCCGTAATTTAAAGAGTTCTGATCCTAAGGTATTTTGGAAAATCATCAACGGATGTGTTAGTGAAAAGGCGGAAGTAACTTCTAAAATCTCCTGCGAGGTTTTTCTACAACATTTTCAAAAGCTTAGTGACCCAGTTGATGTTAATAATGATGGCCCTGACCACTCTCCTCCTACTGAGTTAGATGATCAGCCTGAATACAATGACCCTTACTTAAATGGCCGGTTTACTGAAGAGGAAGTAAAATATGTACTTAAAGGTCTACATAATAATAAAGCATGTGGATTAGATAGTTTAACTAATGAATTATTAAAGGCTGCTTCTACTAGACTTCTTCCTCTATTCACTAAATTCTTTAACTTAATTTTAGTGTCTGGTAAGGTGCCAGAAGAATGGACAATAGGTGTAATTAAACCGCTTTACAAGAACAAAGGTGATGATGGCGATCCAAACAATTATAGAGGTATAACAATCTTGAGTTGTTTCAGTAAAGTTTTTTCTAGTTTACTTAATAATAGGTTGACTACCTTTTTTAATTTAAGACATACAATAGGGAGTGAACAAGCAGGGTTTACATCAGGACATAGTGTGATGGACCATATTTTTACGTTACAAGCTATTATTGATTTCTTTCTGTTTAAAAGAAAAAGATTGTATTCTGTTTTTGTTGATTATGAAAAGGCTTTTGATCTTGTCAGTCGAGCTATGCTTTGGCAGAAATTGTTAAACTCTGGTGTAAAAGGAAGGTTGTTAATTGTTATCCAAGATATGTACAGTAAAGCAAAATCATGTGTAAAGTGTAACTCCCAAGTTTCTGATTATTTTGGTTGTTTTACCGGGGTCCGTCAGGGAGAAAATCTATCACCTTTGTTGTTCTCAGTGTATTTGAATGATTTAAAATCTTTTATTGGTAACTCTGGATCCAAACTTGAAATTTTGAATTTAGCATCACAGGAGGCACAATTAGGTCAAATAGATATAGATATTTTGTACAAGTTATTTATTTTATTATATGCAGACGATACTGTTATTTTTGCTGAATCGCCTGATGCTTTACAGATAGCCCTTGATTCAATGTATGATTATTGTCAGCTCTGGAAACTTAAAGTTAATGTAGCAAAAACAAAGGTTATGATTTTTTCCAGAGGTAAAGTAAGAAATGTCCCAATCTTCATGTACAATGGTGAGCAAATTGAGGTTACGTACGATTTTCAATACCTGGGAATAAAAATCAATTACAATGGAAGCTTAAAGCCAGCTCAGAAAAACCTATATGACCGAGCCACCAAGGCGATGTTTGCTTTACTCCGCAAAGTTAGAAAATTAGCTTTACCTATTGACATGCAAATTGAACTCTTTGATAAAACTGTTGTACCTATATTATTGTATGGTTCGGAAGTATGGTGTCCTCAGATGACTGACCTGGTAAACAAATTGCAACTACGTTTTTATAAGTTTATCTTAAAGCTTGGTAAAAGTACACCGACATGTATGGTTTTAGGAGAAGTAGGTCAGTTCCCTTTAGATATCTTAGCAAAATGCCGTATGTTAAATTTTTGGTACAAGCTTGCTTTTGACAGAAATAGTACTAAATTATCGTGTGTGGTTTACAGGTTTCTGCTGAAGATGTACGAACTAAACTTGTACAAACATAATTATTTAGACTGTGTCAGGAATTCTCTGGAAAAACTAGGGTTAGGAAATGTCTGGTATGATCAGTCTCAAGGCTCGAATTTTTCTGCCGAAGGGTTTAAAGAAGAGATAAAGAAAAGGCTGCAGGATCAACATGTACAAAACTGGCACTCAGAAATTAACACAAAGGATTTATATTATAATTATAGAATGTTTAAAGAAAATTTTGAATTTGAAGAATATTTGACAATTTTGCCCGCCAGCCTAGCTGCTGTTGTCATAAAATTTAGAACCTTAAACCATAAGCTACCAGTGCAAAGGGGACGGTTTCTTGGAATCCAGAGATGTAACAGAATATGTAATAAATGTACTTTTAATGAGTTAGGAGATGAATTTCATTTTATTTTTATATGTCCACATTTCGACGATGATAGAAATGAGCTGCTTAAAAGGTTTTTCTATGTGCGACCCAATGCTATTAAATTTTCTAATTTATTTTCAACGAAAAATAAGACTATTTTGCTGAAACTGGCTAGGTTTATGAAAATAATAATGGATAGCTTTAGAACGTAATATAATGATTTGTAATATTAATGATAGTAATAATAGGGATTTTTTTTTTCAATAATGACAATATGAATACTAAATACCAGTGTGTACCCCCTCCCTTCTCCCCTTCTTTATCACCCAATCTTGCGAGAGAGTGCGTGCGATTTGTGATCAGTCTGTGTGGACATAAGTTTTATGTAGTATGCTTGTGTTGTGTGGTAATAATGAATGTGTATTTTGTAAATGTTTATTATGTCTCCTAGAACGCGAGTGTGAAAGATTAACTTTTATTTTTTGTAATATATGTACATATGTATTTTATATTGTATTTTATGATTTTTATGGTTATTTTACATGTATGTTTATTTTTATTTATTTTCGTTGTATCCACGTGCCCCAAGGGGTTTTATGGAATAAAGCGCTTTTGACTTGACTTGACTTGTACGTTGAGTGATTACATTGCTCTGGTATGGAGAACGAAGATAATCCAATAATGTCTGAAGTGAAGCTTGAAATTGACATTGCTGAAGAACCAGTGGACTGGATGCGATTGCAAGCGTGGCATGCACAAGGTGAGTTGGCTCTTACATTTTTACAACTACAGCCAGCACAGCCACAGGACATTTTAGATCAACATCGTGATATCTGTACAGAGAAATGTTATTTCCAATCCAGTCAGAATGAAAGCTTTGTCATTCTCCTACTAGTTAATACTTATTAACAATAACAACATCTCATTCTGTGCCCTGAAACACAACATGAAACCATACTTACTAACAGTAACAACATCTCAACTGTGTTTCTTTCTCATTATTCTCAAAAGTATATCAAAATTCTATATTTATCACATTTACTAATAAAAGTAAAAAAAAAAAAATAACTAAAAATTATAATTTTTATTGCAACAGTGAACGTGTTGAAGCTAACTAACTCAAAATCTTATAAGAACAGCCAAAAAGATATATAGTGTCACAATTATGAAAAAGGCGATTATATTTTACATTACTACAACAACAACAACAACAACAACAATAATAATAATAATAATAATAATAATAATAATAATAATAATAATAATAGTAACCAAATTTTTAGATTATTAATATTATTACCCTACAAGCAAATACTTTACATGTATTGCTTACCCTATTTGTGGAACAAGGGCCTACACAATTCTTGTTAACATCAAAACCTTTCAGAATGTCTTGCTTCTGAGACTCGCCATTGCAAAGTGATGAAAAATATCTGATTAAAGAATGTACACATTATTTCCAAAACTAATCACACAGTATTCAAATGTCTGTAAGCAATAAAACCTGTTTGCACTATTTGTCACAGTACTGATATAAGAATAATACTGACAATACTGCCCGCCTCGTCCTCAGAAAGAAGAAATCTGACCACGTCACTCCCTTGCTCAAAGCCCTACACTGGCTTCCCATCTCCCAACGCATTCAATACAAGACCTTGTCTCTCTGCTACAAGTCCCTCAACAACTCCGCTCCTCTCTATCTCTCTGACTTACTTCACCCATACATTCCCTCTCGCTCTCTTCGCTCTGCCTCCGACCCTCTCCGCCTCCGCATTCCTCGCTCCAAACTCAGCACGTTCGGGTCCCGCTCCTTCTCTGTCTACGGCCCATCCATCTGGAATACTCTTCCACTCTCTCTCCGTCAGAAACCCTCTCCCACCTCCTTCCAGTCTGCCCTCAAAACTTACCTTTTCAAGCAGTTCTAACACTATGACCTCACTACGCACCCCATCGCCAGCTGTCTCTTACATATAGTGTCTGGTCTGTTTGTGGTATGAGTATATTTGAGTGAATGTATTTTTTGCGTAATTGTTACATGTGTCATTGTCTAAAGCGTGCACATGCGTGCGTGAGTTGTGAGTGCGCGCTTAGAGTTATAATTATTATAAGATAAGTGCATTATAAATACAGTAATTATTATTTATTATTATTATTATAATATCATTAGCTTACTACATAACACTACAAGTAAGGGAAAGGACTCAGGCTACTCAAAACATGTCTTAGTTATGCACCACTTACCTCCCTCTTCCTCCTCATCATCACTACCTCTCTCTCTCTCTCTCTCTCTCTCTCTCTCTCTCTCTCTCTCTCTTGCTCTCACATCAACACAATACAATCAAGATAAAATGAATAAGGAGAATAAAGAGAAATAAACTCACACATACTGACAAACATACTAACTCACACATACTGACAAACATACTAACTCACTCATAGCAAATACTGCTGGTCACATGCTAACACCAGCGCTCCTTGTAAAATGGCCTCACAGAAGAGGATTAAGATAAGGGTTAGGTTTAGCACATCCACACTAACAAAATAGTTTTTTGTTTTTCTTACCTTTTGTGTGGACTGTGCAGCGATTGAGTGCAGGGTGCTGATCTTAACTACGGCAAAGTTGTTTCTGCATGATTGGTTTTAATTGGAAATCGTGAAATAGACCAGTACTTTGTTCATCCTTGATTTATCTTTGGAGGCTTATTTACTGTGTCACCTGTGATATTAATTTTAGGTAAGAGGAAAAGATATAAGTTCTTATGGTGAGGGCTTTTTAGTTCATCATTTCACTTGTTGTCAGGAAATATTCGTATGAAAGCTGATGTTTTGTTTAGAAATTGCAGGAAGAGAAAGCCATCATGTTTCTCACAGCAGCAGTGAACAGATTGTCAGAGGTACTGCTAATAGGACTGGCAGTGAGTTCAACATAAAGGAAGAATCAGAAAGCAAGACAGCACCTGACAGTGACATGATGGAGCCACATATCCCACTGTTGTGTAAAGTGAAGACAGAACCTGACTGTAACACAGAGGAATATGGTAAGTATATTAGTGTATTATAGTAATGACTGGCATGTTTGTTACTATATAAGTATATAATTATATTGTGATTGTAGCTCAAATGCTTCACATTGGTTTTTTTTATATAGGACAGTCTGTGAGCTCAATAACTTCCCTTATGTGCCAGTGAACCAATATTTAATTCCATAAGTGTGTCAAGAACAATTTTCATTGAAGTGAACTTGTTAGTGATTACGAGTTGGGTTGGTGTGATCCACACAGGACTATGGATGTCAGTGACGACAACTCTTCAGTTTTATCATTTACTCTGGCACTCACCCATGATGTGTTTGCTGATTTCTTTGTTACAGAAAGCAGTGGGCCATTGGAAACGAAAACAGTGTGGGTGAAGACAGAGAGATATATGGATGTAGATCCAGAGAAGCCCGAGGTAATAATTGAGCTTGGTGTCTCTTATACAAATTTTCAACACATGAACTCAATAACTGTGTGGTACAGTCATCCAAATGTACTGATAGTTTTTGTAAAATAATATATTCTCATCATTGATTTCAGGAGCCACATGACTCAGAGTTGTGTAAAGTGAAGACAGAGCCTGACACTGACACAGAGGGATACAGTAAGTATATTAGTGTTTTATACTTAGCAATAATTGTGATGTTGTTATCTATATTGTGATTGTAGCTTTGCTGCTGTACAGTTTCAACTTTCTCAACCTAAAGTATAGAATAGGCTCTGGGTTATGTTACATGCATGTGTGCCAGTGAACAAGGGTTCAATTCTACTAGTGACACAAACATTTTTTATGGTGGTTTTTTTTAAGGGGAAAAGTTGTTGTTGTTGTTGTGTGTGTGTGTGTGTGTGTGTGTGTGTGTGTGTGGTGTGAACCCCATAGTAATTCAAGCGTGAGTGATTAAATACTGCTCTTTTGTTTTATGATTAAAAAGTAAATAAATAAATGGATGATATATGTGCCTTATTATTAACTGGGACAGAATTATTGAAGGGAGGGAGGAAACCAAAATACCAGGAGAAAACAATTGGTGACCTGGAAAGGCTTGTATCTAAGTCATATAAATTCATCTTCTCCAGGGTTTATACTCTCCAACTTTAGCATAGAAAACCACAGTCCTAACCAATTGTACTACTGCTATCACCCATGATACATTTCTGATTTCTTTGTTACAGAAAACACTGACCCATTCGAAACAAAGATGGTGTGGGTGAAGACTGAGAGGTACATAGATTTACTTCCAATGGAGTCTGAGGTAATAATGGACCTTGATGTCTTTTTTACAAATCTTCAACACAACAACTATCCAATAATAATAATTATTATAATGGATGCTATATACAGTTGTTCCTTTGGTCACAAACGCCTCAGGTCATGTACAGTCCAGGGTATGAACAAAATTTTTTTTATATTTTTGTCTGGCATAAGGAACAGGGGACAAATTTCCCTTTATAGTTTTCTGATGCAGGAAGATTCCCAGGCAACTGCCAAGAAACAGCGACAATGAACTCCTGAAACTAATGATTCACAATAGCTAAGTGTCACGCGCCGGCTACCATACATTTTTTTTAACTGTACATAAACCCGTGTTTTTTGTAAGTCAGTTGCGACTCTTTATTTAGTTGTCAATTCCGAGCAAGAGTGCGCATGTAAATGATATAGAGAGAGGGAACCGGCTTAGGCCTGGCCGACCGTTTGCTGAGCATGTTCACTATTCTAGAAAGTTACAACAGGTATTGTACTGAAGTGATAGAGGTCAGTCAGTCAGAAAGCGTCAGAGAAGACGGATGTCCGCACCGAGGGTAGGACTAGGTGTATATCTATGTGTTTGATATCCTTAGTAAGCAGTAGTGGAAACTCTATTGGAACCCCTGCAAAGCCATTTTCAGTAACCCTGACTTGGATGCCCTGTGACCCGGAGGATGTGCGGCGGAGACTGAAGGACGCCTCAACTTGTCTTGTATTGTGTTGTCTGCGTGCCAGTTGGGGTCTTATCACCAGTGAAGTGCACTGATGCTGATGATGATGACGATTGTTTTGAACATCTGCCGAGACGATTTGAGCGGCTGAGGTTGAACTGATTCTGGTTCCGGTCCGACTTGGGTTGGACGCTGAGAGGTCTGGTCAGCTACGCAGGAGCCACCCAGCCGAGTTACCTTCCCCCTGTACTGAGGACCGTGTGCGGTTCAGATGGGAACCGTGTGAGGGCCGCCTATGCGTTGCTGTGTCTTCAGGGGTGGTAATTCTGTATCGCGTACAGGAAGGTCTACGCCAAGGAGTGTTTCATTTCGGTTTGAAAAGGAAATCTGGAAAAAAGAACTTAAACGACTTTGAGTAATAGGTTATGAAAGAATAAAAAGAAAGGCCTTAATATGCGCATATTTTTCTAGAGTTTTTGAATAGAGCGAATATAAAAACAAGTTTTCATAAATCAGTTTGTTTATTTTCATTTCACCATTGCATTTGTAAATATCATTTGTTTATTGTTAAATATGTTGTGTATGCTTGTGAGTATGAGTGAGGGAAGTGTGGGCTGTTAGAGGGACGGGTGGGTAGTTAGTACGTTTGGGGAATAAAAGAGTTGTTTCGTTAACTTACCACTGGTGTTTGTGTTCTTATTTAGTTGTGGGTGGGGTGTGCTCGGGTCGTAAGGGCTAACAATGTTCGCGGGATTCTGACTTACGTCAGCGTCACGTGACACTAAGAAAGTGCCAATTTTCCATGATGGTTTTCTTGGTAAGAAAGATAGACAAAATCTTTTTTTAATGTATTACAAGAACACATATTCTTTCTCCGTATGTAATACAAAAGCACATATTTTTTTCTCTGTATGTAATACAAGTACCTGTATTCTTTGCCTTTTGTCAGGTAAATGACGGGATGTAAATTAAAAAAAGACTATTCCTTTGTCTCGAAACGGATTGCCTCTATTTCATTGATTTCAATGTTTCGGATTACGAACGTTTCCAGAACTTGGTTTGTAGCTTGAGGTACCACTGTAGGTTATCAACGTTTCCAGAACTTGGTTTGTAACTTGAGGTACCTCTGTATGTTATGAACATTTCCAGAACTTGGTTTGTAACCGGAGGTACCATTGTAGGTAATGAACGTTTCCAGAACTTGGTTTGTTATTCGAGGGACCACTGTAGGTTATGAACATTTCCAGAACTTGATTGGAACCAGAGGAACCACTGTGGGCGCTGTTCCCCAAATCACTCATCAGCTTGTTGATCTGTACCAACATATACACTGACATGTTTCACCTAATGTTGCACACACAACATACACACTGACATGTTTCAACCTGTCTGGCACACACAACATACACACTTACATGTTTCACCCATTGTGGCACACACAACAAACACATCTATCACTCAAACATGTGATACACACAACAAAGTTATCTATCACTCAAACATGTGCAAGGTGGAGAATTTTCCTCAGATCTGCTAATTTCCGCGGAAGGCATTTGCATTTCCAAGAAAAAAATATTGAGTTCAGAGATTTTTATTTTTTGTTCGATATATTTTCCGCGGAACACTTCCGTGCCGCATCCAAGTTATTTTGTTGATCATTCAATGCGTTCAGAGAAAGCGCCCGCCCGCGACTGTTATACAGAGCTATGCTATAAGGCCTACTATATAGGCCTACTATGAGCAAGAAAACAAAATAGGGTGACCACGACTGTTATACAGAGCTATGCTATAAGGCCTACTATAGGCCTACTATGAGCAAGAAAACAAAATAGGGTGACCACGACTGGGAAAAGTAGCCTATAAATGGTGCGCGTCCTCCTTCCTTTGTTTTACGCTTCAGCGATTCTTTTTGATGTCTTAGCAGTGTTTTGAAATCACAAACAATGTCTTGCACATTTTTTTCATGATATTGCTTTGTACATTATTTTTTGTGTGACACTGATAGTCACTGGTGTGCTTAAATGTGACAAACTGAGATAGTTCATGTGACAACTTACATTATGAAGTACATACATGAGGAGTATGTGTATAGTGTTCTTGTATTGGACCTCATACTTGTGTTGGGCCTCAAACTGTCCTATTCTATCCTATCCTGTCCCATAACCCGGAGGTCGTAGGGGCACCTCAGATGATGGTTTAACTTTAATGGTTTACTTTTATGGTTTAACTTTATCTTTCTCTGTCCTCAGCAGCCCTGATGGCTTCGCTCAGTGTCAAACCAGTCCATTCTCGAATGTTGTCCTCCCACCTTTTTCGGTCTCCCTCTTTTTCTACTTCCTTGCACTGTGCCTTGCAGAGTGGTCTTTGCAAGGCCTGATGATCTGGTGGCCATACCATCAGAGTTTGTTTCTTCACCACTGTGAGCAGGTCATGGTGTTGTCCAATGGCTTGTGTGATGGTCTGTTGGACTTCGTTGTTGGTGATGTGTTGGGTATAGGAAATGCCCGGAAGTCTTCTGTAGCACCTCATCTCCATGCTTTGTATTCTTCGTTGTAGATCTGCTGTGAGGGTCCATGCTTTGCAAACATATAGGAAGATGGAGATGACAAGGGAATGCAGCAGTCTTACTTTGGAATGTAGACTGATGGTCCTGTCTTTCCAAACGGGCTTCAACCTTGTCAGCAGTTGTTTGTGCGATCCTGGAGAGGACTTCCTGTCGGGACCCATTGTCTGATACAATGGCTCCTAAATATTTGAAGCTATGCACTGTGTTGAGGGATTGGCCTTGGACTTTGATGTCCGTGTTGATGCCATTGGTGTTGTTGGTCATCATTTTGGTCTTCTCTGCACTTATTTCCATTCCATAAACTCTGGAGGTGGTGTCAAGCCTCTGTACCAGCTGTTCAAGTTCTTTTTCCTCTCCAGTCAATCCATCAATGTCATCCGCAAAACGAAGATTGGAGATTGCTCTACCCCTTATGCTGACTGTGTGTTCGTGATCTGCAAGAGCATCTGACATGATGCGCTCTAGGAAGATGTTGAAGAGTGTTGGAGAGAGTAGGCATCCTTGATGCACACCGATTGTTGTTCTGAACCAGTTCCCGATGACGCTGTTATGGAGGACTGCACTGGTAGCCTTGTCACACAGGCTTTTGATGACTTCAATAATTTTAGGGCTGATGTTGTACACTTTCATTGTTGCCCATAGAGCTGCATACTTTTAAAATTGCATAAATTTATTTTCTTCCAGGGGGCTTCGCCCCCATGGACACCCTACCGGGGCATCCCACTTGGTCCTAAGGCAGCCCCTGGACCCTGGCCGTCTTAAGAGATTTCTTGATTCATTTGTTCTCCACCCATATGTGGCAAACACAACAAACACATATATCACTCAAACATGTGACAAACACAAAAAAACACATCTATCAATCAAACATGTGGCACACACAACAAACACATCTGTCACTTAAACATGTGGCACACACAACAAACACATCTATCACTCAAACATGTGGCACACACAACAAACACATCTATCACTCAAACATGTGGCACACACAACAAACACATCTATCACTCAAACATGTGACACACACAACAAACACATCTATCACTCAAACATGTGACACACACAACAAACACATCTATCACTCAAACATGTGGTTTGAAGACAGGAAGATCACTATTACAAAATGGAAAGGAAATCAAATGTTTATTTTTGACATTTTCATTGTGACTGCATCCGATACCATTATAATTAAAAAAATTTGAAGGGAAGGAGGAAACCAGAGTATCCAGAGAAAATCACCTCAGTAGTCTTCTACCTAAGTCACATAAATTTGCTCCTTATACCCTGATTGTTATTGCAAAGTAATATATCCTCATAATTTCAGGACTGAAGTAGGCTTATTTTAAACATTATGGAGAAACTCAACACATTGTTGCTGTTTTAGTGATGTAATAATAATGAGCGATTACATTAATACAAAAAAATACTAAAGATCAGTTAGTTATTGTTTATAGGGTCCCGCTGACTGCCAAGAGTATCGAATGTTACACGTCATTAATTATTAATGGCCGATTCGGCCCTTATTCTTGAATCTTAATAAGTGTAACTCGAATTTGTTTATCCACGCAGCCTGTTGATTCAGCAACAAGACAGGAGTCGTTGTATAAATTTTTTTTAACTTTAATCAGCAGACATCAACAACTGCATACAAGATCGCTTTCCGACAATAACTTCAAAGATCATCACAAAACTCTACAAGGAATAACAATGCTTAATATCTGGGTTAAGGTCGAATCACCACAGTGCAACCATTATATCAATGATAATACTCATATAAAAAACAACAACGTGTGTAACAGACAGTGCATAACTTATATGGTCTCTCTGCAATTGAGAAAAAGTTTGAACATTCCAGCATGACTCAATGACAGGCAATCAGATTAAAACTAATCACCAGAACTATGCACTGCCTCACACATACCTGTTTACAATGATGATGAACACTTTATAGTTAGTGTTTATTGTAAATCTTGGTTTTCTTTTTCAGATTCCAAATGCATGTGCTACACAACTGCCTGCTGTCAAATCAACACCACAGTCATTATTGAACAAGATCTCTTCTACCTCAGTCACTTCACACAGTGAAGTCCGTCTCACAGATCAGGAGTGTAGAAGAAAGACAGAGCAGCAACAGAAGACTGGAGAACAAAAGAAACTTGTGTGTGATGTTTGTAATAAAGCTTTCACTCGGGCTGGTAACTTGAAGAGACATAAGCTTATACATACAGGAGAGAAGAATCATGTGTGTGATGTTTGTCATAAAGCTTTCACTCAGGCTGGCTATTTGAAGGAACATAAGCTTATACATACAGGAGAGAAGAATCATGTGTGTGATGTTTGTAATAAAGCTTTCACTTTTGCTGGCAGTTTGAAGTTACATAAGCTTACACATACAGCAGAGAAGAATCATGTGTGTGATGTTTGTAATAAAGCTTTCATTCGGGCTAGTGATTTGAAGGTACATAAGCTTATACATACAGGAGAGAAGAATCATGTGTGTAATGTTTGTAATAAAGCTTTCACTCAGGCTGGCCATTTGAAGGTACATAAGCTTATACATACATGAGAGAAGAATCATGTGTGTAATGTTTGTAATAAAGCTTTCAGTCAGGCTCAAGGTTTGAAGTTACATAAGCTTCTGCATACAGGAGAGAAGAATCATGTGTGTAATGTTAATAATTAAGCTCTCACTGAGGTTGGCAGTTTGAAGGTACATAAGCTTATACATACAGGAGAGAAGAATAGAGGGGCCGGGTAGCTCAGTTGGTAAGAGCGTCTTGCTAGTAACCGAAAGGTCGCTGGTTCAAATCCCGGATTGGTCAACGTGTGATCATATTATTTTCCCCTTTACCAACAACTGGCCCGCTGGTGTCAGTATAAATCGGTCCAGTAGTCACCTATATGCGAAAGTGTCGTGTGACTATAATCTACATACAAACAGAGAAGAATCATGTGTGTGATGTTTGTAATAAAGCTTTCAATCGGGCTGGCCATTTGCAGGAACGTAAGATTATACATACAGGAGAGAAGAATCATGTGTGTAATGTTTGTAATAAAGCTTTCACTCGGGCTGTCCATTTGAAGGTACATAAACTTATACATACATGAGAGAAGAATCATGTGTGTAATGTTTGTAATAAAGCTTTCACTCAGGATCACAGTTTGAAATTACATAAACTTAAACATATGGGAGAGAGAAATCTTGTGTGTGAGGTTTGTAATAAAGTTTCCACTTAGCGATTTCAAGAAGCACAATTTGACTCATTCTGGACACAAAAAATTCATGTGTTTGACCTTTGTAACAAAATCTTTTCTTTCAGTTTGCCAGTTAGAGAGACACAAACTAACATGTTTCCAGCCGTGGGTGTTTCAGTTTACATAGTAACCCCACTTTTTGGAAATTTAGTGCTTTAAATTCCTACTGTTTCTGTTTTTCTCATTTGTTCTTTCTCATTATTACTCTGTTCTATTCCTCCATGGGGGTGCCGGGGGTTTCAGTATAAATAGTATCCCGACTTTCTGGAAATTTAATGCTATAATTTCCCGCTGTCGCTGTCTTTCTCCTTTGTTCTTTCTCATTCCTACTCTGTTCTTTCAATCTAACTATACTATCTTCTTCTTCTGCGCTAGACCAGTGTCACGTCCCAACTGCCTCAACAGAGGTTCGACATGTGTGCTCTTTCACACGAGAAAAAAACCCAACACCTAAATAAACTCTAAAAGACAAGACCAGAAGTAACAAGACAATTTCTTTATTTCACTCAAACATTCACACTCAAAATTAACTCCCTTTATCCCACTTCCCAACCTACCAACCCTCAATCCCACTAATATAACCCCAAAACTAATACATAAACAATTCGCTCAAAATAATAATGATAATTAAATCAAAAATGAAAAATGACTAACTACAAAATGTACAAAAGATTTATAATAATTACGTCTGGATCAGCTTACTGACAACAAGGTAAATAATTGTAAGCAAATGCTTTAAATCTTTATAAATATTCAAACCTTGCTTCACTTAAACTTCAAAACAGCTATTGCGAGTCTTTTATATTATATAAAATGAATCAAGAAAATTTATATTTTATACAAATAGAATTCGTAAGAAAATAATCTAAATTACTAATTAGTAAATATCTGGCGAATTAATTCCCCCAGACAGAACTATACAATTACGAGGCTACCTAATCAGGTAGGTAATATTATAGAGACAATGTTTATTTTTCACTTCAAATTAAATATGTTCCAATCCACTGAAATTTCCAAGTTAGCACATGCAAATAAGTATTTCTTTCATAAATGGTTCCTTAACAGACATAGTTATTTGTTGTGTGAATGCAGGGTGCGTGTGTGTGTTGTGTGAACAGTTATAAACAGCTTAATATAGAAGGTGCAGCTTTTTCCTCGACCAAAGGAAAAGGCGTTGGTTCAGCACGCTCCACACACACGCGGCCCAGCTGGAAGGTGGAACCCTCAACACTGAGTCTGGTTTTGGTTATTGGTTTTGGTACATCTGCAGCAATACATACAAAATACGCAACCATTAATAATTATATTACAATATATTGCACAAGCATTCCGCTGACGGAATGGTTGTCTCCCTTTCACTATTCTTACTCATACTCCCTGTCATAACTTCTGCCGTTGCACGCATGCATTTCCATTCACGTCCTTTCTGTCATCCCTTCGCTACAAAACAGCGAATTCCCTTATATCAATTTATACTTATTTAATTTATAATACGTTTTAGAAAACTCTCTCTCAGTATTTATGCAGCAAATAATATGAAACATAAAATAGAATTAAGAAAACATAATTAACTATCCATTCACACTGCACGCATAACCCAAACCCCCGAACGATATGGCCAACTGAGAAATTGAGACAAGCAACTTACGATTACCAGTGGAGATCCTCCGGCCTGTTGACAGAGACACACAAGTGACAAGACAAACACACAGGCACAGATGGTTAGACAAGGTGATACACAAGCAGAAGAAGTCCTATACGGAGTCACAAGTCACCCGACGTTACACGTAGATAACTCGGATTTCACCGAGAATACACAGCAGGTATTCAAAACGGCTTAGGGCAATTCCAGTTACTCAAACACTTCCAAAGTGTTCCCAAAATAATCCTCCTCTTCCGATAACTAGGCTCTTTTTCGTTGACAGTCTGATCAGTACGACCCACAGACAAAGTCACTATCTGGCACCTTGACACAACTCAGATCCGTCGATTCTGGCTACATAAGCGATATGCAAAAATTTCTGCCCCTATCAAAAATACAGTGCATGGGGTTTTATACGATTAGCCTAGAATGTTCTAGAACATACTCATTTTAATTATAATTCGTTTCCTGCACTGTTCGCGATTAGAGCACGCATTCCACACATAGCAAATCGCATGGCAGCAATCAATCTTCCCAATAATAAAATAGCCCACTAATGTTTTCTAACAATAGTGCGTTCTGCACGGGCGCAATTCATTCGCTACTTCCATTAATTATAAACTTAATTAATTTTATTCTGATGCTCTCCCCTTACTACCGTAACTTTTAACCTCTATGTACAGGCTGATGATTTAACTATATACATAGGCGCACGACTGCAAACTGCATAGCGTGACAACCAGTCACCCACCTTTCTTGAAAACATCTGGGACAAAACTCCTCATTTGTGTGTGAGGTCTGTTGGATCAGCTTGCGAATATTGGAAGCTTTCTGCCAGGTGGTCACTGGGGCTTCCTATGTTATTATTTGGCAATGTAGGCATTTTAAATGCATGTGTTTTGTTGATATTTTCCCCCGTCGGGGTGCCTGGGGTTTCAGTATAAATAGTATCCCCACTTTCTGGAAATTTAGTGCTTTAAATTCCCACTGTCACTGTCTTTCTCATTAGTTCTTTCTCATTTCTGCTCTGTTCTATCAATCTGCTATACTATCTTCTTCTTCGCTGGACCAATCACCTACCTTTTTTCTTGAAAACTCTTCCGGGACAAGACTCCTTATTTGTGTGTGAGGTCTGTTGGATCAGCTTGGGAATGTTGGACGCTTTCTGCAGGGTGGTCACTAGGGCTTCCTATGATGTTATTATTTAGCAAAGTAGGCATTTTATATGTATGTGTTTTGTTGATAATTTATAATGATGTGTGTATTCTATTTTGTTTTTGTAAACGGGGGTTCGATAAGTTAGAGTGCAGCCTCGGTGTCCCCTGCGTGGGATGTCTTTATTGTAAAGTGACTGGCCGGTGGAGAGCATTCAGTTTTCCCACTAGGGTTGTTTCAGCAGATCTTTTATGCGGATCGGGGTTTGTCCGGTCCTGATTTGGCTCGGAAGAGTCCGCTGGACCTAAAGCAACAATCATGTAATGTAATGTAATGTTGATATTTTATAATTATGTTTGTATTCTGTTTTGTTTTTGTAAACGGGTTTCCATAAATTAGAGTATAGCCTCAGCGTCCCCTGTCCTAAATATTTGAAGCTATGCATTGTGTTGAGGGATTGGCCTTGGACTTAGATGTCTGTGTTGATGCCATTGGTGTTGTTGGTCATCATTTTGGTCTTCTCTGCACTTATTTCCATTCCATAGACTCTGGAGGTGGTGTCAAGCCTATGTATCAGCTGTTCAAGTTCTTGTCCCTCTCCAGCCAATCCATCAATGTCGGATTTATTTTGGTCAAACACCTTCTTGAAGTCTACTAACACATGATATAGATGTTGGTGGTGCTATAGGTATTTCTCGCAGATTATTCTGATGTTGAAAATCTGCTCAGTGGTACTTCGCCCTGCCCTGAATCCTGCTTGTTCTTCATCTATGATTTGTTCAGCTTGGGGTTTCAACCTGCTGAGTATTATTTTCAGAAGGACCTTGCTGGGATAGCTGATGATGCAGTAATTTTCACACTCCTGAAGGTTACCTTTTTTGGGAAGAGTACACAATGTAAAACTGAGCATCATGTTGTTGTGTGTACATTACAATGCCACTGATAGAATAAAGTATTAAAATGTTTATAACAATGTAAAACTGAGCAAGGTGTTGTGTGTACATTACAATGTCACTGACAGAATAAAGTAATAAAATGTTTATAACAATGTATAACTGAGCATGGTGTTGTGTGTACATTACAATGTCACTGACAGAATAAAGTATTAAAATGTTTATAACAATGTAAAACTAAGCACAGTGTTGTGTGTACTTTACAATGTCACTGACAGAATAAAGTATTAAAATGTTTATAACAATGTAAAACTGAGCATGTTGTTGTGTGTACATTACAATGTCACTGATAGTATAAAGTGTTAAAATGTTTATAATTATGTAAAACTGAGTACATTACATTGTGACTGACAGAATAAACATAACTTTATAAACATGCATTCAGCAAACAAACAAAAATAGTATCAAAGTCTCCTCTCTGAAAATCCTTATCGGGAAGAGAGGGGACTATAAACTGATACACACACACACACACAAACAAAAGATACAATCGGCGGCAGGGAGCATTATATATATGTATGTGTTTTGTTGATATTTTATAATAATGTTTATATTCCATTTCGTTTTTTGTAAACGGGGGTTCGATAAATTAGAGTATAGCCTCAGCGTCTTCTGTGTGGGATGTCTTTATTGTGATGCAATGGAAGCAAGTTTAGGGTTTACATCTCTTCCCATCACTACCCTGGTCATCGGGTCATGCATGAATTAGGCCCCTGGTTTGGAGGACAATATGACTAGGCTGAACCATCCAGCTGTGCACCAATGGCACTCAAGTGCACAAACCCACACAATCCAGCTAGTTGCGTTACTGTTTAAATGCGATATTGAGGATCCAAAGAAGTAGGCGAATTGACTGAAGGCGAGCCGTCATACATTCTGCAACGTTAGTCGACTTGATTTAATGTTCAGGCGAGTTGGCTGAGGCGAATTGACAGTTAGGCGTATCGTCGTGCACCCTTTAAATGTTATCAAGAACAAGTCTGTTATCTTTGAAATGATCGACGTAATGTGGGTTTTCAGTTCTCGCTCAGTAATCATTTCTATCATCTATGAGTATAATGACTGTCATCAAACGTAACAGTTGAATGTTCTTCAGTAGGCTACAGAAACAGATGGAAACAAACAATCTCCATTTCTTGTGGTTTTGTGAAACCTTGACAACAATAATCATCATCATGAAAGTTGAGGGTTAATTTTAGTAAACCTCAAAGTGTTAGAATTGTCTGATGAAGTTAGATGAACGCAATGGCAGGATATGTCGAGGAAGCGTTTTGAACAAATTAGTGTAAAATTATGAAAGTTTATGATTTTTCTAAAGTTTATTTCATTAATTAATTTATTTTTCTTCTTAGGTTTTAACTTTGGTTGTCGTTAAACAACGAAGTGGGGGCGAATGGGGGAGAAGGATATTATTTTTAGTTAATAAAAGGGAAGCAATCATTTTTAGTTTATGAAAGGGAAGCAATAATTTTTTTAAGTTCTGTCCATGGTTCTGTGATACAAATTCTGGAGTTGTTCCCCTTGTTAAAAGTTGACCTCGGACTTCAGCATAATTACCATTGTTTTTTTTTTGTTTTTTTTTTTTTTTAATATGTAGAGTTCTAAATAATAATATTTTCTGGTCTATTGTTTTGTGTTTTGATTTTAATAGACATATATTTTAGATCTTGGAGTTTGATGTGCGGGATTAAGTATCTTTTCGGTTTACGTTTCCGCCATTTTCGCTTCATACATTGAGAAGCACGTGCTGTGAATTCGTCTCAGGGAAAATGTAAATTAATGGACAAATTTGTATTAGCATTTTGTAATAAGAATAGTATAAAAAGTTTCGCAATTTCCAGATGTACTCCTCTCGATATGATTATTTAAATATTTCCGACGGAAAAAGGTATTTATATTTTGCAATGTGGGTTTATCACAGACAGGCTCTGAAGTCTTTTCTTTCATCTGTGTAAACTCGTGGGTCTCTTACATACCTACGAAAGACGAGACTTCCTAGCCTGTGGATATATGTCTTACTTTCCGTTAATGGAAGGTAAAGAACTGAAGAAAAAAAATGCCAAAAGACTTTGAGCTGTTAGAAGTATGAGGGAAGTATATATATCTGGATATTGCCAAAAGTTTAAGAAATGTTTCTTCTAAAATGTTATGTGGTTTTAATAGCGGATAGGGGGATTGATAGGTAATATTGTGCACTGCTGATATTGGATGATAATATAACCGGTGCATGGTTTATTTTGTTTTTGCTAATGGTAGTAATGCTATGATGAAATTGTGAATGTTGACTTCTTGTCAGTTAGTTTTTTTTATTCATTTTACATTTGTACTTTATTAGATTATTGTTGTTATATTTTGACTGTTTTTGTTAATTATGGTGTATTTATAAAAGATAAATGTAGCTATTTATGGATTGTGTGTGTTGCTCTTATTGAAGTGGTGGAAACCGGTGCACAGTATCAGTGGGCCTTTTGGTTAGTCTTAACGGTGTTACTGTTAGGTTTATTAGTTAGTTGCAGGTGTTAGTTATTTGTAAGGCATTTCTGGGCTAGGTTTACAGGTTTTGAAAGTAGTGAAGTTATTTAGTGAGCTGGTAGTCTTTTTTTTGTGTGTGTGGATATTTATAGGAATATATTAGGGCAGTGCAAGTACTAGTACTGTAGTAGTTAGTTTAGGAATAGCATTAGAGTTTTGGCTTGAAGTTGATATTTTGAAGGTAGTGTGTATATTGAATGGCTGTAGAATAAGTAGTAGTAGTAGTAGTAGTAGTAGTAGTAGTAGTAGTAGTAGTGTATGACAGGCATCGCTGCCTAAAGCCTCACGGCTTATAAAGACGTCCCCTCATTGTTTATAATATATATAGTTAGCAATATGATTTGCATGCATAATTTGAAATCTTTTCTAGTCATATTGATAGAATAAATTTTAAAATTTTGAATCAGTGTCTATGTGGTTTTTTAAACTATTTACAGATGGTGCAAATTTAATATTTGTTGGTAAAGAATTCCAATAATTAGCTACTCTATGTGCAAATGAAAATTTTCGTTGGTTAGTTCTACAATATTTTATGAAAATTTTACCTTCACACTTCCTAGTTCTGTTAGATTGATCAAGTAAGAAAAAAGTATTAGTATTAACATCCTCTACATTATGAATTATTTTGAATGTCTGAATTAAATCACCCCTGATCCTACGTCCTTTCAGAGAGTGAAGGCCCAGAAACCTTAATCTCTCTTCATAAGTCATGTCACGACACTCAGATAATAGTTTTGTGGCTCGTCGTTGAATTTTTTCTATGGCTACAGACTGCCTTTTCAAATATGGACTCCAAACAACGTTAGCATATTCAACATGAGGTCTTACAAAAGCTTTATACAATTTTAAAAACGTTTCTTTTTCCAAGTATGTGAATGCTCTTTTGATTATGCCTAACATTTGGTTTGCTTTAGTTACCACTCTCTGAATATGTGCGTCAAATTTTAATTTGCAATCAAAAGTTACACCCAAGTCTTTTTTCATTATCGCTTACATTTAATTTATAAACTTCATCATTTATCAACATTGAATATTCGCATCCATGATTTCCTTTCCCCACATGCATAACTTTACATTTCTGCACATTTAAATATAACTTCCACTTCTGACACCATTGCTGTAGCTTATGTAAATCATCTTGAATGACCTTAGATTTCGATGTTGTATTATATATTTTAGTGTCATCAGCAAATATCTTAACCGTACTCCCCAGTATCTCAGGTAAATCATTAATATATATAGTAAAAAGAATTGGACCTAAAATACTCCCCTGTGGAATACCACTTAAAACTCTAGCATCTTTAGACCTTTCTGAACCAACTTTAACCCACTGTTTACGTTCAAACAAAAAGCTTGATATCCATTTAAAAACATTTCCTCCTATACCATATGCAGCCAACTTTAACAACAGTCTCTTATGTGGCACAGAATCAAACGCCTTTCTAAAATCACAATACACTATATCAACATCATTCCCATCATCAATTAAAGCCGTCAAATCCTCCATAACCTCTAACAACTGTGTCACACAAGACCTACGTTTTCTGAACCCATGCTGACAATCTGCAAATAATTTATTATCCGTAAAGTATGACACAATGACATCCCGGACTAGAGACTCTAAAACTTTACATGTAATACAAGTCAAACTCACTGGCCGATAATTTCCAGGATCTGATTTGGAGCCCTTTTTAAAAATTGCTGTCACTTCCGCACTTTTACATTCCTCAGGCAATATCCCCTCTTCTAATGACTTATTAAACAATAGACACAAGGGACCAGACAACTCTTCACACAGCTCTTTTAGTACCTTGGATGCAATTCTGTCCGGGCCTTGTGCCTTCGTGGGGTCTGATTCTTTAAGTTTGTCTTTTACCGCTACAGAAGTTATTCATATATCGCCCAGAAAAACACCACTGGAATACTCTCCCTCTGGTATCACAGGAATATCATTAGCATCTTCTTTAGTAAATACACTAGAAAAGAAATCATTTAGTGTTTCAGCTTTAGTAACATCATCTTCAGCTAAGGATCCATCTGCTCTCTTTAACGAACTAATTCCCTGGCTAATTTTCATTCTATCCTGTACGTATTTCCAAATTTTTTCGGATTATTTTTACTCTCATTTGCAATCAGTTTTTCATATTCTTTACGGGTTAATTTCAATGCTTTGGTACATTTATTTCTTATCTTAATATATTTTAAATAATCTTGTCCAGATTTAGTACACTGATATCTCCTATACAAATTATACTTCTTTTTAATTTGTTTAAGTAGCTTATTATTCATCCAAACAGGTTTATATCTTTTACGATCTGCTTTTCTTTTCTTTGGGATACATTCATCCATACCAGTTTGTATAGCTTCTTTCAAGTAGACCCATGCTTTCTCAACATCATTATGTTCTAACACAGACCAGTCATATGTTTTCACAAAATTTCTCAGTCGAGAGTAGTCCCCCTTATTAAGATCATAGACATACTTTATTTCATGTTTACTTTTTTTCATTGAGACACATAAATTAAAACTTAAAATATTGTGATCACTCTTACCTAGAGGATCAAGATAACGAATTTCTGAGACTAAATCGCTATCATTTACAAGTATCCAATCATCTAAAGTCGGTTTCTGACCCACCCTCCTTCTTGTCGGTTCACTCACTTTTGTATCAAAAAAGCATCCTGTACTTTTTCAATTATTTCGTAATTATTTTGTCCTGACCAAATACCATCCCAACGTACATTGGGATAGTTAAAATCACCAGATATACATATTTTATCATACTTTATCATTTCATCTGACTTTAGTAATTGGAAAAGTTTGTCATCATTTTCTTCATCACTTGTGTTAGGACTCCTGTATATACACCCTAAGAGTACTCTTTCATTATTTGCACTAGTAAATGTACACCATACACTTTCCTCGAAACTGTTTCTATTCAATAATTCACATTCACGAGCATTTAATTTTGAATCCACATATAAAACAACCCCTCTTTTGTGATTAACATTTACAAACATATCATAGTTTGAAATATAATACTCCTCCTCAACAAATGATTTAACGTTTTTTGCTTTTATCTCAGTTAAAGCGATAATAGAAGGTTTTAGGTCATCCACTCGACTTAACAATTCATCTTTTTTATTTTAGAGTCCATCCACATTTGAATACATCATAATACACGTACCACTATCTATGTTAGTATTTTTGTTAACCTTTCTTTTTTTAAGTTTTGTATTCTTACCATGAGTAAACTTGCAGCTAGAACTTGTAGAAGTAGTATGAATTTTAAATTTATTGCTATTGACATTATTTATAGTATGTACACTATTTACCTGATCTTTGTGACCTTCAAGTCACTCAGTACCACTGGATGACTGTGCTGGTTTAGGGCCAGCGCCAGCACGAGTGTCGTCCCTAAACCTCCCACCTTGCCTTGCTTTCAGAGAGATAATCTTCCCATTTCTTATCACCAGGTTCTCCTCCCCTTCATTTGTATGCCTTTGCTTTTACATCCTCAGTTCTTTGTTCTTTTCGCGCTGCTTTTGGGTGTAGTCAGGGTTGACATAAAATTTGTTTTATCACTTTTTAGAACACCTTTGCTCAACTTTCGAGCTTTTCTAAGAATCTCTTTCTTTTTCTCTTCTGATTTCACTGTCACTCTTAACATCCTAAGTCTACTGCCCCTAATCTGACCTAACCTGACGGGTTCTACCAGGTCATCACTCTCTAAAGTGACCAACTTCCCCAAGAGAGTTTTAGCAGCTGCTATGTCCTCCTTCTTTCTTTCCTCAAACTCAGTTTGGGTGCTTTCTTTTAGATTCACAATAATGAGAATTTTCATCCTCTTCTCTACCTCCCTCTGCTCCTCCATTATCTCAGCCAACTTTTTGTCCACCACCTCCTCTATTTTTTCTTCCAGCTTTTCTCCCATCAACCCTTTTTCAATGTTTTCAAGCCGAGAGCTGAGAGAGTGAATCAACGGAATCAAATCCAGAAGTTTGTCCATCCTATTATCAAATCTTGACTGCGGTTCACTACTCTTTTCCAGACAAGGTTTACAAATCCACGGACCAGAACCAGCTACAACAAGACCTCCATCGCCTTGAGGAGTGGGAGATGAGCTGGAATATGATGTTTCACCCTTCAAAGTGCAACACCCTGCTTATCACTAGGAGCAGGCGCCCACTCAGCGCAGTTTATCAACTCCACAACTCCGACGCGATATGAACTGGGATGAACACATTGACCGCATTGCCAATAAAGCCAACAAAACCTTGGGTTTTCTTAGAAGGAACCTCAAGATCAACTCTTGGGCTATAAAAGAACAAGCGTACAAGGCATTTGTCAGGCCCATACTAGAGTACGCTTCGACGGTATGGGATCCTCACACCCAGAAGTCCATTGACAGGCTGGAGGCCACACAGAGACGGGCTGCACGTTTTGTCCTCAATAGATACAACACTTCAAGTGTGAATCAGATGTTGGATTCGCTGGGGTGGTCATCTTTGGAAGTGCGCAGGAAGACATCTCGCCTATCGATGTTATACAAAAATCAACAGAAGACTGGTGCACTGTCCCTCCATCCTCAGTAAGCTGATCCCACTGTCTCTCCGCCAACGCAGAAGCCATGACAGCCAATTTAGCCGCATCACCTGCCGAACTGAGTACCGTTCATCCTTCTTTCTACCCCGTACTATAAAAGACTGGAATGCTCTTCCCCATGAGGTAGTGGAGGCCAAAACTGTGGATGCTTTTGCATCAAGAGCCTCCCACCGATCGCCAGAATAGACAGTTAACAACACTACAACCCCCCTCCCCCCAAATCCCTCTGTCACTAATCAGATCTGGACTGTCCATGGACTAGGAGAACGGCCTTTTGTGAGACATGTGCAAAGCCCCCATAGTGCCAGTATAATCAACAAGTATGAGTGTGGGCGCCTACGGAAAGACAAGACAAGACAATGGATTATAAGCAAAACTGTTACAATTACGATGGCTGTATTTGAGGTGTGGTTATTATTATTTTTTTTTTTTGCTAGGTCCATCAAGGAAGGTTAACCACTTTTATATAACGCTTTACCAGCTCAAGAGCCGGGTCAAGGCACTGGCCGATACAGGATCTAACTCGAACCACCCGAGGCACTCCCTTGCAACCTTTGGGCGCATAGTCTAATAATAATAATAATAATAATAATAATAATAATAATAATAATAATAATAATAATAATAATAATAATAATAACGCATTTTTATATAGCGGGTACTCCAGCCTATGACCAGACTCACCATGCTTTACATAGTCATTACATAAAAATACATACACTCGATCAAACATCGCTTTTGCTACGATACACCAAAAGACGGAACAGTAAGAACTATTTACAACTATGTACATAAATGACAAAAAAACAAACAGAAATAGACTATTTAGGCCTACAACTATGTACATACATGACAAAAAAAGAAAGAAATAGAATAGCAAAAACCTATTCACAGCTATTTATATGCCCGGTTAGACCCAGGAAGAAAAACAGTATAAATATTTAAAGCCGTGTATACACTTACGGATCAGACAGAGACAAAAGAGGAGAGAATGGCAGTGGGATACAAATCAGTCTGAATAATGCAGTGTGAAGAGGTGGTTTTGAGGGCCTTTTTGAATGCCTGTGTTGATTGTATGTTGTGGATGTGGGAGGGAAGGGAATTCCACTGCTTGGGTGCAGAGTAAGCGAATGCACGTTGGCCGTATGTCTTAGTGCGGGTGACGGGAACCTTGAGTGTGCGAGTGTCAGCAGAAGATCTTAAAGTGCGTGAAGGGGAGTAGACAGACAGTAAACAGCAAGGTAGGAAGGACAAGAATCTGTGAAGGAGTTGTGACAGAGAACAGAGAGTTTGTCCCCAACGCGTGCTTGCACAGGAAGCCAGTGAAGGGAATGTAATAGAGGTGTGATGTGATCGCGTTTCTTTGCTCGGAATACTAGTCTAGCTGCTGAGTTCTGAACTTTTGTAGTTTGTCAATGATGTGTTTTGGGGAACCTGCGAGGAGGGAGTCGCAATAGTCAAGACGAGAAAGGACGAGAGCGCAAACTAGGGTTTTGGTGGCAGTGACTGTAAGATAGGGTCGAAAGGAGCTGATTTGGCGGATGGCCATGTATGCAGAGCGACAGACGTTGGAGATGTGGTTGTTGAGGTTGTCTAATGCTCACACGACTGAGCACAATCCATGGCGACCGGGACGAGGTGAAGGGACCTAGTGCATGCTGGAGTATTTGTGTAGCCGGCACTCGCTCATCTAGAACATTAGCGTCCGGTTCTTTAAAGTCCATGCGATGGAATGCGTGCATGCTAAGACTAGACCTCGGTTTATACTCTCATCCGAAGGTTTAAATACATAATCGTGCTAATTAGGCTATTTATTATTCTATAGTATTGCAATGTAGCTTTAATACTTGTGTGGTTGTTGTTTTACATGTAGCTTTACTACTTGTGTGGTTGTTGTTGATGTGTGTTTTACATGTGCGTCATATGTATTTATTATTCTAAAGTATTACAATGTAGCTTTACTACTTGAGTGGTTGCTGTTGATGTAGGCTATGTTTTACATGTATGTCATACATATTTATTATCACTGATATATTCTCCAATTGGTCAATTCTAATAATAATAATAATAATAATAATAATAATAATAATAATAATAATAATAATAATAATAACAATAATAATAATAATAATAATAATATTAATAATAATAATAATAATAATAATAATAATAATAATAATAATAATAAAAAATTATTATTATAATACAATCATGCGCCTATTATCACCTCACACACAAATGAGTTTTGTCCCAGATTTTTTTAGAAAAAAGGTAGGTGATTGGTCCAGCGAAGAAGATGTACACGTAGTAGATTGATAGAACAGAGTAGGAATGAGAAAAAAAGAAAGGAGAAAGACAGCGACAGTGGAAATTTAAAGCACTAAATTTCCAGAATGTGGGGATACTATTTTGAGTTACTGAAACCCCCGGTACCCCCTCGGGGGGACGGACCTGAGTGAAAGCTTTATTACCAATATTACACACATGATTCTTCTCTCCTGTATCTATAGCGTATGTATACAGACATCATTATTAGTGATACACACCAAAATCATGTCATAATTATAAAGCATAATTTGACAATAACACAAACTGTCTTCTTTTACAAGTTTAGTATCCTCTGAGACTACTGTTTGGACTTTATTTGCTACAATGGATGAGAGAGAAAAGGGGACATCAAAACAACCAGATAATATTCTAAGTGAAGTCAATGACAAAAAGAAATTATAATAACATTGTTACCCAGGTTGATAATATTGCAGAGAATAACAGGTTTTACAAAATAGGTCAAGTAAAGTAATAATACATAAATATTAACACTACATTAATTTTTAAACAAAAGTCTTACTTAGATAGTATCCATTAAGTTTTATTAATCCATTCAATTTTATTGTTTTGGAATGCAATCCTGGAACACTAGAGATCTCCTATATTAGCTCCTGTAGTTGTAGCAAGCATGAAGTAGTCATAGTAAAAAGAATCTATACAAAAGGACAGATTTTATATACATTTTTCACATGCATACCTACATATAGTAACTCATCACATCCATATTCATGTACCATCAATCCTGAAATAAGCAATCTAACAGCAGGGTAACTCTCTTGTTGTCTCCTTTACAATCAATGGTAAAATGCTACACATCATATAACTGGTACCATAAAGGTGGTTACAAACATCCCATGCCACACAATGTGTGTTACAAACATCCCATGCCATACAATGTGTGTTACAAACATCCCATGCCATACAATGTGTTACAAACATCCCATGCCATACAATGTGTTACAAACATCCCATGCCACACAATGTGTTACAAACATCCCATGCCATACAATGTGTTACAAACATCCCATGCCATACAATGTGTTACAAACATCCCATGCCATACAATGTGTTACAAACATCCCATGCCATACAATGTGTGCTACAAACATCCCATGCCATACAATGTGTTACAAACATCCCATGCCATACAATGTGTGTTACAAACATCCCATGCCATACAATGTGTGCTACAAACATCCCATGCCATACAATGGTTGAACCAGGGGTCACACATATTGCATGTATTATATTTTCTACTCCGCATTTCTCAATCTATGCTTCTTTTAGTACTCAACTTGAGTCAACACTTATCACATGAATAATGTGTTTTTATAGTATATGACAACTGGTGATACATCAAACTTCTAGCAAAAAATGTTGTCTCCTTTACGTTCAATGGTTAAATGTTACACATAATATTCACTGACAGCATTCAACATATTACATACATTGCACCCTTTTTTTTTCCCAGAATATGTTTGGGATACTATGTTTACATTTTAATTTGAACAATGTTCGCAATATTATTCGAGCCAATATATGGAATTGCTGTCAAGAGTTAGTTGTTTATAGGGCCCAGCAACCTGCAAAGAGCTGAATCAACTTGGTTGAAAGAGTCTGTCAAGAGTTTTAGGCATTTTAACTTATTTTACCTTGATGAAAACTTTCAAAATGAACTGGAAAGCTTGGTTTTATCTGACGACTCATTGTGTTGTTTTTATCTTCTTTTCTGCCTGCAGCCTATGTTACTGTAAGCTTCTTTAAGTTCTCAATTTAAATAAAAGTATTATTGGAAAGCAGCTAATGGTCTTTTCTGTATGTACCAACTGTAATTCATCAAACTGTCAGCATGAATAAAAGCATTCGATATTACAAATAATTATGTCACCTACATTTTCAGTTCAATATGTATCAACATGTGTTGCTTCAAATCATCAGTCACAGAGAAAGACATAATACAAAATCACAATCATAATTTTTCTTTTCTGAACATGTAAACTAGTGTAAGTCTCTTCAACTTGCAAGCTCAAGGAACAGATTTTCTTAAAAACGTCAAACAGATGAAATTGTGTCCAGAATGTGTCAATTTGTGTTCAAATCACTAACCAAAGTGAAAGCTTTATTACAAGTCTGACACACATGATTCTTCTCTCCTGTATGAATAAGCTTACGTTCCTTCAAATGGCCAGCCCGAGTGAACGCTTTATTACAAACATCACACACATGATTCTTCTCTCCTGTATGTATAAGCTTATGTACCCACAAATTGCAGGCAAGAGTGAAAGCTTTATTACAAATATTACAAACATGATTCTTCTCTCCAGTGTGTATAAGCTTATGTTCCTTCAAATGGCCAGCCTTAGTGAAAACTTTATTACCAAAAAAATCACACACAATTCTTCTCTCCTGTATGTATAAGCTTATGTACCTTCAAATCACTAACCCGAGTGAAAGCTTTATTGCAAACATCAAACATGATTCTTCTCTCCTGTATGTATAAGCTTATGTAACTTCAAACTGCCAGCCTGAGTGAAAGCTTTATTACAAACATCACAAACATGATTCTTCTCTTCTGTATGTATAAGCTTATGTTTCTTCAAATCACCAGCCTGGGTGAAAGCTTTATTACAAACATCACACACATGATTCTTCTCTCCTGTATGTACAAGCTTATGTACCTTCAAATAACTAGCCCGAGTGAAAACTTTATTACAAACATCACACACATGATTCTTCTCTCCTGTATGTATAAGCTTATGTCTATTCACATCACCAGCACGAGTGAAAGCTTTATTACAAACATTACACACATAATTCTTCTCTTCTGTATGTATAAGCTTATGTTCCTTCAAATTGCCAGCCTTGGTGAAAGCTTTATTACAAACATCACACACATGATTCTTTTTTCCTGTATGTATAAGCTTATGTTCCTTCAAATCAGCAGCACGCTTGAAAGCTTTATTACAAACATCACACACATGATTCTTCTCTCCTGTATGTATAAGCTTATGTTTATTTAAACGGCCAGCCTGAGTGAAAGCTTTATTACAAACATCACACACATGATTCTTCTCTCCTGTATGTATAAGCTTATGTTCCTTCAAATAGCCAGCCTGAGTGAAAGCTGTATTACAAACATCACACACATGATTCTTCTCTCCTGTATGTATAAGCTTATGTAACTTCAAATGGGCAGCAAGAGTGAAAGCTTTATTACAAACATCACACACATGATTCTTCTCTCCCGTATGTATAAGCTTATGTTCCTTCAAATTGCCAGCCTGAGTGAAAGCTTTATTACAAACATCACACACATGATTCTTCTCTCCTGTATGTATAAGCTTATGTACCTTCAAACCGCCAGCCTGAGTGAAAGCTTTATCACAAACATCACACACATGATTCTTCTCTCCTGTATGTATAAGCTTATGTACCTTCAAATGGCCAGCCCGAGTAAAAGCTTTATTACAAACATCACACATATGATTCTCCTCTCCTGTACGTATAAGCTTATGTACCTTCAAATCACCAGCATGAGTGAAAGCTTTATTACAAACATCACACACAAGTTTCTTTTGCTCTCTGGTCTTCTGTTGCTGCTTTGTCACTCTTCTAGGCCTACATTCATGATCTGTGAGACTGACTTCACTGTGGGGAGTGACTGAGGCAGAAGAGAGCTCAACCAATAATGACTGTGGTGTTGAGTTGACAGTAAGCAGTTGAGTAACACGTGCATTTGGAATCTGAAAAAGAAAAAAAACTAACTATAAAGAGTTCATTATCATTATCATCATCAACATCATCAAAGTGGTCCTGATTTGGCACTTTGCAGTCTGCTGGACCCTATAAACAATGACTAACTAATATTTAGTACTTTTTGTATTAATATAATCGATTATTATTATTATACCATTATCACAACAACGTGCTGAGTTTCTTGATAATAGTTAAAATAAACCTACTTCAGTCCTGACAATTACGAGGATATATTAATTTGCAATAACAACCAGAGTGTCGCTGACCAGTATTAATTTCTCATTTCAGGTGCCTATGATGTGGATTAATTATTTTTTTAGCTAATCACTCTTCTGTTGCAAATAACGTTATTAGTTTTCGGTTTGCACAAGTAGTTGGTTGGCGTTATGTATGAATCTGATTAGATGTTCTCATATGGTTCAAAAATCCATAATTGTATCGGCAGTTAGACTTAAGATGTTGTTTTTGAGATCTCAACAAGTAACATCGCCTTAAAATGTGGTGACCAAAATTGGTACCCAGAATTGGATCAACAGGTTGTTGTGTATACGTTACATGTATGTCTAGAAATAGTTGGAATAACCAGTCACCAGGGAAAGTTCTTGTTCCTTGTGAGTACCGAATATTTGTTTGTCTTGGTGTGTGCCTTATGGAGTAAGAGAGAGAGAGAGAGAGAGAGAGAGAGAGAGAGAGAGAGAGAGAGAGAGAGAGAGAGAGAGAGAGAGAGAGAGAGAGAGAGAGAGAGAGGTGGAGTGTGGTGGAATTAATGGTAGTTGCTGCATTCATCGAAATTGTTTCAATCATCTAGTTCATTTGAATTCATTATTTCATGGTTCATGAATTTCATGGTTCAAAAGGGTTTTCAATTTTTACAGCAGAATTGATAGCTATTTTAATGGCTTTAAATAAACTTGTTAGCTTGCCTACTGTTTTCTATAGTATAGTAATGTGTGTGGATTCACGGTCTGTTTTACAGGCTTTAAATACTACAAATAGCAAGGAACGACAAGAAATAATTTATGAAATCAAACATGTTGTTCATTGTTTGATTATAAATGGAACAAAAGTTAATTTCTGTTGGATACCATCACACTGTGGTTTTATCTTTAATGATTGGGCAGATCAAGAGGCAAAGAACGGTGCTCTGAACTTGAATTCAGTTACTGTTCACATATCTTTATCTACTAAAGAAGCAATCAGCAGACTAGAAATAGCAATTTTAAAAAAAATACAATTATTCACCCCAATATTCGTTACATGTTGGTTTTTCAAGACCTGTTGTAACATTAGCATATATAATTCTTTTAAATTCATTACGAACTAAGTTTTGTAAAAATATTTTTTGCTCTTGTAATAGTGCTTTTTCACTGGTTCATATACTGTTTAAATGCACTGATTTTGACTTGTTACTACCAGTGGAAATGAAAAACATTAAGATATTAAGTGACTTAAATTTTTCAGTATGTTTAAAGCTAATGTTTTATTTATTTATATGTAGGAAGATTTATGTAGAATTCTTTTTCCAGTGACTATAGTATGTGTAAATTAAATCATAGAGGTATGGGGACAGAGAGAGAGAGAGAGAGAGAGAGAGAGAGAGAGAGAGAGAGAGAGAGAGAGAGAGAGAGAGAGAGAGAGAGAGAGAGAGAGAGAGAGAGAGAGAGAGTTATTTAATTTTTTTTTCTCTGTTGTTTTTGTTAATAAGTTGATTTTTGATATAGTTAATTATTTTACATTTGTTCAGTACTATGTTCGTTTTCTTATTTTCAATGTCTAAATCACTTAGGTGAATAATAGACAATAAATGAGTAACACACACACACACACTTTCATGGTCCACATTTCAAACCTAAATTTAACGTGATTATGAAAAAAGAAACCATATGAATAACTCGTTAACACTACATCTAATAGTGGCCATGTAGGCCTGTGTCTGTGTTTCTGTCCAGCGGCAGGGTGCTGATGGACACAAGGGTGTTGAGATGTCCGGGTGGAGAGTTTCTTCATGTCCCTATTCCCAGTTCACCCTATGTACTCAGTACCCAATCTTTAATGGACTGATGACCCTTTCTGCACTTTCCACAAAATATCCTCATGAATAGTCGTCCCTGAGCCATTGGGCGTAGAGGTCGGTCATGTTCGAGTGACGTTGAGAGCTCTTCGATCGCATCATAGTCGTTGACATCTCATGCGATTTTAACGAGAGTGGGTCTGCAACGCCTTCTTTCAGCTACGCATCGTAAGTTAAGTACACTACTGGTGGTCCACAAAGGTTTACAGGCTGGAGAGCCGAAGAAAGGATCGTCATCCCTTTTCGCTTAAATCACACCTTCATGTTAATCATCATTGCAGTCTTCATTGTGGTTCATCGATCATCTAGATTGACATTACTGTTAGAAATAATTTGAAGCCTACGACGCTGTAGTTACTTTGAGAGGGCAGAGTTCTAACCCTTTGTAGTGTAAAAAAATGTGTAACTGTAGATTATAGTCACACGACACCAAAGCGTATAGGCGACTACTGGTCACATTATTCTGACACCAGCGAACCAGTTGATGGTAAGGGAAAAATAATAATATGGTCACACATTGGCCAATCCGGGATTCGAACCAGGTACCTTTCGGTTCCTAGTAAGATGCTCTACCAACTGAGCTACCTGGCCCCTCCTTTGTAGTGGCGTCAAGGAAGGCTAATCTCATCATCATCGTCATGGTAGGCATCATCATCATCATCACCGTCATACACATCATCATCTTCATCGTCACGGTCAGCGATTACATCACCATCTCCATTTTGACTTTGTATGTTACAAAATATTTGTTGAATGAGTGATTGTCCGTTCATAAGTAAAGTTTGTTTAGCATTTAATATTGTGTTTGCGTCAAATTTCTCGGAATTCCTTATGTTCTTTGTGTGCCACATGTTTGAGTGATAGATGTGTTTGTTGTGTGTGCCACATGTTTGAGTAATAGATGTGTTTTTTGTGCGTTCCACATGTACATGTAGGAGTGATAGACTTTGTTGTGTGTGCCACACGTTTGAGTGATAGATGTGTTTGTTGCGTGTGCCATATGTTGGAGTGATAGATGTGTTTGTTGCGTGTGCCATATGTTGGAGTGATAGCTGTGTTTGTTGTGTGTGCCACATGTTGGAGTGATAGATGTGTTTGATGTGTGTGCCAGATAGGGTGAAACATGTCCGTTTGCCAACGTTGGTACAGATCGCAGCACTGATCGGTGATTTTGGAAACAGCACCTACAGTGGTACCTCAGGTTACAAACCAAGTTCTGGAAACGTTCGTAATCCGAAACATTGAAATCAATGAAAGAGAGACAATCAGTTTCAAGAAGAAAGGATCACTCCTTATTATTTACATCCGGATTTACCTGACAAAAGGTAAAGAATATGTGTATTTGTGTTACATATGGAGAAATAATATGTGTTCTTGTATTACATACAGAGAAAGAAAACCAAACAAATTAAATGTAAAATAAAATAAAGATTTCATTTATCTTTCTTACCAAGAAAACGATCATGGGAAATGTGTCACTTTCTTTGCTATTATGAATAATTAGTTTCAGGAGTTTCTTGTCGTTGTTTCTTGGCAGCTAACTGGGAATCTTTCTGCATCAAGAAACTATCAAGGGAAATTTGTCCTTCGTAACCCACTGTTCCTTCCTATCCTATTCTATCCCATTACTTGAAGGTCGTTGGGCCACCACAGATGATCTTTTAACCAGCATACTCCATCTTTCTCTGTCCTTAGTAACTCTCATGGCTTCGCTTAGTGTCAAGCCAGTCCATTCTCGAATGGTGTCTTCCCTCCTTGGAATGTAGACTGATGGTCCTGTCTTTCCAAATGGGCTTAAACCTTGCCAGGGCAGCAGTTGTTTGTGCGTTACTGGAGAGGACTTCCTGTCGGGACCCTATCCTATCCTATTCTATCCCGTAACTTGGAGGTCGTAGGGGCACCACAGAAGATCGTTTAACCAGCGTACTCCATCTTTCCCTGCCCTCAGCAGCCCTGATTGTTTCGCAAAGTGTCAAATCAGTCCATTCCCGAATGTTGTCCTCCCACCCCTTTTTCAGTCTCCCTCTTCTTCTACCTCTTTGCACTGTGCCTTGCAGGATGGTCTTTGCCAGACCTGATGATCTCGTTTTGTGTTGTCCAATGGCTTGTGTGATGGTCTGTCGGACTTCGTCTTTGGTGATGTGCTGGGTATAGGAAATGCCAAGAAGTCATCTGTAGCACCTCATCTCCATGCTTTGTATTCTTCGTTGTAGATCTGCTGTGAGGGTCCATGTTTCGCAAGCATATAGGAAGATGGAGATGACAAGGGAGTGCAACAGTCTTACCTTGGAATGTAGACTGATGGTCCTGTCTTTCCAAATTGGCTTCAACCTCGCTAGGGCAGCAGTTGTTTGTGCGATCCTGGAGAGGACTTCCTGTCGGGACCCATTGTCTGATACAATGGCTCCTAAATATTTGAAGCTATGCACTGTGTTGAGGAATTGGCCTTGGACTTTGATGTCCGTGTTGATGCCATTGGTGTTGTTGGTCATCATTTTGGTCTTTGCACTTATTTTCATTCCATGGGCTCTGGAGGTGGTGTCAAGCCTCTGTACCAGCTGTTCAAGTTCTTGTTCATCTCCAGCCAATCCATCAATGCCATCCGCAAAACGAAGGCTGGAGATTGCTCTTCCCCCTATGGTGACTGTGCCTTGGTGATGTGCAAGGACATCTGACATGATGTGCTCTAGGAAGATGTTGAAGATTGTCGGGACCCATTGTCTCCTAAATATTTGAAGCTATGCACTTTGTTAAGGGATTGGCCTTGGACTTTGATGTCCATGTTGATGCTGGTTATCACTTTGGTCTTCTCTGCAGTTATTTCCTTTCCATAGGCTCTGGAGGTGGTGTCAAGCCTCTGCACCAGATATTCTTGTTCCTCTCCAACCAAACCATCAATGTCATCCGCAAAACTGAGTTTGGAGATTGCTTTACTCCCTATGCTGAATGTAACTCCGTTATCTGCAAGGCCATCTCTAGGAAGATGTTAAAAAGTGTTGGAAAGAGTAGGCATCTTTGACGCATACCGATTGTTGTTCTGAACCAGTTTCCGATGGCGCTTTTGTGAAGGGCTGCACTAGTAGCCTTGTCATATAGGCTTTTGATGACTTCAATAATGAGGTCCACTTGTGTCTCCCCAGTTGTGGTGCACATCTTGGCCAACACTCTCATGGTTGCCCACAGAGCTGCATGTAAAGACTCGGTCAAATGCTTTCTTGAAGTCTACAAAAACATAATATAGATGGTGCTGTAGGTATTCCTCGCATCCAACCGTACGCACCAAAACCTATGGCCAGCGCACCTTTTCCTACCAGGCCCCATCTATCTGGAATAAACTCCCTCATTCACTCTGTCACTCCACTTCTATGCTGTCATTCAAAACCTCTTTAAAAACTCATCTCTTCCATCTTCCTCATTAAACTTTCCTCTTCATATCACACAACTGCTTTGTTTGGTTAGATTGTATTGTATGTCTGAACGTTCTAATGTTTGCCATTGTAAACGCCTAGGGCTTGTAAAAGGTTAGGCGTATAAATTTACATTTCATTCATTCATTCATTCATATTATTCTGAAGTTGAAAATCTGTGCAGTGGTAATTCGCCCTACCCTGAATCCTGCTTGTTCTTCAGCTATGATATTTGTAGCTTGGGGTTTTAACTTCTTGAGTATTATTTTCAGTAGGACCTTCCTGGGATGGATCATAAGGCTGATGGTGTGGGAATTTTCACACTCCAGAAGGTTTCCCGTCTTAGGAAGAGTGATGACAAGCGTCTGGTTCCATGGTGTAGGCCACTCCCCACAATGCCAGATTTTGTTAGATAATGGTGAGGGCGCCAATCATCACTTCTTTTTCTTGAAGCAATTCGGCAGGTATGTTGTCCACTCCCGCTGATTTCCTCTTTTTCAGTGAATGTATTGCTGCCTCAACTTCTCGGAGAACTGGGAGGCTTTCTTCCTCTTCTCTGTTCTGGGGACATGCTAGAACTGATGGGTCCCGTTTGGTGTTTGGCTGTAAAGGTCAGAGCAGTACTCTGTCCATCTATCCAAGACTTCTTGTTCTTCTATAAGGCATATGCCAGATTTGCTTTGGATCGAGGAAACTGTCATGAACTGGCTAGTTTTAACTCTGCCTATTACTATTCAGCCTTGTGTAGTCTTTGTAACATTAGAGAGGAGTATATTACACAGCAGCAATTAAGGTACACAGCAGGCCACACACAGCGAGCGAGCCACACACAGCGCAGGGACTCAGCACTTGAGCTTTGAATCTGACCGTTTTAACCAATGAGAGCAGGCTAAGTGGGTAGAGCAGTTGTGACTGTGTCAAAGCCTAACACAGTTTGAATCAGTCGTGTGTGAGACGAGGAAGAGTCAACATCTCCATAGCTAGAGAAATATCTTCACTCATAGACCAGGAAGCAGGACGTTAGAATCTTAGAATTCTATCAAGCCACCACGGGCCTGAACTTGTCAAACAGGTAAATGAACACACTTCTGTTTCATCGTGCTATATTTATATTATTGTTGAAATTATGACTGTGGAATTTGCTATGCATAAATGTGAATTGTTAATCCGAATTTGCGTGACCATGTGGAAAAGCCGAACACGTGGCGAAACACGACCGGTTGCGCCGCCATGTTGCATACCATACGGAACCACTGTTGTTTAACTTATATGTATGTTTGCAGACCAGTGGCTGTACCACTGAAGGTTTATAATATTATTAATTCTGTATGTGTATAGTTAGCCATGATTGATATTTATGTATGTATAGGAATTTAGAGTGAGATTCCAGTGGACCCCGGAAGTAACAGAATGTTCGTCGCTTATGTATAGAGATGTGGAGCTATCACTGAGGGCTACTTTGGCTTTCAGTGAGACGCTCTGCACAAACCGATTATTCAGGGTTGTGCAGAATTTCGTCTCTTATATTACAGACGAGCAGGCGAGCTATCCTGTGCGTCCCACTCCACAGAAACGACGAGTTGGCTGAGTAACCTCTACCGCACAAGTCGGAAAGAGCTACCCGGAAAAACACCCTGTCAGACCCCACAGCGTGGCAAGGAAACCCAACTACACAACGACACAGGTGGACCAGAAGCTACCTCACAGAAGGACTTCGCACGCACCATCTAGCAGTTAAGTGTAAACCTAAAGGTGCACTTAAACTGATCGAAACAGGACCACAGTAGTCCAACTCTTCAGAAACTGTAAAACGGACCACAGTAGTCCAAATCTACATGAGTGTCACGCTACGCAGTTTGCAGTCGCGCGCCTATGTATATAGTTTAATCATCAGCCTGTACATAGAGGTTAAAAGTTACGGTAGTCAAGGGGAGAGAATCAGAATAAATTAATTTAGTTTATAATTAATAAAAGTAGCGAATGTATTGCGCCCGTGCAGAACGTACTATGTTAGAAAAACAGCATAGTTGGCTATTTTGTTATTGAGAAGATTAATTGCTGCCATGCGATATTCTATGTGTGAAATGCGTGCTCTAATCGCGAACGGTGCAGGGAATGAATTATGATTAAAAGAAGTATATTCTGGAAGATTCTTAGCTGAGCGTATAAAACCCCTTGCACTGTATATTTTTTTGATAGGAGCAGCAACAGTTGCATATCGCTTTTGTAGCCAGAATCAACGGATCCAAGTTGGGTCAAGGTGCCAGTTAGTGACTTTGTCTGTGGGTCGTACAGATCAGACCGTCAACGAAAAAGAGCCTATTGTCGGAAGAGGAGGACTGTTTTGGGAACACTTTGGAAGTGTTTGTTTAACTGAAACTTTTCTAAGCTGTTTAGAATACCTACTGTGTATTCTCGGTGAAATCTGAGTTATCTACGTATAACGTCGGGTGACCTGTGACTCCGTCTAGGACTTCTTATGCCTGTGTTATCACCTTGCCTAACCATCTGTGCCTGTGTGTTTGTCCCGTCGTTCGTGTGTCTTTGTCTACAGGCCGGAGAATCCACTGGTAGCCGTAAGTTTTTTACCTCAATCTCTCAGTTGGCCATAGCGTTCGGGGGTTTGGGTTATGCATGCAGTGTGAATGAATAGTTAATTACGTTTTCTTAATTCTATTTTATATTTCATACTGTTTGCTGCATAAATACCTAGAGAGAGAGAGAGTTTTCTAAAATGTATTATAAATTAAATAATTATAAATTGATATAAAAGAATTCGCTGTTATGTAGCGAAGAGATGACAGAAAGGAGGTGATTGTGAATGTATATACGTGATGACAGGAGTAATGACAGGGAGGATGAGTAAGGATGTGGAAAGGGAGACAACCATTCCGATAGCGGGGTGCTTGTGCAGTATATTGTAATATAATTATTAATGGTTGCGTATTCTTGTATGTATTGTTGTAGATGTACCAACAAATACAACACCAAAACCCTAGAGCAGACCATTGATGGTGTGCTGAAACCTTGCTGGTGTGAAGCTTGTGTGCCTCGGCCTATTACGCCGCGTTTTCAGTGTGTCAACCTCGGTTGCGAAGGTTCTGGTATTCGCCCAGGGAACTTTATTTCGTTTATAAAGCACACGCACACACACTCCACCACACACAACAAATAACTATAACCAATGATAATCTGTTGTGAGGAACGATAATTGTTTTACATGTGATAGATTATAAATTACAGCACATTGAGATATATTTAATTTGAATTGATTGATAAACGTTGTTGAGTAATATTACCTACTAGATTAAGTAACCCTATGATTGTATAGTTTTATCTGGGGGAATTATTTCGCCAGATATTAGTTAATTAATAATTTAGATTATTTCTTACAACTTCTATTCTGCATAAAGGATAAATTTTCTCATTCATTTTATATAATATAAAAGACTTGTTGTATCTATTTGAAGTTTAAGTGGAACACAGTTTGAATATTTATAAAGATTTAAAGCAGTCGCTTACTGTGTATTTATTTCGTTGTCAGTAAGCTGTTTCAGCCATAATTATTATAAATCTCTTGTACATTTGTAGTTAGTCATTTTCCATTTTGATTTAATTATCATTATTATTTTGAGCGAACTGTTTATGTATTAGTTTGGGGTTTTATTAGTGGGATAGGGGGGTTGGTTGGTTGGGAAGTGGGATAAAGGGAGTTAATTTTTAGTGCGAATGAGTGTGTGAAATAAAGAAATTGTCTTGTTACTTCTGGTTTTGTCTTTTAGAGTTTATTTAGGTGTTGGGTTTTTTTCTCGTGTGAAAGAGCACACATGTCGAACCACTGTTGAGGCAGTTGGGACGTGACATTTTGGTGGCAGCGGTGGGATAGATCTAGGATAGGTTAGGGGGGAATAGTTTGGGTAGATTTATTGTTATTTGTTTAGATACCAGAAGTCAGTGTTTGTTTCTTTGTCGTCTTGTGTGTCGGATGAGTGGCCAGTGGGTGGTTGGTCGGGAGTGAGGTTGCGCTGCGCAAAAGGGTTCACACCCCGAGCGTGTGTGCACAAACGGGGGGTTGAGGTAAACAACTTTGTCGTCGAGGCCTAGACGATAAGGGACTTCTCCGGCTCCTGTTACTGTTTACTTGTCATTTGTTCGACTGTTTGTATATGTGTTAATCGTTATTTGTTTCGTTTGTTATTCACCCATTTTTTTCCCATTTTTCTTAGTCCGCGACTGTATGCTGACGAGAGCTGCGACTCGGAGAGCAGCTGAGCAGGCGCGAGCGATGGACCAGTACACGGAGGCCGACGCAGCCGCTTCGCGTCGAGGACCGATGGACGAGGAAACCACAGTGAGTACGCCTTTCGCTCATAGTACTCGCGTGGCAGCTGATCTTACTCCTACTGCAGTTAAGGCCGGTGCAGGAACAAGTAGCGTTGGCATGGAGGTATACCTTAGATATAAGGAGCTAGGCGCTAGCATGGGGCTGAAGGGAGCAGGTCTAGCCAGTTTTGTAGTAGACGGGGCGAAGAGGGAGCAAGAAGCTGCTAGATTAGCGGAGGAGTCTGCTAGGTTGGCGAGAGAGATGGAATTAGAGCGAAGGGACAGAGCTAAAGAAACAGCTAGGCTCGAGAGGAAGATGGAACGAGAAGAGAAGAGGAGAGCAGAAGAGTTAGCTTTGGCAGAGAAGAAGATGGAACGGGAGCGTAAAGAAAGAGCAGAAGAGATGGCTCGAGCGGAGAAGAGGAGGGCGGAAGATTTAGCCATAGTAGAAAGAAGGCTAGAACAGGAGAGGAAGGACAAAGCTAGGGAACTGAAGCTCTTAGAAAAGAAAATAGAAGCCGAACGGGAAAACGTTGAGTTGCGTCTGCAAGAAGAACGTACAGCTAGAGAGCAGGCTCGGGAGGACGACAGAGAAAGGCTTAGGCAACAGTTGGAGCAAGAGAAAGAACTAGAAGCCCAACGTAGGAGGGATAGAGTTCAGCCTGATAGCTACAAGATCAAGGTCCAACCATTTGATGGTAAAGAGGATATTGAGAGCTATCTCCAGCACTTTGAGCAAATAGCTAGAACTCAGAAATGGAGGGAAGAGACGTGGTCGGCTAGGTTGTCACCGTTGTTGTCAGGGGAGGCAAGAGAGACTTATCTGAAGTTAACTCCAGAGCAGATAGTCGATTTCGAAGTGGTCAGGGGGGCTCTTCTGAAACGTTTTAGGAGAGATGCTGACTACTACCGCAAGCAGTTCAGGGGGAGTAGGAAAGAAGGCACAGAGACTTTTCCGCAGTACTTGAGTAGAGTACAGGTCTTAGTGAAGAGGTGGTTTTCTTTGGCTAAGAAGGATATAGATGATGCGGGCGTAGTGCTTGATGTCTTTCTGACTGAACAGTTGTTGTCAGTGATGAACCCTGAGTTAGAGCTGTTTGTGAGGGAGAGGCAGCCTGAGAACGGAGAGCAAGCAGCTGAGATTGCCCAGTTACATGTAGATGCGAAACGGACAGTGAGTAACAGGCCAGTGTTCGGTAGCGTGCCATACAAGGGGGGTAATCGTGCTGTCAGTCAACCTGTAGGGGCAGCGAGGAGTGGTCCTAGTGGCAACAAGGGTGAAGAGGATAAGAGGAGGGAACCTAGTGGGGAGAAACGTCCTTGGAAGTGTTTCAGGTGCGGGAAGCTAGGTCACGTAGCGAAGGAGTGCCGTAGTCCAAAACAGTTGCTACGTATCACTGTCAGTCCGGATTCAGGACCGATTCACTCGGAAATGACTAAGGCTAGCCTTAATACCATTCAGCCGTACAACCCGTGGAGCATGGGAACAGTCAGAGGTCAGCCCGTGAAGATTCTGAGAGATACTGGTGCCGAGGTGGGGGCAGTAGCAGCCAAGTGGGTGCGCCCTGAGGATATGACCGGTAGAGAGATCGAGGTCATGTTCGCTGATCAGGTCAAGTCAGGGAAGTATCCTACAGCGTACGTAGAAGTAGACTCAGCTTTTGTGAAGGGTACAGTAGAATTGATCGTCATCGAGCAAGTTGTACCTGATGTCATTCTTGGCAACTGGGTTACCTTCAAGGGAGGCTATCGAAGTCCCGTGGCTGTAGATGGGTTAGAGTGTGCGATAGCCGCCGTTCAGACCAGGGCACAGGCCAAGGCAGAAGGGAAGCAGGAGAAAGCACTGCCGATTCCGAAGCCATTCCAACTCGATGTGACGCCCGATCAGTTGGCCAAGTTGCAGGAAGAAGATCCCACTTTAGCTAGAGCTAGAGAGTGCGAGAAGCAAGGGACGAAACTCAAGTCAGGCAAAGCGATGGTTAGCTTCTGCAAAAAGAAGGGTATTTTGTATAGACTGCACCATCAGGGAGAAGAGGAGCTAACGCAGCTAGTCGTGCCTAGCAAGCTCAGAGGAGAGGTGATGCGCCTGGCGCACGACCCTCCGATGGCCGGACACTTAGGTGGAAAGAGGACACGTGAGAGGATATGGGGGGTGTTCTATTGGCCGGGAATGTGCGGGGACGTTAGGCGATTCTGCGAATCGTGTCCCGAATGCCAGAAAACAGTTCCCAGGGGTAGGGTAGCAAAAGTTCCGCTGCAGAAACTACCCCTAGTCGACGAACCGTTTCAGAGAGTTGCAGTCGATATTGTGGGTCCTATAAAACCTATGTCAGACAGAGGCAACCAATACATCTTAGTCATGGTAGACTATGCGACACGGTATCCTGAGGCCGTAGCACTGAAAGGCATAGAGGCTGAGAGAGTTGCCGAAGCATTGTGGGAGATCTGGACAAGAGTGGGAATTCCCAGAGAGATATTGACAGATCAAGGAACACAATTTATGTCAAACGTGATGGCCGAAGTAAACAGACTGTTAGCAATCCATGGGAAAGCGACAACACCATACCATCCAATGTGCGACGGGCTCGTGGAGCGTTTCAATGGTACACTCGTGTCGATGCTCAAAAAGCTGACGAAGGAGCAACCGAAAGCATGGGATAGGTACATACCAGCGCTGCTCTTCGCGTACAGGGAGGTACCTCAAGAGAGCACAGGTTTTTCACCTTTTGAGCTACTGTATGGCAAGACAGTGAGGGGTCCCATGTCGGTACTGAGAGATTTGTGGACGAAGGACAGTCAAGGAGAAGAAGTGAAGGTGGCTAGTCAGTATGTTGTGGACCTGCGAAATAGAATCGAGGAAACGTGCGCACTAGCGAAGGAAAGTCTGAAGAAAGCAGGCGAGAGGCAGAAAAGACACTTCGACAAGAAAACGAAACCTAGAACGTTTCAAGCCGGAGACAAGGTGCTGCTTTTGCTACCAACCAAGCACAACAAACTAGAAATGAGCTGGAGGGGGCCATACGAAGTCGTAAGTCGTCGAAACGAGTGCGATTATCAGATTCGCATTGGGAACAAGGTGAAACTGTTTCACGCCAACTTACTGAAACTGTACCATCAGAGAGTACAAATCGCCACAGCTGTAGTAGTTGATGAAGCAGACGAATGGGAAGAGGTACCAACAGTCGAGGGCATACCCACCGTAGTGTTGAAGCAGTCAGAGACGTTAGATGACGTGCATCTTGATGCAGATAGCCCGGAGATCCATGCAGGAATTAGGAGGCTATTAGCTCGTTACCCTGACATCCTGACTGACCTGCCTTTGCGCACCACGTTGGATGAGTGCGAAATACGACTGGATGACGACCGTCCAGTAAGGACAAAACAGTACCCGTTACCTCATTCAAAGATAGAGACAGTCAAAGCAGAAGTTGAGACGATGCTAGCTATGGGGGTGATCGAGCGAGCAGCTTCACCGTTCAGTTCACCGATCGTTCTAGTAAAGAAGAAGGACGGAGCAGTCAGATTCTGCGTCGATTTCAGGAAACTCAATAGGCAGGTAATTTTCGACGCTGAGCCGATGCCAGACATAGATTATCTATTCAACAAACTCTCAAAGGCCAAGTACTTGAGCAAGATCGATCTGTCTAAGGGGTATTGGCAAATACCTATGAAGAGTGAAGATAAGTGCAAGACAGCTTTCACTACCAACGAGGGTCAATTTCAATGGTGCGTCATGCCCTTCGGACTGAAGACCGCTGGTGCGGTGTTTTCCCGCATGATGCGCAAGATGTTGATGCCATTGAAGATGAAAGAAGTCGACAACTTCATGGACGATCTCATGGTAGCCACAGAAACTCTAGAGAGACATTTAGAGTGTTTAGACATCTTGTTTAAACGTCTGAGGGAAGTACAGTTAGCGGCGCGTCCGTCCAAATGCTACCTGGGATTCCGCAAGCTGGAGTATTTGGGACACATCGTGGGAGAAGGCAAAGTGCAGCCGGAACAAGGAAAGATGGACAAGATCCAGAATGCACCACGTCCTACTACCAAGAAACAGGTCAGGTCATTCCTTGGATTAGCAGGATATTATCGGAAGTTTGTGCCGAATTTTGCTGCGATAGCGGTGCCGCTGACCGACTTAACCAAGGGAGGCAAGTCCGGTCCCGTACAGTGGTCCGACGCTTGCGAAGTAGCGTTCCAGACGCTCAAAGACCGCATATGTTCCAAACCTGTATGCTGTATGCCAGACATGGAGAAACCATTAGTGCTACAGACTGACGCATCAGAGATTGGAATAGGGGCGATTCTGTGCCAAGACCAAGGTTTGGGTTTACAGCCAATCACATGTGCCAGCAAGAAGCTAAACCAAGCAGAGAGGAACTATTCCACCATAGAGAAGGAATGTTTAGCATTGGTTTGGGGCGTACAAAAGTTCAAGCAGTACCTGTACGATCGGACAGTCATTGTGCAGACCGACCACAGACCTTTGCAATACCTGCAGCAAGCAAAGACTACGAATTGTAGACTCATGAGGTGGGCACTTCAACTCCAACCTTTCGATCTGATAGTGGAGAGTATTCCAGGGAAGGAAAATGTACCAGCTGATTTCTTGAGCAGAACTGAGTAGCGTGGTTGTTAAGAACTAAAACTGTTAGTTTTCGTCTTGGTGGGGTGCTGTGTCACGCTACGCAGTTTGCAGTCGCGCGCCTATGTATATAGTTTAATCATCAGCCTGTACATAGAGGTTAAAAGTTACGGTAGTCAAGGGGAGAGAATCAGAATAAATTAATTTAGTTTATAATTAATAAAAGTAGCGAATGTATTGCGCCCGTGCAGAACGTACTATGTTAGAAAAACAGCATAGTTGGCTATTTTGTTATTGAGAAGATTAATTGCTGCCATGCGATATTCTATGTGTGAAATGCGTGCTCTAATCGCGAACGGTGCAGGGAATGAATTATGATTAAAAGAAGTATATTCTGGAAGATTCTTAGCTGAGCGTATAAAACCCCTTGCACTGTATATTTTTTTGATAGGAGCAGCAACAGTTGCATATCGCTTTTGTAGCCAGAATCAACGGATCCAAGTTGGGTCAAGGTGCCAGTTAGTGACTTTGTCTGTGGGTCGTACAGATCAGACCGTCAACGAAAAAGAGCCTATTGTCGGAAGAGGAGGACTGTTTTGGGAACACTTTGGAAGTGTTTGTTTAACTGAAACTTTTCTAAGCTGTTTAGAATACCTACTGTGTATTCTCGGTGAAATCTGAGTTATCTACGTATAACGTCGGGTGACCTGTGACTCCGTCTAGGACTTCTTATGCCTGTGTTATCACCTTGCCTAACCATCTGTGCCTGTGTGTTTGTCCCGTCGTTCGTGTGTCTTTGTCTACAGGCCGGAGAATCCACTGGTAGCCGTAAGTTTTTTACCTCAATCTCTCAGTTGGCCATAGCGTTCGGGGGTTTGGGTTATGCATGCAGTGTGAATGAATAGTTAATTACGTTTTCTTAATTCTATTTTATATTTCATACTGTTTGCTGCATAAATACCTAGAGAGAGAGAGAGTTTTCTAAAATGTATTATAAATTAAATAATTATAAATTGATATAAAAGAATTCGCTGTTATGTAGCGAAGAGATGACAGAAAGGAGGTGATTGTGAATGTATATACGTGATGACAGGAGTAATGACAGGGAGGATGAGTAAGGATGTGGAAAGGGAGACAACCATTCCGATAGCGGGGTGCTTGTGCAGTATATTGTAATATAATTATTAATGGTTGCGTATTCTTGTATGTATTGTTGTAGATGTACCAACAAATACAACACCAAAACCCTAGAGCAGACCATTGATGGTGTGCTGAAACCTTGCTGGTGTGAAGCTTGTGTGCCTCGGCCTATTACGCCGCGTTTTCAGTGTGTCAACCTCGGTTGCGAAGGTTCTGGTATTCGCCCAGGGAACTTTATTTCGTTTATAAAGCACACGCACACACACTCCACCACACACAACAAATAACTATAACCAATGATAATCTGTTGTGAGGAACGATAATTGTTTTACATGTGATAGATTATAAATTACAGCACATTGAGATATATTTAATTTGAATTGATTGATAAACGTTGTTGAGTAATATTACCTACTAGATTAAGTAACCCTATGATTGTATAGTTTTATCTGGGGGAATTATTTCGCCAGATATTAGTTAATTAATAATTTAGATTATTTCTTACAACTTCTATTCTGCATAAAGGATAAATTTTCTCATTCATTTTATATAATATAAAAGACTTGTTGTATCTATTTGAAGTTTAAGTGGAACACAGTTTGAATATTTATAAAGATTTAAAGCAGTCACTTACTGTGTATTTATTTCGTTGTCAGTAAGCTGTTTCAGCCATAATTATTATAAATCTCTTGTACATTTGTAGTTAGTCATTTTCCATTTTGATTTAATTATCATTATTATTTTGAGCGAACTGTTTATGTATTAGTTTGGGGTTTTATTAGTGGGATAGGGGGGTTGGTTGGTTGGGAAGTGGGATAAAGGGAGTTAATTTTTAGTGCGAATGAGTGTGTGAAATAAAGAAATTGTCTTGTTACTTCTGGTTTTGTCTTTTAGAGTTTATTTAGGTGTTGGGTTTTTTTCTCGTGTGAAAGAGCACACATGTCGAACCACTGTTGAGGCAGTTGGGACGTGACATTCACAGAAGGACTTCGCACGCACCATCTAGCAGTTAAGTGTAAACCTAAAGGTGCACTTAAACTGATCGAAACAGGACCACAGTAGTCCAACTCTTCAGAAACTGTAAAACGGACCACAGTAGTCCAAATCTACATGAGATATAATAGCAAGTGCCCGAGGAAGATATAACAGCTGCCTAAACTATCAGCGATCGAACTATTAGCAGTAACTGAGACTTTTTAAGTTAGATTAGTACTTAGAGAATCTTGTATAGAGTAGAAGAAATAAATGTGTGATTTTAACTGTTATCAAGTGGCTGGACTACATATGATTCATAGCCGTGTGAAAGCTAGTGTGACAGTAATCTTTTACCATTTTATCTATCTATCTCTGTACCCCAACCTTAACACAGAACGAGCTAAACAAATACATTTATTAAAGTAATTCATAGGGTGACTTACTAGCAGTTCCCACCGAATAAACGTGAGGGTCCATAATTCCATTGTGCAGAGCCCATAAACCCCACGTGACAGAGACCTAGGGTTGTTTAACATTTGTCAGTCGCTTCATGGTCTGGTAAGTCTTCTTGCAGTTGTTCTTGTTCAGACTGTTCCCTTTTTTTTGGCATTAATCTTCTGTCCAGTTCTCCTTTGCTGTACGCATACATTTCAGGATGTAATTGTTGATTTTTCGGTAGCCATCACCTCCCTGTGAGGTTTTTTTTTTTTTATCTTTTCAGTTATCACACTGGTCCAAAAGTTCAGGTGTGACCCACAGTTTCTTTTTTGGGCGGTGCTTGCCAAGGATCTCAGTGGTGGCATGTGTCACTGCTGAGTTGAAAGTGGTGGCCATGCTGTTGACATCTACTTAACCAGCTCCCAAAATAAGCAGTTTGAAATTTGCACTGTTCCTTACGAGAGAGAAAAAAAATTTAAAAGGTGTTGTTTGTAACCCAAATTGTTCGTGACCTGAGACGTTTGTAACCAAAGATATCACTGTTATAGCATCCATTAGAAATACTATTATTATTATTTTTAAAATTATTATTGGATTACTATACCACATAGTTATTAGGGATCTTTCGAAAGCGGGTGAAAGTGAAAGTGAATGTGAATCGGGACTACTTATTGTTGTGACGTCAGCAATTTATGTGACGCTTTAACTTCCCGTGGTGAAAGGTCACGAAGTCTGCCTACCACAAGGAATAAAACTTCGTGGAAAACCTGATTTCCACGAACTAATGTTAGTGAGTACATTTTGGTTATTAAATCGTTTGTAAAATGTCCAAAAATGATTTGAATTTGTATATGGTACATTACTCAACCATTTTAGAAGGAATAATGGGGATCTAAACTCGGTCTCAGACTTAAAACGTATTTTCAAACGAGCTACTGAAAAGCCGTCATGGCTGTCTAGAATCTATCTATTCTGTATCACCAATCAGCAGTCCAAAAACTGTTTTATGTGACAAAAATGAAACTCGAAGCTAGAATGTAAAATATCTTCAATGTTAGAGCACTAATCCATCTTTAAAGTTCAACCTAATCGTTACATTCGTGTCAAATCATGATTTGTTAGAAGAAGCCTTACGTAGGCATAATAGTGCTCTGCCTTTGGGCCTGCCCTGTGTGTGCTCAATAAAATCACAACGAAACTAGGTGCTGGAATCGAAAGCGCACAGAAACACGTTCGTTTCGTTTCGTAACGCGGCGTAAGAATCTCCCGGCGTGCCTCTCGTTGGACGAAACGAACACACAATCACTTTCACTTTTACCCGTTCCGAAAGACCCCTAATGTGTGGAAGATTTGTAAAAGAGACGTCAAGTTCCATTATTACCTCAGACTCCATTGGAAGTACACCTATGTACCTCTCGGGCTTCACCCACACCATCTTTGTTTCCAATGGGTCAGCGCTTTCTGTAACAAAGAAGTCAGCAAATTGATCATGGGTGATAGCAGTAGCACTGTTGGTTAGGACTGTGGTTTTCTATGCCAAAATTCGAGAGTACAAACTCTGCAGAGGATGAATGTCTATGACTTAGATGCAAGACTTTTCAGGTTATCCTGCAGATGATGAATGTCTATGACTTAGATACTAGACTTTTCAGGTCACCCTTCAGAGGATGAATGTCTATGACTTAGATACAAGACTTTTTAGGTCAACCTGCAGAGGATGAATGTCTATGACTTAGATACAAGACTTTTCAGGTCACCCTGCAGAGGATGAATGTCTATGACTTAGATACAAGACTTTTTAGGTCAACCTGCAGAGGATGAATGTCTATGACTTAGATCCAAGACTTGTGAGGTCACCAGTGTTTTCTCCAGGTACTTTAGTTTCCTCCCATCCTTCAATAATGGTGTCGGATGCAGTCAATTTAAATTAAAAAAAATACAAATCTCCCAAAATTAACATTTGATTTTCTTTTTGTTTTCTAATAGCCACTTTTATTTACACTACATACTTAACTGATGAAAATGTGTTTGTTGTATTGGTAAGAGTGCACTGACTGGGACGCTCTGCTGGACGGGTCGTCGCTAGGCGAAAAGGTCAACATCATCCTCCTATGTCCAGTTCTGTATCGACATGTTGGTGCTAACTAAAGAGGTGAAGACTTACCCCAACAACAAGCCATGGGTGACAAAGGAGGTGGCAGACGTCCTGATGAAGAGGAAGAAGGCGTTCAGTGAGTAGACTCCAGATGACGTGTAGAAACTGCAGAAGGAAGTCAGAAGAGTGATCCTAAACAACAAGTGGAAGTTCAGGGACAAGGTCGAAGAAAGCTTTGCCTCCAAAAATCCCATGAAACTGTGGAGCAATCTACACGATGACTGGCTATAAGCCGTGGAAGAGGGCCTTGAATATAGAGGACCAGTAGAAGTGGGCCAACGACCTAAACATCTTCCATGCCCGCTTTGACAGCACTGATATCTCACTGAGCAAGCGAGTACTGTGGCTGACCTGAGTGAGAGAGACAACAGTGGGGAGGCACTGAGGGAGTAAGAGGTGAGTCAGCGCTTTAGACAGGTCGACCCCAGGAGTCCTTGTGGTCCAGTTCACGTTCCAGGAGCTGTACCCAGGAACTGCCATGATTCAGTGTTCACCATCCTGTTCCAGGAGTCGATGGACACTGGACACATCCCACCCCTTTGGAAGTCTTCCAACTTTATCCCTGTCCTTAAGAAACCCTCTCCTGCAAACCTGAATGACTATCGCCCTGTCGCTCTCACAAAACCCTCTCCCTCAACCGTCCATTCCTTTTAAGTACCTAGAGCACATTGTCCTTCAACGACTGCTTGGGGAAACGCACCCACTCCATGACTCCATGCAGTTCACATACACGCCCAACAGAAACACCGAAGACATCATCATCAACGTAAACCTCGGTTGACGCACCTAGAGAGGCTGAAGTCATATGCCAGAATTCTTTTCCTGGATTTTTCGTTAGCTTTGAACCCCATCCAGCCTCAACTAATGATGCGGACGCCAACCCCGTGATCATCAGATGGCTCTGCAGCTTTTTCACAGACTACAACGCGTTGTGATTAGGTCGTCCATCTCCGTGAAGGCATCGGGAAACCTTCATAATAACACAGGGGTTCCTTATGGCTGAGTCCTATTCCCGGCATTCTTCATCCTCTACACGGCCGACTGTCCCTGTACCGCTGAAGACGCCCTCCAAGTGATGTTTTCTGACGACACATCCCTGACCGGCCTTATCACAACGAGCAAGAGCTCGTACCATTGGAAGAGCTCGTCAGATGGTGCGACGACAACCATCTCCTCCTCAACGTCTCTAATACAAAGGAGATGGTTGTTGACTACAGGAGGAGCACTCCGAGACTCGACCCATTGGTCATTGGGGTGAAATGGTGGAGGTGGTGGACCAAAACAAGTACTTGGGCTCCATCATCTATAACAACTTGGACTGGTCCCCAACACTCTGCAGCTCCTCAAGAAGGCCAACCAACGCCTATACTTTATGAGAAGGCTGAATGCCCTTAATGTGAGCTTCAGGGTGTTGGAGCTTTTCTACAGGGTGACGGTGGAGTCCGTACTGACCCACAACAGTCTGTGCTTCTTCAGCAGCCTAAAAGAGCAGGTCAAAGGTCAGGCTGGCAGAGGTTACACAGTGTGTGAGTGTGTGTGTGAATTTTTCCAACAGTCTTGTTTTGTGATTTGGCTTAGCATGGGATGATCATGCATGTACATGGGATGTATGTGTTGAACGCCTGTGGTTGGTGTTTGTGCATGGTGGAGCTGGTTTGTGATGGTGTGTGGGGTTGTATACGGGAGTGTACAGTGCAAGTATGTTTGGGGTGTGGGATAGTATAGTTGTTTTATAGTATGTGTTGCATTATTCATTTTTTTGTTTCTACATGTCATTTAAAAAAAATTATATGTTACATTTACTATATTTGTGCAGTTTAAAGGCGAATGTCTACGTACATTTCATAGACCAATAAAGTCTCAGTCTGGCAGTCTGTCAGTCTCTTGTGTCATGTGAGCGTGTATGTTGGTTACACATCACCACTTTATGTCTGATTTTAATAATAAGGCACATTTAGCATTCATTTATTTATTGACTTATTTATCTTTTATTATAAAAACACAAGCACAGTTTTTAATCACTCAAGCCTGAATTACTATGGGGCTTACACCACAAAACATTCCCCCAATAGGAAATGTTCCTGTCACATGCATGTAGCATAGCTCAGAGCCTGTCCTACACTTTAGGTCAAGAAAGTTGAAACTGTACAGCAGCTAAGCCACAATCACAATACAGATAACAACATGACAATTATAAAACACTACTGCCAAATATAAAACACTACTGCTAAATATAACACACTACTGCTAAATATAAAACACTACTGCTAAGTATAAAACACTACTGCTAAATATAAAACACTACTGCTAAGTATAAAACACTACTGCTAAGTATAAAACACTACTGCTAAATATAAAACACTACTGCTAAGTATAAAACACTACTGCTAAGTATAAAACACAACTGCTAAGTATAAAACACTACTGCTAAATATAAAACACTACTATACTTACTGTATCCCTCTGTGTCACTGTCAGGCTCTGTCTTCACTGTACACAGTTCTGAGTCCTGAAATCAAAATTGAGAATATATTACTTTACAACAACTATCAGTACATTTGGATTACTGTACCACACAGTTCATGTGCTGAAGATTTGTATAAGAGACATCAAGCTCGATTATTACCTCAGGCCCCACTGGATACATCAGTATATGTCTCTGACATCACCCATACTGTCTTCGTGTCCAATGGCCCACTGCTTTCTGTAACAAAGAAATCAGCAAACACATCATGGGCGAGTGCCATAGTGGATAATAAAACTGAACAGTTGTTGTCACTCACATCCATAGTCCTGTGTGGATCACACAAACTTGTGATCACTAAAAATTAAACTTCAATGAAAATTGATCTTGACACTTGTGGAATTAAACATTGGTTCCCTGGCACATAAGGCTTGTTATTGAGTTCAAAGCCTGTAATATACTTAAGTGAGATCTAGAGAAGCAAAACTGTAAAGCATTTCAGCTACAATCAAATATAGTTTAAAAAAAAAAAAAACCCGACCTGAAACAAAATAAAACCCTAACCATGACAAGTATTACTATCAGGTTCTTCATTATCCTGAGATTGGGCATAATCATACCTTAAGACCCTCAAAATCATGCCTTAGAATCAATGGTCAGGTGTGAAAAATGTCTTAAATGTTACAATTGGTGCAGAAAACACACCTGAAAAACAGTCTACAGGGTGAAAAGATCTTGAATGCATTTCTAAAATTAAAACGGCCATGCGGCTGAAAAATTATCTCGATGTACGCTGGTTTATCTTTTGCACTATCAACTAATCCCAAAGCTCCTAAATCATCTCGCTACGCTTAGAAAGTGACATCATAGATTGATCTGATGTAGGATTGTGATGCATCGTGTGCCGTGGCTACTTCTTTTGTTTCATTACGAAACTATCAATCATGGCATTCTTCCATCGGCTTTTTTCCCCATTCCTTAAAATGCTTAACAAGGAAAGAAAAAAAATCCTTTAAATTATAAAATGAAAGTGATTCCACTCCTTAAATTCGCTACAAATGGGGAGCCCTGACAATAATACGCTAATATACTTACCATATTCCTCAGTGTCACAGTCAAGTTCTGTCTTCACTGTACACAACAGTGGTATATGTGGCTCCATCATGTCACTGTCCGGTGTCCTTGCTTTCTGATTCTTCCTTTATGTTGAACTCACTGCCAGTCATGTTAGTGGTACCTCTGACAATCTGTTCACTGCTGCTGTCAGAAACATGATGGCTTTCTCTTCCTGCAATTTCTAAACAAAACAACAGCTTTCATGTGAATAGTTCCTGACAGCAAGCATAATGATGAACTGGAAAACCATCACATAAAAAATGTAAATCTGTTCCTCTCACCTAAATATTACAAATGATATTCACTATTTGCAATTAAAACAAATTCTGCAGAACCCCAAAGTTGCCGTAGTGATGGTTTCTCTATCATTGCAATTTCTAAACAAAAAACAGCTTTCTAACAAAACAACAGCTTTCATGTAATAATGAGTGACAGCAAGCATAATGATGAACTGGAAAAATACAATCTGTTCCTTGTAAATCTGTTCATCTCACAAATGAGTAACAAATGATACAGAATAAACCTCCAACTTGCAATCACAAAGAACGGGTCTATTTACACTATTTGCAATTAAAACCAAATTCTGCAGAAAACAAACGTTTGCACAGTAGTTAATTAAGATGAGCACCATTCACTGCACAGTCCACACAAAAGCCAGGTAAGGAAAAAAACGAACTATTTTGTTTTTGTTAGGGTGTGGGTGTGCTAAACCTGACACTTATTTAAATCCTTTTCAGTGATACCATTCTTCAAGGAGCGCTGATGTTAACATTTGCGTTACTTTGTGACATCTCAAATGTAAAAAAAAAAATTACATTGTAGTAAAATACATTTTAAACAAAGAAAAAAATAAATGATGAGCCATTCAATTCAGATAACAGTATTAGGAGAATGACAAAGCTTTCAGTTTGACTGGCATGGAAATTATATTTTTCTGTACAGGTTGATACCACGATGTTGATCTTAACTGTCCTGTATTGGCTGTAGCTGTAAAATGTCAGTTTCCATGTTCAATGATGAATGTTTCATCACCGGAGCCAACTCACCTTGCGCATGCCAAGCTTGCAATCTCATCCAGTCTACCACTGGTTCCTCAGCAATGTCAATCTCCAGCTTCACCTCAGACAGCATTGGACTGTCTTCGTCCTCCATAACAGAGCAATGAACAGGGGAAGTAATTCCTAAAGTGTGCTAAGAGTTATATGTTTATCAGTTTATAGTCCCCTCTCTTTCCGTAAGGATTTTCAGAGAGGAGACTGCTGGTAAAATTATAAATTTATTCGCTAACGTTTAAGTAGAAAGACACCTGGTGCAAAGGAAGTTTTTAAAAACTTTGAATATAATATTGCTTACCTGTGAAAAGTTCTTTATAGCAAAGGTGAAGAGAACAAGCAGCTACTTATAAATTATTCAAAGAATTAATTCGGGATAAGCGGAGGAGTTACCGGAAGAGAGAATTACAAAGCCAAGTTGTCATTTACTAAATTAGTTTCGCATGCTTCCAAAGATTAACTAACTTAGCATTAGTAAAAATTTTGAATACTTGTGTTATTTTGATATTACTTTTACATTTATCTTAAATTTTTTAAATTGTACTTATTTTGTGGCTTCTTTTGTTTGTTTGCTGAATGCATGTTTATAAAGTTGTCCCTTAACATCCACTTCATCTCCCTTCATTCCTTCTTTATTCTATCAGTGACATTGTAATGTACACACAACACAATGCTCAGTTTTACATTTTTATAAACATTTTAATACTCTATTTATGAAGAATTATTTTAGCTGTTAGAAACATGCAATTACATAGCCTGCACACAACAACAAAGTGCTGTATTACACAGCCTGCACACAACAACAAAATGCTGTATTACATAGACTTACATTACATTACATGATTATTGCTTTAGGTCCAGCGGACTCTTCCGAGCCAAATCAGAACCAGTATATCTGAATCAGGACCACAAAATGAAGACCACAACTTCGCTGAAAGATGACTTGCCCCTGATCCGCATAAAAGATCTGCTGAAACAACCCTAGTGGTAACACTGAAGGCACTCTACCAGCCGGTCACTTTACAATAAAGACATCCCACGCAGGGGATGCTGAGGCTATACTCTAATTTATCGAACCCCCATTTAAAAAAAACTAGAATATAAACATCATTATAAAATATCAACAAAACACATACATATAAAATGCCTACATTGCCAAATAATAACACCATAGGAAGCCCCAATGACCACCTGCAGACAGAAAGTGTCCAATATTTCCAAGCTGATCCTACAGACCTCACACACAAATCAAGAGTTTTGTCCCAAAAGACTTTTCAAGAAAATAGGTAGGTGACTGCTCTAGTGAAGAAGAAGATAGTATAGTAGATTGATAGAACAGAGTAGGAATGAGAAAGAACAAAGTAGAAAGACAGCGACAGTGGGAATTTAAAGCACTAAATTTCCAGAAAGTGGGGATATTATTTAGCCTGCACACAACAACAAAGTGCTGTATTACACAGCCTGCACACAACAACAAAGTGCTGTATTACACAGCCTGTACACAACAACAAAGTGTTGTATTACACAGCCTGTACACAACAACAAAATGCTGTATTACACATCCAGTACACAACAACAAAGTGCTGTATTACACAGCCTGTACACAACAACAAAGTGCTGTATTACACAGCCTGTACACAACAATAAAGTGCTGTATTCTACAACCTGTACACACCAACAAAGTGCTGTATTACACAGCCTGTACACAACAATAAAGTGCTGTATTACACAGCCTGTACACAACAATAAAGTGCTGTATTATACAGCCTGTACACAACAATAAAGTGCTGCATTATACAGCCTGTACACAACAACAAAGTGCTGTATTACACAGCCTGTACACAACAATAAAGTGCTGTATTATACAGCCTGTACACAACAATAAAGTGCTGTATTATACAGCCTGTACACAACAATAAAGTGCTGTATTACACAGCCTGTACACAACAATAAAGTGCTGTATTACACAGCCTGTACACAACAATAAAGTGCTGTATTATACAGCCTGTACACAACAATAACGTGCTGTATTATACAGCCTGTACATAAAACAAAAACTGCGCTGTGAGCACTCCCTTGTGTGTTGAGCTGTACATGTACAATATTACATTGCCATATATTAGTACCTTTAAAATAAAAATAAATTTATTCAACAGACATCATGGTCAGCTAATGCAATGCTAACATAGTGTGTCATTTCAAAATAATACAAACCTACTTTTCTAAGTTTAGTGACCTCTAAAATTACTTTTTGTTCTGGGAGATCAGCCTTGACAAGGGATGAGAGAGAAAAGGGGACATCAAAACAAATTATAACCTACACCAAGGCAAGCACCTAACATTCTAAGTAAAGTAAATTACAACACAAATTATAATAAAACTGTTACCCAGGTTGTCAGTAAACAGTAATTAATGAATTAGGTCAAATAAAGTAATAATACATAAAGATTAATACAAATACCATTTATTAAACAACATTATAAATTACATATGTTCCATTACATTTAATCAATCCAGTCAATTTTATTGTGTTGGAGTGCAATTCTGGAACATTAGAGATCTCTTATATCAGCTCCTGTACGTAGCTGTATCAAGCATGAAGTAGTCATAGTTAAAAAGATCTGATGAGCATTAACACAAAATTACAGATTGTATCTGCATTCTTCACATTCATACCTACAAACAGTAACTCATCACAACCATTGTCATGTACCATCAATCCTGAAACAAGCAAGCTAACAGCAGGGTGACTCTCTTGGTTGTCTCCTTTACAATCAATGGTAAAATGCTACACATCATATACTCTGGCCCACGGATTTACAAACTATGAGTTCTATTGATAATATCAGTTTTGATGTGAGCGTTAGGTTGGCCAAAGCTTTAATTGATTCTCCAGTGGCTCGGTTCATTTGACTATTTAAGTTAATGTGGTGTGTGAGTGCGCATGTATGCGTGAATGCGTGTGTGAATATGAATGTGCGTCTTATCATTTTGGTGAAGAAGACGTTAATAAAACAACCAACCAACCAACCATATACTCTGGCATCACAATGGTACAAACGTCCCATGCAATACAACAGTGGTTACAAACATCCCATGCTAAACAATGGTGGTTACAAACATCCCATGCTATACAATGGTGGTTACAAACATCCCATGCTATACAATGGTGGTTACAAACATCCCATGCCATACAATGGTGGTTACAAACATCCCATGCCATACAATGATGGTTACAAACATCCCATGCCATACAATGGTGGTTACAAACATCCCATGCCCTACAATGATGGTTACAAACATCCCATGCCCTAAGGTGGAGGTACAAATATCGCTTGTATTATAATTTCTCTTCACCATGTCTTAATCTATGCTTCTTCAATTACTCTACAAGAGGGAAAAGTTTTCACATGTATAATGTGTCTTCATGGTATGTGACAACTGGTGATCCCTCAAACTGCTAGCATAATGTGTCTTCATGGTGTGTGACAACTGGTGATACCTCAAACTGCTAGCAGCATAATGTGTCTTTATGGTATGTGACAACTGGTGATACCTCAGACTCCTAGCAAGTGTTGTCTACTTTACAATCAATGGTTAAATGTCACACATATATTAACTGACAGTATTCAACACATGCTTTCCACGCCAAACATTGATCACCATTTCCCTTCTAGCTTATCATTTGTTCAAATATTTTGGAATGAATTTGAAAGGGCTGTTAATTCTAAATGCTAGAATTATGTTGCCTTACACTTTAGCAAGCATCTCTTAATATTTGGCTGTGACAGAAATATAAAAACTGATAAAATATTGGACTTAATACTATTACTATCTAAATCATATATTTAAAGACGTAAAATGGAAAAAAAAAGACTCCACTCAGTCATTTACAGCTGTTAAAATAACATTACATGATTATTGCTTTAGGTCCAGCGGACTCTTCCGAGCCAAATCAGGACCGGACAACCTCTAATCCGCATAAAAGATCTGCTGAAACAACCCTAGTGGTAAAACTGAAAGCTCTCCACCAGCCAGTCACTTTACAATAAAGACATCCCATGTATGGGACGCTGAGGCTGTACTCTAATTTATTGAACCCCCGTTTACAAAAACAAAATAGAATACAAACATCATTATGAATTATCAACAAAAAAACATACATAAAAAATGCCTACATTGCTAAATAATAACATCATAGGAAGCCCTAGTGGCCACCTGGCAGAAAGCGTCTAATATTCCCAAGCTGATCCAACAGACCTCATACACAAATAAGGAGTCTTATCCCGGAAGGTTTTTCAAGAAAAAAGGTAGATGACTGGTCTAGCAAAGAAGAAGATAGTATAGCAGATTGATAGAACAGAGCAGGAATGAGAAAGAATAAATGAGAAAGACAGCGACAGTGAGAATTTAAAGCACTAAATTTCCAGAAAGTGGGGATACTATTTATACTGAAACCCCCGGGCACCCCAACGGGGGAACTCGCTGTTAAAAAACACAGATATGAGATAGAGAAATATATAGCTTGTGTACAACTCAGTCAACTGAAACAAGAAAAATGTATACAGCGAGCGGCTAAGTGGGCTAAGGCGGGACTAACTTGCCTTGTCCACAGGCCAGAAACCACTGGCGCCTCACAGGTGTGGGTTCGATCCAGCGTCTGGGCATTATGTTTCTCCGAATATTATTTACTTTCGACTCGGGCAACGTCCAGGGGGTTTTCTCTGGGTACTCCGGTTTGCTCCCCCCGCAAAATTTCAACAAAAAAAATCGCAACTAATGTTAGGTAGTTTGGGAGCACCACATGCTGCCACTACGCTTTCTCCAGGGGAGGCGGCCCACAATGTCCCTATGAAAACAGGACAATAAAGTAAACAAAATAAAAAATATATAAATGAAATATATCCCACTGGACTGAACGCTTACAATTCATGTATTGGTTTGTTTGCCTCAATGGTTGTTCAGTAGTAAGAATTTGTTAAAATAGTACTCAATGACCTCTCTCTCTCTCTCTCTCTCTCTCTCTCTCTCTCTCTCTCTCTCTTCCTATCTTTCTGTGTGTACAAAAATGTAAGCCAAACCTGCTAGAATAGTATATATTGTAAAATTACAGTAATGATATGTACAGGCTGGAAGTTTTCTTTATACTTGATTTCATGACCACTCTGTACTATTGAAACATTGCAACATTTTCTGGTTTACTTTTAATATTGTATACATAATAGTTAAAATTGTATTTATCCATGTTCTGTACTAATAATGTTTTGTATTCATGCATGTTTTGGAATTAAAAAAAAAAGATATATTTTTTTTTAATTCTAAAACACACACACACTCCACATGAAAGCTGGCATGAAAAGGATGGGACTACCCAACCTGAGTCCACAAATCCAATGGCTTGACTCAGAACTATAACACAAGTTCCAAATCCAATGGCTGACGCAGAACTATAACACAAGTTCCAAATCCAATGGCTTTATCCAGAATTATAATGCAATTTCCAAATCCAATGGCTTGACACAGAACTATAACACAAGTTCCAAATCCAATGGCTTTATCCAGAATTATAATGCAAGTTCCAAATCCAATGGCTTGAGAACTATAACAGTTCCAAATCCAATGGATTGATGCAGAACTATAACACAGGTTCCAAATTACAATAGGTTGATGCAGAACTATAACAACAGTTCCAAATAGAATGTTAGTTATTCATTGCTTACAGGGTCCAGTGGACTACAAAGAGCCGAATCAGGACCACAAAATCAAGACCACAACTTCGCTGAAAGAGGACTCACCCCTGATCCGCATAAAAGATCTGCCGAAACAACCCTAGTGATAACACTGAAGCCACTCCAATAGCCGGTCACTTTACAATAAATACATCTTACGCAGGAGACGCTGAGGTTATACTCTAATTTATCGAACCCCCGTTTACAAAAAATAAAATAGAATACAAACATCATTATAAAATATTATCAAAACACATACATATCAAATGCCTACATTAGGCATAGCGACTTATTTGACCTTGAGAAAAACTTCAAATAACCTAAAAAGATTGGTTTAAATCTTATGAATCATGTTGTTTTTATCTTCTTTTCTGCTTCCAGCCTATGTTACTGTAAGCATCTTCAAGTACTCAATTTAAATGAAAGCATTAGTGCACATTAGCTAATTGTCTTTTCTGATGTACCAACATGTGATTCATCACATTGTCAGCATGAATAATTACATATTACACATGTCACATACATTTTCATTTCAGTATGTTTCAACATGTGTTGCTTCAAATCGCCAGCCACAGAGAAAGCCATAATACAAACATCACACACATGATTTTTATCTACTGAACATGTAAGTGTATGTCTCTTCAACTGGAAAGCTGAAAGAAAATATTTTCTTACAAACATCAAACACACGAATTTTTGTGTCCCGAATGTGTCAACGTATGCTTCTTCAAATCGCTAACCAAAGTGAAAGCTTTTATAACAAGCATCACACACACGTTTCTTCTCTCCTGTATGAATAAGCTTATATACCTTCAAACTGTGAGCCTGAGTGAAAGCTTTATAACAAACATCACACACATGATTCTTCTCTCCTGTATGTATACGACATTACATTACATTACATTATTGTTGCTTTAGGTCCAGCGGACCCTTCCGAGCCAAATCAGGACCGGACAACCCCCAATCCACATAAAAGATCTGCCGAAATAACCCTAGTGGTAAAACCGAAAGGTCTCCACCAGCCAGTCACTTTACAATAAAGACATCCCACGCAGGGGACGGCTGAGGCTTCACCCCAACTTATCGAACCCCTGTTTACAAAAACAAAATAGAATACAAACATCATTATAAATTATCAACAAAACACAAACATATAAAATGCCTACATTGCTAAATAATAACATCATAGGAAGCCCTAGTGACCACCTGGCAGAAAGCGTCCAATATTCCCAAGCTGATCCAACAGACCTCATACACAAATAAGGAGTCTTGTCCCGGAAGAGTTTTCAAGAAAAAAGGTAGGAGACTGGTCTAGCGAAGAAGACGATGGTATAGCAGATTGATAGAACAGAGCAGGAATGAGAAAGAGCAAATGAGAAAGACAGCGACAGTGGGAATTTAAAAGCACTAAATTTCCAGAAAGTGGGGATACTATTTATACTGAAACCTCCGGCACCCAACGGGGGTATGTATACGACTATGTACCTTCAAATGGCTAGCCCGAGTGAATGAAAGCTTTATTACAAACATCACACACATGGTTCTTCTCTCCTGTATGGATAAGATTATGTGACTTCAAATTGTAAGCATGAGTGAAAGCTTTATTACAAACATCACACACATGATTCTTCTCTCCTGTATGGAATAAGATTATGTGACTTCAAATGGTAAGCATGAGTGAAAGCTTTATTACAAACATCACACACATGATTCTTCTCTCCTGTATGGATAAGCTTATGTTTCCCCAAATCACCAGCCCTAGTGAAAGCTTTATTACAAACATCACACACATGATTCTTCTCTCCTGTATGTATAAGCTTATGTAACTTCAAATGGCAGCCTTACTGAAAGCTTTATTACAAACAACACAAACATGATACTTTTGTTCTCTGGTCTTCTGTTTCTGCTCTGTCTTTGCTCTACATGCTTTATCTGTGAGACTGACTTCACTGTGGGGAGTGACTGAGCCAGAAGAGAACTTGGCCGGTAATGACTGTGGTGTTGAGTTGACAGCAAGCAGTTGTGTAGCACATGTAGTTGGAATCTGAAAAGAAACTCAAGATTTACAATAAACACTGACTATGAATATAAAGTGATCAAAGATGTCAATAATAAACACTGACTAAATATATAAAGTGATCAAAGATGTCAATAATAAACACTGACTATAAAATATAAAGTGGTCAAAGATGTCAATAGGAAACACTGACAATAAATATAAAGTGATCAAAGATGTCAACAACAAACACTGACTATAAATATAAAGTGATCAAAGATGTCAATAATAAACACTGACTAAATATAAAGTGATCAAAGATGTCAATAATAAACACTGACTATAAATATAAAGTGATCAAAGATGTCAATAGGAAACACTGACAATAAATATAAAGTGATCAAAGATGTCAATAATAAACACTGACTAAAATATAAAGTGATCAAAGATGTCAATAGGAAACACTGACAATAAATATAAAGTGATCAAAGATGTCAATAACAAACACTGACTATAAATATAAAGTGATCAAAGATGTCAATAACAAACACTGACTATAAATATAAAGTGATCAAAGATGTCAATAACAAACACTGACTATAAATATAAAGTGATCAAAGATGTCAATAACAAACACTGACTATAAATATAAAGTGATCAAAGATGTCAATAACAAACACTGACTATAAATATAAAGTGATCAAAGATGTCAATAACAAACACTGACTATAAATATAAAGTGATCAAAGATGTCAATAACAAACACTGACTATAAATATAAAGTGATCAAAGATGTCAATAATAGGAAACACTGACAATAAATATAAAGTGATCAAAGATGTCAACAACAAACACTGACTATAAATATAAAGTGATCAAAGATGTCAATAACAAACATTGACTATAAATATAAAGTGATCAAAGATGTCAATAACAAACACTGACTGTAAATATAAAGTGATCAAAGATGTCAATAACAAACACTGACTGTAAATATAAAGTGATCAAAGATGTCAATAAAAAACACTGACTATAAATATAAAGTGATCAAAGATGTCAATAACAAACACTGACTATAAATATAAAGTGATCAAAGATGTCAATAACAAACACTGACTGTAAATATAAAGTGATCAAAGATGTCAATAACAAAGGTGGATGGGGAATGGTGGGTGGGGGAGAGAGGAGTTAGTAGAGGAGAGGGGGCAGGTTATTGCCTGATTAGTTCTTACTTCATCACTAAGAAAATGAGACATGTCACACTACAGCCATTGCCTGATTAGTTCTTACTTCATCACTAAGAAAATGAGACATGTCACACTACAACTATTGCCTGATTAGTTTTTACTTCATCACTAAGAAAATGAGACATGTCACACTACAGCCATTGCCTGATTAGTTCCTACTTCATCACTAAGAAAATGAGACATGTCACACTACAGCCATTGCCTGATTAGTTCCTACTTCATCACTAAGAAAATGAGACTGAAGTCAGACTACAGTCATTGCCTTATTAGTTCCTACTTCATAACTAAGAAAATGAGACTGAAGTCAGACTACAGTCATTGCCTGACTAGTTCCTACATCATCACTAAGAACATGAGACTGAAGTCAGACTACAGTCATTGTCTGATGAGTTCCTACTTCATCACTAACAAAATGAGACTGAAGTCAGACTAAGTCCAGAAAAATGCTGAACATTTACAATCCCTGAATTATGAGACATCATCCAAATGCATTTTAGACTTGCAACTCATTAACCTGTATTTTGATCTAACCTATATAACGAGCAAAACCAGTAACATATCATCATCATGATCACCATGATCACCATCATCATCATCATCATCATCATCATCATCATCATCATCGTGGTCCTGATTCGGCTCTTTGCAGTCCACTGGACCCTATAAACAATGACGACCTAATCTTTAGTATATTTTAAATTAACATAATAGATCATTATTATTATACCATTATCACAGCAAGAATGTGTTGAGTTTCTCGATAATGTTTAAAATAGCCTACATCAATCCTGAAATTACAAGGATATATTACTTTGCAATAGCAGCCAGAACAAGGAGCGAACTTATGTGACTTAGGTACGAGACTATTGAGGTCACCGAGGGTTTTCTCCAGGTACTCCGGATTCCTCCCTCACTTCAATGAATTATAATTATAATGGTATCGGATGCAGTCACAATAAAAATGTCAAAAAATAAACATTTGATTGCCTTTCCATTTTGTAATAGTGATCTTCCTGCCTTCACACCATATGTTTGAGTGATAGATGTGTTTGTTGTGTGTGTCACATGTTTGAGTGATAGATGTGTTTTGTTGTGTGTGCCACATGTTGGAGTGGTAGATGTGTATGGTGTGTGTGCCACATGTTTGAGTGATAAATGTGTTTGTTGTGTGTGCCATATGTTTGAGTGGTAGATGTGTTTGTTGTGTGTGCCACATGTTTGAATGATAGATGTGTTTGCTGTGTGTGCCACATGTTTGAGCGATAGCTGTGTTTATTGTGTGTGCCACATGTTTGAGTGACAGATGTGTTTTGTTGTGTATACCACACGTTTGAGTGATAGATGTGTTTGTTGTGTGTGCCACATGTTTGAGTGATAGATGTGTTTGTTGTGTGTGCCACATGTTTGAGTGATAGATGTGTTTGTTGTGTGTGCCACACTTGGTGAAACATGTCAGTGTGTATGTTGTGTGTGCCACATTAGGTGAAACATGTCAGTGTGTATGTTGGTACAGATCGCCAAGCTGATGGGTGATTTGGGGAACAGCGCCTACAGTATCCTCAGGTTACAAACCAAGTTCTGGAAACATTGATAACCTACAGTGGTACCTCAAGTGACAAACCAAGTTCTGGAAACGTTCGTAATCCGAAAACATTGAAATCAATGAAATAGCGGCAATCCATTTCAAGAAAATAAAATCGTTCTTTTTTATTTACATCCGGTCATTTACCTGACAAAAGGCAAAGAATATTTGTACTTTATTACATACTGAGAAAGAATATGTGTTCTTGTATTACATACGGCGAAAGAATATGTGTTCTTGTATTACATCCAGAAAAAGAAAACAGCAAAATAAATTAATGTAAAATTTAAAAAAAGATTTCGCCTATCTTTCTTACCAAGAAAACCATTATGGGAAATTTGTCACTTTCTTAGCTATTGTGAATCATTAGTTTCAGGAGTTTCTTGTCGCTGTTTCTTGGCAGCTGACTGGGAATCTTTCTGCATCAAGAAACTATCAAGGGAAATTTGTCCTTCGTAACCCACTGTTCCTTACGTGAGACAAAAAAATATAAAAAGTTGTTGTTGTTCATAACCCGAACTGTTCGTGACCTGAGGCATTCGAGACCAAAGGAACAACTGTATATAGCATCCATTATTATTATTATTATTATTATTATTGGATAGTTATTGTGTTGAAGATTTGTAAAAGAGATGTCAAGGTCCATTATTACCTCAGACTCCATTGGAAGTAAATCTATGTACCTCTCGGTCTTCACCCACACCATCTTTGTTTCCAATGGGTCAGTGCTTTCTGTAACAAAGAAATCAGCAAATGTATCATGGGTGATAGCAGTAGCACTGTTGGTTATGACTCTGGTTTTCTATGCCAAAGTTGGAGAGTATAAACCCTGCAGAAGATTAATTTCTATGACTTAGATACAAGACTTTTCAGGTCACCAAGTGTTTTCTCCTGGTATTTTGGTTTCCTCCTTCCCTTCAATAATGCTGTCCCAGTTAATAATAAGGCACATTTACCATGCATTTATTTATTTACTTTTTAATAATAAAACAAAAGAGCAGTTTTTAATTACTCAAGCCTAAATTACTATGGGGTTCACACCACACACACAAAAAAAGCACTCATTAGAAATGTTCCTGCCACTAGTAGAATTGAACACTTATTCACTGGCACACATGCATGTAACATAACTCAGAGCCTATTCTACACTTTAAATCTAGAAAGGTGAAATTGTTCAGCAGCTAAGCTACAATCACAATATAGATAACAACATCACAATTATTGCTAAGTATAAAACACTAATACACTTACTGTATCCCTCTGTGTCACTGTCAGGCTCTGTCTTTACTTTACTCAACTCTGAGTCATGTGGCTCCTGAAATCAATGATGAGAATATATTACTTTACAACAACTATCAGTACATTTGGATTACTGTGCCACACAGTTCATGTGTTTAAGATTTGTATAAGAGACACCAAGCTCGGTTATTACCTCAGGCTCCACTGGATCTACATCAAGGTATCTCTCTGTCTTGACCCACACTGTTTTCGATTCCAATGGCCCACTGCTTTCTGTAACAAAGAAATCAGCAAACACATCAAGGGTGAATGCCACAGTGGATGATAAAACTGAACAGTTGTTGTCACTGACATCCATATTCCTGTGTAGGTCACAGCAACTTGTAATCACTAAAACGTTAACTTCCATGAAAACTGTTCTGGTCACTCCTAGAAATAAACATTTGTTTACTGGCACATAAGGTAAGTTATGGAGCTCACAGCCTGTAATATACTGAAGTGAGATCTAGAAATAAACATTTGTTTACTGGCACATACGGTAAATTATGGAGCTCACAGCCTGTAATATACTGAAGTAATTTCTAGAAATAAACATTTGTTTACTGGCACATAAGGTAAGTTATGGAGCTCACAGCCTGTAATATACTGAAGTGAGATCTAGAAATAAACATTTGTTTACTGGCACATAGGTAAATTATGGAGCTCACAGCCTGTAATATACTGAAGTAATCTAGAAATAAACATTTGTTTACTGGCACATAAGGTAAGTTATGGAGCTCACAGCCTGTAATATACTGAAGTGAGATCTAGAAATAAACATTTGTTTACTGGCACATAAGGTAAGTTATGGAGCTCACAGCCTGTAATATACTGAAGTGAGATCTAGAAATAAACATTTGTTTACTGGCACATAAGGTAAGTTATGGAGCTCACAGCCTGTAATATACTGAAGTGAGATCTAGAGAAGCAAAACTCTAAAGCATTTCAGCTACAATCACAATAGATTTTTAAAAAAAATTACTATCACTCAGGGCTCCCAATTATGCCAAGATTGGGCGAAATCACGCCTTAGTCCCTCAAAAGCATGCCTTAGAATCACTGATCAGGTGTGAGAAGTACGTCTTAAATGTTACAATTGGTGCTGAAAATACGCCTGAAAAAACAATCTACAGCGTGAGAAGGTTGTGAAAGCGTAATCGTTTCTAATATTAGCATGGCTATGTGAATGACAAATTAGCTCGATGTTCGTTGGTTTACCTTTTGCACTATCAACCAATTCCCAAAGCTCATAAATCATCTCGCTATGCTTAGGAAGTGACGTCATAGTTTGATGGTATGTAGGTTTGTGACGCATCGTATGAAGTGGTTACTTCTCTTGTTTCACTACCAACCATCAATCATGGCGTTTGTCTATCAGCCCTGTTTGTTTTTTTTTGTTTGTTTTTTTTGCCGACTCTTTAAAATGCTTAACAAGGAGTGAAAAAAATCCTTAAAATTGTAAAATAAAAGTGATTCCACTCCTTAGATTCACTGCAAATGGGGAGCCCTGACTATAATACGCTAATATACTTACTATATTCCTCAGTGTCACAGTCAGGTTCTGTTTTCACCTTAGACAGCAGTGGGATATGTGGCTCCATCATGTCACTGTCAGGTGCTGTCTTGCTTTCTGTTTCTTCCTTTATGTTGAACTCACTGCCAGTCATGTTAGCGGTACCTCTGACAATCTGTTCACTGCTGCTGTTAGAAACATGATGGCTTTCTCTTCCTGCAATTTCTAAACAAACCAACAGCTTTCATGTAAATAGTTCCTGACAGCAAGCACAGTGATAAACTGAAAAGCCACACATATGAAATATATCTTTTCCTCTTACCTAAATATTACAGGTGACAGTAAATAAACCTCCAAAGTTCAATCAAAGATTAACACAGTTCAAATTCAAACAAATCATGCAGAAACAACTTTGCCCTAGATAATTACAGCACCCTATACTCAATCACTGCACAATCCACAGAAACAACTTTGCCCTCGTTAAGTTCAGCACCCTGTACTCATTCATTGCACAATCCACAGAAAGGTCAGGACAAAACAAACTATTGTGTTAGTGTGAGGGTGGGTGGGCTAAACCTAACCATTATCCTAATCCTTTTCTGTGATGAACCGTTATCCTAATCCTTTTCTGTGATGAACCATTATCCTAATCCTTTTTTGTGATGAACCATTATCCTAATCCTTTTCTGTGATGAACCATTATCCTAATCCTTGTCTGTGATGAACCAATATTCTAATCCTGTTAAGTGATGAACCAGTATCCTAATCCTGTTAAGTGATGAACCATTATCCCAATCCTTTTCGGTGATGAACCATTTTCCTAATCCTTTTCAGTGATGAACCATTATCCTAATCCTGTTAAGTGATGAACCATTATCCTAATCCTGTTAAGTGATGAACCATTATGATATCCCAATCATGGCTTACTTTACTACAGGCCTACTCAACGCGCAACTGGAGTCTGGGACTGGAGGCCTACTTTGTCTATGTAGATTACATTAGTGTGAGACTTTTCTTTAACACATCATGAAATTAAATTTAAGTTTACTTGTTTATAAGCTTGTAGAAGGCATATTTTATTATATATTTCTTTCAATTTAGGTGATTTTTATTTAATTTTTATCATGGGCTAGTGCTTAACTCCCTCTAAGTTGAGTGCAGTAAATCCACTAATATGTGACTGAAAGTAAATAATTATACATGGAAGGATACCAAAATATCTGTAAAATTTCTTTGAAGACTCAAAGAAAAAAACAACCCACCCTATCCCTCCTGTGAGCCGATACATACTTATTTGCTCAAAGCCGAAGCAGTGCTCCCTTGTTTCATACTCATAGAGAGTGATACAAATAATACAAAGAACAGCAAGTAGTTATAGTCAAAAACAAGAACTACACAATTAACACTAACCTGTGTGGTAAGCACAATCATTATTAGGACAGTTTCAGTCGCTTGAGGGAGGGCTCTTTTGTTGATTTATAGCCTGTTTTACACCCGTAAACACAACTTTTCTCCCCATCTTTGGCGCTCAAAACAAATTCAAAAATAATGTACTTTTTACGCAATCGCTGTTTTTGGTGAAAATTTTTATTGAATAGCAGCAAAACTATAAAATTAAATTTAAGATAACAAATAATAACATTACACACATAAAATAAATTTACCATACATAAACACAAAATTTAAAAATACTACAACACCAAAATAGTCAACATGTACACACAACTAACTCATTTTTGACCTCTACGGTTCCTGTTTGTTGAAGCCGTTGACAAAAATCTCAAAAATATTCAGGATCAATGGCTTCATACAAACAAAAAAATTAGCAGATCATACAATTTCAGTTCCACAGAGAAAAGGATTGGATATAGTTTTTACAAACTAATTAATTATGCTTCTCCTTATTTGGATTATGTTATTTTATATTTTTACAATGTAAAAGACATTAGGATTGTAGACTGGAGGCCGACTTTTGCCTGCCTCTGTCTCCAGTCAGCAGTGAAACTATTACCAACACACATCGATTGCGAGGTGACGAGAAGTACATTTTTTGAGTGTTGTTTGAGCGCCAAAGATGACAGAAAATGTTGTGTTTACGGGTGTAAAACAGGCATTTAAATCAACAAAAGAGCCCTCCCTCAAGCGACTGAAACTGTCCTAATAATGATTGTGCTTACCACAAGGTTAGTGTTAATTGTGTAGTTCTTGTTTTTGACTATAACTACTTGCTGTTCTTTGTATTATTTGTATCACTCTCTATGAGTATGAAACAAGGGAGCACTGCTTCGGCTTTGAGCAAATATAGTATGTATCGGCTCACAGGAGGGATAGGGTGGGTTGTTTTTTTCTTGAGTCTTCAAAGAAATTTTACAGATATTTTGGTATCCTTCCATGTATAATTATTTACTTTCAGTCACATATTAGTGGATTTACTGCATCAAACTTAGAGGAATAGTGCCCATGATAAAAATTAAATAAAATCAATAAATTGAAAGAAACATATAATAAAATATTTCTACAAGCTTACAAAACAAGTAACTTAAAATAATTTCATGATGTGTTAAAGAAAAGTCTCCACAATAATGTAATCAATACAGACAAAGTAGGCCTCAGTAATGTTGCGCGTTGGTAGGGCCTGTAGTAAAGTAAGCATGATTGGGATATCATAGGTTCATCATTACAAACAGGGATTAGGTAAATGGTTTCATCACTTAAAGGATTTAGGATAATGGTTCATCACTGAAAAGGATTAGGAAAATGGTTCATCACCGAAAAGGATTGGGATAATGGTCATCACTTAACAGGATTAGGATATGGTTCATCACTTAACAGATTAGAATATTGGTTCATCACAGACAAGGATTAGGATAATGGTTCATCACAGAAAAGGATTAGGATAATGGTTCATCACAGAAAAGGATTAGGATAATGGTTCATCACAGAAAAGGATTAGGATAATGGTTCATCACAGAAAAGGATTAGGATAATGGTTAGGTTTAGCCCACCCACCCTCACACTAACACAATAGTTTGTTTTGTCCTGACCTTTCTGTGGATTGTGCAGTGAATGAGTACAGGGTGCTGAACTTAACTAGGGCAAAGTTGTTTCTGCAGTGATTTTGTTTGTAATTATCTAGGGCAAAGTTGTTTCTGCATGATTGTTTGAATTTGAACTTTGTTAATCTTTTGATTGAACTTTGGAGGTTTATTTACTGTCACCTGTAATATTTAGAAGAGGAAAAGATATATTTCATATGTGTGGCTTTTCAGTTTATCACTGTGCTTGCTGTCAGGAACTATTTACATGAAAGCTGTTGGTTTGTTTAGAAATTGCAGGAAGAGAAAGCCATCATGTTTCTAACAGCAGCAGTGAACAGATTGTCAGAGGTACCGCTAACATGACTGGCAGTGAGTTCAACATAAAGGAAGAAACAGAAAGCAAGACAGCACCTGACAGTGACATGATGGAGCCACATATCCCACTGTTGTCTAAGGTGAAAACAGAACCTGACTGTGACACTGAGGAATATAGTAAGTATATTAGCGTATTATAGTCAGGGCTCCCCATTTGCAGTTAATCTAAGGAGTGGAATCACTTTTATTTTACAATTTTAAGGATTTTTTTCACTCCTTGTTAAGCATTTTAAAGAGTCGGCAAAAAAAACAAAACAAAAAAAAAACAAACAGGGCTGATAGACAAACGCCATGATTGATGGTTGGTAGTGAAACAAGAGAAGTAACCACTTCATACGATGCGTCACAAACCTACATACCATCAAACTATGACGTCACTTCCTAAGCATAGCGAGATGATCTATGAGCTTTTTGGAATTGGTTGATAGTGCAAAAGGTAAACCAACGAACATCGAGCTAATTTGTCATTCACATAGCCATGCTAATATTAGAAACGATTACGCTTTCACAACCTTCTCACGCTGTAGATTGTTTTTTCAGGCGTATTTTCAGCACCAATTGTAATGTTTAAGACGTACTTCTCACACCTGATCAGTGATTCTAAGGCATGCTTTTGAGGGACTAAGGCGTGATTTCGCCCAATCTTGGCATAATTGGGAGCCCTGAGTGATAGTAATTTTTTTAAAAATTCTATTGTGATTGTAGCTGAAATGCTTTAGAGTTTTGCTTCTCTAGATCTCACTTCAGTATATTACAGGCTGTGAGCTCCATAACTTACCTTATGTGCCAGTAAACAAATGTTTATTTCTAGATCTCACTTCAGTATATTACAGGCTGTGAGCTCCATAACTTACCTTATGTGCCAGTAAACAAATGTTTATTTCTAGATCTCACTTCAGTATATTACAGGCTGTGAGCTCCATAACTTACCTTATGTGCCAGTAAACAAATGTTTATTTCTAGAAATCTCACTTCAGTATATTACAGGCTGTGAGCTCCATAATTTACCGTATGTGCCAGTAAACAAATGTTTATTTCTAGATCTCACTTCAGTATATTACAGGCTGTGAGCTCCATAACTTACCTTATGTGCCAGTAAACAAATGTTTATTTCTAGAATTACTTCAGTATATTACAGGCTGTGAGCTCCATAATTTACCGTATGTGCCAGTAAACAAATGTTTATTTCTAGATCTCACTTCAGTATATTACAGGCTGTGAGCTCCATAACTTACCTTATGTGCCAGTAAACAAATGTTTATTTCTAGGAGTGACCAGAACAGTTTTCATGGAAGTTAACGTTTTAGTGATTACAAGTTGCTGTGACCTACACAGGAATATGGATGTCAGTGACAACAACTGTTCAGTTTTATCATCCACTGTGGCATTCACCCTTGATGTGTTTGCTGATTTCTTTGTTACAGAAAGCAGTGGGCCATTGGAATCGAAAACAGTGTGGGTCAAGACAGAGAGATACCTTGATGTAGATCCAGTGGAGCCTGAGGTAATAACCGAGCTTGGTGTCTCTTATACAAATCTTAAACACATGAACTGTGTGGCACAGTAATCCAAATGTACTGATAGTTGTTGTAAAGTAATATATTCTCATCATTGATTTCAGGAGCCACATGACTCAGAGTTGAGTAAAGTAAAGACAGAGCCTGACAGTGACACAGAGGGATACAGTAAGTGTATTAGTGTTTTATACTTAGCAATAATTGTGATGTTGTTATCTATATTGTGATTGTAGCTTAGCTGCTGAACAATTTCACCTTTCTAGATTTAAAGTGTAGAATAGGCTCTGAGTTATGTTACATGCATGTGTGCCAGTGAATAAGTGTTCAATTCTACTAGTGGCAGGAACATTTCTAATGAGTGCTTTTTTTGTGTGTGTGGTGTGAACCCCATAGTAATTTAGGCTTGAGTAATTAAAAACTGCTCTTTTGTTTTATTATTAAAAAGTAAATAAATAAATGCATGGTAAATGTGCCTTATTATTAACTGGGACAGCATTATTGAAGGGAAGGAGGAAACCAAAATACCAGGAGAAAACACTTGGTGACCTGAAAAGTCTTGTATCTAAGTCATAGAAATTAATCTTCTGCAGGGTTTATACTCTCCAACTTTGGCATAGAAAACCAGAGTCATAACCAACAGTGCTACTGCTATCACCCATGATACATTTGCTGATTTCTTTGTTACAGAAAGCACTGACCCATTGGAAACAAAGATGGTGTGGGTGAAGACCGAGAGGTACATAGATTTACTTCCAATGGAGTCTGAGGTAATAATGGACCTTGACATCTCTTTTACAAATCTTCAACACAATAACTATCCAATAATAATAATAATAATAATAATAATAATGGATGCTATATACAGTTGTTCCTTTGGTCTCGAATGCCTCAGGTCACGAACAGTTCGGGTTATGAACAACAACAACTTTTTATATTTTTTTGTCTCACGTAAGGAACAGTGGGTTACGAAGGACAAATTTCCCTTGATAGTTTCTTGATGCAGAAAGATTCCCAGTCAGCTGCCAAGAAACTCCTGAAACTAATGATTCACAATAGCTAAGAAAGTGACAAATTTCCCATAATGGTTTTCTTGGTAAGAAAGATAGGCGAAATCTTTTTTTAAATTTTACATTAATTTATTTTGCTGTTTTCTTTTTCTGGATGTAATACAAGAACACATATTCTTTCGCCGTATGTAATACAAGAACACATATTCTTTCTCAGTATGTAATAAAGTACAAATATTCTTTGCCTTTTGTCAGGTAAATGACCGGATGTAAATAAAAAAGAACGATTTTATTTTCTTGAAATGGATTGCCGCTATTTCATTGATTTCAATGTTTTCGGATTACGAACGTTTCCAGAACTTGGTTTGTCATTGAGGTACCACTGTAGGTTATCAATGTTTCCAGAACTTGGTTTGTAACCTGAGGATACTGTAGGCGCTGTTCCCCAAATCACCCATCAGCTTGGCGATCTGTACCAACATACACACTGACATGTTTCACCTAATGTGGCACACACAACATACACACTGACATGTTTCACCAAGTGTGGCACACACAACAAACACATCTATCACTCAAACATGTGGCACACACAACAAACACATCTATCACTCAAACATGTGGCACACACAACAAACACATCTATCACTCAAACGTGTGGTATAGACAACAAAACACATCTGTCACTCAAACATGTGGCACACACAATAAACACAGCTATCGCTCAAACATGTGGCACACACAGCAAACACATCTATCATTCAAACATGTGGCACACACAACAAACACATCTACCACTCAAACATATGGCACACACAACAAACACATTTATCACTCAAACATGTGGCACACACACCATACACATCTTTGAGCCTGAATGATTTGGGGTAAGGCGCGTATAGCATCCTGTATTATTATTATTATTATTATATTATTATTATTACATCTATCACTCCAACATGTGGCACACACAACAAACACATCTATCACTCAAACATGTGACACACACAACAAACACATCTATCACTCAAACATATGGTGTGAAGGCAGGAAGATCACTATTACAAAATGGAAAGGCAATCAAATGTTTATTTTTGACATTTTTATTGTGACTGCATCCGATACCATTATAATTATAATTCATTGAAGTAAGGGAGGAATCCGGAGTACCTGGAGAAAACCCTCGGTGACCTCAATAGTCTCGTACCTAAGTCACATAAGTTCGCTCCTTGTTCTGGCTGCTATTGCAAAGTAATATATCCTTGTAATTTCAGGATTGATGTAGGCTATTTTAAACATTATCGAGAAACTCAACACATTCTTGCTGTGATAATGGTATAATAATAATGATCTATTATGTTAATTTAAAATATACTAAAGATTAGGTCGTCATTGTTTATAGGGTCCAGTGGACTGCAAAGAGCCGAATCAGGACCACGATGATGATGATGATGATGATGATGATGATGATGATGATGGTGATCATGGTGATCATGATGATGATATGTTACTGGTTTTGCTCGTTATATAGGTTAGATCAAAATACAGGTTAATGAGTTGCAAGTCTAAAATGCATTTGGATGATGTCTCATAATTCAGGGATTGTAAATGTTCAGCATTTTTCTGGACTTAGTCTGACTTCAGTCTCATTTTGTTAGTGATGAAGTAGGAACTCATCAGACAATGACTGTAGTCTGACTTCAGTCTCATGTTCTTAGTGATGATGTAGGAACTAGTCAGGCAATGACGGTAGTCTGACTTCAGTCTCATTTTCTTAGTTATGAAGTAGGAACTAATAAGGCAATGACTGTAGTCTGACTTCAGTCTTATTTTCTTAGTGATGAAGTAGGAACTAATCAGGCAATGGCTGTGTGACATGTCTCATTTTCTTAGTGATGAAGTAAAAACTAATCAGGCAATAGTTGTAGTGTGACATGTCTCATTTTCTTAGTGATGAAGTAAGAACTAATCAGGCAATGGCTGTAGTGTGACATGTCTCATTTTCTTAGTGATGAAGTAAGAACTAATCAGGCAATGGCTGTAGTGTGACATGTCTCATTTTCTTAGTGATGAAGTAAGAACTAATCAGGCAATAACCTGCCCCCTCTCCTCTACTAACTCCTCTCTCCCCCACCCACCATTCCCCATCCACCTTTGTTATTGACATCTTTGATCACTTTATATTTACAGTCAGTGTTTGTTATTGACATCTTTGATCACTTTATATTTATAGTCAGTGTTTGTTATTGACATCTTTGATCACTTTATATTTATAGTCAGTGTTTTTTATTGACATCTTTGATCACTTTATATTTACAGTCAGTGTTTGTTATTGACATCTTTGATCACTTTATATTTACAGTCAGTGTTTGTTATTGACATCTTTGATCACTTTATATTTATAGTCAATGTTTGTTATTGACATCTTTGATCACTTTATATTTATAGTCAGTGTTTGTTGTTGACATCTTTGATCACTTTATATTTATTGTCAGTGTTTCCTATTGACATCTTTGATCACTTTATATTTATAGTCAGTGTTTGTTATTGACATCTTTGATCACTTTATATTTATAGTCAGTGTTTGTTATTGACATCTTTGATCACTTTATATTTATAGTCAGTGTTTGTTATTGACATCTTTGATCACTTTATAATTATAGTCAGTGTTTGTTATTGACATCTTTGATCACTTTATATTTATAGTCAGTGTTTGTTATTGACATCTTTGATCACTTTATATTTATAGTCAGTGTTTGTTATTGACATCTTTGATCACTTTATATTTATAGTCAGTGTTTGTTATTGACATCTTTGATCACTTTATATTTATTGTCAGTGTTTCCTATTGACATCTTTGATCACTTTATATTTAGTCAGTGTTTATTATTGACATCTTTGATCACTTTATATTTATTGTCAGTGTTTCCTATTGACATCTTTGATCACTTTATATTTATAGTCAGTGTTTATTATTGACATCTTTGATCACTTTATATTTAGTCAGTGTTTATTATTGACATCTTTGATCACTTTATATTTATAGTCAGTGTTTGTTGTTGACATCTTTGATCACTTTATATTTATTGTCAGTGTTTCCTATTGACATCTTTGACCACTTTATATTTATAGTCAGTGTTTATTATTGACATCTTTGATCACTTTATATTTAGTCAGTGTTTATTATTGACATCTTTGATCACTTTATATTCATAGTCAGTGTTTATTGTAAATCTTGAGTTTCTTTTTCAGATTCCAACTACATGTGCTACACAACTGCTTGCTGTCAACTCAACACCACAGTCATTACCGGCCAAGTTCTCTTCTGGCTCAGTCACTCCCCACAGTGAAGTCAGTCTCACAGATAAAGCATGTAGAGCAAAGACAGAGCAGAAACAGAAGACCAGAGAACAAAAGTATCATGTTTGTGTTGTTTGTAATAAAGCTTTCAGTAAGGCTGGCCATTTGAAGTTACATAAGCTTATACATACAGGAGAGAAGAATCATGTGTGTGATGTTTGTAATAAAGCTTTCACTAGGGCTGGTGATTTGGGGAAACATAAGCTTATCCATACAGGAGAGAAGAATCATGTGTGTGATGTTTGTAATAAAGCTTTCACTCATGCTTACCATTTGAAGTCACATAATCTTTTCCATACAGGAGAGAAGAATCATGTGTGTGATGTTTGTAATAAAGCTTTCACTCATGCTTACAATTTGAAGTCACATAATCTTATCCATACAGGAGAGAAGAACCATGTGTGTGATGTTTGTAATAAAGCTTTCACTCGGGCTAGCCATTTGAAGGTACATAGTCGTATACATACCCCCGTTGGGGTGCCGGAGGTTTCAGTATAAATAGTATCCCCTCTTTCTGGAAATTTAGTGCTTTAAATTCCCACTGTCGCTGTCTTTCTCATTTGCTCTTTCTCATTCCTGCTCTGTTCTATCAATCTGCTATACCATCGTCTTCTTCGCTAGACCAGTCTCCTACCTTTTTTCTTGAAAACTCTTCCGGGACAAGACTCCTTATTTGTGTATGAGGTCTGTTGGATCAGCTTGGGAATATTGGACGCTTTCTGCCAGGTGGTCACTAGGGCTTCCTATGATGTTATTATTTAGCAATGTAGGCATTTTATATGTATGTGTTTTGTTGATAATTTATAATGATGTTTGAATTCTATTTTGTTTTTGTAAACAGGGGTTCGATAAGTTGGGGTGAAGCCTCAGCCGTCCCCTGCGTGGGATGTCTTTATTGTAAAGTGACTGGCTGGTGGAGACCTTTCGGTTTTACCACTAGGGTTGTTTCGGCAGATCTTTTATGCGGATTAGGGGTTGTCGGGTCCTGATTTGACTCGGAAGGGTCCGCTGGACCTAAAGCAACAATAATGTAATGTAATGTAATGTCGTATACATACAGGAGAGAAGAATCATGTGTGTGATGTTTGTAATAAAGCTTTCACTCAGGCTCACAGTTTGAAGGTATATAAGCTTATTCATACAGGAGAGAAGAAACGTGTGTGTGATGCTTGTTATAAAAGCTTTCAGTTTGGTTAGCAATTTGAAGAAGCATACGTTGACACATTCGGGACACAAAAATTCGTGTGTTTGATGTTTGAAAGAAAATATTTTCTTTCAGCTTTCCAGTTGAAGAGACATACACTTACATGTTCAGTAGATACAAATCATGTGTGTGATGTTTGTATTATGGCTTTCTCTGCCCGGCGATTTGAAGCAACACATGTTGAAACATACTGAAATGAAAATGTATGTGACATGTGTAATATGTAATTATTCATGCTGACAATGTGATGAATCACATGTTGGTACATCAGAAAAGACAATTAGCGGATGTGCACTAATGCTTTCATTTAAATTGAGTACTTGAAGATGCTTACAGTAACATAGGCTGGAAGCAGAAAAGAAGATAAAAACAACATGATTCATAAGATTTAAACCAATCTTTTTAGGTTATTTTGAAGTTTTTCTCAAGGTCAAATAAGTTGCTATGCCTAATGTAGGCATTTGATACTATGTGTTTTGATAATATTTTATAATGATGTTTGTATTCTATTTTATTTTTTGTAAACGGGGGTTCGATAAATTAGAGTATAACCTCGGCGTCTCCTGCGTAAGATGTATTTATTGTAAAGTGACCGGCTATTGGAGTGGCTTCAGTGTTATCACTAGGGTTGTTTCGGCAGATCTTTTATGCGGATCAGGGGTGAGTCCTCTTTCAGCGAAGTTGTGGTCTTGATTTTGTGGTCCTGATTCGGCTCTTTGTAGTCCACTGGACCCTGTAAGCAATGAATAACTAACTAACATTCTATTTGGAACTGTTTTTATTGTTCTGCATCAACCTATTGTAATTTGGAACCTGTGTTATAGTTCCGAATCAATCCATTGGATTTGGAACTGTTATAGTTCTCAAGCCATTGGATTTGGAACTTGTGTTATAGTTCTGTGTCAAGCCATTGGATTTGGAAATTGCATTATAATTCTGGATAAAGCCATTGGATTTGGAACTTGTGTTATAGTTCTGTGTCAAGCCATTGGATTTGGAAGTTGTGTTATAGTTCTGAGCCAAGCCATTGGATTTTTGGACTCAGGTTGGGTAGTCCCATCCTTTTCATGCCAGCTTTCAAGTGGGGTGTGTGTGTGTTTTAGAATTAAAAAAAAATATAATCAGTTTTTTTTAAATTCCAAAACATGCATGAATACAAAACATTATTAGTACAGAACATGGATAAATACAATTTTAACTATTATGTATACAATATTAAAAGTAAACCAGAAAATTTTGCAATGTTTCAATAGTACAGAGTGGTCATGAAATCAAGTATAAAGAAAACTTCCAGCCTGTACATATAATTACTGTAATTTTACAATATATACTATTCTAGAAGGTTTGGCTTACATTTTTGTACACACAGAAAGATAGGGAGAGAGAGAGAGAGAGAGAGAGAGAGAGAGAGAGAGAGAGATAGAGGTCATCACCTGGAAGATAACAACATCCTTGCACCAGAGCAACATGGCTTCCGACGTGGACACTCCTGCGAGACACAGCTCCTGGGCTACGTAGATGAGACGACTGAGGAGCTGGAAAGGGGAAACCAGGAAGACACCATCGTCCTTGACTTCTCAAAGGCCTTCGACAAGGTAAACCACGCCCTGTTGATCCACAAGCTCCAGCGCTATGGAATAGGAGGCCACCTCAAGAATTGGATTGAGGACTTCCTGCATGGCCGGCAGCAAGCGGTGGTGGTTGAGGGAGCAAGATCCGATTTCACACCAGTGGAATCCGGGGTCCCCCAAGGCTCAGTCCTAGGACCGAGCCTATTCCTCGTGTATATAAATGACTTACCGACAGGCATCAAGTCCAAAGTTAGGCTATTCGCCGATGACACGATGTGCAGCAACACCACCAAAACCGAAGCTGACCAAAGAGTACTGCAGGAGGACCTCAACACCCTTGCATCCTGGGAAGAACAGTGGTCCATGCAGTTCCACCCAGAAAAGTGCTCCACCTTAAGCGTCACTAGAAAGAGGAAGAAGATCACCCCGGCATACAAACTGCATGGCCACACACTCGAAAATGTCAGCTCTACCAGGTACCTTGGCATCAACATCCAGGACGACATGAAGTGGGGAAACCATGTAAGCAACATCATTAATAAAGCAAACAAGACACTAGGCTTCCTCCGTCGCAACCTCAGGATTGGCAACAAGAAGGCAAAGGAAACTGCGTACAAGGCCTTTATCCGTCCAATCCTTGAATACGCAGCAACAGTATGGGACCCTCACACAGTCACCGAGACTCTAGCCATCGAAAAAGTACAACGCAGAGCAGCGAGATGGGTCTCAGATCGACATCGGCGTTCATCCTGTGTAGACACCATCATGGAATCCCTCAACTGGCCCTCTCTTCAAGAACGACGACACAGAGCCCGCCTAGAGATGATGTACAAATATCACTATGGCCTAGTATCCATCAACTCCAACTACTTGCCCAAACCATCAGAAAATAGGCTGAGTACCAGGAAGAATAACAGCTGCTGCTACGACATCCCCCACTGCAGAACTCAGTATAGGCAGATGTCGTTTTTCCCAAGAACAATACCTGACTGGAACAATCTGCCTGACGATGTCGTCACTGCAGAGTCCCTGGACACCTTTAAGTCCAGGTTGACCTCCTGCCTGTAACATGATGCTCCTTCCCACACTCCATGCACCCTCTCCTCCCCTATCCTCACTCCCCACGTATCCCCCCCCCTTTCCTGACCCACCCCAACCCCCCAGTCACTGATTCCCCACCTCCCCCGATCACCCCTGTACCCTTCCCTTCTCCTATTATTATCTAAATAACAATGCATAGCCTCCAGTATCCTCAAAGTACACCCGACCTAAAATACCTCAAATACAAAGCGAGTCTTAGCACCCAAAAAGCGACAAAATCATCAAAATACTGATGTTGGTCGTCTACAGGAAGAAGAAGAAGAAGATTGAGTATGATTTTAACAAATTCTTAATGAACAACCATTGAGGCAAACAAACCAATACATGAATTGTAAGCGTTCAGTCCAGTGGGATGTATTTCATTTATATATTTTTTATTTTATTTACTTTATTGTCCCGTTTTCATAGGGACATTCTGGGCCGCCTCCCCTGGGGAAAGCGTAGTGGCAGCATGTGGTGCGCCCAAACTACCTAACATTAGTTGCGATTTTTTTGTTGAAATTTTGCGGGGGGAGCAAACCAGAGTACCCAGAGAAAACCCCCTGGACGTTGCCCGAGTCGAAAGTAAATAATATTCGGAGAAACATAATGCCCAGATGCTGGATCGAACCCACACCTGTGAGGCGCCAGTGGTTTCTGGCCTGTGGACAAGGCAAGTTAGTCCCGCCTTAGCCCACTTAGCCGCTCGCTGTATACATTTTTCTTGTTTCAGTTGACTGAGTTGTACACAAGCTATATATTTCTCTATCTCATATCTGTGTTTTTTAACAGCGAGTTCCCCCGTTGGGGTGCCGGGGGTTTCAGTATAAATAGTATCCCCACTTTCTGGAAATTTAGTGCTTTAAATTCTCACTGTCGCTGTCTTTCTCATTTATTCTTTCTCATTCCTGCTCTGTTCTATCAATCTGCTATACTATCTTCTTCTTTGCTAGACCAGTCATCTACCTTTTTTCTTGAAAAACCTTCCGGGATAAGACTCCTTATTTGTGTATGAGGTCTGTTGGATCAGCTTGGGAATATTAGATGCTTTCTGCCAGGTGGCCACTAGGGCTTCCTATGATGTTATTATTTAGCAATGTAGGCATTTTTTATGTATGTTTTTTTGTTGATAATTCATAATGATGTTTGTATTCTATTTTGTTTTTGTAAACGGGGGTTCGATAAATTAGAGTACAGCCTCAGCGTCCCATACACGGGATGTCTTTATTGTAAAGTGACTGGCTGGTGGAGAGCTTTCAGTTTTACCACTAGGGTTGTTTCAGCAGATCTTTTATGCGGATTAGAGGTTGTCCGGTCCTGATTTGGCTCGGAAGAGTCCGCTGGACCTAAAGCAATAATCATGTAATGTTATTTTAACAGCTGTAAATGACTGAGTGGAGTCTTTTTTTTTTCCATTTTACGTCTTTAAATATATGATTTAGATAGTAATAGTATTAAGTCCAATATTTTATCAGTTTTTATATTTCTGTCACAGCCAAATATTAAGAGATGCTTGCTAAAGTGTAAGGCAACATAATTCTAGCATTTAGAATTAACAGCCCTTTCAAATTCATTCCAAAATATTTGAACAAATGATAAGCTAGAAGGGAAATGGCGATCAATGTTTGGCGTGGAAAGCATGTGTTGAATACTGTCAGTTAATATATGTGTGACATTTAACCATTGATTGTAAAGTAGACAACACTTGCTAGGAGTCTGAGGTATCACCAGTTGTCACATACCATAAAGACACATTATGCTGCTAGCAGTTTGAGGTATCACCAGTTGTCACACACCATGAAGACACATTATGCTAGCAGTTTGAGGGATCACCAGTTGTCACATACCATGAAGACACATTATACATGTGAAAACTTTTCCCTCTTGTAGAGTAATTGAAGAAGCATAGATTAAGACATGGTGAAGAGAAATTATAATACAAGTGATATTTGTACCTCCACCTTAGGGCATGGGATGTTTGTAACCATCATTGTAGGGCATGGGATGTTTGTAACCACCATTGTATGGCATGGGATGTTTGTAACCATCATTGTATGGCATGGGATGTTTGTAACCACCATTGTATGGCATGGGATGTTTGTAACCACCATTGTATAGCATGGGATGTTTGTAACCACCATTGTATAGCATGGGATGTTTGTAACCACCATTGTTTAGCATGGGATGTTTGTAACCACTGTTGTATTGCATGGGACGTTTGTACCATTGTGATGCCAGAGTATATGGTTGGTTGGTTGGTTGTTTTATTAACGTCTTCTTCACCAAAATGATAAGACGCACATTCATATTCACACACGCATTCACACATTCACGCATACATGCGCACTCACACACCACATTAACTTAAATAGTCAAATGAACCGAGCCACTGGAGAATCAATTAAAGCTTTGGCCAACCTAACGCTCACATCAAAACTGATATTATCAATAGAACTCATAGTTTGTAAATCCGTGGGCCAGAGTATATGATGTGTAGCATTTTACCATTGATTGTAAAGGAGGCAACCAAGAGAGTCACCCTGCTGTTAGCTTGCTTGTTTCAGGATTGATGGTACATGACAATGGTTGTGATGAGTTACTGTTTGTAGGTATGAATGTGAAGAATGCAGATACAATCTGTAATTTTGTGTTAATGCTCATCAGATCTTTTTAACTATGACTACTTCATGCTTGATACAGCTACAGGAGCTGATATAAGAGATCTCTAATGTTCCAGAATTGCACTCCAACACAATAAAATTGACTGGATTGATTAAATAAAATGGAACATATGTAATTTATAATGTTGTTTAATAAATGGTATTTGTATTAATCTTTATGTATTATTACTTTATTTGACCTAATTCATTAATTACTGTTTACTGACAACCTGGGTAACAGTTTTATTATAATTTGTGTTGTAATTTACTTTACTTAGAATGTTAGGTGCTTGCCTTGGTGTAGGTTATAATTTGTTTTGATGTCCCCTTTTCTCTCTCATCCCTTGTCAAGGCTGATCTCCCAGAACAAAAAGTAATTTTAGAGGTCACTAAACTTAGAAAAGTAGGTTTGTATTATTTTGAAATGACACACTATGTTAGCATTGCATTAGCTGACCATGATGTCTGTTGAATAAATTTATTTTTATTTTAAAGGTACTAATATATGGCAATGTAATATTGTACATGTACAGCTCAACACACAAGGGAGTGCTCACAGCGCAGTTTTTGTTTTATGTACAGGCTGTATAATACAGCACGTTATTGTTGTGTACAGGCTGTATAGCACTTTATTGTTGTGTACAGGCTGTGTAATACAGCACTTTATTGTTGTGTACAGGCTGTGTAATACAGCACTTTATTGTTGTGTACAGGCTGTATAATACAGCACTTTATTGTTGTGTACAGGCTGTTTAATACAGCACTTTATTGTTGTGTACAGGCTGTGTAATACAGCACTTTGTTGTTGTTGTGTACAGGCTGTATAATGCAGCACTTTATTGTTGTGTACAGGCTGTATAATACAGCACTTTATTGTTGTGTACAGGCTGTGTAATACAGCACTTTATTGTTGTGTACAGGCTGTGTAATACAGCACTTTGTTGGTGTGTACAGGTTGTAGAATACAGCACTTTATTGTTGTGTACAATTCAATTCAATTCAATTCAACAATTCAACACATCTTTATTACCACAGGAATGGAAATATTGTACAAGTCTCATCACATTATGTTGGCTCCACACATCAAGACAGTTATAATGAACAATAATAAGACACAGACTAATATAAGAGGTTCAGAAAGCATAGAATCCGTACGCACATCATCCGTACATAATTTAACTATGCATTAATTGAGCGAACGCCTCTTGCAGGTAAAAATATTACAGGCTGTGTAATACAGCACTTTGTTGTTGTGTACAGGCTGTGTAATACAGCACTTTGTTGTTGTGTACTGGATGTGTAATACAGCATTTTGTTGTTGTGTACAGGCTGTGTAATACAACACTTTGTTGTTGTGTACAGGCTGTGTAATACAGCACTTTGTTGTTGTGTGCAGGCTGTGTAATACAGCACTTTGTTGTTGTGTGCAGGCTAAATAATATCCCCACTTTCTGGAAATTTAGTGCTTTAAATTCCCACTGTCGCTGTCTTTCTACTTTGTTCTTTCTCATTCCTACTCTGTTCTATCAATCTACTATACTATCTTCTTCTTCACTAGAGCAGTCACCTACCTATTTTCTTGAAAAGTCTTTTGGGACAAAACTCTTGATTTGTGTGTGAGGTCTGTAGGATCAGCTTGGAAATATTGGACACTTTCTGTCAGGTGGTCATTGGGGCTTCCTATGATGTTATTATTTGGCAATGTAGGCATTTTATATGTATGTGTTTTGTTGATATTTTATAATGATGTTTATATTCTAGTTTTTTTTAAATGGGGGTTCGATAAATTAGAGTATAGCCTCAGCATCCCCTGCGTGGGATGTCTTTATTGTAAAGTGACCGGCTGGTAGAGTGCCTTCAGTGTTACCACTAGGGTTGTTTCAGCAGATCTTTTATGCGGATCAGGGGCAAGTCATCTTTCAGCGAAGTTGTGGTCTTCATTTTGTGGTCCTGATTCAGATATACTGGTTCTGATTTGGTTCGGAAGAGTCCGCTGGACCTAAAGCAATAATCATGTAATGTAATGTAAGTCTATGTAATACAGCATTTTGTTGTTGTGTGCAGGCTGTGTAATACAGCACTTTGTTGTTGTGTGCAGGCTATGTAATTGCATGTTTCTAACAGCTAAAATAATTCTTCATAAATAGAGTATTAAAATGTTTATAAAAATGTAAAACTGAGCATTGTGTTGTGTGTACATTACAATGTCACTGATAGAATAAAGAAGGAATGAAGGGAGATGAAGTGGATGTTAAGGGACAACTTTAGTAGTAGTAGTAGTAGTAGTAGTAGTGTAGGGACTGGTGATCATTAAGCCTCACGGCTTATTTAAATGTCCCATCTTTAGCACATATATTTCAGGTCTGATATAAGCCGGCTCAAGACGCTCAACTATCAAAATCATATTTTATAGATTTTAAAATCTCTTGTTCATCAATAAGATTTTTGAAACTGTTTAAAGTTTTTGCCTGTTTAATATTTTGTGGAAGTTTGTTCCATAGAGGTGCAACTCTATTACTAAAAGTATGTTTTCGAAGATTAGTATGGCTATGCTTAATAAATAATTTGTTAACAGAGTTTCTTGTTATATCAAATTTGTTTAGTTCAAAAAATTTGTTAGTATCTAATTCATCAATATTATTTAAAATTTTATAAGCTTGTATTAGGTCTCCTCTCACTCTTCTGGCTTTTAGGCTTGGCAGACATAATGATTCCAGTCTGTCTCTGTAAGAAATATCTTTCAGTCCTGGAACCATTTTAGTTGCTCGCCTTTGTACACGCTCAATAGCAGCGGACTGTCTCTTTAGTAAAGGGTACCAAATAATATTGCCATATTCTAGAAGAGGTCTAACCAAGGACTTGTAAAGTTGTACAAATGATGATTTATCTAGATACAAAAAACATCGCCGTATAATTCCGAGAGTTTTATTTGCCTTATTAATTACTTCACTAACGTGACAATCAAAAGTTAACATAGAGTCAAATGTTATTCCTAAATCTTTTTCGCTATCACATTTAGTAACTAATACCTGTACATTGTTCACAGTCATGTAATAATCATTTTGGGGGTTGTTTTTGCCTATGTGAAGGACCTTACATTTGGTAGTATTAAAATATAGTTGCCAGGTTTCTGTCCATTTCTGTAGTTCATTTATATCATTTTGTATAATTTGACTATCTTTTGGAGAACAATATAATTTTGTATCGTCTGCAAATATTTTACATGAACTTTGCACAGAATCTGGCAAGTCATTAATAAAAAGTATAAACAGTATTGGTCCCAGAATGCTACCTTGGGGAATACCGCTGAAAACTTGTTTTTTTATAGAATATTCATTACCAACTCTAACTCTTTGTGTCCGATCTGTCAAAAAATTTCTTATCCACTGTATGATATTGCCCGATATACCATATTCTTCAATTTTTAGGAGTAATCTTTCGTGGGGGACAGAGTCAAATGCTTTCTGAAAGCCTAAATAAAGTATATCAATAGAATCTTTGTTATCTAACATTAGTGTAAAGTCTTCCATAACTTCCAAAAGTTGAGTAATACATGATCTATGTTTTCGAAAACCATGCTGGCAGTCAGAAAATAATTTATTGCTACCCATATAATTTACTATAACATCACGTAATATTCCCTCCAGTACCTTGCAAATTACACATGTAAGACTAACAGGGCGATAATTACTAGGTTCGCTTCTTGTGCCTTTTTTAAAAATAGCTATTACATTTGCTTCTTTCCAGTCATCTGGGACAATGCCTTCGCCAATAGATTTATTAAATAATTTACACAATGGAATAGAAAGTTCTTTATGCAACTCCATAAGTACTCTAGATGGTATACCATCAGGTCCCTGGGCCTTATTAGGATCTAAATTTTTTAATTTGTCTTCAACCAACTTAGGTGTTATGTCAACCTCCGTAATATTTATACCATTGCTTCTACCTGATTTAGTAACAGACGGCATAGTATCTAGCTTCTCTCTTGTAAATACACTTGCAAAAAAATTATTCAATGTATCAGCTTTATCTTTATCTGTTACAGTTTATAAACATGCATTCAGCAAACAAACAAAAGAAGCCACAAAATAAGTTCAATTTAAAAAATTTAAGATAAATGTAAAAGTAATATCAAAATAACACAAGTATTCAAAATTTTTACTAATGCTAAGTTAGTTAATCTTTGGAAGCATGCGAAACTAATTTAGTAAATGACAACTTGGCTTTGTAATTCTCTCTTCCGGTAACTCCTCCGCTTATCCCGAATTAATTCTTTGAATAATTTATAAGTAGCTGCTTGTTCTCTTCACCTTTGCTATAAAGAACTTTTCACAGGTAAGCAATATTATATTCAAAGTTTTTAAAAACTTCCTTTGCACCAGGTGTCTTTCTACTTAAACGTTAGCGAATAAATTTATAACTCTTAGCAAACTTTAGGAATTACTTCCCCTGTTCATTGCTCTGTTATGGAGGACGAAGACAGTCCAATGCTGTCTGAGGTGAAGCTGGAGATTGACATTGCTGAGGAACCAGTGGTAGACTGGATGAGATTGCAAGCTTGGCATGCGCAAGGTGAGTTGGCTTCGGTGATGAAACAGTCGTCATTGAACATGGAAACTGACATTTTACAGCTACAGCCAATAGGCAATACAGGACAGTTGAGATCAACATCGTGGTATCAACCTGTACAGAAAAATATAATTTCCATGCCAGTCAAACTGAAAGCTTTGTCATTCTCCTAATACTGTTATCTGAATTGAATGGCTCATCATTTATTTTTTTCTTTGTTTAAAATGTATTTTACTACAATGTAATTTTTTTTTTTACATTTGAGATGTCACAAAGTAACGCAAATGTTAACATCAGCGCTCCTTGAAGAATGGTATCACTGAAAAGGATTTAAATAAGTGTCAGGTTTAGCACACCCACACCCTAACAAAAACAAAATAGTTCGTTTTTTTCCTTACCTGGCTTTTGTGTGGACTGTGCAGTGAATGCTTGGTGCTCATCTTAACTACGGCAACGTTGTTTCTGCAGAATTTGTTTTAATTGCAAATAGTGAAATAGACCAGTTCTTTGTTCATCCTTGATTGCACGTTGGAGGTTTATTTACTGTATCATTTGTAATATTTAGGTGAGAGGAACAGATTTACATTTTTTATGTGATGGTTTTCCAGTTCATCATTATGCTTGCTGTCAGGAACTATTCACATGAAAGCTGTTGTTTTGTTTAGAAATTGCAGGAAGAGAAAGCCATCATGTTTCTGACAGCAGCAGTGAACAGATTGTCAGAGGTACCACTAACATGACTGGCAGTGAGTTCAGCATAAAGGAAGAATCAGAAAGCAGGACACCGGACAGTGACATGATGGAGCCACATATACCACTGTTGTGTACAGTGAAGACAGAACTTGACTGTGACACTGAGGAATGTGGTAAGTATATTAGCGTATTATTGTCAGGGCTCCCCATTTGTAGCGAATTTAAGGAGTGGAATCACTTTCATTTTATAATTTAAAGGATTTTTTTTCTTTCCTTGTTAAGTATTTTAAGGAATGGGGAAAAAAGCCGATGGAAGAACGCCATGATTGATAGTTTCGTAGTGAAACAAAAGAAGTAGCCACGGCACACGATGCATCACAAACCTACATCAGATCAATCTATGATGTCACTTTCTAAGCGTAGCGAGATGATTTAGGAGCTTTGGGATTAGTTGATAGTGCAAAAGATAAACCAATGTACATCGAGATAATTTTTCAGCCACATGGCCGTGTTAATTTTAAAAATGCATTCAAGATCTTTTCACCCTGTAGACTGTTTTTCAGGTGTGTTTTCTGCACCAATTGTAACATTTAAGACATTTTTCACACCTGACCATTGATTCTAAGGCATGATTTTGAGGGTCTTAAGGTATGATTATGCCCAATCTCAGGATAATGAAGAACCTGATAGTAATACTTGTCATGGTTAGAGTTTTATTTTGTTTCAGGTCGGGTTTTTTTTTTTTAAAACTATATTCTGATTGTAGCTGAAATGCTTTACAGTTTTGCTTCTCTAGATCTCATTTAAGTATATTACAGGCTGTGAGCTCAATAACTTGCCTTATGTGCCAGGTAACCAATGTTTAATTCCACAAGTGTCAAGATCAATTTTCATTGAAGTTTAATTTTTAGTGATCACAAGTTTGTGTGATCCACACAGGACTATGGATGTGAGTGACAACAACTGTTCAGTTTTATTATCCACTATGGCACTTGCCCATGATGTGTTTGCTGATTTCTTTGTTACAGAAAGCAGTGGGCCATTGGACACGAAGACAGTATGGGTGATGTCAGAGACATATACTGATGTACGTCCAGTGGGGCCTGAGGTAATAATCGAGCTTGATGTCTCTTATACAAATCTTCAGCACATGAACTGTGTGGTACAGTAATCCAAATGTACTGATAGTTGTTGTAAAGTAATATATTTTCAATTTTGATTTCAGGATTCAGAATTGTGTACAGTGAAGACAGAGCCTGACAGTGACACAGAGGGATACAGTAAGTATAGTAGTGTTTTATATTTAGCAGTAGTGTTTTATATTTAGCAGTTGTGTTTTATACTTAGCAGTAGTGTTTTATACTTAGCAGTAATGTTTTATATTTAGCGGTAGTGTTTTATACTTAGCAGTAGTGTTTTATACTTAGCAGTAGTGTTTTATATTTAGCAGTAGTGTGTTATATTTAGCAGTAGTGTTTTATATTTGGCAGTAGTGTTTTACATTTGTCATGTTGTTATCTGTATTGTGATTGTGGCTTAGCTGCTGTAGATTCAACTTTCTTGACCTAAAGTGTAGGACAGGCTCTGAGCTATGCTACATGCATGTGACAGGAACATTTCCTATTGGGGGAATGTTTTGTGGTGTAAGCCCCATAATTGAGTGATTAAAAACTGTGCTTGTGTTTTTATAATTAAAGATTAATAAGTCAATAAATAAATGAATGCTAAATGTGTCTTATTATTAAATCAGACATAAAGTGGTGACCTGTAACCAACATACACGTTCACATGATACAAGAGACTGACAGACTGACAGACTAAGACTTTATTGGTCTATGAAATGTATGTAGACATTCGCCTTTAAACTGCACAAATATAGTAAATGTAATGTATATAATTATGAATATGTATATATAATATATATATATATATATATATATTTTTTTTTTTTAATGACATGTAGAAACAAAAAAATGAATAATGCAACACATACTATAAAACAACTACTATCCCACACCCCAAACATACTTGCACTGTGCACTCCCCTATACATCACAAACCAGCTCCACCATGCACCACCACCAACCACAGGCATTCAACACATACATCCCATGTACATGCATGATCATCCCATGCTAAGCCAAATCACAAAACAAGACTGTTGGAAAAATTCACACACACACTCACACACTGTGTAACCTCTGCCAGCCTGACCTTTGACCTGCTCTTTTAGGCTGCTGAAGAAGCACAGACTGTTGTGGGTCAGTACGGACTCCACCGTCACCCTGTAGAAAAGCTCCAACACCCTGAAGCTCACATTAAAGGCATTCAGCCTTCTCATAAAGTATAGGCGTTGGTTGGCCTTCTTGAGGAGCTGCAGAGTGTTGGGGACCAGTCCAAGTTGTTATAGATGATGGAGCCCAAGTACTTGTTTTGGTCCACCACCTCCACCATTTCACCCCCAATGACCAATGGGTCGAGTCTCGGAGTGCTCCTCCTGTAGCCAACAACCATCTCCTTTGTATTAGAGATGTTGAGGAGGAGATGGTTGTCGTCGCACCACCTGACAAACTCTTCCACGGCGCAGCGGTACGAGCTCTCGCTCGTTGTGATAAGGTTGGTCAGAGACGTGTCGTCAGAAAACTTCACTTGGAGGGCGTCTTCAGCTGTACAGGGACAGTCGGCCGTGTGGAGGATGAAGAATGCCAGGAATAGGACTCAGCCATTAGGAACCCCTGTGTTATTATGAAGGTATCCTGATGCCTTCAGGGAGATGGACGACCTAATCACAACGGGTTGTAGTCTGTCTGCCATCTGATAATCAGGAGGTTGGCGTCCATTTTCAATTTCATCAGTTTCCGCATCATTAGGTGAGGCTGGATGGTGTTCAAAGCTAACGAAAAATCTAGGAATAGAATTCTGGCATATGACTTCGGCCTCTCTAGGTGCGTCAACACAGAGTGGACTACGATGATGATGGTGTTTTCGGTGTTTCTGTTGGGCGTGTATGCGAACTGCATGGGGTCATGGAGTGGACGCGTTTCCACAAGCAGTCGTTGAAGGACAATGCGCTCAAGGTACTTAAAAGGAATGGACGGTTGAGGGAGAGGGTTTTGTGAGAGCGACAGGGTGATAGTCATTCAGGTTTGCAGGAGAGGGTTTCCTAAGGACAGGGATAAAGTTGGAAGACATTCAAAGGGGTGGGATGTGTCCAGTGTCCAACGACTCCTGGAACAGGATGGTGAACACTGAGTCATGGCAGTTCCTGGGTACAGCTCCTGGAATGTGAACTGGACCACAAGGACTCCTGGGTCTTACCTGTCTAAAGCGCTGACTCACCTCTTACTCCCTCAGTGCTTCCGCACTGTTGTCTCTCTCACTCAGGTCAGCCACAGTACTCACTTGCTCAGTGAGATGTCAGTGGTGTCAAAGCAGGCATGAAAGATGTTTAGGTCGTTGGCCCACTTCTACTGGTCCTCTAAATTCAAGGCCCTCTTCCACGGCTTATAGCCATTCATCATCTGTAGGTTGCTCAACAGTTTCACGGGATTTTTGGAGGCGAAGCTTTCTTCGACCTTGTCCCTGAACTTCCACTTGTTGTTTAGGATCACTCTTCTGACTTCCTTCTGCAGTTTCTTCACGTCATCTGGAGTCTCGGTCCTGATTTGGCTCGGAAGAGTCTGCTGGACCTAAAGCAACTATCAATCAATCAATCAATCTGGAGTCTACTCACTGAACGCCTTCTTCCTCTTCATCAGGACGTCTGCCACCTCGTTTGTCACCCAAGGCTTGTTGTTGGGGTAAGTCTTCACCTCTTTAGTTGGCACCAACATGTCGATACAGAACTGGACATATGAGGATGAGGTCAACCTTTTCACCTAGCGACGACCCGTCCAGCAGAGCGTCCCAGTCAGTGCACTTTTACCAATACAACAAACGCATTTTCATCTGTCAAACATGTAGTGTAAATAAAAGTGGCTATTAGAAAACAAAAAGGAAATCAAATGCTAATTTTAGGAGATTTGTATTTTTTTAAATTTAAATTAACTGCATCCAACACCATTATTGAAGGGTGGGAGGTACCTGGAGAAAACACTGGTGACCTGACAAGTCTTGTATCTAAGTCATAGACATTTATCCTCTGCAGGGTGACCTGACAAGTCTTATATCTAAGTCATAGACATTCATCCTCTGCAGGGTGACCTGAAAAGTCTTGCATCTAAGTCATAGATATTCATCTTCTGCAGGGTGACCTGAAAAGTCTTGTATCTAAGTCATAGATATTCATCCTCTGCAGGGTGACCTGAAAAGTCTTGTATCTAAGTCATAGACATTCATCCTCTGCAAGGTGACCTGAAAAGTCTTGTATCTAAGTCATAGACATTCATCCTCTGCAGGGTTAGTACTCTCCAATGTTGGCATAGAAAACCACAGTCCTAACCAGCAGTGCTACTGCTATCACCCATGATCAATTTGCTGACTTCTTTGTTACAGAAAGCGCTGACTCATTGGAAACAAAGATGGTGTGGGTGAAGCCCGAGAGGTACCTAGGTGTACTTCCAATGGAGTCTGAGGTAATAATGGAACTTGACGTCTATTTTACAAATCTTCCACACAATAACTATGTGGTATAGTAATCCAATAATAATTTTTTTTAAAATAATAGTAATAATAATGGATGCTATATATATTGATGGCCCGATTCAGTGATTGATTGATTGTTTATCGACTGATTGATTTGATGATTCATTGATGATATTCTTACCTTATTTTCTTACCTTCGTGTTATTTGATTTAACTGTTTAACTGTCAGCGGTGAGTGTTCATGATGTGCGTGGTGTGTGTGTTGTGTGTGTGTGTGTTGTGTTTGGTTTATGTTTGTATGGTAGGGCATGTGCTTATGAAATTGTGTGATAAACTTTTAAATTTCACTGTATTTTAAACTTATTTATTTATTTATTTATTTATTTATTTATTTATTTATTTATTTATTTATTTATTTATTTATTGTTAATAATATGAGCTGCTTCTAAATCTTGTAATTGCCCTATGTGGATAAATAAAGTTATATTGAATTGAATTGGACTGGCTTGACACTGAGGGAAGCCATGAGAGTTGCTGAGGACAGAGAAAGATGGAGTATGCTGGTTAAAAGATCATCTGTGGTGGCCCAACAACCTTCAAGTAATGGGATAGAATAGGATGGGAAGGAACAGTGGGTTACGAAGGACAAATATCCCTTGATAGTTTCTTGATGCAGATTCACAGTCAGCTGCCAAGAAACAACGACAAGAAACTCCTGAAACTAATGACTCAGAATAGCAAAAAAAGTGACACATTTCCCATGATCGTTTTCTTGGTAAGAAAGATAGATGAAATCTTTATTTTATTTTACATTTAATTTATTTGGTTGTTTTCTTTCTCTATATGTAATACAAGAACACTGTTCGTTTGTTCGTTCATTGAGTAGATTACCGTCCCCGGACACAGAAGCGTATAGGGGACTCTATGAAGAACACATATCCTTTCTCCGTATGTAATACAAGTACACATATTCTTTACCTTTTGTCAGGTAAATCCGGATGTAAATAAAAAATAATAATTCTTTCGTCTTAAAACGGATTGTCTCTCTTTCATTGATTTCAATATTTCGGATTACGAACGTTTCCAGAACTTGGTTCATAACCTGAGATACCACTGTAGGTACTGTTCCCCAAATCACCGATCAGTGCGGCGATATGTACCAACATAGGCACACTGACATGTTTCACCCAGTCTGGCACACACAACACACATCTATCACTCAAACATGTGGCACACACAACAAACACATCTATCACTCCAACATGTGGCACACAAAACAAACACATCTATCACTCAATCGTGTGGCACACACAACAAACACACCTATCACTCCTACATGTACATTTCACACACACAACAAACACATCTATTACTTAAACATGTGGCACACACAACAAACACATCTATTACTTACACATGTGGCACACACAACAAACACATCTATTACTTAAACATGTGGCACACACAGCAAACACATCTATTACTCACACATGTGGCACACAAAGAACATAAGGAATTCCGAGAAATTTGATGCAAACACAATATTAAATTTCAAACAAACTTTACTTATGAACGGACAGTCACTCATTCAACAGATATTGAGTAACATCCTATCCTATCCTATCCTATCCTATCCTGTCCCGTAACCCGTAGGTCATAGGTGCACCACAGATGATCGTTTAACCAGCATACTCCATCTTTCTCTGTCCAAAGCAGCCCTGATGGCTTCGCTCAGTGTCAAACTAGTCCATTCTCGAATGTTGTCCTACAACCTCTTTTTCGGTCTCCCTCTTCTTCTACCTCCTTGCACTGTGCCTGGCAGAATTGTCTTTGCAAGGCCTGATGATCTGGTGACATGGCCATACCATCGGAGTTTCCGTTCTTTCACCACTGTGAGCAGGTTATCATGTTGTCAAATGGCTTGTGTGATGGTTGGACTTCGTCGTTGGTGATGTGTTGGGTATAGGAAATGCCCAGAAGTCTTCTGTAGCACCTCATCTCCATGCTTTGTATTTTTCGTTGGAGATCTGCTGTGAGGGTCCATGCTTCGCAAGCATATAGGAAGATGGAGATGACCAGAGAGCGCAGCAGTCTTACTTTGGAATGTAGACTGATGGTTCTGTCTTTCCAAATGGGCTTCAACCTTGTCAGGGCAGCAGTTGTTTGTGCGATCCTGGAGAGGACTTCCTGTCGAGACCCATTGTCTGACACAATGGCTCCTAAATATTTGAAGCTGTGCACTGTGTTGAGGGATTGGCCTTGTACTTTGATGTCCGTGTTGATGCCATTGGTGTTGTTGGTCATCATTTTGGTCTTCTCTGCACTTATTTCCATTCCATAAGCTCTAAAGGTGGTGTCAAGCCTCTGTACCAGCTGTTCAAGTTCTTGTTCCTCTCCAGCCAATCCATCAATGTCATCCGCAAAACGAAGATTGGAGATTGCTCTACCCCCTATGCTGACTGTGCCTTCATGATCTGCAAGAGCATCTGACATGATGCGATCTAGGAAGATGTTGAAGAGTGTTGGAGAGAGTAGGCATCCTTGACGCACACCGATTGTTGTTCTGAACCATTTCCTGATGGCGCTGTTGTGGAGGACTGCACTGATAGCCTTGTCATACAGGCTTTTAATGACTTCAATAATTTTAGGGCTGATGTTGTACACTTTCATTGTTGCCCATAGAGCTGCATGCCAGACTCGGTCAAACGCCTTCTTGAAGTCTATGAACACATGATATAGATGTTGTTGGTGCTGTAGGTATTTCTCACAGATAATTCTGAGGTTGAAAGTCTGTACATTGGTACTTTGCCCTGCCCTGAATCCTGCTTTTTCTTTAGCTGTGATTTGTTCAGCTTGGGGTTTCAACCTGTTGAGTAACATACAAAGTCAAAATCGAGATGGTGATGTAATCGCTGACCGTGACGATGATGATGATGAAGATGATGATGTGTATGATGGTGGTGATGTTGATGATGCCTACTATGACGATGATGATGAAATTAGCCTTCCTTGACGCCGCTACAAAGGGTTAGAACTCTGCCCTCTCAAAGTAACTACATCGTCGTCGGCTTCCAATTATTTCTGACAGTAGTGTTGACCTATACAACCGATCGATGAACCATGATGAAGACTGCAATGATGATTAACATGCCGGTCCTGATTTGGCTCGGAAGAGTCCGCTGGACCTAAAGCAACAATAAATCATAAACGATTAACATGAAGGGCGATTTAAGTGAAAAGGGCTCTCCGGCCTGTAAGCCTTGGTGGACCACTTGAAGAGTACTTACAATGCGTAGCTGAAAACAGACGTTGCAGACTCACTCTCGTTAAAATCGCATGAGATGTCAACGGCTATGATGCGATCGCAGAGCTCTCAACGTCACTCGAACACGACCGACCTCTACGCCCAATGGCTCGGGGATGACTATTCATGAGGATATTTTAGGGGCAATGCGGAAAGGGTCATCAGTCCAATAAAGGTTGGGTACTGAGTACATAGTGTGGACTGGGAATAAGGACACGAAGAAACTCTCCACCCGGACATCCGCAACACCCTTGTGTCCATCAGCGCCCTGCCGCTGGACAGAAACACAGACACAAGCCTACATGGCCACTATTAGATGTAGTGTCAACAAGTTATTCATATGGTTTCTTTTTTCATAATCACGTTAACTTTAGGTTTGAAATGCGAACCATGAAATAATGAATTCAAATGAACTAGATGATTGAAGCCATTTCGATGAATCCATCAACTACCATTAATTCCACCACACTCCACCTCACCCCTCCTCTCTCTCTCTCTCTCTCTCTCTCTCTCTCTCTCTCTCTCTCTCTCTCGCTCTTACTCCATAATGCACACGCCGAGACGAACAAATATTCGATACTCTATGTCACAGGGCAGTCTGTGATGAAACCGGGTAGAGGTTGTGGGTGGAGAGTTAATGAGTTGGGGGTAGTAGCTGCGTGTTGTCGTATGCGTGGTTATGCTTGCAAATCGTGTTTCAACAGCGTAGGCCGGGTAGCCAGTAGAGAAATATACTCACTATTAGTCAGAACAGGTTTTGACAGAGTCACAGAGAGGACGTGCGGTCTTGTTTCTCTGGAGTTGTTTTTTGTTCTGGAAGTAAGGGAGGGACAGTTATTGACGTAAATAATAGCTGGTTCCAAAAGGAGTACTAGTTGGAAGTGTTACAGTTGTGGTGACAAGCTCGGGAAAGAGTGTAGCTCAAAATAACTAAGTTTTGTGTTTGTGGTAGGTTAGTGTTGAGTTATTGTCCACTAACAGAAACTACTACGCACTGGATTACCTTACTTGGAGTACTGTGTAGACAAGCAGGGGAAAGGGCTACAGGTACTATTACATTCGAACCGTTTGGGTAAGTGTGATGGTGGTATTTTCCTTACTGTGCCCAGAAACCCTAGTGCCGGCTGTTTGGGGTGTTGAACGATAGCTGTGTGTGAGGCTGGGGGAGGATGAGGATGGTTGCACTGAGGAGAGGCAGAAGGAAGGAAGAGTGCGAATGAAGGAGGGAGAATGGGGGTGGAGTGTGATGAAAGTAGGATGGAAGTGGTTGCTGTTGTTGTTGCTGTGGTTGCTTGAGATGAATAATGTGTTGATGTTTACATGTATTCATTTGCAGCATTGCTCATTTCATGCATTCATAATTTCGTTGAGTTTCATGAATTATGTGTTTGATTACAAGTGACAATAATAGTAGCTAAAGAAGGGAAATAAGCGAGAGAGAGTCAAGGAAAGGGAAGCGGACAGCAGTTGTGCCTCCTCAAGATGCAGAAGTTAGCAAGTGTGAGAGGGGGGGAGAGTGTAAGGAGGGAGGGGGACAGAATCAGGTGGACATGATATTAACAATACGACAAGCATGTTGCAGGTTCGACCGTTCGTTCGGAAGTTCGTTCGTATTCATCAGTTCGTCACTGGTTAACTTGGATCGACGTTGACCAGCGTCGTGCGACAACGACGACGCCACTTGGTCGTGTGGACTGAACATTATCACCACCATCCGTTCGTCTACGTCCGCATCATCGTCTACATCATCATCACTCCACAACCCCGCCTTTCCCGTGGTGGTTGTGACGTCCGTGGACGGGACCTGGCCTCGACGTCGCAGTGTTAGCTGACTGGAGGAGTCCAGCTGGGAGACGTCGACGGTGGCAGGGCTGCCGCGACTACGGCGTCACCATCATCATCATCATCATCATCGTCAGCGGCGAGAGGGAGCGGCGACGCCACTACGTTTGGGCATCAACAGCAACGGTCCGATAACAGCTACGAGGAGGGGCGGATACCTTTACGGAGACTTCGACAGGGACGTCATACTGCCAGGTTGGCTCTTTCCTTGTTGTCCCTCTCTTGACACTCGAACCCCCCTTTTCGGTTGTTTACGTGCAACGGACATTTGCTGTGCACAGTTCGGTCCATAGACGTGGTTGATTAGCAACCCTCGATCATCTGACATACCATTCCATTGTTCATCGAACCATTGATTGTTTCATCACCATTTTCTTCGTTTCATGTGTAAATGTTGTATATGTATGAGTGTGTGGTATGAATGAATAAATAGCTTGCAAGTTGTATATATAATCGTTGTGTTATCATCACTTCCGTCTGCGGGAAATCGTCATTCTGTCTGGGTTGTCTGCGTGAATAAGTTGTTTGTTTGTGGTGTCTGCTTGGACAGAGTCGTGGCGGTGACACTCTATTTCTATACATACATGTAACGTATACACAACAACCTGTTGATCCAATTCTGGGTACCAATTTTGGTCGCCACACCAATAAACATCAAGGCGATGTTACTTGTTGAGATCTCAAAAAAAAAATCTAACTGCCGATACAATTATGGATTTTTGAACTGTATGAGAACATCTAATCAGATTCATACATAACGCCAACCGACTACAGGTGCAAACCGAAAACTAATAACGTTATTTGCAACAGAAGAGTGATTAGCTATAAAACTATTAATCCACATCACAGGCACCCGAAATTAGAAATTAATGCAGGTCCATGACACTCTGGTTGTTATTGCAAATTACTATATCCTCGTACTTGTCATGGCTGAAGTAGGTTAATTTTAACCATTATCCAGAAATTCAACACATTGTGGTTGTGATAATAATATAATAATAATAATCGATTATATTAATACAAAAAATACTCATATTTGTTAGTCATTGTTTATAGGGTCAGCGGACTGCAAAGAGCCGAATCAGGACCACTTTGATGATGATAATGATGATGATGATGATGATGATGATGATGATAATGATGATGATGATGATGATGATGATGATGATGATGATGATGATGATGATGATGATGATGATGATGAACACTTTATAGTTAGTATTTTTGTAAATCTTGGTTTTCTTTTTCAGATTCCAAAAGCATGTGCTACACAACTGCTTACTGTGAACTCAACACCACAGTCATTATTGGTCAAGTTCTCTTCTGCTTCAGTCACTCCCCACAGTGAAGTCAGTCTCAAAGATCATGAGTGTAGAAGAGAGACAAAGCAGCAACAGAAGACCAGAGAGCAAAAGAATCTTGTGTGTGATGTTTGTAATATATCTTTCACTCTGGCTTGCCATTTGAAGGTACATAAGCGTATACATACAGGAGAGAAGAATCATGTGTGTGATGTTTGTAATAAAGCTTTCACTCATGCTGGCAGTTTGAAGGTACATAAGCTTAGACATACAGGAGAGAAGAATCATGTGTGTAATGTTTGTAATTTAGATTTCAATGAGGCTGGCAGTTTGAAGTTACATAAGCTTATACATGCAGGAGAGAAGAATCATGTGTGTGATGTTTGTAATAAAGCTTTCACTTGGGCTGGTGATTTGAAGAAACATAAGCTTATACATACAGGAGAGAAGAATCACGTTTGTGATGTTTGTAATAAAGCTTTCACTCATGCTGGCAGTTTGAAGTTACATAAGCTTATACATACAGGAGAGAAGAATCATGTGTGTGATGTTTGCAATAAAGCTTTCACTCAGGCTGGCCATTTGAAGGGACATAAGCTTATACATACAGGAGAGAAGAATCATGTGTGTTATGTTTGTAATAAAGCTTTCACTAGGGCTTGTCAGTTGAAGGACCATAAGCTTATACATAAAGGAGAGAAGAATCATGTGTGTGATGTTTGTAATAAAGCTTTCACTTGGGCTGGTGATTTGAAGAAACATAAGCTTATACATACAGGAGAGAAGAATCACGTTTGTGATGTTTGTAATAAAGCTTTCACTGAGGCTGGCAGTTTGAAGTTACATAAGCTTATACATACAGGAGAGAAGAATCATGTGTGTGATGTTTGTAATAAAGCTTTCACTCAGGCTGCCAATTTGAAGGGACATAAGCTGATACATACAGGAGAGAAGAATCATGTGTGTGATGTTTGTAATAAAGCTTTCACTAAGGCTTGTCAGTTGAAGGACCATAAGCTGATACATACAGGAGAGAAGAATCATGTGTGTTATGTTTGTAATAAAGTTTTCAATCGTGCTGGTGATTTGAAGAAACATGTGCTTATACATACAGGAGAGAAGAATCATGTGTGTGATGTTTGTAACAAAGCTTTCACTGAGGCTCGCAGTTTGAAGTTACATAAGCTTATACATACAGGAGAGAAGAATCATGTGTGTGATGTTTGTAATAAAGCTTTCACTAGGGCTGGTAATTTGAATAGACATAAGCTTACACATACAGGAGAGAAGAATCATGTGTGTAATGTTTGTAATAAAGCTTTCATCAGGGCTTGTCAGTTGAAGGACCATAAGCTGATACATACCAGAGAGAAGAATCATGTGTGTGATGTTTGTAATAAAGCTTTCACTCAGGCTGGCAGTTTGAAGGAACATAAGCTGATACATACAGGAGAGAAGAATCGTGTGTGTGATATTTGTAATAAAGCTTTCACTCATGCTAGAAGTTTGAAGTTACATAAGCTGATACATACAGGAGAGAAGAATCATGTGTGTGATGTTTGTAATAAAGCTTTCACTCATGCTAGTAGTTTGAAGTTACATAAGCTTATTCATTCAGGAGAGATAAATTATGTGTGTGAGGTTTGTGGTAAAGCTTTCCCTTTGTTTAGCAATTTGAAGAAACATAAGTTGACACATTCTGAAGACAAAAATTCATGTGTTTGACGTTTGTAAGAATTTTTTTTCTTTCAGCTTGCCAGTTGAAGAGATATACACTTACATGTGCAGAAGAGAAAAAACATGTGTGTGATGTTTGTATTAAGCCTTTCTCTGTGGCTGACAATTTGAAGCAACATGTGTACCAAAGTGAAAATGTATGTGACATATGTGTAATATCACAAGTATATCAACTAACAAGTTAGTATCTCGTATTGCCCCTAGTCGACGTGAGGTGGTCCCGTTGCCATTGGTTTTAGCCACAAGCTGAGACGGGACTATCCCAAACCTAAAAATAGAATAGAGAATTCTGGGAAATCTGTTCTCGCTGAAATTAAACGAAAGTTGGGAGAGGAACTGCATATTTCTGGTAGTGAACAAAGGCAGAAACTTGTCAGCAGTATTATCAGCGATGGAGTTATAATGGACGAAGTGCTTCATACCTTTGCTCGAGCAAAGAAACTAAAGAAGGATTTGGCCGCCGTCATTTCAGAAAAGCATTTCCCTACCCATAATTCCCCTGGGTTTTGAAGTTTCTAAAAAGTTATTTCAGGCCGATGATGCTCTATGGAGCGAAAAGCATGTAAAGGGAAGCAACCGGTTGTACGCGCACGTCGATAGAGACATAGAAGAGAGATACTAACTTGTTAGTTGATATACTTGTGGTAATATGTAATGCTTTTATTCATGCTGGCAATTCGTTGAATCACATGTTGGTACATACAGACAATGTGATGAATCACATGTTGGTGCATACAGAAAGGACAATTAGCAACTGTGCAATAATGCTTTCATTTAAATTGAATACTCAAAGCTTACAGTAACCTAGGCTGGAGGCACAAAAGAAGATAAAAACAACACGAGTCGTTAGATAAAATTAAGCTTTCCAGTTTATTTGAAAGTTTTTTCTCAAGATAAAATAAGTCTAAATGCCTAAAACTCTTGACAGCCTCCTTCATCCAAGTTGATTTGGCTCTTTGCAGTCTGCAGGACCCTATAAATAAATAACTCTGGACAGCAATTTTGCATATTGGCTCGAATAATATTGTGAACATTGTTCAAATTAAAATGTGAACATAGTATCCCAAGCATATTCTGGAGAGAAAATGGTGTGCAATGTATGTAATATGGTGAATGCTGTCAGTGAATGTGATGTGAAACATTTAACCATTGAATGTAAAGGAGACAACATTTATGCTAGGAGTTTGAGGTATCACCAGTTGTCACATACTATAAAAAAAATTATGCAGGTGATAAGTGTTGACTCAAAAGGTAAAGGTAAAGGTAGTCCCATAGCCTTGTGGCCGTAGGGGAGCATGATGTTGGAGATCACACTTATCTTGGGCCAGCGTAATGAGGGTGATGCCCAACTCTCTCCCTCGCTGCTTTACCTTCCCCACCCTCAAGAGAGTAGGTACTCAATTACAGTTGAGTCAACTGGGGGCGTTGTTATTTGTCGCTTCACGTTTAGCGGTCACCCATCCAAGTGCTAACCGCACCGGACGGTGCTTAACTTTCGACACAGTAGCGAGTGCTCCAACCACTGCACTATCCGACACCCCAGTTGAGTACTAAAAGAAGCATAGATTGAGAAATGCAGGGTAGAAAATATAATTAATACTTATGTAATCCTCAGTCTAACTCAATCATAGGGTTCATGCTCTGGGCTGGGAGGAGGTCTGATAAAACTAAAGTAGCATTGAATGATAGATGAGAAAAATAGGATAATAAAATAAAAGTTAGAATTAAAATTGTATAAAATAAGGAAATGAAATCAACTTTATTACTAAACAGAATAGGGATGATGGTGATGATTTCAAATATATTGAGGCATATTGAGGCTTTGAGAGCTCCACTGAATGAAACTGGGGAAAAAAAGTAGCCCTGGGGATACAAATACATTTCAAATAGTTAGATTAAAATAAACAGATAACAAAATAATACATACTTAATTAACAGATTCCTATCCTATCCTGTCCCGTAACCCGAAGGTCGTTGATTAATTAGAATTAACAGATTATTAAAGTTGAAAACAAAAAACACCTTTGTCTAGCTGGCATTACACATCACCAGCACATAACAATTTAGCTCTCCATTTTAAACCCATAACTTACAGTATGGCAAGTCAATTTGTCATATCTTACAGTTGGCCCTGGGACTAGCTTTGTTTTACTTGATCAAAGTAATCGTAAAAGACTACTAAGTAAAATTGTTACTAAATCCCAATAATTGGCCAAGAGGTTTACATATCACAACCTCTATGACAACCTGGACATGCTTACGCTCAGCAGTCCTGTCATGATAAAATCCTTGTCACTGACATTCCCTATTCATCTTAATGACATAGGCTTGATGCAAATGGGAGACAACCTGTTAGTGTCAGTTAACTTGTGACTTCAATTCTTTAATTAAAATTCATATATTTAAACGCAACATATTATAAAATTCCAGTTTTAACATTACACGATTTATAGAATATTTAACAGAATCATTCAATAGAATTCAAGGCAAAATTCATATATTTAAACGCAACATATTATAAAATTCCAGCAATAATCATGTAATGTAATGTAATGGGGATGCCGGAGGTTTCAGTATAAATAGTATCCCCGCTTTCTTGAAATTTAGTGCTTTAAATTCCAACTGTCGCTGTCCTTTTCCTTTGTTCTTTCTCATTCCTACTCTGTTCTATCAATCTACTATACTATATTCTTCTTTGCTAGACAATTCACCTACCTTTTTTATTGAAAACTTCTGGGACAAAACTCCTCATTTGTGTGTGAGGTCTGTTGGATCAGTTTGGGAATATTGGACGCTTTCTGCCAGATGGTCACTGGAGCTTCCTATGATGTTCTTATTTGGCAATGTAAGCATTTTATATGTATGTGTTTAGTTGATATTTTATAATGATGTTTGTATTCTATTTTGTTTTTGTAAATGGGGGTTTGATAAATTAGAGTATAGCCTCAGCGTCCCCTGCGTGGGATGTCTTTATTGTAAAGTGACTGACCGGTGGAGTGCCTTCAGTGTTACCACTAGGGTTGTTTCGGCAGATCTTTTATGCGGATCATGGGTGAGTCCTATTTTAGAGAAGTTGTGGTCTTGATTTTTTGGTCCTACTTCGTCTTTTTGCAGTGTGATGGACCCTGTAAGCAATGCTGGAATTACTAAGTAACCACCAATGTAGATAAAACCTGAATGACTAAGTAACCACCAATGTAGATAAAACCTGAATGACTAAGTAACCACCAATGTAGATAAAACCTGTCTTTTTGTTGTAATGATCCTTGTTACTATGACTACTTCATGCTTGTTACAACTACAGGAGCTAATATAGGAGATCTCTAGTGTTCCACAAATGCATTCCAAAACAATGGAATTGAATTGATTAATTAAATATAATGGAATCTATGTAAGTAATTAGTAGTTTTTTTACATTAATATTGTGTTAATATATTTGTATTACTTTATTTGACCTATTTTATAAATTTGGTTATTCTCTGCAATATTTTTAACCTGGGTATCAATATTATTATAATTCCTTTTGTAATTGACTTTACTTATAATTTTAACTGGGTTGTTTTGGCATAGGAAATATTTTTAAAAATTTATTGTCTCTTTTCTGTCTGGTCCCTTGTAGCAAATAAAGGCCAATAGCCCGGTAGTCTCAGAGGACGTTGAACTCAGACAAGTAGAAGACAGATTGAATCATTGTGAAATTAAACTTTCTAACTATGGCATTATTTTGCTGTGTATTACTGCCTATGGTGTCTGTTGTTTTCTTGTTTTTATTGTGTTGTTGTTGAATTAATGTGTGACCATTTAATATATAGCTGTGTCTAGCTGATTATGATGTATGTTGTCTTAGTATTATTTTGTTTATTTGGAACTGCGAGATTGTCATTTTTTAAGTGACAGGCTGTAGTGCATCTGCACTCCCAAATCATAAGACATTTGCATATATGTGCAATATTGGCATTGGCAATGTACTCTATCCAGATCCAAATATAGTACATATACAGTTCAACACACGAGTGCGTTCTCACAGTGAAGTTTTGGGTTTATTTACTGGCTGTTTGATACAGCAATTTGTTGTTGTGTACAGGCTGTGTAATACAGCACTTTGTTATTGTGTACTGGCTGTGTGATACAACACTTTGTTATTGTATACAGGCTATATAATACAGCACTTTGTTATTGTGTGCAGGCTGTGTAATAATACAGCACTTTGTTGTTGTGTACAGGCTGTGTAATACAGCACTTTGTTATTGTGTACTGGCTGTGTGATACAGCACTTTGTTATTGTATACAGGCTATATAATACAGCACTTTGTTATTGTGTGCAGGCTGTGTAATAATACAGCACTTTGTTGTTGTGTACAGGCTGTGTGTAATACAGCACTTTGTTGTTGTGTACAGGCTGTATAATACAGCACTTTGTTGTTGTGTACAGACTATGTAATACAACACCTTGTTGTTGTTGTGTACAGGCTATGTAATTGCATGTTTATAACAGCTAAAACAATACTCTGTAAATAAAGTATTAAAATGTTTATAAAAATGTAAAACTGAACATTGTTTTTAATTCAAGTCAAGAGATCTTTATTCCACCAAAATAGGGGAAAATGTGTTGTGTCACAGTACATGCATTTGTTGTGTCACAGTGCATACATGTGTTGTTTCACAGTGCATACATTTCTCTGTTTCTCTCTGTCTCTCTCTCTTTCTCTCTGTCTCTCTCTTTGTCTCTGTCTCTGTCCCTCTCTCTCTTTCTCTGCCTCTCTCTTTCTCTGCCTCTCTCTTTCTCTGCCTCTCTCTTTCTCTGCCTCTCTCTTTCTCTGCCTCTCTCTGTCTCTCTCTCTCTCTGTCTCCCGCACACACACATTGTCCTCATCACCACCCCCACCTTGATTACTGTTGTATAAATAACATTGACTGATTTATCAACCTGGACATCTTCTGTCTTCTGCCTTAACCACCACCCCCCGTAGGAGTGGCGGGGGTTTCAGTATAAAAAGTATCCCCACTTTCCATAAATTTAGTGCTTTAAATTCTCACTGTCGCTGTCTTTCTCCTTTGTTCTTCCTCATTCCTACTCTGATCAATCAATCTACTATACTATCTTCTTCTTCGCTAGACCAGTCACCTATTTATTTTCTTGAAAACTCTTTCGGGACAAAACTCCTAATTTGTTTGTGAGGTCTGTTGGATCAGCTTGGGAATATTGGACGCTTTCTGCCAATTGGTCACTGGGGCTTCCTATGATGTTATTATTTGGCAATGTAGGCATTTTATATGTATGTGTTTTGTTGATATTTTATAATGATGTTTATATTCTATTTTGTTGTTGTAAATGGAGGTTCGATAAATTAGGGTATAGCCTCAGCGTCCACTGCATGGGATGTCTTTATTGTAAAGTGACCAGCTGTTGGAGTGCCTCCAGTGTTACCACTAGGGTTGTTTCGGCAGATCTTTTATGCGGATCAGGGGTGAGTCCTCTTTCAGGGAAGTTTTGGTCTTGATTTTGTGGTCCTGATTCGGCTCTTTGCAGTCCGCTGGACCCTGTAAGCAATGAATAACTAACTAACTAACTTACCTTTTTTCTTGAAATCTCTTCCAAAACTCCTCATTGATGTATGAGGTCTGTCGTGCCAGCTTGGTGCTATTGGATGCTTTCTGCCAAATGGTCACTAGGGCTTTCTATGATAATATTATTTAGCAATGTACGCATTTTCTTGGTTTATGTTTTGTTAATATTTTATAATGATGTTTATATGATTTTTTTTTGTTTTTGTAAATGGGTATTCGATATATTACAGTAAAACCTCAGCGTCCCCTGCATAGGACGTTTTTATGGATTGCCTTCAGTGTTACAGTTGATTGTTTCAGCAGATCTGTTATACAGATCAGGGATGAGTCTTCTTTCAGCCAAGTTGTGGTCCGTATTTGGCTCTTTGCAGTCCGCTGGACCTTATAAACAACGATTAACTATAACTAATTCCTGACTTCAGCAAACTATTGTGTGATTGCTGGATATTAGTGGCCATTGCCTTGAGAAGCTCTCTGAGCTTGTAAGTGTGCCATATAAAAGCAATCTTGAAAATGTTAAATAAATAAACAAGATACCTCAAAATAAAGATAAGACACAAGTTTTCATAAATTTTATAGACTACTTATGCTTGGTAAATAAATCTTTTGGTTACATACGAAACTAATTTATTAAATAACAATCTGTCTTTGTGATTTTTTTTTGTTGTTTTAAAGATACCTAATTTTTTCCGGGCTAGGTCGTTGATTTCTTTATAAGTAGTTGCTTGTTGTATTCACCTTCGGTATGAGGTTTTTACTCATTAGCACAGTTCTACATATTATAAAATTTTTCTTTTGCTTCAAAGAACTTTATAATAAAACTTTATCCATGAACGATCTATACAGTTTCTGAGGAAGTTTCCGGTGTCAGGTATTACTTCCCCTGTTAAAATTTGAGCAGTTGTTTTGCAAAGTTGAGTGCTTACATTGCTCTGTTATGGAGGACGAAGACAACCCAGTGCTGTCTGAGGTGAAGCTGGAGATTGACATTGCTGAGGAACCGGTGGTAGACTGGATGAGATTGCAAGCGTGGCATGCACAAGGTGAGTTGGCGCCGGTAATTAAGAAATCAATCAACAGGGAAACTAACATTTCAGGGGCGGATCTGGAGGGGGGGAATGGGGGGGGGAGGGGGGGTGCAACGGGTGCACGTGCACCCCCCCACGGACGACCACAATAAAAAAATTAAAAAAAAAGAAGAAGAAGAAGGAAAAGAAGAAGAAGAAAGAAGAGGAAGGAGAAAAAGAAGAGGAAGAAGAATATTCAGAATATCCATAATATTCATAATAATCATCATGCTAATAATCATGCTAATCATCATCATCATCATCATCATCATCATCAGCAGCAGCAGCAGCAGCATACTGATAATAATAATAATAATAATAATAATAATAATAATAATAATAATAATAATAATAATAATAATAATCGTCATTTACCCCAAAGATGCTGAAAAAGCGCTACATAAGAATGATAAATAATAATAATAATAAAGATGCATTATTCTCTCCTATTTTCTTTCCCATATCAATCCCTGCCCTCTTCACGCCTCAATCTCCTGTTACCCCCACCCCCTCCCTCCTTTCTTCTTTTGTTTACTCACAGTCACACTCACCAATCGGCCTACACATGTTAGACATGTAACAGCTCAACTTCAAAGAACGCCGGCCAATTATGACGTGTAACATCCGCTAAAACGTCATATGTTGCTTGCATTTGCGTTTATGTAAGAGGTTTATTTTCAATGTAAAACATTTATTTCCTTGTGCGCTGGGCTCATTGTTGATAGAAGTGGGGACTGTCCAGCCCGTAGACTAAACAAGCACAGTGTCAATGATTAGCGCATGATGACAAGACTGGAAATTGGGCGAGAATACGAATATGAATACGAATACGAATCTTTATTGTCCATAGTTAAAATACAATAACATGGAAATTTGTCTTTAGTAGCACAAAGACTAAGACAGAAAGATTAAAAACTAAAAGAAATATTAACAGTTTTTGTTATATAAAACATTAATTAAGACAATCAGATCATACGCATGACAAATAGCTGACTTCATTGCACAACTCACATCATATTACATTACATAAAACATTAATTAAGACAATCATACGCATGACAAATAGCTGACTTCATTGCACAACTCACATCATATTACATTACATCATCAAAGTACACAGAAGACAAATGACGTTGAAATGTAGCCATTGTAGGTAACTGGGGGTATTACAGTTTGCTTAAATTTAAGATGCGGATTGCACTTGGTACATAAGAGTGGCCATACAAGTTTCTTTTCCAGGCCGGGGTTCTAAACCTCCGACCTGAGGGCAACAGCTCAAATGATCTACACATGGGATGACTGTTATCAGACATGATCTTTCTAGCTTTACTTTTTACCAAATCTTTATATATTTCTGTTATTGGCTTTTGTGTCTTTCCTATCACTCTGCTAGCTAGGTTTACAATGCGGTTGAGTCTGATCCTGTCTCTAACGCCAAGATTTCCGAACCAGGTAACAATGTTAAAGCATAGAATACTTTCTACTAGAGATCTGTAAACTATTTCTAAGATATGTACATTGACCCCAAAATTTTTCAACTTTCTTATTAGATACATCCTTTGATTGTCCTTTTTGCAAATAAAACCAACATGATCACTAAACTTCAAGTTCTTGTCTAAAACCGTCCCTAAATACTTAAAAGTTTCAACCTGTTCTACATTTTCAGATGCAATTTTCAGGGGGCGAAGCAGGGCAGGATCACAATACCTCTGCTTATTTCGTTAGTGCACCTCTCCCCTTAATTCTTACACTCCTCTCATTCCCGCTTTATGTAGAAGAGTTCCTTTTATATTGTGTCACTCTTTATTTAGACGTCAAAGAAGCAACAGCCTAGCGTTGTTGCACAGCATTAGTGTTAGTTACCAGTTTTTAGTATTTCTATTTTGTGAAAAGACATTTTATATTGTGCTGAACCATTTTGTGACCTACCTCACACTGAAGTGGTATGTACATATTTTGTTTGATGATGATGATAGGGATAGAGATAAAGATATTTATAATTTATTTTATTTGTCGTTTATTCTTGTTAATATTATTCTAATCCTGTTTATTCTTAAAATGTATATTTACAGCAGTTATAGCAACAGCTTGATCTAAGTACAATTAGGTAGCAACTCAACAACAAAAGAAAGTGTAACACATGTATGTCAGGGCGTTTTGCCCATAAACTGTTGTTTTGAAAGAATAACTGTTCTTTGCTATGAATCTGAGGTAAGAAACAAAAACTTCTCTCTATCCCCCCCCCCCCAAAAAAAAAAAAAGTGCACCCTCCCGCGTGATCCTGCTGATCCGCCCTTGTTTTATGAATGAATTGAATGAACTTTGAGATTGAACGTCTACAACCATCATTGGCCATATGGCAGACGGGGATAACTATCTCAGGAAACAAGGGGTATGGAACTAAGTCAACACTGAACCACCAGAGCAATCATACTGGACAGTGAAAAATGGTCACTTTTTATTTCACCCATCAAGAGATTGGAACCTGGGTCATGGGTGTGCAAGGCGAGCTGTACATATAGATAGTACAGAGCTGTCTACCACTTGAACTATGGCGATGTGCAAGGCAAACTGTATATATAGATAGTACAGAACTGTCTACCACTTGAACTATGGCGATGTGCAAGGCGAACTGTACATATAGATAGTACAGAACTGTCTACCACTTGAACTATGGCGATGTGCAAGGCAAACTGTATATATAGATAGTACAGAACTGTCTACCACTTGAACTATGGCGATGTGCAAGGCGAACTGTACATATAGATAGTACAGAACTGTCTACCACTTGAACTATGGCGATGTGCAAGGCAAACTGTATATATAGATAGTACAGAACTGTCTACCACTTGAACTATGGCGATGTGCAAGGCGAACTGTACATATAGATAGTACAGAGCTGTCTACCACTTGAACTATGGCGGTGTGCAAGGCGAACTGTCTACCACTTCAACTATGGCAGTGTGCAAGGCGAACTCTACCACTTGAACTATGGCGGTATGCAAGGTCGAACTCTACCACTTGAACTATGGTGGTGTGCAAGGCGAACTCTACCACTTGAACTACGGCGGTGGTACGAGAACATTGTGCATATACATGATATAGATAGTACAGTACGTTTTACATATATAGATAGTACAGAACGTTTTACATATAGATAGTACAGAACATTTTACATATAGATAGTACAGAACATTTTACATATAGATAGTACAGAACATTTTACATATAGATAGTACAGAACGTTTTACATATAGATTGTAAAGAACGTTTTACATATAGTACAGAACATTAAAAATCAAAATCGTGGTATCTGCATAGAAAAATGTAATTTTGGCGCCAGTCACTGAGTCAGAATGAAAGCTTTGTCATTCTCCTATTACCATCGTGTGAATTGGATGGCTAATCATTTGGTTTTTCTTCAATCAAAATTTTAGTTTACTACAATGTAACTTGCTTTTTCTTCTCATTTGCCACCATATAGGATAACTCATAAGTGTTGTATTTAGCACACCCACACCCTAACACTAACAAAATAGTTTGGATTTTTTCCTTACCTCTTCTGTGGACTGTGCAGTGAATGAGTACATATGGTGCTGATCTTAACTATGGCAAAGTTGTTTTGCATGATTTGTTTTCATTGGTAATCTTGAAATAGACCAGTTCTTTGTTCATCTTTGATTGCACTTTGGAGATTTATTTACTGTGTCACCTGTAATATTTAGGTGAAAGGAAAAGATTTAAGTTCTTATGTGAAGGTTTTTCAGTTCATCATTATGCTTGCTGACAGGAAATATTCACATGAAAGCTGTTGTTTTGTTTAGAAATTGCAGGAAGAGAAAGTCATCATGTTTCCCACAGCAGCAGTGAACAGATTGTCAGAAGTACCGCGATTAGGACTGGCAGTGAGATCAACATAAAGGAAGAATCAGAAAGCAAGACAGCATCTGACAGCGACATGATGGAGCCACATATATCACTATTGTGTAAAGTGAAGACAGAACCTGACTGTGACACTGAGGAATATGGTAAGTTTATTACATTATTAGTTTATTATAGTAATGAGTGTCATGTGTGTTACTATTATTATGATTGTAGCTGAAATGCTTTACAGTTTTATTTCTCTAGATATTGTATAGAACAGGCTGTGAGCTAAATAACTTGCCTTATGTGCCAGTGAATGAATGTTCAATTCCAGAAGTGACAAGAACATTTTTCATGGAAGTCAACGTTTTAGTTGTTCCAAGTTGGTGTGATCTACACAGGAATATGGATGTGAGTGACAACAACTGTTCAGTTTAATCATCCACTCTGGCACTCACACATGACGTGTTTGCTGATTTCTTTGTTACAGAAAGCAGTGGGCCATTGGACACGAAAACAGTGTGGGTGAAGTCAGAGAGATACATTAATATAAATCCAATGGAGCCTGAGGTAATAATTGGGCTTGATGTCTCTCTTACAAATCCTTAACACATTTCCTGTGTGGTACAGTAATACAAATGTACTGATAGTTGTTGTAAAGTAATATATTCTCATCATTGATTTCAGGAGCTACATGACTCAGAGTGGTGTAAAGTGAAGACAGAGCCAGACAGTCACCCAGAGGGATACAGTAAGTATAGAGTGTTTTATACTTAGCAATACTTGTCATGTTGTTATCTATATTGTGACTGTACCTTAGCTGCTGTACCGTTTCACCTTTCTAGACCTAAAATATACAATAGGCTGTAAGCTAAGTTACATCAAAAATAATTTGTTACATGCATGTGTGCTAGTGAACAAGGGTTCAATTCTACAAGTGGTAGGAACATTTCTTATGGGTCGGAATTTGTTCGCATGTGTACTACATACAGTAGTAAATCTGTCTTTAAGTGATAAAAGCTTCTTTTCTGTTTTATCATTACATTTTTTTAAAAAGTAAGTAAATAAAGATTAACAATAATGTTAAGTGTAATATACGCATGTGTACTACATACAGTAGTAAATCTGTCTTGAGTGATAAAAGCTTCTTTTCTGTTTTATCATTACATTTTTTTAAAAGTAAGTAAATAAAGATTAACAAAAATGTTAAGTGTAATATAATATGATGTGAAATGTGCCTTATTCCTAAAACAGACTCAAAGCTTGGTGATCTGTAACCAACATACGCGCTGACATGCTGCTGTTAAACGATTATTTATTAATAGTTGATTCAGCCCGATGCTTGAATCTTGATAGGTGTAACTCGAATTTGTTTATACACGCAGCCTGTTCACTCAGCAATAAGGCAGTACACAGTTTTCCAACTTTATTCAGCAAACATCAACTGCATACAAGATCGCTTTCCTAAAATCAAGACAACAATCATAATCCCCACAATCAGACAATGCATTACTTTTATAATAGCCTCTCTGCAATTGAGAACAAGTTAGAACATACCAGCAAGACGCAATAACACCCAGTCAACTAAAACTCATCACCGGAAACATGCCTATTACCAGGCCTTTCTGTAAGCTTTGGTCGACAATAAACAAGTAATTCCAGAAAATTCTCAACAATTTCGACCGACGGAAATTATCAACAGTATATAAAGCTTCTTCTAGCAACAGCGCAAAATCAAATCAAAGGTAAATACATGCTATCATTGCATGCTTTGCAAAATAAAATGATCAGATCTCTCATACGTGTCGCAATCGTAACAGCTGCACACACTTCTACCAACACAACAAACACACCATAATCTCTCAAACATGTGGTGTACAGGGTTCATACAGTCCTTGAAATTCCTTGAAAGTCCTTGTTTTTTTAGACCCCATTTTCAAGTCCTCGAATATCATTGAAATTGAAACTTTTATAATGGAGTCCTTAACAAGTTTTTTGAATAATCAATTGTAGTAAACAGTTTTGCTCATTGCGTATTTTTTTGTTAACTGAAAATAATTTTAAAAAAAACAAACAAACATAATTTTCGATTAATTTGTATTTTTGGCAAAACATCGTCTGCTGTTTCAAGGGAGGCAACTAGAAGATGTCTTGTCAGTTAACTCCCACTTCTGAGCATGCGCATTTGCTACTCATGTGGTAGTGAAAGTGACTTTTCGGAAGCAAGCTCCAAAATGCCCCATGGATTATGCGTTTTCAATGCTATGTGATTATACAAAAAAATACTAGAAAATGCTTGTTTATGAAGTCAAATTGAACGAGCATGCCACATTTCAATGCTGAAACAAAAGGAGATTAATCTCCCAGTCACACATACTGTAAAAATTTTGTCATCCTCACTCCATGATCAATGTCACTGGAGACGTCCAAAGTCAGTTAGTAAAGATACTTTGATGTGACCTTGACTCTTAACTATGAAAGATATTAAGTCCACTCTCGTTGTGTTTAGAGATAATACATTGATCTTTCATTTATGTTCCATCTTTGCATTGATCTTGAAGGTCAGGGTCATTGTAGGCCTTGCAAAAACATTTTAAAAATAGGTATGGTGGAGTGGTTGTTTATTTAACCCATAATATGCAACAACATTGAGTTATTTGGTCAGATATGCATGAGAGGTCATGTGAGGGTCAAAGTCATGTCAAAGTCATTGAAGGTCAAGGTCATCCAAAAGTCACCATTATTTTGGCACAAAACAACTTTTGTTGTAGTTTATTTGATAGTACATGAGTGGATTTGGAGACGGAGGTCAGTGTCATCTCAAGATCAAGAGAGTAGAAAGATCAAAGTCGGTATAACTTTGCATCTTAATGCCGTTTCTTTTTTTTTCTGTGCACTCATTTTCATGTTAAATATTGCGAGTTTCCAAGGAGCATGTGGGGCATATGGGCTTTACCAACACTGTTTATTGAAGGAAAGGAAGAAACGGAAGTACCCGGAAAACACTTGGTGACCTGAAAAGTCTTGATTCCAAATCATCTTAGACCTGAAAAGTCTTGTATCCAAATCATCTTAGACCTGAAAAGTCTTGTATCCAAATCATCTTAGACCTGAAAAGTCTTGATTCCAAATCATCTTAGACCTGAAAAGTCTTGTATCCAAATCACATTAGACTTGAAAAGTCTCGTATCCAAATCACCTTAAAGTTAGACCTGAAAAGTCTTGTATCCAAATCACCTTAGACCTGAAAAGTCTTATATCCAAATCACCTTAGACCTGAAAAGTCTTGTATCCAAATCACCTTAGACTTGAAAAGTCTTGTATCCAAATCACCTTAGACCTGAAAAGTCTTGTATCCAAATCACCTTAGACCTAAAAAGTCTTGTATCCAAATCACCTTAGACTTGAAAAGTCTTGTATCCAAATCACCTTAGACTTCAAAAGTCTTGTATCCAAATCACCTTAGACCTGAAAAGTCTTGTATCCAAATCACCTTAGACTTGAAAAGTCTAGTGTCCAAATCACCTTAGACTTGAAAAGTCTTGTATCCAAATCACCTTAGACCTGAAAAGTCTTGTATCCAAATCATCTTAGGCCTAAAAAGTCTTGTATCCAAATCACCTTAGACCTGAAAAGTCTTGTATCCAAATCATGGTAGACCTGAAAAGTCTTGTATCCAAATCACGTTAGTTCATCCTCTGCTGGGTTTAACTTATGAACTTTGGCATAGAAAACCGCAGTCCTGACCAACTGCTATCATCCACTCATCCATGATAGATTTCCTGATTTCTTTGTTACAGAAAGCACTGACCCATTGGAAACAAAGATGGTGTGTGTGAAGACAGAGAACTATAGTGGAATACATCCAATGGAGTCTGAGGTATTATTCAAACTTGACCTCCCTTTTTCAAATCTTCAACACAATAACTATGCGGTATTGTAATCCAATTGTACTGGTATTTGTTGGAAAGTAATATATCCTCTTAATTTCAGGACTGAAGTAGGCTTATTTTAAACATCAAGAAACTCTACACATAGTCGCTGTGATAGTGGTATGATAAAAATTATGACATTAATACTACTAATTATGATAAAGGTGATGACGATGTTGAGGATGATGATAGGTTACATGTTTTGCACTTTATATGCATTAGATCAAAGTGCAGTGTCATGCTTTAATGTGTTATAAGTGTAAAATGTGTAACCACACTGCACAATTATTTAAATTCTTGGGTAATCACTGAACTTCCTGACAATAATTCATTTTGATGGAATTGAGTAACACATATCAAGATTTAAGTGTGGGGGCTGAATCGACTATTGATAAAAGCTTGTAACAAAGTCCTAATTAAGTGCATGAATTTTAGGGTTTCAACCTTGGCTTTGTTCTTCAAAGCATATAAATAGATGGGACTAGGTTCTAAGACTTTTATTTATATTCCATTCTGAACTAGTGGAGAGACTTGAAAAAGTTGTTGTGGAGCACTTGACATAAAATTATAAGTCTTAGTCCAGGTGAAGTTAAATTCTATTATATTATTTTGTAGCGTGTTATTTGCAGAACATGTAGTAATATTTTAAAGGGAATTATAAAAGGAAAATGTCATTGTATTATTGTGTTGCTGGGTATTTGTAGAACATGCAGTAAACTTTTAAAGGGAATTAGGAAGGGAAAATGTCATTGTATTATTGTGTCGCTGGGTATTTGTAGAACATGTAGTAATATTTTGAGGTGAATTAAGAAGGGAAAATGTCGTTATTATTTATTTGCTTGGTATTTGTAGCTAGAACAGGTTGTAGTAATATTTTAAGGGGAATTAGGAAGGGCAAATGTCAATGGAATGGGTGGAAAGTGAGTACCACTATTTTGTATCAATGTGATAAAACAAAACTGGTCTTTGTCTAATCGTGAATGGCTAATTGGTGTAAAAACATTGTGAGTTGAAATATTGAAGTTGCTTTGTGAGGACATTGAGGTATAGAAATGGTGAAGATAGTGAATAAAATAGGTTATTGCCTTTAGCCTAGAATTATGGCAATACAGACTGATTACTTGGTTGTGGATTAGAATGATATGTGCAGTATCATTGTTGTGACTAGAATGTGTGCACAGATCTAAATCATACATGAGTAAGCATTTAAGCTTGCAAAGTAGTGATTGTATTGTTTGTAACAATAAAGGTTAGATGTCACACAAAGCAAAAAATGCCAAATTGATGAAGAAGAAACCACTTTTGCCGTGATTGCCATAAGGTGAAGATAGTAATAGATTTTTTTTTTCCTTTTCATGCTTTATTGTCCATTTTTATCGGGAAATTCTGGGCCGCCTCCCCTGTGGAAGGCGTAGTCGCAGCCTGTGGCGCGCCCAAACCCAACCTACCTAACATTAGTTGTGAATTTTGAAATTTAGAAATTCTTTAAATTTTTTGAAATTTTGCTGGGCGAGCAAACCGGAGTACCCGGAGAAAACCCCCAAGACGTTGCCCGAGTCGAAAGTAAATAATATTCGGAGAAACATAACGCCCCGATGCAGGATCGAATCCACACCTGTCAGGCACCATTGGTTTCTGGCCTGTGGACAAGGCAAGTTAGTCCCGCCTTAGCCCTGTTGGCCACAACGCAGAGAGACTGTGAGACTTTGATGCACAGTCAAAAGGTCTCGAGTCCATGTCCTCAGAGTAACTAAATCTTAACTCTCATGTGCTATTGTAGCAATTGCTGAGACTACCGTAGGACTGTCAAAATTGTGCTGTTACATGTTTTGAAATTGTGGCTGTTTCACTTACAGATCTTGCGTTTTGTCCGTGTCATTAAAGTCATGAAAAGGGAGGATTTTTTTCTGTTTGCGTAATTGTAGAACGTTTTGCATTGAATGATTTGATCCTTAACAATTCTGGATCTGGATACTGCCGACGATGTTGTTGGCAGAAAACACCAAAGGAGCCATAGATGGCTATTAACGTGGTGGTGGTGTGTGTGCGCTAACTTGATTTAAAATAAAATACAATTATGCTTCAATTCTTTTTGTACTAACTTCATATTGCCAATGCTAGTTCTGATTTTATTTCATCTTCATCCATTAGACGGCCTCAATCATCAGGTTGATTACTCTATTATTAATTCCTAATTCCCCTTAAAATATTACTACAACCTGTTCTAGCTACAAATACCAAGCAAATAAATAATAACGACATTTTCCCTTCTTAATTCACCTCAAAATATTACTACATGTTCTACAAATACCCAGCGACACAATAATACAATGACATTTTCCCTTCCTAATTCCCTTTAAAAGTTTACTGCATGTTCTACAATAATCATCAGGTTGATTACTCTAATATTTAATTATATTCTAAAAAGGGCTCCTCTTGTGGAAGCCTGGCAATATGTATGTACAATTAAAAGTTTAAAATCACTTTAGTTGAGTGAAAAAATAAAGATAAGATTATCATTATACTAAATTTTGTTATAGTTTCATTCTTTCATTTACTTAATGCTATCTCCCTTTACATTCTGTGTAACAGCCTGCTCATTGTTTGTTTGTTTTTGTAAGTATAATTGTAATCTATCAGTGTAAAGACATAAATAGCTAGCACAAGGTTACATTGTCTTATTTGTAAGTATAATTGTAATCTATCAGTGTAAAGAGACACATAGCTAGCACTAGGTTACATTGTCCTATTTGTAAGTATAATTGTAATCCATCAGTGTAAAGAGACACATAGCTAGCACTAGGTTACATTGTCCTATTTGTAAGTATAATTGTAATCTATCAGTGTAAAGAGACACATAGCTAGCACTAGGTTACATTGTCCTATTTGTAAGTATAATTGTAATCTATCAGTGTAAAGAGATACATAGCTAGCACTAGGTTACATTGTCCTATTTGTAAGTATAATTGTAATCTATCAGTGTAAAGAGATAAATAGCTAGCACAAGGTTACATTGTCCTATTTGTAAGTATAATTGTAATCTATCAGTGTAAAGAGACACATAGCTAGCACTAGGTTACATTGTCTTATTTGTAAGTATAATTGTAATCTATCAGTGTAAAGAGACACATAGCTAGCACTAGGTTACAAATGCTGAGGTCTGTTAATTCAGGGATTGTAAATTGATGTTTAGCACTTTTGACTGTAGTGTGACTTCTGTCTCATGTTGTTAGTGATGAGTTAGGAACTAATCAGGCAATGACTGTAGTGTGACTTCAGTCTCATGTTGTTAGTGATGAGTTAGGAACTAATCAGGCAATGACTGTAGTGTGACTTCAGTCTCATGTTGTTAGTGATGAGTTAGGAACTAATCAGGCAACGACTGTAGTGTGACTTCAGTCTCATGTTGCTAATGATGAGTTAGGAACTAATCAGGCAATGACTGTAGTGTGACTTCAGTCTCATGTTGTTAGTGATGAGTTAGGAACTAATCAGGCAATGACTGTAGTCTGACTTCTGTCTTATGTTGTTAGTGATGAGTTAAGAACTAATCAGGCAATGACTGAAGTCTGACTTCAGTCTCATGTTGTTAGTGATGGGTTAGGAACTAATCAGGCAACGACTGTAGTCTGACTTCAGACTCATGTTGTTAGTGATGAGTTAGGAACTAATCAGGCAATGACTGTAGTGTGACTTCAGTCTCATGTGGTTAGTGATGAGTTAGGAACTAATCAGGCAATGACAGTAGTATGACTTCTGTCTCATGTTGTTAGTGATGAGTTAGGAACTAATCAGTCAATGACTGTAGTGTGACTTCAGTTTCATGTTGTTAGTGATGAGTTAGGAACTAATCAGGCAATGACTGTAGTGTGACTTCTGTCTCATGTTGTTAGTGATGAGTTAGGAACTAATCAGGCAATGACTGTAGTGTGACTTCAGTCTCATGTGGTTAGTGATGAGTTAGGAACTAATCAGGCAATGACAGTAGTATGACTTCTGTCTCATGTTGTTAGTGATGAGTTAGGAACTAATCAAGCAATGACTGTAGTGTGACTTCAGTCTCATGTTGTTAGTGATGAGTTAGGAACTACTCAGGCAATGACTGTAGTCTGACTTCTGTCTCATGTTGTTAGTGATGAGTTAGGAACTAATCAGTCAATGACTGTAGTGTGACTTCAGTTTCATGTTGTTAGTGATGAGTTAGGAACTAATCAGGCAATGACTGTAGTGTGACTTCTGTCTCATGTTGTTAGTGATGAGTTAGGAACTAATCAGGCAATGACTGTAGTGTGACTTTAGTCTCATGTTGTTAGTGATGAGTTAGGAACTAATCAGGCAATTACTGTAGTGTGACTTCAGTCTCATGTTGTTAGTGATGAGTTAGGAACTAATCAGGCAATTTTCACCTCACACCCAACCCCTCCTCCCCACCACCTCCACCTACTGTTCTTTAAAAAAATTAATATATCTGTGAACACTTGAAAGTCCATGTTTATTGCAAGTCTTGTTTTTATCTATATATGTGAACACTTGACAGTCCATGTTTTTTACAAGTCTTGTTTTTATCTATATCTGTGAACACTTGACAGTCCATGTTTATTGTTTTTATATATATCTGAACTCTTGACAGTCCATGTTTATTGTTTTTATCTATAATAATAATAATAATAACGGATTTTTATATAGCGGGTACTCCAGCCTATGACCAGACTCACCACGCTTTACATAGTCATTACATATAAATACATGCACTCGATGAAACATCACTTTTGCTACAATACACCAAAAGACGGGACAGTAAAGGTACAGACTATTTACAATTATGTAATAATAATAATAATAATAATAATAATAATAATAATAATAATAATAATAACGGATTTTTATATAGCGGATACTCCAGCCTATGACCAGACTCACCACTCTTTACATAGTCATTACATATAAGTACATGCACTCGATAAAACATCGCTTTAGCTACAATACACCAAGAGACAGAACAGTAAGGGTACAAATTATTTACACTTATGTACACAAATTACAATTTACAACTATGTACACATATCTCTGTGAACACTTGACAGTCCATGTTTATTGTTTTTATCTACATCTGTGAACACTTGACAGTCCATGTTTATTACAAGTCTTGTTTTTATCTATATCTGTGAACACTTGACAGTCCATGTTCTCATTAGTCGAGCTTGACGATGCAATTAACAAAAGTGCAGATTCAGCAGTTGGACCGGATGATGTACATTATCAATTTCTCAGACATTTAACAAGGTACTCACGGTCTCAACTGCTGGACATCTTCAATCAGATCTGGATCACTGACACCTTTCCTCCCTCTTGGAGAAAGGCCATTATTATACCCATTCCTAAACCTGGCAAAGACCATATTAACCCAACAAACTATAGACCAATAGCCTTAACGTCTTGCTTATGCAAGACGCTGGAAAGAATGGTTTATTCTCGTTTACTGTGGTATCTAGAAACAAATAATATTTTATCCAACACTCAGTGTGGCTTTCGAAGTGGTCGAAGTACTGTTGACCACCTGGTGCGACTGGAAACTTTTATCCGTATCGCGTTCGTACAGGGTGAACATGTCGTTGCCATCATGTTTGATTTGGAAAAAGCCTATGATACCACATGGAAATATGGCATTCTTTCAGATTTACAAGAAATGGGTTTGAAGGGACATTTACCTCTGTTTATATCCAATTTTCTAACGGACAGAATCTTTCAGGTTAAGGTTGGGGGATCTTTGTCAGATACGAGGGAACAGGAGATGGGAGTGCCTCAGGGTAGCATCTTGTCTCCCTTGCTGTTTAATATTAAAATAAATAATATTGTTCGTTCCGTTAAACGGGGAATTGACAATTCTTTGTTTGTTGACGATTTTGCGTTAGTAGCCAAAGGTAAAACTTTGGCATCTGCAGAACGTCAGCTACAGTTATGTGTCAAGGCCGTTGAAGACTGGGTTTTACAAAATGGTTTTAAATTTTCTGAAGCAAAAACTGAATGTATTCACTTTTCCAAGCACGGGGGAATTATTCAAGACCCTACTATTATCCTCAATAAAACTCCAATAAAGGTGGTCCAACAAGTCAAATTTTTGGGTGTTATTTTTGATCAAAGGCTATCCTTCCTTCCTCATCTGAAAAATTTGAAAACTAAATGTCAACAGGCCTGCAACCTGCTCAAGGTTATTAGTGGTACAGACTTGGGTGCTGACAAGAAAACTTTATTGCTGTTATATCGTTCTTTAATTAGATCCAAGTTAGACTATGGTTGCATTGTTTATGGTTCTGCTAGAAAATCTTATCTTAAGATGTTAGATCCAGTTGCTCATCAGGCACTACGCATTGCTTTGGGTGCTTTTCGCACTTCCCCTTGTGAAAGCCTATACGTGGAAGCTAACGAACCCCCGCTGGAGCTCAGACGTACAAAATTGTCACTTAATTATTATCTAAAATTAAAAACTGATCCCATGAACCCTGCTTATGACTGTGTTTTCAACCCAGATCTTGTTAAGAAATTTGAAGCCAAACCTAACACAATTCCCCCGTTTGGCTTCAGAATGCAGGCTCATTTGGAAAAAGTAGGCATTGATGTTGCTTCCATCAACGATGATGAGCTTCGGACTGAAGCTCCTCCATGGAAATTATGTACCCCCAACATTAATTGGTAATTGTCCGCTTTCCTCAAAAACACTACATCTGAAACCGTTTATAACCAACTTTATTTAGAACAGTGTGCCTTATACCCAGGATATGAAAAACTTTTTACAGACGGGTCAAAGAAAGGAGATTCAGTTGCTGCTGCGTCAGTCTCTGGGAGACACTTAGACAAGCCTTTGCAACAGCATTTACCTGATTTTTCTTCTGTTTATACAGCTGAGCTCAAGGCAATTCATCTAGCTCTGAAACAAGTTTATCAATCCAAAAGAACCTCGTTTTTAATCATGTCCGATTCATTGTCAGCACTTCAGGCTCTTTCCACGAGAAAGATATCACACCCTTTTCTGGCAGAGATCCATGACCTCCATATACAACTTGTTTCTGAGGGTAAAAAGATAGTTTTTATGTGGGTACCTGGTCATATGGGCATCCGCTGCAACATTGCAGTGGACAGGGCGGCTAAAGATGCTCTGCATCTCGATTTTCCTCCAGAAATGTTCCAGTTTGTGCCCTATTTTGACCTACGTTGTATGACTGGATCTTACTGTAAATGACTGTGGCAGACTGACTGGTCTAATCATACCAACAACAAATTATTTCAGATTCTTCCTGATTTGTCAGATCCTTTGCCTAACTTTGCATCCACTCGTAAAGAAGAAACAGTTTTGTCTCGCCTTCATATTGGGCATACTTATGTAACCCACAGTTTCCTGTTAAAAGGAGAGGAGCCACCATGGTGCTTTGCATGTGATAAATCCTTCTCCGTTCATCATTTCATGTCTGAATGTGCTGACCTGCTTGATAAAAGAGAAACATATTTTGGTTCAATATCTTTCAAAGAGATTTTTAAAGTATGTAATGGTCAACATCTTTTTCAATTTTTACATGATGTTGGTATGTTTTATCGCATATAAATCCTATCGAAATGTTTAGTTTGGGTTTTATTGATTGGACTGAATTTAGTGATTTGATTGAAGGAAGAGAATATATTTTTAATACATCAGTTTTAAAGAAGACTTTTAAAGAGGTGTCATGTGAAATTTTGTTTGAGTATTTAAGAGTAACAGGCTTGTTTTTTAAGATTTGAAACATTTTATAATATTTTAAGAAAATGTCTCTCTGGTCCTGATTTGGCTCGAAAGAGTCCGCTGGACCTAAAGCAATAATCTTGTATTGTATTGTATTGTATTACAAATCTTGTTTTATGTTTATTGTTTTTATCTATATCTGTGAACACTTGACAGTCCATGTTTATTACAAGTCTTGTTTTTATCTATATCTGTGAACACTTGACAGTCCATATTTATTACAAGTCTTGTTTTTATCTATATCTGTGAACACTTGACAGTCCATGTTTATTACAAATCGTGTTTTTATCTTTATCTGTGAACACTTGACAGTCCATATTTATTACAAGTCTTGTTTTTATCTATATCTGTGAACAGTTGACAGTCCATGTTTATTGCAAGTCTTGTTTTTATCTATATCTGTGAACAGTTGACAGTCCATGTTTATTGCAAGTCTTGTTTTTATCTATATTTGTGTACACTTGACAGTCCATGTTTATTGCAAGTCTTGTTTTTATCTATATCTGTGAACACTTGACAGCCCATGTTTATTGCAAGTCTTGTTTTTATCTATATCTGTGAACACTTGACAGCCCATGTTTATTGCAAGTCTTGTTTTTATCTATATCTGTGAACCCTTGACAGTCCATGTTTATTGCAAGTCTTTTTTTTTAACAGATTCCAACTCTATGTGCTACACAACTGTTTGCTGTCAAATCCACAACACCACAGTCATCATCAGTCAACTCTACAACACCACAGTCATCATCAGTCAAGTTCTCTTCTGCCTCAGTCACTCCCCACAGTGAAATCAGTCTCAAATATCAGGAGAGAAGAACAAAGACACAACAGCAACAGAAGACTGGAGAACTAAAGAAACATGTGTGTGATATTTGTAATAAAGTATTTACTCAGGCTTGGATTTTGAGGAGACATATGCTTTTACATACAGGAAAGAAAAACCATGTGTGTGATGTTTGTAACAAAGCTTTCACTCATGCTAGGAATTTGAGGAGGCATAAGCTTAGACATACAGGAGAAAGAAAACATGTGTGTGATGTTTGTAACAAAACTTTTGCTGAGGCTCGCTGTTTGAAGTCACATAAGTTGTTACATACAGGTGAGAAAAATCACATGTGTGATGTTTGTGGTAAAGCATTTTTGCGGTTTGCTGAGTTGAAGATGCATAAGCTTATACACACAGGAGAGAAAAATCATGTGTGTAATATTTGTAATAAAGCTTTCAATTGTGCGCGCTTTTTGAAGGCACATAGTCTTAAACATACAGGAGAGAAAATTAATTTGTGTGACGTTTGTAATAAATCTTTCACTGAGGCTGGCAGTTTGAAGGAACATAAGCTTATACATACAGGAGAGAAAAATCATGTGTGTGATGTTTGTAATAAATCTTTCACTGAGGCTAGCAATTTGAAGAAACATAAGCTTATACACACAGGACAGAAAAACCATGTGTGTGATGATTGTGGTAAAGCTTTCACTCATGCTTCTTCTTTGAAGGCACATAAGCTTACTCATACAGGAGAGAAAAATCATGTGTGTGATGATTGTGGTAAAGCTTTCACTCATGCTACTTCTTTGAAGGCACATAAGCTTACTCATACAGGAGAGAAAAATCATGTGTGTGATGTTTGTAATAAATCTTTCACTGAGGCTGGCAGTTTGAGGAAACATAAGCTCATACATACAGGAGAGAAAAATCATGTGTGTGATGTTTGTAATAAATCTTTCACTGAGGCTGGCACTTTGAAGGTACATAAACTTATACATGCAGGAGTGAAAAATCATGTGTGTGATGATTGTGGTAAAGCATTTTTTGCGGTTTGATAAGTTGAAGATGCATAAGCTTATACATACAGGAGAGAAAAATCATGTGTGTAATATTTGTAATAAAGCTTTCACTCGTGCGCGCTTTTTGAGGGCACATAGTCTTAAACATACAGGAGAGAAAATTAATTTGTGTGTCATTTGTAATAAATCTTTCAATGAGGCTGACAGTTTGAAGAAACATAAGCTTATACATACAGGAGAGAAAAATCATGTGTGTGATGTTTGTAATAAATCTTTCACTGAGGCTAGCAGTTTGAAGAGACATAAGCTTATACACACAGGACAGAAAAACCATGTGTGTGATGATTGTGGTAAAGCTTTCACTCATGCTACTTCTTTGAAGGCACATAAGCTCACTCATACAGGAGAGAAAAATCATGTGTGTGATGTTTGTAATAAATCTTTCACTGAGGCTGGCAGTTTGAGGAAACATAAGCTTAAACATTGTCGCGGTAAAGTGTCGTAGTAACTGTATAGTGTAACTTGACATCATAACATAAGTATTTCTGATACTGCATGGTGCGACTTGTTTTGCGTGTTAGGTTAGCCGTGCTCGAGTTTCACGTGTTTTTAACAGCAGCGTAAGCATAATTTGATGATTATGAATTTATGTAGGAATATAGAGGGGAACGGTAAAGTTGTGAGCTGGGGCATTTGGTTATTATTTTGTCTTCGCTAGCTATAAGCGGAGGTGTTTTTCTGTTTGAAACACACACACTGGAAAAACAGTGATTGTAGCGGGACCAGAGCTGTGTAAATAGTCTAGCACTATTACAGTGGCAACAGATCTTAGTGTTCTAGTGACTTAGTCTGTAGAGGGCAGTTTTGTTTAGGCAAGCTGCACTGTGCCGAGTGTCCGCCCCATCACACCTGCACGGACTGGTAAGTGGCTTTTGCTCTTTCTTCCATGGCTTGAAGCTTGGTGTGATACCTGGGTACTATCATCAATGCAGATCTCACCTGGTCACAGCATATTGACAAGGTGGTAAACAAATGTCACAGCAGGCTGTACTTCCTTAGGAAATTAAGACAATTCAAAGTAAATGCTGAGATCCTCGCTAAGTTCTATAGGGCCAGCATTGAAAGTATCCTGACATTCAACTTCACTGTCTGGCTCCATGCTTGCAGTTCTGAAGACTGGCACAGACTTGAGAGAGTTATTAGGAAGGCAGAAAAGGTAATTGGCACCGATCTACCAGGCCTGGAAGAACTGATTACCACCAGAACCCTTAAAAAGGCACGCGGTATTGTGGCAGATGATACTCATCCTCTAAACAGTCAGTTCTGCCTGCTTCCTTCCCGGCGTCGGTACAGTGCAGCGAGGTGCAGAACTGAGAGAATGAGGAGATCTTTTATGCCGACAGCCATTACAACCTTAAACGATGCACTTAAGGAATGAGAGTCCCTAGTACTCGATAATAATCTCTACTGACAATGCTTACTTTTAGTTTAGAATAAAGATGATGAGTGTTATTAGATGTGTTTATTATTATTGTTATTATTATTATTATTATTATTATTATTATTATTATTATTATTATTATTATTATTATTATTATTATTATTATTATTAATATTATTGTTGTTGTTGTTATTATTATTATTATTATTATTATTATTATTATTATTATTATTATTATTATTATTATTATTATTATGATTATTATTATTATTATTTTTGTTGTTGTCATTATTGTTATTATTATTATTATTATTATTATTATTATTATTATTATTATTATTATTATTATTATTATTATTATTATTATTATTGCCAGTGCTGTTGTTATTAGTATTGTTGTTATTATTATTATTGTCATCATCATCATCATTATTGGCTGTTGCAGAAGTAGTTAAATAGATTAATACAGGAACCTAGGGTAATTATTCTTATGAATTATTGATGTGATACTAATGGACATTAATTATTGCCAATCTTTTTATTCAGTTAAGGGTCTGATGTGTTGATATTAGAATTTAATAAGAAGTAAGAATGCAGAATGTATTTTATTCTTTGAACTAGCTTTTTATTCTTACATTTAATGTGAGGGCTTTTATTGGACTCGTAGACCATGTATTGAGTCTTTGCTCTACTGTTTTTACAGATAAACCAATGTATTATCATTATTCTTATTATTAATTTTAAAATAATTCTTCATACGGTTGTATATAGACGAGTGTTGTGGGTGTGCATACATGCACTAACTTATTATATATTTAATATAATCTAACGCATAAATAATGTGATAAGGTTCGAAGCACTATTCTTATTATTAATTTTAAAATGACAATTCTTCATACCGTGGTATCTAGATGTGTGATGTGGGTGTGCGTACATGTATTAACCTATTATGTACTTAATATAATCATATGATATAATGAATATAATAATAAGCGTGTATGTTGGTATAGATTGCCACGCTTTGAGCCTTGGGGAAAGGCGCGTACATAGCATCCTGTATTATTATTATTATCTAACGCATAAATATTTATTGATAATGTTATATGCATTTTGTCTTTAAAGAATTTATTTTAGGGGAGAGATAGAGAGCGAGAGAGGGAGATAGAGAGCGCGTGTGTGTGTGTGCGTGTGTGCGCGCGCGAATGGAGGCAATTGTGGATAAATGTATAATATGTATTAACCATGAGTTGAATCATTTTCCTATCCCCCAACCTTATCCCCTGGCCTCGACAAGTTATTCAGGCCTATTTGTTTACAAAACAATCTTCCCACCCTAACATTACCTTTCTTCATGACCTGCTTATAAGTCGCGCAAGCCATCAAAATATCACGGTCACCGGTAGGCGCAATCAATGTAGAATAACTTCCTTAGTAGGAAAACAAACAATGGCATATCCTCCCTTTTGTGGAATTTCAGCATTCTCATCCCTCCTGTTACTTGTACATCCAGTAATAGTATCCCAAGTAATCCAGTGAGTAACTTCACTTTTCACAGCTTTATTTTGCTGTTGTTTTTCTGAGGTTTGTGTTCTGGCAGCGACACAGCGTGAGTCCGATTCCCCTTAGACTGCTAAAATCACTAACTCTATTTCTCGGACCTTTCTCTCCTTTATAATTATATGTCACAACTACACCATACAATAGGCCTATATTATTTAGTTATGAACGTGACATGCGTGAGGGGTTGTGCAGCTGGATGTACCATCTGTGTGTATGTGTGCGTGTGTGTATGTGTGTGGGTGGGTGTGTGTGTGGTGGTCTGCTTTTTTTGTTTTGTTTCCTGACGACATTTGTGTGCGGTTTGCTGATGCTTTGTGGATGTGAGTGAATGAAGAAATTGTTTTTAGGTCCCGAGCAGATGTCGGGACCAATTGTGTTTTTAATTGTTATTGTCTATGATTTATATATGCCATTCCCAGATGCGCAAGGCAAATTCTTCTATGTGTGACATTTGAAGCGAATAAATAATCTTATGTCTTATGTCTTATGTCTTATGTCTTATGAACGAATGTGTTGTGTGCATGGATTTATTTTCAGTCGCTAGTTTTCATTTTGTAAATTTTATTAGCATTTCATAAGGGGGGAAGGAGTGACCGGCTTCATGTAGAGCGAATGCGTACGAAATGTGAGTGTGATAATTTAATTAAATATAGATAATGTTACATTCATTTATTCTGTGTATTTATGGACTTTTTAGCAGATTTTCAAGGGATGCTTGTTTGATAGTTTGTGTCATGGAATTACACTATATATATACATGGTAAATGTAAGAATGGAGATGTGGCTTTATTGGATCAAGATGGTGGTGCCGTAATTATAATTATAGATGATTAAATAAAGACTATTAATTGACACTGGAGATTGCTGTCGCCAATTTGATAAAGACTATGAATAGTAAATTGGGATATGTGTTAATGAAAATACGAAAAGAGCAAAAAGGGCGAAAAGGACAGCGAAAAGAGCGAAAAGCGGAACCAAAAGAGCAAAAACAAGTGTAACCTGCATACAGGTTAATAATTGATAAAATTAATTGTTGAGATTTATTTTAGTGCTAAAATGTAAATTTAAGTGCATGTTGCAGTAATTAGTTATGATGTATTTAATTTTAGGTAATTAGGCTTTTTTCGGGTTCTTTCCCTTTGCCGCCATTGTTGTTTGGCCGGGCAGCCGCCTTTCTCCAGGGGAAGAGAAGAATTGGTGCTAATTCAGGTTGGTTAAACTTCATGATTAAAAATATGTATGCCATTAACATTGAATATTGTTGTAGTATATTATATGTGAGTTACGGGAACCGATGAATAAGGATGATAATGATTTCAGAGGATTTTGATTGTAGTACTTTATTGTGTGAAACACCTCATGGTACATTGTACGATAAAGATGTAGGTTATTTTATTATTTAATTAGTTAATGCAGTTGTTTAGTTGACTTTTTATTATTTAATTTTTGTCTTATACTTAAAATGTTTAATTGTGTGGTTGCCTTAGTAACAAAGAAATTGTTAAACTAAAAGAGTACAATAATTAATAAATTATTGTTTTCAAATAGTATTTGCTTTGAAATGGAGATGCTTTATAATTTTAATTATTATTTTGATGTATGTAATGCATTTATTAAGAATTTGCAATGGCAATAACTGGTTTTAATTATTGTGTATATTATATTAAAATGTGACATTATGTTATGTGTGAACGGTTAAGTGTGATTGTTGGAATGCTGAAAATGGCAGAAGTTGAAGTAGTAGCAATTGCGATCAACTTGTCTGTAGCTTTAGGCTAGCAAGGATTGCTAATTGTTCACATTTTGGTATAATTGTGAGATTCGCCTAAATAATTCAATTTAGGTCCAGCAATTGTACATGAATATGGATGTGATGAGTTACTGCATGTAGGTATGAATATGAAAAGTGTAGATAAAATATGTCCTTTTGTGTTAATGCTCATCAGATCCTTTTTACTACGACTAATTCATGCATGCTACAGCTACAAGAGCCAATATAGAAGATCTCTAGTGTTCCAGGATTGCATTCCAAAACAATAAAATTAAATGGATTAATAAAACTTAATGGATAATATCTAAGTAATACTTTTGTTTAAAAAGTTTAAAAAAATGGTGTTAATATTTTATGTATTTTTACTTTATTTGACCTATTTTGTAAATTCTGTTATTCTCTGCAATATTATCAACCTGGGTAACAAAAAAATAAATTATAATAACATTGCTACCCAGCTATTTATTATTTTATTACTCTAGGACTTACTGTTATCTTCACTTCCCTTTTAGTTATTAATCTACAACTTTGAGTGAGGAAAAAGAGAACCATAAAATTATCAAAACATATATTGGTGTTGTGTTCTAACTGTTGTGTATAGGGTTGTTTCAGCAGATCTTTTATGCGCATCGGGGGTTGTCCAGTCCTGACTTGGCTCGGAAGAGTCCGCTGGACCTAAAGCAATAATAATGTAATGTAATGTAACTGTTGTGTATTATATGTTTTGAGTATGTCAAGTTTATCTCTCTGTCTCAACTTGTGTAATTGTATAAGAAAGGCCTTTTGATGAATACGTGTATACATGACATTTTAACATTAAAAACTGTTAACAAACTGATATCAAGTTTGTAGGAATCTTTTGAGACTAAAGCTAATTATTTTATAACACATGGGAAGTAGAGTAAGAGAGAAGGAGAGAAAAAAAGAGCATATATATATGTGTGTGTATATGTATGCGTGTGTGTGAGAGAGAGAGAGAGAGGCAACACAATGATCACAGAACACAAACGTAAGTTAAGCTTACAACACACATCACAGAATACAAATGTAAGCTAGGCTTACAACACAATACCACAAATCTCACGTGAACAACGCTGAAAGAAGGTACAGATGTTTTAATGAATGTCAAATGTTTTCCAAACAGATACAATGTGTGCTTTGAGTTTCCAGCACGGAAAACCAATGTACAGGTAAAGTAGTTGACGTTTAGTAACCCCATCTAACAGTCTCAATCCAACGCTTAAAAATAATGAAAATAGATGTATCATTTTTTCAAGCTGAGTTTCAGTAATAAGACATTATACCTTATCTCGTCTCGTCAAATAAAATCAATAAATTCATGCATGTTTGATTATTGTTATTTTTTTAATCCTTAATTAATACTTGTAAAGATACACATATATACTTTTTAATCGAAATTTAAATACAATCTAACAATCCGAAAAAGTACCTTCAAAAGTAAAGAAGATATACAAGATGCTGTGAATAATGTATATAAATCCTGATGTTTGCTGTACAATGTACTCCATGCAGACAGCAATAATAATAATAGATAAGCTGCTGTGAAGAATGTACATAAAACCTGATATTTACTGTACAATGGACTCCATAGAGACAATAAATAAGCTGCTGTGAAGAATGTACATAAAACCTGATGTTTACTGTACAATGGACTCCATGCAGACAGCAATAATAACAATAGATAAGCTGCTGTGAATAATGTATGTTAAACCTGATGTTTGCTGAACAATGGACTCCATGCGGACAGCAGTAAGGATATACAAGCTGATGTGAAGAATGTTTATAAAACCCTCATGTTTATTGTACAATGGACTCCATACAGACAGCAATAATAACAATAGATAAGCTGCTGTGAAGAATGTTTATAAAACCCTGATGTTTATTGTACAATGGACTCCATACAGACAGCAATAATAACAATAGATAAGCTGCTGTGAATAATGTATGTTAAACCTGATGTTTGCTGAACAATGGACTCCATGCAGACAGCAATAATAACAATAAATAAGCTGTTGTGAATAATGTATGTTAAACCTGATGTTTGCTGAACATTGGACTCCATGCGGACAGCAGTAAGGATATACAAGCTGATGTGAAGAATGTTTATAAAACCCTCATGTTTTTGGTACAATGGACTCCATACAGACAGCAATAAGAATAAAAACAAGCAAACAAACAAAATATACTGCCACATGAAAGTATTTGTGTATTGTCTATGTATATGTATTGTGTATATTATATATGTATATGTATTGTCTATGTATAATTATGTATTGTGTAAAATCAATCTGGCTTCAGAGGCCTACATTTATGAAAGAATAACGGCTTAATTATATTAATGAGCACACATTTTCCGGAGCAATATTCGTTGACTTTGCAAAAGCTTTTGATGCAACTTACCATGACCTTTTTTTTTAAAACATAAATTAAAATTATATGTATTAGCTTTGAATCCCTTAATCTTCTAAAATCTTTCATTTCTGACAGACAGCAGTGCGTTTTTATAAATAACCCAACATCACAGTTTGAAGCTGTTACTGCTGGAGTGCCTCAAGGATCAATATTAGGGCCTTTATTATTTTCTGTCTATATAAATGATTTACCTCTTCCTATTTCAACTTCGTGGGAATTCTTTGCTGAAGACACCACATTACACTCCAAAAATACAGAACTGCGAAATTTGCCCCTCTTAGCAAAAAGGAGCAAATGAACTATAGGAATGGACTGAATTTAATCACATGACACTGAATCCTGACAAAACAAAATCCATGCTAATTACAACAAGACAAAAAAGGCAATGTAATAAAACAAGTACATAGACATTCCTATCTTTTGATATTAACTAAGCATTGAAATGGATCAACACAATCACTGTGCTACAAGTGTCCATTGGGAGCTTGAGGTAAATGTCCAACATCATGGCAAAACCAAAATCACCATTACTTTGCATTTAAAGTCACCGATTGATTTAAGCTTTTTCTGGGCACGTATTGTCATGTAGAGTATTGCAAGTTCCATAAGGAGCATGTGAGTCATATGGGCTCTACCCATCTAGTTACATAAATAAGTTGTTGCTGCTGCTACTGGTGGAGTTGATGTTATCGTTGCTGTTGCTATTACGACAATGAGTTACTGCTGTTGATATTGTAATTTTAAGTTTTAGTTCTAGCTGTTGTAAGTGCTACATGATTGAGTTACTGTTATCGTTGGCGTTACTGCTGCTGCAGACAGAGTTACTGTTATCGTTGGTGTTACTGTTGCTACTGACAGAGTTACTGTAGTGTTATCGCTGTTGTTACTGCTGTTACTGACAGAGCCACTAGTGTTGGTGATGTTGCTGATGACGTCACTCCCCTTGTGGTTTCTCACAGCGTCACTGTAGTTGTTGTGGTAAGGGTTACTGTGGTTGGCAGTGCCGTTGTCGTCGCTGCTGTTGTTGTTGCGGACAGCGTTACTTCTACTGTGGCTGTTGCTGTTGCTGTGGAACACGTGGTTTCTTGGTGTCACGATCTCCTAACTGTTGGCGATGTCGTCGTCTTCGTTGTTGACGCTTCTGGGCTGGTGATGATGATGCTGGTTATGGTGGTGGAGGTGGCTGTGATGGATGGAGTGGTGGTTGAGGCTGCTCACGTGGTCGCCGCCGCCTGAAAAGAGACAAGGCGTCAGTATGAATTTTACACTGACGTCGACGCCATCATCGTCATCATCGTCATCATCATCATCATCATCATCATCATCATCATCATCATCATCATCATCATCATCAATCAACCATCATCATCATCATCATCATCATCATCATCATCATCATCATCATCACCATGTCACTTCAGCAACGGATAGTAAGAACAACAGTGTAGGTTTCTGTTCAAGTAAATACAAGAAAGAGCAGGAGAGAGAGAGCAGAAGAGAGAGCAGAAGTGAGAGAAGGAGAGGGAGAAAAAAAACAAGACAAATAGAGCAGGAGAGAGAGAGCAGGAGAGAGAGAGAGTAGGAGAGAAAGAGCACAAGAGAGAGGGAGCTGGAGAGAGAGCGGAGGAGAGAAAGAGCAGGAAACAGAGAGCAGGAGGGAAAGAGAGAGAGAGCAGGAGATAGAGCAGAAGAGAGAGAGCAGGAGATAGAGCAGAAGAGAGAGAGAGAGAGCAGGAGATAGAGCAGAAGAGAGAGAGAGCATGAGAGAGAGTGCATGAGAGAGAGAGCATGAGAGAGAGCAAGAGAGAGAGAGAGAGAGCAGGAGAGAGCATGATAGAGAGAGAGCATGAGAGAGAGAGCTGGAGAGGGAGCGGAGGAGAGAGAAAGCAGGAGAGAGAGATAGAGCAGGAGAGAGAGAGAGATAGAGAGAGAGCAGGAAAGAGAGAGCAGGAGAGAGAGAGACAGAGCAGGAGAGAGAGAGAGAGAGAGAGCAGGAGAGAGAAATAGCAGGAGAGAGAGATAGCAGGAGAGAGAGAGCAGGAGAGAGCAGGAGAGAGACAGACATACAGACAGACAGAGCCAATCAAAAACAACGCCACTTTCTGTCATGGCTTCATCTCCGCCTTGCAGTCTAAAAATAGCACATGCCTATAGCACCAGCCCCCACCCTCATTATTATCTTGCCCTCCTTTAACATTATTGACCTTTATCATCATCATCATCGTCATCATCATCATCATCATCATCATCATCATCATCATCATCGTCATCATCATCGTCATCATCATCAAAATCATCCTCAACAATCATCATGATCATCAATCATCATCTCGTAGTCATTAAGATCATCATCGTTATCGTCGTCGTCATTATCATCAGCATCAGTTACTTACAAAGGCATAGTGACAAACACCAGCTGAGTGGTGGCCCTTGTTACCAGGTGCATCCTATCAATGAAATCAAAACAGTCTTTATCAGTAAACGCTCTCCTACACGCTACTACGATGACCACTGGTCGCTCCAGGCCATGTATACAGTCACAGTGCGCCAGAGTAACCTGGTCTTCCTGGGCGGTAACCATCGTGACAAGCCGCCTCTCCCACTCCTGCCTGTCACGTCTCCACACATCGTCACTCAGCACTGCCAGCGGCACACCGACAGCTCGGAGGCCCAGGGCTAAGCCACAGGCGCTGTTGGCGGTCACCACCCCTTGCTGGTCCATCACGTCGTCATGGAGTTCTGCACTGCGCAAGGCAATGAGCACGTCACGCCAGGCTATGGAACGGGTCCCTGTTCACAAAAATAATGCTTGTAATTTAATTTACTTTGATGTAATGTTATTTTATTTTATCTAATTATCCTAATTAATTAACGTTGATTTACTTTTATACATGTTATTTGTTTTATTCATTTCGAGTTGTTTTCATGTCAAATACTGTATGTAAAAAATAAATGATGCACTGATCTACTGTCATGTTGTTGTTTATAAAAATTTTCTCATTGTTTACAACTGCTGTCAATTTTAACTTCTAACTTTTCTGCCTGACCCATTTATTTATTAAGAGAGAGAGAGAGAGAGAGACAGAGAGAGACAGAGACAGAGACAGAGACAGAGACAGAAAGACAGACAGACAGACAGACAGAGATAGAGCACGCACTATGTACGCACCACCATTGTTGACTGTCAGTATATTGTTGTCTGCTTTTCCCAACACGCTAACGGTCCACATTACCTCCCCATTTCACATATGTTTCTGTTCGTCAAAGAGATCACGTCGCGCTTAGAAAAATAATGATTTCGTTAGGGTTAGGGCTGAAGTTAGGTTTAGGAGTAAAGACAGGGTTGGCTAACCCTGATTTATTGCAAACTTAAACCCTAACATTCATGCCGTGCATTCCTGACTGTTACGTTGAAACGCCAATGGTAGTATTTCTGAAACGCGCACGATAGATCTAATCGTTTCGTTTTGCAAAGTATTCAATAATGGAGTTTATTTACCTTTGATTTGAGTTTGCATTGTTGTTAGGGGAGGCTTTGTATAACGTTGATAATTTTCGTTAGTCGATATTATTGGAGAATTCTCTAGACCTGCGTGTTTACTCTCGAAAGAAATTTCCCGATGAATGTCGAGGTGAGAGAACGTTCCGGGTATGTGTAGAGAGATGTATGACGTAAGACAGTGATGACGATCTTTAATTCTGATTGGTTGTAATGCGTCATTTCTAGAACGTCCTGAGGTCATCTCCAGTTGAGAGAAAAAATTATATATTCGATGCTCCGTGTGTTGTTGTGGATAGTTGTTGATAGTGAGTTGGAAAGTAAAACTTGAGAGTGGAAAGGCGATTGAGCGATTGTATGCAGTTGTTGATGTGTGCTGAATAAAAGTGGAAAACTTCATACGTCGACTCAAGACTTGTTGATGAGTGAGCAGGCTGCGTGGATAAACGAATCAGAGTTACACCTTATCAGGACTTCAGCATCAGGGCTGAATCAAATACTGATAGAGAAACACCAACATCGAATCGAATGTAACACTGACTTTGGTGGGGAGCCAAACTGGATCTTTATCCAAATGGAGAGAACGGCAGTCTGCTCTACGTCTAGACTAAAACCGGCTAAGTCTGGTCCCCGGCATAGGCACATGACATAGACATTGGACCTGATGTTGTATGACGTGTGTCTGTGTCCGTAATTAACTTTTCTATTATATCTTATCCTATCCTATTATACCCTATCCTATCCTATCCTAACAGCGGCAGTTGGATGGTGGGACAGAGGTCAAGGGTCAATGCAGGTGATCATCAGAAAGGCAACACAAAGCAGCCTAGACCTTGACAGTGACCACAAAACACCACTCACCTGCAGGGCCCACATCAAGTCGTCCTGTCAGCAGTTGGCCCAGTCCCCGTCCACACGCCTCACACTCCACGGGCCAAAACCCTGTATGGCCGTCCCCCTCGTGAACGAGTGTGATCACTGCTGGCCCGTCCCCAGGGGCAGCAAGCACGCTGTTGCTGTAGTCACGGACACGGACACCGCAGTGTATCACTGGCCGCACCTCCCTGAGGACAGCAAAGTACTTTCTATCTAATTCTTATTCCATGTCCCCATGTGTGTTAGTAAGCTTGTGTTTACCACCACCACCAACTCCTCCACCACCACCACCACCACCAACAACAACCACAACAACAACCACAACCACTACCACTACTACTACTAACTACTACTGCTACTGATACTATTACTACGTCTACTGCTGCTGCTACCACTGCAGCTGCTTCTACTGCTGCTATTACCACTGCTGCTGCTCTAACTACATCTACTTCTATTGCTATTAATACCACTGCTACCACTATCTGTTGCTGCTACCACTACTACTGCTTCTGTTTCTACTACTACTACTACTACTACTACTACTACTACTACTACTACTTATTACACGAGTTACCCACCTGAGGACGGCGGGTGCGGAGCGAAGGGGCGTGGTCACCACCTCTTCCTGCAGGCAGGCTGGAATGTCTGTGTGACGAACACCAGCACACCACAGGTGGAGATGCTGCACGCTGCTCTGTAATCTCCACACCAGTTTCTCTGTACGTCGACCGTACTCCCAGCTGTTAGACAGAGAAAGTGTTTTGATGACGTCTTGACCACAGAAGACAACAAGTGTTACTGGCGGTGTTAATAAACCTGTACTGTTACTTGATGGACTCAGCGCAGTCCAGGGGTTGATGCCACGCACCTCCTGCCTGTTACATAGCGTAGATACTCAAGACTCGATAAATCTCGTAATGATGATGATGATGATGATGATGATGATGATGATGATGATGATGATGATGATGATGATGATGATGATAAAACATTGGAAGAACACTTTTTAAAACGATTACGTCATTGTGGTTATTCTATTTTTACATAAAAGAGTAAGTGGTCTTTGCTATTATAGAAATAGGCCTATAGCTTACAACGAACGTCCACTGGCTAATGTAAACATATGTACAATCCACAGGACTATGAAATGGAAACAACATTATCATCACCATCATCTAAATCATTACAATTGTTGTCGTCGCAATCATCATCATCATCAGCATCATCATCATCATCATCATCATCGTCATCGTCATCGTCATCATCATCCACACCTTGTTGCTACTCACTTCTTGTCAAAGAACACCTCATCGATGAGGACACAGAGCGTGCCCCCACGTGCAGCCGCTGACAGATCATTGAATGCCACGTCCACATCGCCAGCATTGTCGTAGAAATCATAGGAGTGAACGTGCACCGTGGCAGGGGGCGCTGTGGGATCAGCAGCCATGGTCACTTGCAGCTGGTTGTGGATCAGACGGCTGGCAGGCAGAGCTCTAGAGGCTGTACTGATGACGTGGACGTCATGGGCTCTGGACAGCCAACGAAGTCCTTGTAGGACCAGCAGTATTGTTTTACCTGCACACGTATACGGATACATGATGATGATGATGATGATGATGATGATGATGATGGATTAATAACTAAATGGATGAATGCATGAAACAAGAAGAAGAAGAAGAAGATGATGATGATGATGATGATGATGATGATAATGATGATGATGATGATGATGATGATGATGATGATGATGATGATGATGATGATGATGATGATGATGATGATGATGATGATGATGATGATGACTAAATAACAAGAATGATGAAGGGTACGTAATGTGTTTGTACAGCTTGAGACAAAAGACAAAATCTGTACAAAGGGAAAAGCAGTCCTATAAGGCAGTGAAGACGACGTGGTGTTGTGATAGATCTCTAGATGTTCTTGCCCTATCTACAATATCCTATTTATCCTATCCAGTGAAACTCCAAAGTCATTGGGGCACCATAGATGGTCTTTTAACCAGTGTACTCCATCTGTCTGTCCTCTGCAGCCCTAGATGTGCAGTGTTTTCTAATCATGTTTTTTTTCCTGTGTGACAAATCTACTGACTTTATTTCTCGTGTGCGACAGTCTGGCCAAACTGTCGTCTGCTATTTTCTATTACTTATAGAGATTGCTATGTGCTGACTTTGTCTGCCCAGACATCACACAACACACCTAAGGGCCACGGATGTTCATGGCGCGGGATATCCGACTAAGAATTGGAAATTCTTTGTCACACATCTCAATAACTACAATTGGCTGAGCGCGTGAACCATCCACCCTCTCCCCACCCCTCACCCTCAAACGAAAATAGAAAGCAAGGGATAGGGAAACATATCAACACTTCATCCTCACTGTAGTTATACAATGGATAGGGAAACATATCAACACTTCATCCTCACTGTAGTTATACAATGAATAGGGAAACATATCAACACTTCATCTTCACTGTAGTTATACAATGGATAGAAAAACATATCAACACTTCATCCTCACTGTAATTATACAATAGATAGGGAAACATATCAACACTTCATCCTCACTGTAGTTATACAATGGATAGGGAAACATATCAACACTTCATCCTCACTGTAGTTATACAATGGATAGGGAAACATATCAACACTTCATCCTCACTGTAGTTATACAATGGGTAGGGAAACATATCAACACTTCATCCTCACTGTAGTTATACAATGGATAGGGAACTATATCAACACTTCATCCTCACTGTAGTTATACAATGGATAGGGAAACATATCAACACTTTATCCTCACTGTAGTTATACAATGGATAGGGAACTATATCAACACTTCATCCTCACTGTAGTTATACAATGGATAGGGAAACATATCAACACTTCATCCTCACTGTAGTTATACAATGGATAGGGAAACATATCAACACTTCATCCTCACTGTAGTTATACAATGGATAGGGAAACATATCAACACTTCATCCTCACTGTAGTTATACAATGGATAGGGAAACATATCAACACTTCATCCTCACTGTAGTTATACAATGGATAGGGAAACATATCAACACTTCATCCTCACTGTAGTTATAAAATGCTGAACAAGGTCAACAGTCTCCTTCTATACACCTACTCCATTTTCAAAGTTGCTTGCTGAACACTCAAATAGGCCTACATCCATGTTTGTACTTGACAAATAATCCGGGGTGCGCGGACAACACAATAAGGCTTAAAACGAAATTTGGAAGATGAACATTGCTAGCGCAGAGGCCATTGATCCAGCTATTGTAGGTCCGCGGTAAAGAAAAAGTCAATTTTGTCATTATTTTTTTTAAAATAGTCGGAATCAGAACGAGCAAACTGCAGGTTGGTCTGTCTGTCTGTATGTCGGTCTTTCGTTCTGTCAGTCGGTCCGTTTCCCGCCATATCCCAAGAACCACTGAACAGATTGTGACCAAGCTTCACAGTAATATTATCTAAACTAGTTGCCAGCTTCCATGCCATCATGTTTGCTCTATCGTAAAGGTCAAGGTCGTTGGAGTCACTTTGCTGCTAAAGACGTTTTTCTCTATTCCTTAAAACAACAACAACAAAACAAAACAAACAAACAAACAGACGGTGGACCCGATTTTGTGGACTTTTTGGAATACAGGTACTTCAACTCATGCTCATTCATTCAGTATAGCCCAGTCAGACTGTCGGTCGTTTGTTTCTATAAATTTAACTTTTTTGTGTTGAAAACACATTTTGCATTAGACCTATCTCAAGAATACTGGACATATTTTTAACAATTTTCCCTATGCACCGGCTTTACCTACTGTTTAACATGTTATGTCATTCATAGTTACACTCTCTCAAGAGTCAAAGTCGATGTGGTTCATAATTTGTTTAAACACATTGTATACGGTACCTCCAAATTAGCCGAACCGATTTTAAATTGTTTTTGCTGGCGCTGCAGGTGGTTCAGATAGTTGTCGATCATTCCATTTTTTCATTTTGCTTCGTTAGGATAAAACCGAGTAACAGCACTGCTAAAAACTAACAACTTTCACACCTTTGGAAAAGCTGTTTTCAGCCATATGCGTAAGTGTCTGGAAATACACTGGAGTTGCTTGCCTTCTTGTTTTGTTTGGTATCAAACCTCTCGCCATTGCCACAGGCGCTCGTTACCATACAACATGCTAACTCCCGATTTTTTCTCAAGCCTTTAAAATCTAACTAAAAGGGTTAAGCCCATATGACCCGCATGGTCCGTTAAATATTTAACATCAAAATGAATGGCCGAAAAAAAAAGAAATGGTGACATTAGCTTGCAAAGAATTTTCTTTGATCCTTCAATGCTCTTGAACTTGAGATAACCTTGCCCTCCTGCTAAAAAAGAAAACATTCATCCTTTAGCAAAAAAAATTGTAGTATGCAAAAAAGACTGCCCATGGAATGACCTTGACCTATGAGATGACCTTGACCTTTACGTGACCTCTGATGTGTATGTATAATCAAATAACCCAAAGTCGTAGCATACTATGGGTTACATATAGGGTCCATTGCACTTTACAATGAAACATTAAAAAAATGTAAAATCTAAAATGACCTTGACCTTCATGTTCTACGCAAAAACGGAACATTTATGAAAGATCAATCTGTTTTCTTTAAATATTACAAGTTTTGACTTTCGTATCTCTTGTAGTTTAGGATCAAATTAGTAAGTCATTGTTTATAGAATTTAGCGGACTGCAAAGGTCCCAATCAGGAGCACAAATTGGTTGAAAGAGGACTCACACCCGATATGAATAAAATACAGTTAGTTATTCATTGCTTGTAGGGTCCAGCGGGCTGCAAAGAGCCGAATCAGGACCACAAAATCAAGACCAAAAAGAGGTTGAAAGATGAGGATTCACTCTTGATCTGTATAAAAGATCTGCTGAAACAACCCTAGTGGTAACAATGAAGGCACTCCACCAGCCGGTCACTATACAATTAAGGAATGACACTCATAAGACGCTGAGCCTATGCTCTAAATTATCGAACCCTCGTTTACAAAAACACAGAATAGAATATATCATCACTATACTGTAGAATATCAACAAAATACATACATATAAAATGTCTACATTGCTAAATAATAATTTAATAGGAACCCCTAGTGACCATTTGGCAGAAAACGTCCAATATTCCCAGGCTGACCCAACATGAGGAGTCTTGGAAGAGATTTGAAGAACAGTTATCCCTGTATAGCTTGGAATTAGCAATTTAAATCTAGCACCTTGTGTGTATTTAGGTGTGGTGTAGCAGTAATTTACGGGCAATAGGACTATTGTAAAGACATTTGATGCTACATTTGGTCACACAGCCATAGTCTCAATGAAGCATCATATTGGTTAAATTATAACGATGATGATGATGATGATGAAGATGATGATGATGATGATGATGATGATGATGATGATGATGATGATGATGATGATGATGATGATGATGATGGTGGTGGTGACATTGAGAAGCTCTTACTCGACAAGTCAACGCTGAAAGCGAGTAAAAAGCATAAAATATGACATGAACTGAGGAAATCACACAGTAAACAGAAAAATCATGTAAAATCTGCAACTTGGAAAAGTAAATACAGTATGTAAGTCTACAACAGCGAAGCACTGCAAATAGTCACTGTTAGAACCTCATGCTACAACAGTGAACAACTGCAAAGATTGCAACAGTGAAGCATTGCAAACAGTCACTGTTACGACATCATACTACAACGGCAAGTGTGACAGCAGCTACCCAGTACATCCATCCCATAGCCCCCTAGGTATATGTATACGATTCACGTAAGATGATGATTCCCCGGTTGAGGTGCAAGGGGTTTTAGTATAAATAGTATCCCCACTGTCTGGACATTTAGTGTTTTAAATTCCCACTGTCGCTCTTTCTCATTTGTTCTTTCTCATTCCTGCTCTGTTCTATCAATCTGCTATACTATGTGTGTATCACATGTTTGAGTGATAGATGTGTTTGCTGTGTGTGTCACATGTTTGAGTGATAGATGTGTTTGCTGTGTGTGTCACATGTTTGAGTGATTGATGTGTTTGCTGTGTGTCACATGTTTGAGTGATAGATGTGTGTGCTGTGTGTGTCACATGTTTGGGTGCTAGATGTGTTTGCTGTGTGTGTCACATGTTTGAGTGCTAGATGTGTTTGCTGTGTGTGTCACATGTTTGAGTGATAGATGTGTTTGCTGTGTATGTGAGAGTGGGTGAAACATGTGAGCGTGTAAGTTGGTACAGATCGCCGCGCTTTGAGCCTGATTAGTAATTTGGGGAAAAGCGCGTATATAGCATCCTATATTAAAGTATTAGAATTATTATTTTGAGATCAATTGTTTTAGATATTAGATATTATTATATCAGACATATTTTTCGTCTTCTAATAGCGACTGGTCTTTTACACCACATGAAGGCCTCAACGACAGAACGATCAAAGTCACAAATTTGATTTTTTTGAGTTATTGCCCTTTCCTTGTAGCCCTGGGTTCATACTTTGTCTACCTGAAGTGACTAATGGAAAAACGATCTGAGTCCTGAGTTATGGGACTTTAAAATAACCACACTTTGACAGAACGATCAGAGTCCTATGTTTACACCGACAAAACGATCATTATTATTGTTTTTTTTTTTAGTTTCAATAATTCAACATAAACAGTAGTTTTTATTATTTTCCTCCCGCGCCCCCCTCCCCTACTATTCTTTGGTTTGGGTGGTACCTGCAATAAAGATGACACTCATGTAATAAATTTGATTGTAAAGCAATATTTTTAGTGTCTTTCGATTCTGTTGTGTTAGGTGTAAGTAGAAATCAATTAAGAAAACCTGTTATGACAATGAGTCTCTAGGACCTAAAATGTGGAATATTTTGGCTTGTATTGGAGCTATGCAACAGCAAAACGATCAAAGTCCGAACAGCGGTTCCCCTCTTAGAGTAGCAATATCAAATATATAAATCAGTATTTTCACATAAAATTTAGAATTGCTATATTGAGAAATAAATGTTTTCTTAAATAAAATGATTTTTGGGGTGATTTTAATTCATTGTACTACATGGTGGTGTTTTAAATCTTAAAAATCGATTTTCTCAAAACAGGAAATGTGTGACTCTGATCGTTCTTCCGTTGAGGCCTTCACATGTTTGAGTGATGAATGTATGTTGTGTGTGTAGGAGTGTTTATAACATGGGAGCGTTTATGCTGGTTTAAGATCGCCGCGCTTTGTTGTGTCTGATTTAGAATAAGGCGTGTACAAATCTAATGTTGTTATTATTATTACTAACCAGTCCCCCACGGACCCGAGATGCAAGCCAGAGGCGGATCTCTGGTCAGTATGTCCAGCTGCTGCTGAGTCAGCACCAGACGTGACAGCCTCTTTCCCAGTTCTGCCACCGCCTGGCCCTCAGTCCGCACCTCCACACGTGGAGGGACACTGCAGTGAACACTGACTGTAGTGGCTGGTCCCACGAACCTGCACGAAATTCAGGAAGACAAACGCGTCATCATCATCATCATCATCATCATCATCATCATCATCATCATCATCATCATCATCATCATCATCATCATCATCATCATCATTATAACCACCACCACCACCATTACTAACATTGGCAATACAAAACATACGTTCAGCTTGCTGACGCTAACAGAACACCAATGCTAAATGTAAAACAAAAGCTAATAAATCATGAGTCATAAAAATGGTTACCTAGCTACTACATCTAGGTACAGCCTTTCCCCTCTTGGGCCACTGAGTTGAGGATCTGGAGACGCCATGATGCGTCGCCACCAGCTGGCCAGGTTGGTTAGGACAGCGGGAGTCACATCCCAGAAATTACTGGGATGCGATAACTGGTCAGCACAGACACAGAGCTGTACGGCGTGTGAGACGTCCGCTGCCCCAAGGCACTGGCATAGGCGCTGTGAAATACAACGTGGACTTGTAGTTTGACCACGCTTTGCTGTTGTGGACACTTGTCTTTACCAGAAGCCCTATAGCTTTATATAGACCTAATATTGTGGTGAACACTGTAGCCTTAGCCTGTTCTCGCAATGGCGATTTGAGATACACACACTCATACACGCACGCACGAATACACGCACGCACGCACGCATACACTCACATGTGTAAACAGACACACGCACAATCTTGCACGCACAGGCGAGTAGAAACACATATACGCTCACATTAATTATAATAAATTACTGTGCAAGAAAACATAGAAAAATGGTCAGAGAGAGAGAGAGAGAGAGAGAGAGAGAGAGAGAGAGAGAGAGAGAGAGAGAGAGAGAGAGAGAGAGAGAGAGAGAGTTACCTGCAATAACGGACTGTTTGACGTCAGCACCCTGTGTAGCTGGCCACTGGTGACGTAGGGCAGGAACAGCGTTTTGCGCACTGTCAGACCAGGGGCCAGGTCACTGACCACGTGACTGATGACTTTCTGCGACCGGTCTAGCTGTGTGATGGCTTTCTCCACCCTATTGGCAACATCGCTGTCAGCGGCAGTGGCGTTTTGATTAACAGCCTGCCACCTGCCCACGGACTTGAGCTCTCCGATCAGAACGCCGTAACGGCGGTGTATTATTATTATATCTGCCTCGCCATGTGAGTACTTGGTTTGCTGCGTGTCCAAGTGTTTTGGCAGTGGGATCTGTAGCTGTGCAATGGACGCTGCATACGTGGGTTTATTCAAATATTGTCCGAAATTGAGTTGGGAGAGGATGAACATGACCTCCTGCTGATTCGTTCCCAGGGCCTTCAGGTTTGTGACCACATGCTGCTGGCCAAAATCATCACTGAAGTCGCTTTCCTGGACTCGAACAGGGGCGACATGAGGCGATACTGGTGTCCATAGAACTTGTGGGGGTGAAAGTATTTGACTGGGACCTGGGACAGGTGGGACCGCAGCAGGTAGGACAGGTGGGACAGCAGCAGGTAGGACAGGTGGGACAGCAGGTGGAATAGCAGCTGGCACAGCAGCAGGTGGGACAGCAGCAGGTGGGACAACAGCAGGTGGGACAGGCAGGACAAAAGCAATCTCGCTGGTGCCTGGCACAGTTTGTGTCGTATAAGGCACACGGTTGAAGTTGAAGGGTGGCACACAATTGGTTCCTGTGGTGGCGTTAGGGTAGAGGTTGGTCACAAAGTCCCGCCACTGGTCCTGTGCAGTGCGACATGGATTATTTGCCGCCATCGCTCCACCTCCTGTGACGTATGATTTTGTGACTTATGTATCTCTAACTTGTGCGTCCCTGACTTGCGTGTCTCTGAATGTTGCCTTTCTGTTCAAAAGTCAAGTCAAGTCTACAAATTTATTTCAATTGTTGCAAAAGGTTTTGTCTCTGAAGCGGTAAAGGTGTTGGTCTGAAAGTAAACAAAAAGTCATTCTAGGCCAGACTGTTGGTGCTATCAAGTGTGTGATTGATAAAAACTACGTTTTTGTCACAGATGTATATAGTAATACAGGTGGGACTAACAGCATTACAGGTGTTACTAACAACAATACAGGTGGGACTAACAGCAATACAGGTGGGACTAACAGCAATACAGGTGAGACTAACAGCAATACAGGTGGGACTAACATCAACGCTGGCAATAAATACCTCAGTCTCAGGCCAAATGACGTACAAGGAGCAGTTTCCTTGACATAACTAGGTGACTGAAGGCCATGTCGCACGGCGATGTTTTGCAAGGAGACAACAGACATAATTATGTGCAGTCTACCAACATGTTAACGCCAGAAGGTCAAGCAAAGTCACGCCCTTGACCGTGGAATGCCTAGTTTGTGTCCACCGTAGGAACAACACCCATGTCGGACCCCCGCACGAGGAAGCAGAGTTGATATTTGGCAAAGGAATTGCCCTGTGAAGGTGTATGTCGCGGATAACATTATTTATTATAGATATTGTGAAGCAGAGTTGCCTAGGCTATATGTGTCATGTGTTAATGAAGTATTGTGTCCTCGTGAACAGTGGCTTTCGATGTTCTGCCGAAGCCCTTTAAAATTATACAGTGAAAAGTCGATGTCTTAAAAATTAACCCAAAACTACAGAAATAAGAATCCGCCAGTTTGATATAAACTTCAATACAAGAACGTCTGATTATATTCTATTTTAAGGTATTAATTTGGAGACACCTACCATGTTGCTCGTTTTTGCGCCAGACATAATTTGGTGTTGCGCCCGCGGTGGACGTAACTAGAAAGTCCACGATCCAGGGCGTGAAAGTTGTGTTAACGACCTTTGAACTGCTGTAGCCTGTACACAGGAAGAATTCATAGGCAGATAGCAACAGTTCTTCTTGTTTTGAGTTATGAACAAAGGAGATTATTACATTTATCATCAATATTATTAACAGACCTGGTGAGTAAAAGTTTACAGTTTAGTGTTCATCACGTATTGACAAACTATCCTGTAGTGTGTGGACCTATGTTTGGCACAAAAGAGACAGAGTAGAAGAGAGAGAGAGAGAGAGAGAGAGAGAGAGAGAGAGAGAGAGAGAGAGAGAGAAAGAGAGAGAGAGAGAGAGAGAGAGAGAGAACAAACGAATGAGTTTATTCCGTATAAGGTCATAGCCCCTCTTGGAAGGGATGTGTAAACAAATATGAAACAAAACAACAAATTAATTAGCTGAAAGAATGCATCAACACATCAAGACCTGAAAATGTAACGTAATTTAAAGGCTTCGTATATAAAAAAGCATAATTTTTGTACAACAACATCATTAGTAGTACTGAACCGTAAAGACAGATTAAAAGTGCTTGATGCTCTATAGTATTTAGCACCCCCGTGGGGGTGACGGGGGTTTCAGTATAAATAGTATCCCCGCTTTCTGGAAATTTAGTGTTTAAATTCTCACTGTCGCTTTCTTCCTCATTTGTTCTTTATCATTCCTACTTTGTTCTATCAATCTACTGTACTATTTTCTTCTTCGCTAGACCAGTCACCTACCTTTTTTCTTGAAAACTCTTCCGGGACAAAACTCCCCATTTGTTTGTGAGGCCTGTTGGATCAGCTTGGAAATATTGGACGCTTTCTGCCAGGTGGTCACTGGAGCTTCCCATGATGTTATTATTTGGCAATGTAGACATTTTATATGTATATTGTTTGTTAATATTTTATAATGATGTTTGTATTCTATTTTAGTTTTGTAAACGGGGGTTCGATAAATTACAGTATAGGCTCAGCGTCCCATGCGTGGGATGTCCTTATTGTAAAGTAACCGGCTGGTGGAGTGTCTTCAGTGTTGCCACTAGGGTTGTTTCGGCAGATCTTTTATGCAGATCAGGGGCGAGTCCTCTTTCAGCGAAGTTGAGTTCTTGATTTTGTGGTCCTTATTCGGCTATACTGGTCTTGATTTGGCTTGGATGAGTCCGCTGGACCTAAATCAACAATCATGTAATGTAATGTAATGTAATGTAATAATACTTAGATGGAATAAATTCTTTTCTCAAATCATCCAAATTCGGGCAAGAAAATACAAAGTGTAATTCATTATCTTCCGCTGTTTTACACAAAGGACGTAGAAGATTGTTTGGTATATGAGACCTGTACCTATAGGACAGAGAATGGTCGCGTGCGCTGGTTGCACGATCATCTGTGGTGTCCCCACGACTTTGTAGTTGCTGGATAGGATAGGAAATAAAAAAACGTATATTTATTTATTTTAAATTATTTATTGATTGATTTACATAAATTTATTTGATTTTATTTTATTTATTTAATTTTATTTAATTTTATTTTATTTTATCATTGTTTTGTAATTGTCACAACCCAATAGCTGATTATTCACATGAACCCCGACTGGCGGAGACCACAAAACTTCATGTGGTTACTGAATAAAAAAAATGATGGATCCCGGACAAGCCCCAAATTTGTCACAGCAGTGAACTACATAGAAAAGATACAAATATAGTAAGAAGACAGATTGATGCTTTCATTAAAAGTTTTGCCTACTTGGGGCTTAGTTTGTACACACGCTGAGTGTTTTGTTGTTATAATTATGTTATAAAATGCCCTCATTTGCATCAACATTAACATTGCTTTCAAACCGATTTATTGTCAGATGACTTTCACTTACAAGATCACATTTATACTTTATTGTAAGACTTAAAAAAATGTATTAATATAATTTCTATTCACAGTAGTCCTAATACTAAAGTCTGAGTCAGATGCAGTAACTGATCTAATTATTGACTACCACAAATAAGCTGTTGCGGAATAATTGCCTTAAATGATTGGTCCGCTATTGACTGATTGATAAAGACGCAGTACTTGATAACTGACTGAAACAGAGTGACAAACAGACTGATCTTACAAGCTGACTGAACAATAGGTAGGCTCTCTACTTAAGTTTAACACAATGCGGGCATTTCAAAAGTTTGTGGCATTGTTTGATCTCCACAAAGAGCGTGTCATAAACTCGGATGCTGGCTTAATCTGCATTCTCACAAGTTTACTGTTAACTGTCTTCTTACAGGTTGTCAATTTACTTGATACATTTGAACTTAATTAGCTCTTACTCTAACTGTCTCATTAACTTTCAGATTACTTTCAGACCTTAATAAAGTATTAACTTTAATTCACTCGCAGGGTAACGTTTGACTTACTTGGACACTGCCTGACACTACCATTAAACCGGTAGAGTAAGACACTGTAATCCACTCATCAAGCCTCACAGTAACATATTGCAAACATTTCCCATGCATTGGACGCTATATATATCCTGTGTGGGTTGAACGAACAGTAATATGATGGTATCCGGGGTATTCCTTTCTCTCTGCCTCTGCCTACTACTGGTCCAAATCAGATGGGGACATGAAACTAGTCAAAAAGTTTTTTTGTGAAGTAAGGGGTATGCAGGTAACACAGGGATAGGCAGGTAACACAGGGGTGGGCAAATAACACCCTCGTCTGTACTATACCACTCCCCTTTATATTTTATGTCAATATGCTATCAACACTGTGTAGGTCTACAGTGCAAGTGTTCATAATGATATTTTTTCACTATACTATTAATACTGTGGACAGTGCAAGTGTTCATAATGATGTTTTGTCACTATACTATCAACACTGTGGACAGTGCAAGTGTTCATAATGTTTTGTCACTATACTATCAACACTGTGCACAGTGCAAGTGTTCATGGAGATGTTTTATCACTATACTATCAAAACTGTGCACAGTACAAGTGTTCATAATGTTTTGTCACTATACTATCAACACTGTGCACAGTGCAAGTGTTCATGGTGATGTTTTATCACTATACTATCAACACTGTGGACAGTGCAAGTATTCATAATGATGTTTTATCACTATACTATCAACACTGTGCACAGTGTAAGTGTTCATAATGATGTTTTATCACTAAACTATCAACACTGTTGACAGTGCAAGTGTTCACAATGACGATTTTGCATTGGTAGCCAAAGGTAAAACTTTGGCATCTGCAGAACGTCAGCTACAGTTATGTGTCAAGGCCGTTGAAGACTGGGTTTTACAAAATGGTTTTAAATTTTCTGAAGCAAAAACTGAATGTATTCACTTTTCAAAGCACCGGGGAATTATTCAAGACCCTACTATTCTCCTCAATAAAACTCCAATAAAGGCGGTCAAACAAGTCAAATTTTTGGGTGTTATTTTTGATCAAAAGCTATCATTCATTCCTCATCTGAAAATTTTGAAAACTAAATGTCAACAGGCCTGCAATTTGCTCAAGGTTATCAGTGGTACAGACTGGGGTGCTGACAAGAAAACTTTATTGCTGTTATATCGTTCTTTAATTAGATCCAAGTTAGACTATGGTTGCATTGTCTATGGTTCTGCTAGAAAATCTTATCTTAAGATGCTAGATCCAGTTGCCCATCAGGCACTACGCATTGCTTTGGGTGCGTTTCGCACTTCCCCTTGTGAAAGCCTTTACGTGGAAGCTAACGAACCTCCGCTGGAGCTGAGACGTACAAAATTGTCAATGAATTACTATTTAAAATTAAAAACTGATCCTATGAACCCTGCTTATGACTGTGTTTTCAACCCAGATTTTGTTCAGAAATTTGAAGCCAAACCTAACACAATCCCTCCGTTTGGCATCAGAATGCAAGCTCATCTGGAAAAAGCAGGCATTGATGTTGCTTCCATCAACGACGATGAGCTTCGGACTGAAGCCCCCCCATGGAAATTATGTACCCCAAACATTAATTGGCAGTTGTCCGCTTTCCTTAAAAACAATACATCTGAAACCGTATATAACCAACTTTATTTAGAACAGTGTGCATTATACCCAGGATATGAAAAACTTTTTACAGATGGGTCAAAGAAAGGAGATTCGGTTGCTGCTGCGTCGGTCTCCGGGAGACACTTAGACCAGCCTTTGCAACAGCGTTTACCTGATTTTTGTTCTGTTTATACAGCCGAGCTCAAGGCAATTCATTTAGCTCTGAAACAAGTTTATCAATCCAAAAGAACCTCGTTTTTAATCATGTCTGATTCACTGTCAGCACTTCAGGCTCTTTCCACGAGAAAGATATCACACCCTTTTCTGGCAGAGATCCATGACCTCCATACACAACTTGTTTCTGAGGGTAAAAAGATAGTTTTTATGTGGGTCCCTGGTCACATGGGCATCCGCGGCAATATTGCAGTAGACAGGGCTGCTAAAGATGCTCTGCATCTCGATTTCCCTCCAGAGATTTTCCAGTTTGTGCCCTACTCTGACCTACGTTGTATGACTGGATCTTATTGTAAACAACTGTGGCAGACTGACTGGTCTAACCATGTCAACAACAAATTATTTCAAATTCTTCCCGATTTGTCCACTTCTTTGCCTAACTTTGCATCCACTCGCAAAGAAGAAACAGTGTTATCTCGCCTTCATATTGGGCATACTTATGTCACCCACAGTTTCCTTTTAAAAGGAGAAGAACCACCATGGTGCTTTGCATGTGATCAATCTTTTTCCGTTCGCCATTTCATGTCTGAATGTGCTGATTTGATTGAGGAAAGGGAAACATATTTTGGTTCCATACCTTTCAAAGAGATTTTTAAAGTATGTAATGGTCAACATCTGTTTCAATTTTTACATGATGTTGGTTTGTTTTATCGCATATAAATCGTATCGACATGTTTTGTTTAGTTTGGATTTTATTGTTAGGACTGAATTTAGTGATTTGATTGAAGACAGAGATTATATTTTTAATACATCAGTTTTAAAGAAGACTCTTAAAGAGATGTCATGTGAAAGTTTGTTTGGGTATTTAAGAGTAACAGGTTTGTTTTTTTAAGATTTGAATCATTTTATAATATTTTAAGATAACGTCTCTCTGGTCCTGATTTGGCTCGGAAGAGTCCGCTGGACCTAAAGCAATAACCTTGTATTGTATTGTAAGTGTTCACAAAGATGTTTTATCACTATAATATCAACACTGTGCACAGTACAAGTGTTCATAATGATGTTTTGTCACTATACTATCAACACTGTGCACACTGCACAGGTCAAGTAACACATCAGTTACCTCCCTTGCATACACCATTGTCTCACCTTATCTCACTTCCCCCACCTTCACTGTAACCCCATTCCTCACCCCGCCCCTTGTCACGTGACTTCTGTCTATTAGTTTTAGAGAAAGGTGCGAAAACTTAATAACCAATGTGACCACGATCTTGTAATGACGTCTTTCCGGCTCCACCTGAAGACAGTAAACACAGCTAAGTGTACCACACTGAAGTTTTTTTCAATTTAGTTTAATGTTCGTCTTTCTCCTTGCTCTTTTTGTTCAATATGTTCTTCCTATGCCTGTGACGCGTCTGCCTTTGGTTATCTATGTCATCTATGTTATCTATGTTATCTATACAGATAACCAAAGGGAGACTCGTCACAAGTATAGGCGCTCGCGTGTCTAGATGCAAGCGCATAGTCTGCTGAATGATATCACAGGGACAATAACCAAGTACAATGGATCCGCGATAGCCACAAATAAGTGGATCGTCGATCGCGCAGCGGTAGATAAGGCACAGCCATTTGTATTACGGACTGTACGCTACTTCTTCTACCGTTATGCTATCGATGGTGTGTTGGTTGTTATATTAACGTCTTCTTCATCCAAATGATAAGACGTATGCACGCAGTCACACACATTCTACCGCTATGCTGCCGTGAACTGACAAAACCGAGCAAGTCCACAAAACCTACTTTCGAGAAAATCGACGTTTTGTGTTGCGCTATATTACGCGATCGTTTCTGGAAGTTTAAGGGCATATTATAATGCAATTCCTCGATTTAAGAGTGCATACCTTGAATGTTAAAGAAATGTTTGATAGATTTGATATTTTAAGACTATTTGTGGACTTGCTTTGTTTTGTCAGATTATTCGTGAGATAGATCTTTGTTGAGAACATGACAAAACCAAGCAAGTCACCCGCTTGGTTTTGTCAGTTTAATATTGAATTAAATCCTTGTTAAAAAAAATCACAAAACCAAGTAAGTCAAATCCGCTTGGTTTTGTCAGTTTAGTATTAAGTAAATCTTTGTTTTCAAAATTCACCAAACCAAGTAAGTCCCATAGGCCGTTTTGTTTCTTTGTTAAAAAGTCTGACGAGATGAGTCACATAAGTTGGGTTTTGTAAGATGTGGGTGCGGCAGTTACAGTGAGTGTATATGTGTGCCTGTTTATTGTTTTTAGTCATTCTTCACTTAATATTCCTGGGTTGGTATGCAGGAGTCATGGGTTTTTTTGCTCTCCTTTCAAAATAATATTAGATGCAGCCAATTTAATTTTAAAAATACAAAACTATTTTCCTTTCAGTTTCCTATTGTAGCGATCTTCCTGCCTTTACACCACGTGTATGTCTTGTATTTTGTTGCCCTTGTTGTGTGTCTGTAATATATTTGTTGCTGTTTGTTTGTGGGTTCGGGCACTGAATAGAATAGGCCCAACGTTTCCCGGCGTGTCGTAAGAGGCGATTAACCAGGGTAATGTTAGCACGGCATCACTGGGCGAAAGTCTTCTACACAGAAGTCACCGGCCAGGGCGAGGAACCTCACATTGCTACATGTTCAACGACCACGTGCTCGGGGCCAAGGCGAGCCACACTGTATTCGTGGATTTCGGGTGTGCCCAACAGCCTGGAGAAGATTGGGCACCGCCAGGTCCTTTTTTGCCCAAGACACACTACATGCATAATGACACTATCCACTAATTCCATACCGGATAGGTCGTCGCCCGGCTCAAGGACCGCGCCTTCCGTTGGCCACCAGGACGGAGGTGTTAAGTATGCTACTGATGGACAATTTAGCAAGATCCGCACGAGAAACAACATCGTCATAGGAACCTGGAATGTCAGGACCCTAACTGCGGAACGAAAATTAGAAGAACTGGCCCACGAGTTGGACCACTATCGATGGAACGTTCTAGGCATTAGCGAACTGCGCTGGAAAGGCCTAGGTGAAACAACGACAGACAAAGGCCACAAGCTCTATTTCAGCGGTAGAGATGACAGGCACGAACACGGCGTTGGATTCTTGGTCCACAAGAACATTCTAGCCACTGTCATGGGTTGCCGCCCAGTAGACTCATTACCATCCGCCTGAGAGCAGCCCCTTTCAACATCACCATCATCCAGACCTATGCCCCAACATCGGACTATGACGACAGCGAAGTGGAGGATTTTTATGAAAATCTACAGGCGGTCCTTGACCAAGTGCCGAAGAAGGACATAGTCATAGTGCAAGGCGACTGGAATGCCAAGGTTGGCCAAGATGCGCACCACAACTGGGGAGACACATGTGGACCCCACTGCAACAACGAGACAAATGACAGGGGTCTGAGATTCTTGGAGTTTGCCAGATACAACAATCTTGTACTGGCAAACACGCTTGGTCTCCACAAAAACTCCAGACGATGGATATGGCACAGGCCCAGGGGGGAGCATCACAACCATATAGACTACATCATGGTCAAGAAACGCTTCAGATCAAGCATCAACATTGGCAGGACACGCACTTTTCCAGGAGCAGACATCGGAAGTGACCACGATCTCTTGATGATGTCTTTCCGGCTCCACTTGAAGAGAGTAAATACTGCACTAGACTGAAGTTCGACCTGGACAAACTGCAAGACCCGGAGGTGGCAGAACTATTTCAGGCCACAATTGAAGGGAAATTTGCACCACTGCTCATTTTGGGGGCTGGTGAAGTAGATGTCAACACCATGACCACCACCTTCAACTCAGCTGTGACAGATGCCGCCACTGAGATCATTGGCAAGCACCGACCAAAGAAGAAGCCGTGGATCACACCTGAACGTTTGGATCTCTGTGATAAACGAAGAGAGATTAAAAAAAAGAAAGAAAAAGAACACCTCACAGGGAGCTGATGTCTACCGAAAAATCAACAATGACATCCGTAAAGGCATGCGCACAGCAAAGGAGAACTGGATAGAAGATCAATGTCAGGAAATAGAGAACAGTCTGAACAAAAACAACAGCAAGAAGGCCTACCAGACTGTAAAGCGGCTGACAAGTTTCAAACAGCCCAAAGTCTCCACGATCCAAAGCAAGTCTGGCATATGCCTTACAGAAGAACAAGAAGTCTTGGACAGATGAACAGAGTACTGCTCTGACCTTTACAACCATACACCAAATGGAGACCCATCAGTTCCAGCATGTCCCGAGAACAGAGAAGAAGAAATCCTCCCAATTCTCCGGGAAGAAGTTGAGGCAGCAGTGCAATCGCTATAGAAAGGGAAGTCAGCGGGAGTGGACAACATACCCGCGGAACTGCTACAAGCAGGAGGAGAAGCGATGATTGATGCCCTCACCATTATATGTAACAAGATCTGGAAGAGTGGAGAGTGGCCTATACCATGGGCCCAGTCGCTTGTCATCACTCTTCCCAAAAAAGGTAACCTTCAGGAGTGTGAAAATTACCGCACCGTCAGCCTCATCATCCATCCCAGCAAGGTCCTCCTGAAACTATTACTCAACAGGTTGAAACCCCAAGCTGAACAAATCATAGCTGAAGAACAAGCAGGATTCAGGGCAGGGCGAAGTACCACTGAACAGGTTTTCAACCTCAGAATAATCTGTGAGAAATACCTACAGCACCAACATCATGTGTTCATAGACTTCAAGAAAACGTTTGACCGAGTCTGGCATGCAGCTCTATGGGCAACAATGAAAGCGTACAACATCAGACCTAAAATTATTGAAGTCATCAAAAACCTGTATGACAAGGCTACCAGTGCAGTCCTCCACAACAGCGCCATCGGGAACTGGTTCAGAACAACAGTCGGTGTGCGTCAAGGATGAATACTCTCTCCAACACCCTTCAACATCTTCCTAGAGCGCATCATGTCAGATGCTCTTGCAGATCACGAAGGCACAGTCAGCATAGGGGGTAGAGCAATCTCCAATCTTCGTTTTGCGGATGACATTGATGGGTTGGCTGGAGAGGAACAAGAACTTGAACAGCTGGTACAGAGGCTTGACACCACCTCCAAAGCTTGTGGAATTGAAATAAGTGCAGAGAAGACCGAAATGATGACCTATCCTATCCTATCCTATCCTATCCTATCCCATAACCCGAAGGTCGTAAGTGCACCACAGATGATCGTTTAACCAGCATACTCCATCTTTCTCTGTCCTCAGCAGCCCTCATGGCTTCGCTCAGTGTCAAACCAGTCCATTCTCGAATGTTGTCCTCCCACCTCTTTTTCGGTCTCCCTCTTCTTCTACCTCCTTGCACTGTGCCTTGCAGAATAGTCTTTGCAAGGCCTGATGATCTGGTGACGTGGCCATACCATCGGAGTTTCCGTTTCTTCACCACTGTGAGCAGGTCATCGTGTTGTCCAATGGCTTGTGTGATGGTCTGTCGGACTTCGTCGTTGGTGATGTGTTGGGTATAGGAAATGCCCAGAAGTCTTCTGTAGCACCTCATCTCCATGTTTTGTATTCTTCGTTGGAGATCTGCTGTGAGGGTCCATGCTTCGCAAGCATATAGGAAGATGGAGATGACAAGGGAGCGCAGCAGTCTTACTTTGGAATGTAGAATGATGGTCCTGTCTTTCCAAATGGCTTCAACCTTGTCAGGGCAGCAGTTGTTTGTGCGATCCTGGAGAGGACTTCCTGTCGGGACCCATTGTCTGATACAATGGCTCCTAAATATTTGAAGCTATGCACTGTGTTGAGGGATTGGCCTTGGACTTTGATGTCCGTGTTGATGCCATTGGTGTTGTTGGTCATCTCCATCTTCCTATATGCTTGCGAAGCATGGACCCTCACAGCAGATCTACAACGAAGAACACAAAGCATAGAGATGAGGTGCTACAGAATACTTCTGGGCATTTCCTATACCCAACACATCACCAACGACGAAGCCCGACAGACCATCACACAAGCCATTTGACAACACGATGACCTGCTCACAGTGGTGAAGAAACGGAAACTCCGATGGTATGGCCACGTCACCAGATCATCAGGCCTTGCAAAGACTATTCTGCAAGGCACAGTGCAAGGAGGTAGAAGAAGAGGGAGACCGAAAAAGAGGTGGGAGGACAACATTCGAGAATGGACTGGTTTGACAATGAGCGAAGCCATCAGGGCTGCTGAGGACAGAGAGAGATGAAGTATGCTGGTTAAACGATCATCTGTGGTGCCCCTACGACCTCAGGGTTACGGGACAGGATAGGATAGGATAGGATAGGATAGTTTGTTTGTTTATTTCCACACCTCGTGGAAGTTGCCGCGTAGGCGGAAGATCTACAGGATCCTTCATGGTGGGCAGGAAAGTACATGAAGAAAACTCTTTTTCAAAAAGCCGAACACGTCCTTTGCTGACCGAAATTTCGTCATCATTTTCACAGGAAAATAATATTGCACAGCAGCAATAACATGGATTCTCACTGGTCCGCTTCATCTTAAGGCGCTTTCTCATTGGTCGGGAGGACTTACTTTTCTTTGTCAGGTTATTGTAGAAAATGACGTCATCATGCCAACTCGAGCATCAGCCAGAGGATCGCCGAAACAAAATCGCAGGTGACTTGCTTGGTTTTATCAGTTTATTCCCCCACTTAAAATTTTTTTAACAAGGACTTACTCTATGATATCTCCAAATCTAAACATAGTTCGGATTTGATTTTTACAGGTAAGATGCGTCATTTTCTTGCAAGTTTGATGGCGCAAAAAACTCATTTTCGACCTTAGGTGGACTTACTCGGTTTTGTCAAATCACGGCAGTATGCTATCGATGGTGTGTTGGTTGTTATATTAACGTATTCTTCATCAAAATGATAAGACCTATGCACGCAGTCACACACATTCGCACCACATACATATATATCAAACGTATTTTATTCGATCGCGGATCCATATCGCTTGGCTAACGCCCTTGTGATGAGATATTCCGTACCCCGCCTCCCCCCATTCTGTCTACACCCACCCTCCCCTCTCACCTCACACTTCGTCTACCCCCTCTCTCACTTCTCTTCCTCTTCGCCCTTATAGCAGAGTGAAACACAGAAAGCTGTCTACCAAGGCTGTATCACCTAAATGTCTACAGTACGTGCTCAACTAACACAAGAAAAAAACCACACCTCCAAATTCCACAACATTATGAATACGCGATACAATGTCAAAGGAATGCTGAATACAAAAAAGAGGGCGAAAAACAAACACCACACAGCACTTTTGTAAAGATGAATGATGCGTGGTAAGGTAGATCTATTGAAACAGTCAGACAAGCAAACGACATCTTACGATGGGGAAGAAATAAAATTTGAAGTACTGTTGTTTTTTTTTTAAATAATGACGGCACGCACAGTTTTGGGTAAGAACGGCAGTATTTGTACAGGCGTAGTGTTTAGCTAGCTAGTTTAAAGCCATTTGCTATTGTGCTTTTTCAGTTTAATGTTGGTCATTCTCCCTGCTCTCTGTGGTCAATATGTTCTTCAAGGATACTTGTACAGGCGTAGTGTTTAGCTAGCTAGCTTACAACCATTGGCTTTTGTGCTTTTTCAGTTTAATTTAATGTTGGTCTTTCTCCCTGCTCTCTGTGGTCAATATGTTCTTCAAGGATATATAGCAGTAATAGCTTGCAATCCTTATTTCTTGTAGCATTCTCTCTGTCTGTATCTGTCTGTCTTTCTGTCTGTTTGTCTCTCTGTATCTGTGTCTGTCTGTCTCTCTTTCCATCTGTGTGTTGGGGGGGAGGGGGGGAAGGAAGGGGAAAAATACGGGGAATAAACTAATTATACCTATTGGTAGGTAGTCCCATAGCCTTGTGGCCGTAGGGGAGCGTGATGTTGGAGATCACACTTATCTTGGGCCAGCGTAATGAGGGTGATGCCCAATTCTCTCCCTCGCTGCTTTACCTTCCCCACCCTCAAGAGAGTAGGTACTCAATCACAGTTGAGTCAACTGGGGGCGTTGTTATTTGTCGCTTCACGCCTTAGCGGTCACCCATCCAAGTGCTAACCGCACCGGACGGTGCTTCACTTTCGACACAGTAGCGAGTGCTCCAACCACTGCACCATCCGACACCTATTATAAAACTGTTAACAAGAAGCCTTTAGTTTTCATTTCACACAAAGGGCTTAAGAAAGGGCCGGGGAGCGTAGGTGTGGGGGGTGGGGAGAGAGAGAGGGAGTGGGTGAAAGATCAAAGTCAAGTGATGAATGTGATAGTTGACTTTCTACATCGTTAGCATTCAACATATAAACCTAAACGGAGAGGGAGAAAGAGAGAGAGAGAGACACAGACGGACAGACAGAGAGGCAGAAAAACACAGACAGACACAGACGTTATTTCCAGTGAGGAATAAGATCAACAAACATAATAATATTAATAAAATAATAACTACAATAATAATAATAATAATAATAATAATAATAATAATAATAATAATAATGATAATAATAATAATAATAATAATAATAATAATAATAATAATAATAATAATAATAATAATAATAATAATAATATGTCTGGTAACGGTAACATAAGGCAAAACAGGATTAGGGTAGACACTCCGGATTTTCCTCCTCCCCCCCCCCTCACCGCATGCATTCTAGATATAGATTCGGATTTCCAAACTCGACAACTTTGTTGGGAAAGTACCCCTCTGAAAATAGAACGCATTTAGCTGTGATCGCGCTCGGAAATGTAAGAGAGAGAGAGAGAGAGAAAGAGAGGGGGGTGGGTGGGTAGGGGGAAGAGATTAAGATTGCAATTCTCCAATACAATACATTATGTTATTGCCACAAGGATGTTGGCATTAATCTTACAAACAGTATTCCCTTCAGTCACTCACACACGCAGTTTAATCATACAATCGCACATAACATTTAAAATTTTTAAAAAGTAAATAACTAACTTAGTAACAAGGGAACTAATTATACTTACCATAAAACTGTGAACAAGAACCATATAGCCTTCATGTCACCACAAGTAACAAGGGAACTAATTATACTTACTATAAAACTGTGAATAAGAACCATATAACCTTCATTTCATCACAAGTAACAAGGGAACTAATTATACTTACTATAAAACTGTGAACATGAACCATATAGCCTTCATTTTCACCACAAGTAACAAGGGAACTAATTATACTTACTATAAAACTGTGAACAAGAACCATATAGCCTTTATTTTCACCACAAGTAACAAGGGAACTAATTATACTTACTATAAAACTGTGAACATGAACCATATAGCCCTCATTTTCACCACAAGTAACAAGGGAACTAATTATACTTACTATAAAACTGTGAACATGAACCATATAGCCTTCATTTTCACCACAAGTAACAAGGGAACTAATTATACTTACTATAAAACTGTGAACAAGAACCATATAGCCTTCATTTTCACCACAAGTAACAAGGGAACTAATTATACTTACTATAAAACTGTGAACAAGAACCATACAGCCTTCATTTCACCACAAGTAACAAGGGAACTAATTATACTTACTATAAAACTGTGAACAAGAACCATATAGCCTTCATTTCACCACAAGTAACAAGGGAACTAATTATACTTACTATAAAACTGTGAACAAGAACCATATAGCCTTTATTTCACCACAAGTAACAAGGGAACTAATTATACTTACTATAAAACTGTGAACAAGAACCATACAGCCTTCATGTCACCACAAGTAACAAGGGAACTAATTATACTTACTATAAAACTGTGAACAAGAACCATACAGCCTTCATTTCACCACAAGTAACAATGGAACTAATTATACTTACTATAAAACTGTGAACAAGAACCATATAGCCTTCATGTCACCACAAGTAACAAGACAATAAATATACTTACTATAAAACTGTGAACAAGAACATATAGCCTTCATGTCACCACAGGTAACAAGGGAGCTAATTATACTTACTATAAAACTGTGAACAAGAACCATACAGCCTTTATTTCACCACAAGTAACAAGGGAACTAATTATACTTACTATAAAACTGTGAACAAGAACCATATAGCCTTCATTTCACCACAAGTAACAAGACACTAAATATAATTACTATAAAACTGTGAACAAGAACATATAGCCTTCATGTCACCACAGGTAACATGGGAGCTAATTATACTTACTATAAAACTGTGAACAAGAACCATACAGCCTTTATTTCACCACAAGTAACAAGGGAACTAATTATACTTACTATAAAACTGTGAACATGAACCATACAGCCTTCATGTCACCACAAGTAACAAGACAATAAATATAATTACTATAAAACTGTGAACAAGAACATATAGCCTTCATGTCACCACAAGTAACAAGGGAACTAATTATACTTACTATAAAACTGTGAACAAGAACATATAGCCTTCATGTCACCACAAGTAACAAGGGAACTAATTATACTTACTATAAAACTGTGAACAAGAACCATATAGCCTTCATTTCACCACAAGTAACAAGGGAACTAATTATACTTACTATAAAACTGTGAACAAGAACCATATAGCCTTCATTTCACCACAAGTAACAAGGGAACTAATTATACTTACTATAAAACTGTGAACATTACAAGAACCATATAGCCTTCATTTCACCACAAGTAACAAGACACTAAATATAATTACTATAAAACTGTGAACAAGAACATATAGCCTTCATTTCACCAGAAGGGCTTTAGGCAGGGGCGGGGTGTTTGAAAGATTAATGTCAATTGATGAATGGGATGTATGACTTTCCAAATCCTTAACATAAAACAAATAAACCTGAATGGAGAGAGAGAGAGAGAGAGAGGGAGAGAGAGAGAGTTGTTGCCTATCCTGTAAATCATTGTTTGTAATTATATGGTTTTTTTTTCCTTGAATAAAATATTTGTTTAAACCAGAGAGAGAGAGAAAGAGAGAGAGAGGTTAAGATAAGACAAAATAAGATAAGATATTTTTTTTTATTTAAACAAAGTAATAGAGTACGCAGTGGTCTGCTTTTTTAACATATGGCTTCAACCTTAAGGAGGGACTAGTCTAATAAAAATACAAAACAACATTGAACAATAATGTTTACAGATCGGCTTGAGTAAGAACACATGTTTGGACATGGCATGCACTGCAAGGAAATGGGGCCGGTGTGGTTACATATCAATTTTATATTTGTATTTAACATTTAAAGCATTGTAAAGATCAATTAGGTTGTAATTAACAAAGCTGAACGTTGTGGCCAAGTGGCCTAAGGCGGGACTAAGTTGCCTTGTCCACAGGCCAGAAACCAATGGCGCCTGACAGGTGTGGGGTCGATCCAGCATCTGGGCGTTATGTTTCTCCGAATATTATTTGCTTTCGACTCGGGCGACGTCTCGTGGGTTTTCTCCGGGTACTCAGGTTTGCTCCCCCAGCAACATTTCAAAAACACAACTAATATTAGGTTGGTTGAGTTTGGGCGCGCCACAGGCTGCGACTACGCCTTCCCCGGGGGAGGCGTCCCAGAATTTCCCGATAAAGAGGGACAATAAGGCGTTAAAAAAGCTTAGAGGAAATTATACACATTAACTAATGCATAAATGTTAGATTCGCCTGTTTCTACCTCTCAGAGCTGTGTTGTTTAACATTTAGATTATTTATTACGATATATAAACAATTATTTCTTATTTCCCCCTCAGTGATCAAATGATAGGACCTACTCATATCATACCCAGCATCAACAAAACTTCATGTAGGCCTACTCTCTCGTTTTGAATTCTCAAGTATTGATTATAAACATTGTTTTGTGTCATGCTATCATTGCTATCATAATCGTGATTAAAGAAGCTAATTGTAAATAGGTTTAAGAATGTACCAAAAATGCTGGTGGCAGCGACGGTGAAGGAGTGATGTCCTTGCCGTGACCATATCTTGGCGAAGGTGGTCGAGATGCTGGCGACGATGACCGTGATGATGATAATAATAATTATTGCTTTATTGTTGTTTTGCCTTTATCTTTATATTTGCTTCAGTAGTATTGTTCAGTAGTATTGTTATTTTATTACTACTTCTACATGATCTATCTTTTTGCTCTGCATACTAGCATTTTCTAGCATCCAAACGCATACATAATTACCGGTTGTATTACCACATTATAAGATCATTGTGCTATACCTTGCTCATACATATACATTGTATATGTATGTATGTATGTGTGTATATGTGTATGTATGTATATGTATGCATATGTGTATAGATATGTATAAGCATAATATTTTTTTTATTTTGCTGCTGTTGTTGAAAATGTTTATATGTTTATTTAGCGGAATGTAAATTGCACTTAACATTAGTTGCATCAATGTATATTGGAATTATGCAGTATTGTTAGTACTAGACATACTAACTACTAGCGCCGTAAGGTTTACTGGTGACTGTTGTTGCAACATACGGTCTTCCCTCGGCCTCCCTCCCTCCCTCTACACACTCCACTCTTCTGATCATGTAACATTATACAGATTTCATTACACATATGAATTTGTAACTCTTACATAAACCAAATGTCAAATTTCTTCGATAAAGAAATTCCGAAACATTAAATATTCACACACAACTGAAGCACGACGTATACCTTACGCACTGCAGATCACCACTAATACTACCACATCACATAAATCATAGAGGCACTGACACACTCCAGTACAACAAACGCTCGGGATATCTACGCATACACACAAACACATGCCTATCTTATTTTGTGTCGCAAATGGGTTTGTTGAGATCCCCTGACGGCAATGCTGCCGTGTCCCTCAGACAAGCGTTGAAAAACGCACATGTTCGTCATTTGTTGCATGTATTATCTTTTTCTTCAACTTAAGTTCATATACCAATTCTTTCTGTCTTTTTTAAACCTTTTGAGAGAGCTTTTGAGAGAGAGCAAAATCAACCGTATCATGCCTACCTTCACATTCTACATTCTAATCAGTGCAATAACCTAAAATAATGAATATCGAAATAAATCATTACAGATGTGTGGTAGGCCTTTTCTGCAATGTTGCTAGGACACTGGGACGCTTGTTGTCATTCCTAACCCTGTATTCTATACACCCGTTCTTTATTATTCTACAGCTAGGAAATAATGGACTCTGGGTATCACTTCTACTGTTTACCTTGACACATTCCTGTATTAAAGAAAGAAACAACACTGTCTTTCAAGATAATTTTCCTGACAATTTTTTTATCTTTTTATGTCTCAGTTCCTATTCCTTCTACAAATTCCACTTATTACTCAAATCAGGTGACATTGAAACTAACCCGGGCCCAAACACTAACGATTGTGGCAACATCTCCATAGCTCACGTAAACGCATGCAGTCTTCGAAACAAAATTCCTCTCTTTGAAGCAGAATGCAACAAGTTTGATATTATTGCAGTATCAGAAACATGGCTTTCTAACCAACACGACAACAACTCGTTACTTCTCTTGAACTTTCATCCTCCTGTTAGATTAGACAGACCAGGAAGCGCCTATGGTGGCGTAGCTGTCTATGTTAGAAACAATCTTTACTGCAAACCTAGACTTGACCTAGCCATCCCTGACCTAGAAGCCGTATGGATTGAAACAAAACTAAACAATCATGAAGCCCTGTTAGTTGGTTCCTTCTATCGCCCACCGAGCGCTAAGATACAATACTGGAATTTAATTAGTGAGAGCATAAATAAAGCAAACGACGATATGAAGAAATATATTGTATTAGGCGACTTTAATACAGATTGGCTTAACAACCCATCACACCACTACCTTGATATTATAAATCTCTTCCAGCTCCATCAGTTAGTCCAATCACCCACACGTATTACCGCCACCACCAGCTCTTGTCTTGATCATATCTTAACACAAAGTCCTAGTCTAATCAAAGCCGTCGATGTTTCTCCTCCTTTCTGTAGTGATCATAGTGTTCCTTACGTTACTCTTAACCAAAAGTCTATCAAAAACATCAGATTTAAGCGCACTCTTTACAACTATGATAAAATAGACACAGACAAATTCCATGCACTACTGAATCAGGAAGATTGGAACAAAATATTTTCAGATTTTACTGTGGACGAAAGTTGCGAAATATTTACTAAAACATTCTTTGAAATAGCCAAACTTTGCATGCCTGTAAAAACTGTCACAATACGCCCACACGACGCGCCATGGTTCAATAATGATATTAAAAATCTCTTGAAGGAACGTAATAAGCTCCATAAGAAATCAAAACGCACAAACAATCCCGATGACTGGTCTAACTTTAGAATCGCAAGAAATAACGTAATCGATAAAATTTGAACACGGAAAACCGAATATCATAACCAGCTAAATGAGGACGTTTCTAATCCAGACAAATTTGGTATTAACAATGGTGGCAACTAGTAAACTTGTTTATGCAGAAGAAAGGCCTACACTCAGATGATATTCCTCCTATACTGCATAATGGCATCTTGTACGACAAAAACAACCAAAAAGCTGATATCCTAAACGAATATTTTGCTGAACAGTCTACCATTACAGATCCCGAGGACCCGCTTCCTCCGCTTTTTCAAAATGAGCAAGAACTGACAGATTTATATATAACACCACAGGATGTATCTAACACTATATTAAATCTAAAGAAAAATAAAGCTATTGGCCCTGATATGATTCACAACAAACTCCTAATATCTGCTGTTCATATTCTTTCGAAACCATTATCCTCTTTTTTCAATAGATGCCTAATAGAAAATACCTTCCCTACTAACTGGAAACTAGCACATGTGACCCCGCTTTACAAGAAAGGAGACCGCGATTCGTGTGCCAATTACCGTCCGATTTCGCTGCTCAGCTGCGTCGGAAAAGTTCTCAAACGATGCATTCACAAGTATATTTACGATTTTCTTAAGTCCAACAACCTTATTTCAGCAGCACAATCTGGCTTCCAAACCGGTGACTCCACAATAAACCAACTGCTTAGTATTTACAACAATATGTGCACAAACTTTGACCAGGGCACAACGACGCAATCGGTTTTCTTTGACATATCCAAGGCCTTTGATCGCGTCTGGCATAAAGGCCTAATTCACAAATTGAACGCTATAGGGATCCGAGGAAACCTCCTTACATTCCTTGAAAACTACCTCAGTAACAGACACCAAGTGGTTGTCCTTAAAAATGAAAAGTCGCAGCCCAGACTTGTTACAGCTGGGGTTCCTCAAGGGTCGGTATTAGGACCATTGCTTTTTCTAATTTACATAAATGACATAGTTGAAAATATTACATCTATTATGAGGCTGTTTGCAGACGACACAAGCATGTCGCACAGCGATACAAATCCGAACAGACGAGCCGAGATTTTACAGTCGGATTTAAGAAAAATTGAGAATTGGTCGCTTACTTGGAAAGTTAAATTTAACCAAACAAAAACCGAACTTCTCACAATCCGACGTGACAAAAACATAATACCCCCTTTATTCTTTGATAACACGTTATTATCAGAATCAGCGCATCACAAACATTTAGGTGTAATGTTACAAAACAACTGTAAATGGGACGAACATATTGCAAACATAGGAAGTAAGGTAAAACTATTACTGAATTGTCTAAAATCATTTAAGTATTCCCTAAATAGAAAATCACTTGAAATTATGTACAAATCATTTATCCTGCCCATTTTTGACTATGCCGACATCTTATATGATAATTGTACACAAGCCCAAGCAAACGTTTTAGAAAATCTGCATCTTGAAGGGTTACGGACAATAACTGGTTTAGTGAGGGGCACTAGCCACGAAACTCTCTATATGGAATCTGGGTTTTATTCTTTAAAAGCTCGTCGAGAAAGACACAAACTAATAATGTACCACAAAATAGTAAATAATTATGTACCTCAATACTTGCATAATCTTCTTCCACCTCTTGTTGCCAGTACAAATCCGTACCACCGACGTAGACTGCTTGAAAGGAATATCCCTCGTCATAAAACTGAAATGTTCCACACCTCCTTCTTTCCATCAACCACTGTGCTGTGGAATTCTCTACCAGACAGCATACAGCAAACCACATCAATAGGAGCATTTAAACGTTATCTTCACAAAGACGACCCTTGCAATCCTCCGCATTTTTACATTGGAAAAAGGCAAGACCAAATAATACACTGTCGACTCAGAAGGAATACGAGTGATCTCAATCACGATCTGTTCACTCGGCATTTAACTAACAACCCCTCATGTTCATGTGGCTTTCAAAATGAAACTGTCGAACATTTTCTCTTTCACTGTCCCCTCTATACTAACATCAGAATAACTACTATCGCTACCCTCAAGCAAGAACAAGTATCGTTAAATAACTTACTGCACGGAAACCAAACCTTTTCTCTATCTGACAATCAACTTCTTTTCAGTACCACTCAAGAGTTTATCAAACAGTCAAAGCGTTTTCGTTAAGTGAAATTTTCCGCTTCACCGCACAAACGTCCCGGTGTTCAGCTCAAACCATCTCTCTCTCTCTCTCTCTCTCTCTCTCTCTCTCTCTCTCTCTCTCTCTCTCTCTCTCTCTCTCTCTCTCTCTCTCTTTCTCTCTCTCTCACTCTCTCTCTCTCACACACACACAAACACACGTCTCCTTTTTCAATGATTGGTTTAAAAGTGTCAATTTCTTAGTAATATACGCATTTAATTTCTAGCTAATTATTTGATTCATTGTTTTTATTTGTTTTCTTTTAGTTATTTTTTTATTTATATATGTGTGTGCGTGTGTGTCCCGTGTAATTATTTACTAAACCTTATTATCTTTAATTAATTTATTATATTATCTCTTTAAATTGTTGTATTCTTCTTTATTTATATGCAACTATCAGTTGCCTGTCAATTAATTATTATGTAGAATTTTGTCATACAGGGTGGGCTTATATAAGCTTGCTTGTTGCCTATCCTGTAAATCATTGTTTGAAATTATGTTTTTTCCTTGAATAAAACTATTTGTTTAAACCAACTAATGCATATGCATTATTTTCGCAAATCATTTAAACAAAACAATATCCTATCCTATCCCGTAACTCGGTGGTCGTAGGTCAAGGGATTGGCCTTGGGCTTTGATGTCCTTGTTGATGCCATTGCATGTTGTTGGTCATTATTTTGGTCTTCCATGCACATATTTCCATTCCATAGGCTCTGGAGGTGGTGTCAAGCCTCTGTACCAGCTGTTCAAGTTCTTGTTCCTCTCCAGCCAATCCATCAATGTCATCCGCAAAACGAAGGTTGGAGATTGCTCTACCCCCTATGCTGACTTTGCCTTCGTGATCTGCAAGGGCATCTGACATGATGCACTCTAGGAAGATGCTGAAGAGTGTTAGAGAGAGTAGGCATCCTTGACGCACACCGATTGTACGACTTAGAGAAGTGTGTTAACCCAGGTATTTTATGCAAATTAATTTTACCAGAAAAGTAGTCATATGTATTTGGGGTCTTGTATAGATCACCTAGCTGTACTGATGAAGAAAACGGGAGGTTAATGTCTTGATCAATAAGCTGTTTGAGGAGCATGGGAGGGAGCGAGTCATTATGACTGGTGATTTTAATTATCCTGAGATTGACTGGGACCTCGAGATTTCCATTAAGGGTTCTGAGCATCCAGCCAGTGTTTTTCTTGAGACGGTACAACAGCAGTTTTTGACTCAGCACGTGAACGAACCAAGTTATTATAGAGCTTTGCAAAAAGCAAATGTTCTTGATGTGATTTTAACCAACGGTGAACTTGTGTCGTCAGTCGACCTTCTCCTGCCCTTAGGTAAGAGCCATCACTTGGTAATAGAATTTTCTCTTCTTACCGGTGGGAACGCCAGTGCAGGACCAGTTTGCGAAGGGTGATTATGAGGGTATGAAGTGGTTTGCACAAAAGCATGAATGGAAGAGAGAATTGCATGAAGGTTTGAATGTGAACGAATGTTGGGATAAAATAAAGTGGATGCTGAAAGAGGCTAAAGAAAGGTTCATACCAGTTAGGCTTAAACTAGATGGTGGAGGGGGTAGAAAGATTAATATTCCACCAGATATGCATGACAAGATTAAGAAAGCCAACAAAATATCAGCCCTGCTTGTAAGAATTATAAGTAATAAATCCAAGGACATAATGGTCCCCCTCTTTATGGCTCTTATACGTCCCATCTTGGAGTACGCTAACCCCGTCTGGTGCCCATACTTAAGGACTTATGTTGGCTTGATCGAGGGTGTTCAGCGCAGATTCACCAGGAAGATATGTACGTGGAATCTACGAGGAGAGACTGAAGTCACTGAGGTTGCCCAGTTTAGAGTATAGGAAAGAGCAGGGTGATTTAATCGAAATTTTTAAAATCGTGCAACATTTTTAGGATCCTTTAACCACTTGTTATCTTCTAAAAATTAATGACGTTGGTTTAACACGAGATCACAAATTTAAACTTACTAAAACTTTTAATAATACTCGCAAATTTAATAAGTATTTTACTAATAGAATTGTATCCCTTGGAATAACCTGGATGACGAGGTTGTGGATGCTAAATTATTCAATGTGTTCAAGAATAGTCTGGACAAGTTATTTAAGGATAGCATCTACTCCACCAAATTGGAATCTAAAAAAAATCTAAATTTCATGGTAGGCACTGAGGCCAGGGGTTTGGGTCTTGGGACCCTAATCAAGATCGATTATGAGGGCCAAAGGCTATTTAGCCTACATGCTGAACTATGCTATGCTATGCTGTTATGTGTGGCTCCTTTTTGCTTGTTTAACATAAGATAACATAATTGTTGCTTTAGGTCCAGCGGACTCTTCCGAGCCAAATCAGGACCGGACAACCCCCAATCCGCATAAAAGATCTGCTGAAACAACCCTAGTGGGAAAACTGAATGCCCTCCACCAGCCAGTCACTTTACAATAAAGACATCCCACGCAGGGGACGCTGAGGCTGCACTCTAATTTATCGAACCCCCGTTTACAAAAACAAAATAGAATACAAACATCATTATAAATTATCAACAAAACATATACATATAAAATGCCTACATTGCTAAATAATAACATCATAGGAAGCCCTGGTGACCACCTGGCAGAAAGTGTCCAATATTCCCAAGCTGATCCAACAGACCTCATACACAAACAAGGAGTCTTGTCCTGGAAGAGTTTTCAAGAAAAAAAGGTAGGTGACTGGTCTGGCAAAGAAGAAGATAGTATAGCAGATTGATAGAACAGAGCAGGACTGAGAAAGAGCAAATGAGAAAGACAGCGACAGTGGGAATTTAAAGCACTAAATTTCCAGAAAGTGGGGATACTATTTATACTGAAACCCCCGGCACCCCAACGGGGGTTTTTGCTTGTTTGCTGAATGCATGTTTATATAGTTGTCCCTGTAACCTCTACTTCATCTCTCTTCATTTGTTCTATAATCTATCAGTAACAGTTTATTTTAAAAACAACACAATGTCTATTTTATATTTTTATAAACATTTTTATACTTTATATACAGAGTACTCCTTTAGCTGTTAGAAACATGCAATTACATAGCCCGTACACAACAACAAAATGCTGTATTACACAGACTGTACACAGCAACAAAGTGTTGTATTACACAACCTGTACACAACAACACAGTGCTGTATTACATAGACTGTACACAACAACAAAGCACTGTATTACAAAGCCAGTACACAATAACACCTGTACACAACACTTCGCTGTGACCACTATCGTGTGTTGAATTGTAGGCCTATATGTAATATAGAATATCAAATTTTGGCATACATTAGTTCCTTCAAAATAAATTAGTTCTTCATTGTCTACAGGGTCCAGCGGACTGCATAAAGCCGAATCAGAACCACAGAATCAGGCCACAATTTGGATAAAAGAGGATTCACCCCTGATCCAAATAAAGGATCTACTGAAACAACCTTAGTGGTAACAGTACTGAAGGCACTCCATCAGCCGGTCACTTTACAATAAAGGCATCACACACAGGGGACGCTGAGGCTATACTCTAACTTATCGAACCCCCTTTACAAAAACAAAATAGAATACAAACATTATTATAAAATATCAACAAAAGACATACATAAAAATGTCTACATTATAAATAATAGTATCATAGTAAGCCCTAGTGACCATTTGGCAGAAAGCGTCCAATATTCCCAAGCTGACCCAACAGACTTCATTTATAAATGAGTAGTTTTGGAAGAGCTTTCAAGAAAAAAGGTAGGTGACTAGCCTAGCGAAGAAGACAGTGTAGTAGATTGATAAAACAGAGTAGAAATTAGAAAGAACAAAGGAGTAAGACAGCAACAGTGTGAATTTAAAGTACTAAATTTTCAGCAAGTGGGGATACCATTTAAACAGAAACCCTGGGCACTCCAAAATAAAAATAAAAATTCATTCTACGGACATCATAGGCTGCAGCACGCAGCAACATAATGCCAATATTGATATAGTTTAGTTTCACAATACTATAAACTGTCTTCTACTTTTGTGAGTTTATAGTGTCCTCTAAGACTACTGTCTATACCCGACGATCAACCCTAATTTGTTACAAGGGACAAGAGAGAAAAAGATCAATCAAAAGAAAGTATATCCCATGCCAAGCGCCACCAGCTAACATTTTAAGTAAAGTCAATTACAAAAGAAATTATAACATTGTTACCCAAGTTGACAATATTGCAGAGAGTAGCAGGAATTTATAAAATATGTCAAATAATGTATTAATACAGAAATATTAACACACTATCAATTTTTAAACAAAATTATTGCTTACATATGTTTCATAATATATCATTAATTCATTCAATTTCATTGTTTTGGAATGCAATCCTGGAATAAAGTAGATCTCTATATTAGCTCCTGTAGCTGTATCAAGGATGAAGTGATCATAGTAAAAGGATCTGATGACCATTAACTCCAAAGGCCAGGTTGTATCTACATTCTTCACATTCATATTTACATACAGTAACTCATCACAGCCATTGTCATGCACCATCAATCCTGAAACAAGGAAGCTAACAGCAGGGTGACTCTCTTGGTTGTCTCCTTTACAATCAATGGTAAAATGTTACACATCATATACACTGGCATCACAAAGGTGGATACAAATATCCCATGCCATACAATGGTGGTTACAAACATCCCATGCCATACAAAGGTGGTTACAAACATCCCATGCCATACAATGGTGGTTACACACATCCCATGCCATACCATGGTGGTTACAAACATCCCATGCCATACCATGGTGGTTACACACATCCCATGCCCTACAATGGTGGTTACAAACATCCCATGACATGCAATGGTGGTTACAAACATCCCATACCATACAATGGTGATTACAAACATCCCATGCCATACAATGGTGGTTACAAACATCCCATGACATGCAATGGTGGTTTCAAACATCCCATGCCCTACAATGATGGTTACAAACATCCCATGCCCAAAGGTGGAGTTACAAATATTGCTTGTATTATATTTTCTCTTCAGCATGTCTCAATCTATGCTTCTTCAATTACTCTACTAGAGGGAAAAGTTATCACATGTATAATGTCTCTTCATGGTATGTGACAACTGGTGATCCCTCAAACTGCTAGCAGCATGTGTCTTCATGGTATGTGACAACTGATGATACCTCTAACTCCTAGCATAGGTGTTGTCTACTTTACATTCAATGGTTATAAATGTCACACATACATTCACTGACAGTATTCAACACATGCTTTCCACATCAAACATTGTATGCCATTTTCCCTCTAGCTTACCGTTTGTTCAAATATTTTGGAATGAATTTGAAAGGGCCATTCATTTTAAATGCTATAATTCTGTTGCCTTCCACTTTAGCGAGCATCTGGTTATATTTGGCTGTGACAGAAATATAAAAACGGATAAAATATTGGACTTAATAATATTAATATCTAAATCATATATTTACAGATGTAAAATGAAAAAAAAACAGACTCCACTCCATCGGTCATTTACAGCTGTTACAAAACACAGACTGCACTCTATCAGTCATTTACAGCTGTTACAAAACACAGACTGCACTCTATCAGTCATTGACAGCTGTTACAAAACACAGACTGCACTCTATCAGTCATTTACAGCTGTTACAAAACACAGACTCCACTCTATCAGTCATTTACAGCTGTTACAAAACACAGACTGCACTCTATCAGTCATTTACAGCTGTTACAAAACACAGACTCCACTCTATCAGTCATTTACAGCTGTTACAAAACACAGACTCCACTCTATCAGTCATTTACAGCTGTTAAAAAACACAGACTGCACTCTATCAGTCATTTACAGCTGTTACAAAACACAGGTATATATGAGATAGAGAAGTATATAGCTTGTGTATAACTCAGTCAACTGACACATTACATTACAAGATTATTGATTTAGGTCCAGCGGACCCTTTCGAGCCAAATCAGGACTGGACAACCCCCGATCTGCATAAAAGATCTGCTGAAACAACCCTAGTGGTAAAACTAAATGCTCTCCTCCAGCCAGTCACTTTACAATAAAGACATCCCACGCAGGGGACCCTGAGGATATACTCTAATTTATCAAACCCCCGTTTACAAAAACAAAATAGAATACAATCATCATTATAAATTATCAACAAAACACTTACGTATAACATGCCTACGTTGCTAAATACTAACATCATAGGAAGCCCTAGTGACCACCAGGCAGAAATCATCCAATATTCCCAAGCTGACCTCACACACAAATAAGGAGTCTTGTCCCGGAAGAGTTTAAAAAAAAAAAGGTAGGTGACTGGTCTAGCGAAGAAGAAGATAGTTGATTGATTGATTGATTTATTGTTGCTTTAGGTCCAGCGGACTCTTCCGAGCCAAATCGGGACCGGACAAACCCCGATCCGCATAGAAGATCTGCTGAAACAACCCCAGTGGGAAAATTGAATGCCCTCCACCGGCCAGTCACTTTACAATAAAGACATCCCACGCGGGGGACGGCTGAGGGTTGACCTCAACTATGCAAACCCCCGGTTACAAAAACAAAATAGAATACAAACATCATTATAAATCATCAACAAAACACATACATATAAAATGCCTATAGTGCTAAATAGTACAATCATAGGAAGCCCTAGTGACCACCCGGCAGAAAGCGTCCAACACTCCCAAGCTGATCCAACAGACCTCATACACAAACAAGGAGTCTTGTCCAGGAAGAGTTTTCAAGAAAAAAGGTAGGTCATTGAGCTAGCGAAGAAGAAGATAGTATAGCAGAGTGAAGGACAGAGCAGGAATAGGAAAGAGTAAATGAGGAAGACAGCGACAGTGGGAATTTAAAGCACTAAATTTCCATAAAGTGGGGATACTATTTATACTGAAAACCCCCGGCACTCCAACGGGGGTACTGTTGCCGCAGTGAATCTGTCTTGCCTATAAAGGAAAGACAGGTTTTCAACTGTGGCTTTCACTTTTCCCTTTATAGGTTTGAACAATCTACAGTGGCAAGATTGCTCATGACCCCAAGAGGTAGAAGAAGATAGTATAGTAGATTGATAGAACAGAGCAGGAATAAGAACAAATGAGAAAGACAGTGACAGTGGGAATTTAAAGCACTAAATTTCCAGAAAGTGGGGATACTATTTATACTGAAACCCCCGGCACCCCAACGGGGGATAGCCAACTGACACAAGAAAAATGTATACAAGCATGACATCCCTATATCCCACTGGGTTGAACGCTTATAATTCATGTATTGGTTTGTTTGCCTCAAGGGTTGTTCATTAGGAAATGTGTTAAAATGGTACTCCATGACCTCTCTCTCTCTCTCTTTCCCTGTCTGTCTCTGTGTGTACACAAATGTAAACCTCTCTCTCTCTTTCCCTGTCTGTCTCTGTGTGTACACAAACCTAAACCAAACCTCTCTCTCTCTCTCTCTTTCCCTGTCTGTCTCTGTGTGTACACAAACCTAAACCTCTCTCTCTCTCTCTCTTTCCCTGTCTGTCTCTGTGTGTACACAAACGTAAACCAAACCTCTCTCTCTCTCTCTCTTTCCCTATCTGTCTCTGTGTGTACACAAACGTAAACCAAACCTCCTGTGATAGTATACATTGTAAAATTATAGTAATTGTGTACAGACTGGAAGTTTTCTTTATATTTGATTTCATGACTAATCTGTACTATTGAAATATTGCGACATTTTCTGGTTTACTTTGCATATTGTCTGCATACTAGTTTATAATTGTATTTATCCAAGTTCTGTACTAATAATGTTTTGTATTCATGCATGTTTTCGAATTAAAAAAAAAAGATTATTTTTATTTTATCCTGAACCCCCTGTTTGAAAGCTGGAATGAAAAGGATGAGACTACCCAACCTGAGTCCCCAAATCCAATGGCTTGACACAGAACTATAACACAAATTTCAAATCCAATGGCATGATGCAGAACTATAACACAAGATCCAAATCCAAAGATTTGAAGCAGAACAATACATGTAACACAAGTTCCAAATCCAATGGCTTGACGTAGAACTATAACACACGTTCCAAATCCAATGGCTTGAGGCACAACTATAACACAAGTTCCAACTAAAAGGCTTGACGCAGAACTATAACAGTTCCAGATCCAATGGTTTGACGAAAAATTACAACACAAGTTCCAAATACAATAGACTGACGCAGAACTATAACACAAAATCCAAATACAATGTTAGTTAGTTATTCATTGGTTACGCTTACAGGGTCCAGCGGACTGCAAAGAGCCAAATCAGAACCACAAAATCAAGACCACAACTTTGCTGAAAGAGGACTCACCCCCGATCCGCATAAAAGATCTTCCGAAACAATCCTAGTGGTAACGCTGAAGGCACTCCACCAGCCGGTCACTTTACAATAAAAACATCCCACACAGGGGACGTCGAGACTATGCTCTAATTTATCGAACCCCCGTTTACAAAAACAAATTGGAATATAAACATCATTATAAAATATCAAAACACATATAAAATGCCTACATTGCCAAATAATAACATCATAGGAAGCCCCAGTGACCATTTGGCAGAAGGCATCCAATATTCCCAACCTGATCCAACAGACATCCCACACAAATGAGGTTTGTTCCGGAAGAGTTTTCAAGAAAAAAGGTAGGTGACTGGTCTAGCGAAGAAGAAGACTGTAAAGTAGATTGATAGAACAGAGTAGGAATGAGAAAGAACAAATGAGAAAGACAGTGACAGTGGGAAATTAATGCACTAAATTTCCAGAAAGTGGAAATACTATTTATACTGAAATCCCCGGCACCACCACAGAGCCTAATAGAATGGTTTGACTCAAAACTATAACACAACCACCGTCAACGCAACTACTTATCCACTTCTTTCCCAGTGACAATGGTGATACTTCAAACTCCTAGCACAAGTGTCTTCTCCTTTACATTCAATGGTTAAATGTCATGCATAATATTCACTGACAAAATTCAACATAATTTATGACATACACTGCACGCCATTTTTCCACCAGCATTTTGGAGTACTATAGTCATATTTTAATTTGACCAATGTTCACAATATTGCTGGGGCCAATATGTATTATTGCTGTAAAGAGTGAGATAGTCGTTTATAGGGTGCAGCGGACTCCAAAGAGCAGAATCAACGTGGTTGAAAGAGGCTGTCAAGAGTTTTAGGCATTTAGACTTATTTGACCTTGAGAAAAACTTCAAAATAACATGAACAGATTGGTTTTATCTAATGAATCGCTTTGTTTTTATCTTCTTTTCTGCCTCCAGCTGATGTTACTGTAAGCTTCTTCAAGTACTCTTTTAAGTGAAAGCACAGCCGCTAATTGCCTTTTCTGATGTACCAACTGTGATTCAATCATTCATCAAACTGTCAGCATGAATAAAAGCATTAGATATTACACATATGTAACATACATTTTCACTTCAGTATGCATCAACAGGCGTTGCTTCAAATCGTTGGCAAAAACATCACAAACATGATTTTTCTCTTCTGAACATGTAAGTGTATGTCTCTTCAAATTGCAAGCTGAAATAAAAGATTTTCTTAAAAACGTCAAACACATGAGTTTTTGTGTCCAGAATGTGTGTACTTGTGCTTCTCCCAATCGCTAACCATGGTGAAAGTTTTATTACAAACATCACACGCATGACTTTTCTCTCCTGTATGTATAAGCATATGTCTATTCAATGGCCAGCCTGAGTGAAAGCTTTATGACAAACATCACACACATGATTCTTCTCTCCTGTATGTATAAGCTTATGTCTATTCAAATGGCCAGCCTCAGAGAAAGCTTTATTACAAACATCACACACATGATTCTTCTCTCCTGTATGTATAAGCTTATGTACCTTCAAATTGGAAGCCTTGGTGAAAGCTTTATTACAAACATCACACACATGATTCTTCTCTCCTGTATGTATAAGCTTATGTACCTTCAAACTGCCAGCCTGAGTGAAAGCTTTATTACAAACATTACATACATGATTCTTCTCTCCTGTATGTATACACTTATGTTTCTTCAAATCACCAGCACAAGTGAAAGCTTTATTACAAACATCACACACATGATTCTTCTCCCCTGTATGTATAAGCTTATGTACCTTCAAATTGGAAGCCTTGGTGAAAGCTTTATTACAAACATTACATACATGATTCTTCTCTCCTGTATGTATACACTTATGTTTCTTCAAATCACCAGCACAAGTGAAAGCTTTATTACAAACATCACACACATGATTCTTCTCTCCCGTATGTATAAGCTTATGTTCCTTCAAATGGCCAGCCTGAGTAAAAGCTTTATTACAAACATCACACACATGATTCTTCTCTCCTGTATGTATACGCTTATGTACCTTCAAATGGCCAGCATGAGTGAAAGCTTTATTACAAACATCACACACATGATTCTTCTCTCCTGTATGTATACGCTTGTGTACCTTCAAATGGCCAGCATGAGTGAAAGCTTTATTACAAACATCACACACATGATTCTTCTCTCCTGTTTGTGTAAGCTTATGTACCATCAAATGGCCAGCAAGAGTGAAAGCTTTATTACAAACATCACACACAAGTTTCTTTTGCTCTCCGGTCTTCATATTCTGCTTTGTCTCTCTTCTACAATCATGATCTTTAAGACTGACTTCACTGTGGGGAGTGACTGAGGCAGAAGAGAACTTGACCAATAATGACTGTGGTGTTGAGTTGACAGTAAGCAGTTGTGTAGCACATGCAATTGGAATCTGAAAAAGAAAACCAAGATTTACAAAAAAATACTAACTATAAAGTGTTCATTATCATCATCATCATCATCATCATCATCATCATCATCATCATCATCATCATCATCATCATCATCATCATCATCATCATTATTATCATCATCATCATCATCGAAGTGGTCCTGATTTGGCTCTTTGCAGTTTGCTGGACCCTATAAACAATGACTAACTAATATTTAGTATTTTTTGTATTAATATAATCGATTATTATTATTATACCATTATCACAACAACAATGTGTTGAGTTTCTTGATAATAGTTAAAGTAAACCTACTTCAGTCCTGACAATTACAAGGATATATTAATTTGCAATAACAACCAGGGTGTCGCGGACCTGTATTAATTTCTCATTTCGGGTGCCTGTGACGTGGATTAATTGTTTTATAGCTAATCACTCTTCTGTTGCAAATAACATTATTAGTTTTCAGTTTGCACGTATTGTTGGTTGGCGTTATATATGAATCTGATTAGATGTTTTCATACGGTTCAAAAATCCATAATTTGGGTCAGCACTTAGACTTTAGATGTTTTTTTTTAGGTCTCAACAAGTAACATCACCTTGATGTTCATTGGTGTGGCGACCAAGATTGGTGCCCAGAATTGGTTCAACAGGTTGTTGTGTAGATGTTATGTCTAGAAAAAGTTGGAATAACCAGTCACCAGGGGAAGTTCTCGTGAGTATCGAATATTTATTTGATTCGATGGGTGCATAATGGAGAAAGAGAGAGAGAGAGAGGAGGGGTGAGGTGGAGTGTGGTGGAATTAATGGCAGTTGTTGCATTCATCGAAATTGCTTCAATCTAGTTCATTTGGATTCATTATTTCATGGTTCTGGCAAGTCTGGCATATGCCTTACACAAGAACAAGAACTATTGGACAGATGGACAGAGTACTGTTCTGACCTTTACAACCACACAACAAATGGAGACCCATCAGTCCTAGCATGTCCAGAGAACAGAGAAGAAGAAAAAATCCTTCCAATTCTCCGAGAAGAAGTTAAGGCAGCAGTGCAATCGCTGAAGAAGGGGAAGTCAGCGGGAAAGAACAACATACCCGCGGAACTGCTTCATGCAGGAGGAGAAGCGATGATTGACACAATTCCAATTATCTGTAAAAAGATCTGGCAGAGTAGGGAGTGGCCTACATCATGGACCCAGTCGCTTGTCATCACTCTTTCCAAAAAGGTAACCTTCAGAAATGTGAAAATTATCGCACCATCAGCCTCATCAGCCATCCCAGCAAGGTCCTCCTGAAAATAATACTCAACAGGTTGAAAACCCAAGCTGAACAAATCATAGCTGAAGAGGAAGCAGGATTCAGGGCAAGGCGAAGTACCACTGAACAGATTTGCAATCTCAGAATTATCGGCGAGAAATACCTACAGCACCAACAACATCTATATCATGTGTTCGTAGACTTCAAAAAGGCGTTTGACCAAGTCTGGCACTGAGCGAAACAATCAGGGTTGCTGAGGCCAGGGAAAGATGGAGTGCGCTCGTTAAATGATCATCTGTGGTGCCCCAACGACCTCCGAGTTACAGGATAGGATAAGATAGGATTTCATGGTTCGCATTTCAAACCTAAATTGAACGTGATTATGAAAAAAGAAACCATATGAATAACTGGTTGGCACTATATCTAATAGTGGCCATGTATGCCTTTGTCTGTATAAGGGCGCTGATGGACACAAGGGTGTTGCGGATGTCCTGGTGGAGAGTTTCTTCATGTCCCTATTCCCACCCACCCTATGTACTCAGTACCAAACCTTTAAACGACGGATGACCCTTTCCGCATTTTCCCCAAAATATCCTCATGAATAGTGATCCCCGAGCCATTGGACGTAGAGGTCGGTCGTGTTGGAATGACGTTGAGGGCTCTGCGATCACATCATAGTCGTTGACATCTCATGCGATTTTAATGAGAGTGAGTCTGCAACGTCTGCTTTCAGCTATGAATCGTAAGTACTGTACTGGTGGTCGACAAAGGCTTACGGGGCAGAGAGCTGAAGAAATGATCATCATCTCTTTTTGCTTAAATCGCTGCTTCATGTTAATCATCATTGCAGTCTTCATCGTGGCTCATCGGTCATCTAGGTCGACATTACTGTCAGAAATAATTGGAAGCTGACGACACTGTAGTTACTTTGAGAGAAAAGAGTTATAACCCTTTGTAACGGCATCAAGGAAGGCTAAGGCCAACGACGAAATGAACAATCTTATCATTATCGTCATAGTATCATCATCACTGTCATACAAATCATCGTCATCACCATCATCATCATCACCATCATCATCACAGTCAGCAATTACATCACCATCTTCATTTTGACTTTGTATGTTACACAATATCTGTTGAATGAGTGATTGTCCGTTCATAGTAAAGTTTGTTCAGCATTTAATATTGTGTTTGCATCAAATTTCTCAAGTTCCTGATGTTCTTTGCATGAAAGAACAGGTCCTAAATGAACTCTTAAACACGAGGGGCACACACAGAGCAAGGAGCGAACTTATGTGACTTAGTTACTAGACTATTGAAGTCACCGAGTGTTTTCTCTGCGTACTACGGTTTCCTCCCTCCCTTCAATAAAGTATAATTATAATGATATCAGATGCAATCACAATGAAAATGTCAAAAATAAACATGTGATTTTCTTTCAATTTTCTAATAGTGATCTCCCTGTCTTCTCACCACATGTTTGAGTGATAGATGTGTTTGCTGTGTGTACCATATGTTTAAGTGATAGATGTGTTTTTTTTTTGCCACATGTTTGAGTGATAGATGTGTTGGTTGTGTGTATCACATGTTTGAGTGATAGATGTGTTTGTTGTGTGTGCCACAATGGGTGAAACATGTCAGTGTGTTTGTTGTGTGTCCCACATTAGGTGAAACATGTCAGTGTGTTGGTACAGATCGCCAAGCTGATGGGTGATTTGGGGAACTGCGCCTACAGTGGTTCCTCTGGTTACAAATAAAGTTCTGGAAACGTTCATAACCTACAGTGGTACCTCGATTAACAAACCAAGTTCTGGAAATGTTCATAACCTATAGTGGTACCTCAAGTTACAAACCAAGTTCTGGAAAGGTTGATAACCTAAAGTGGTACCTCAAGTGACAAACCAAGGTCTGGAAACGTTCGTAATCCGAAAACATTGAAATCAATGAAATTGAGGCAATCCGTTATAAGAAAAAAGGATCGTTCTTTTTTATTTACATCCTGTCATTTACCTGACAAAAGGCAAAGAATACGTGTACTTGTATTACATACGGAGAAAGAATATGTGTTCTTGTATTACATACAGAGAAAGAAAACAACCAACAAAATTAATATAAAATTTAAAAAAAAAGATTTTGTCTATCTTTTTTACAAAGAAAACCATTATGGGAAATTTGTCCCTTTCTTAGCTATTGTGAATCATTAGTTTCAGGAGTTTTTTGTCACTGTTTTTTGGCAGCCGACTGGGAATCTTTCTGCATCAAGAAACTATCAAGGGAAATTTGTCCTTCGTAACCCACTGGTCCTTACTCGAGACAAAAAAAATGAAAAGTTGTTGTTCATAATCCGAACTGTTCGTCACATGAGGCGTTCGTGACTAAAGGAACACTTGTATATAGCATCCATTATTACTATTATTATTATTATTATTATGGGATAGTTATTGTGTTGAAGATTTGTAAACAAGATGTCAAGGTCCATTATTACCTCAGACTCCATTGGAAGTAAATCTATGTACCTCTCGGTCTTCACCCACATCATCTTTGTTTCCAATGGGTCAGTGCTTTCTGTAACAAAGAAATCAGCAAATGTATTATGGGTGGTAGCAGTAGCACTGTTGGTTAGCACTCTGGTTTTCTATGCCAAAGTTGGAGAGTATAAACCCTTCAGAGGATGAATTTTTATGACTTAGATACAAGACTTTTCAGGTCACCAAGTGTTTTCTCCTGGTATTTTGGTTTTCTCCCTCCCTTCAATAATGCTGTTCCATTTAATAATAAGGCACATTTACAAAAGAGCAGTTTTTAATCACTCAAGCCTAAATTACTATGAAGTTCACACCACACACACAAACAAAAGCAACAACAAAAAACACCCATAAGAAATGTTCCTGTCACTAGTAGAATTGAACCCTTGTTCACTGGCACACATGCATGTAACACAGCTCAGAGTCTATTCTATACTTTAGGTCGAGAAAGTTGAAAGTATACAGCAGCTAAGCTACAATCACAATATAGATAACAACATCATAATATAGATAACAACATCACAATTATTGCTAAGTATAAAACACTACTATACTTACTGTATCCCTCTGTGTCACTGTCAGGCTCTGTCTTCACTTTACACAACTCTGAGTCATGTGGCTCCTGAAATCAATGATGATAATATATTATTCTACAACTATCAGTACATTTGGATTACTGTACCACACAGTTCATGTGTTGATTTTTTTATAACAGACATCAAGCTCGATTATTACCTTAGGCTCCACTGGATGTATGTCAATATATGTCTCTGACTTCACCCACACTGTTTTCGTTTCCAATGGCCCACTGCTTTCTGTAACAAAGAAATCAGCAAACACGTCATGGGTGAGTGCTATATTGGATGATAAAACTGAACAGTTGTAGTCATTCACATCCATATTCCTGTGGGGATCACACCAACTTGTAATCACTAAAGCGTTCACTTCAATGAAAAAAGTTCTTGACACTTGTGGAATTAAACATTGGTTCACTGGCACATAAGGGAAGTTGTTTAGCTCACATCCTGTAATATACTTAAAAGATATCTAGAGAAGCAAAACTGTAAAGCATTTCAGCGACAATAACAATATAGTTTGTTTTTTTTTAAACATAACAAGCATTACTATCAGGGCTCCCAATTATGCTGACATTGGGCGAAATCACACCTTAGTCCTTCAAAATTATGCAGAACACGCGTGAGAAGTATGTCTTAAATTTTACAATTGGCGCTGAAAACACACCTAAAAAAACAATTAATAGCATGAGAAGATCGTGAACGCATAATCGTTTTTAAAATTAACATGGCCATGTGACTGAAAAATGAGCTTGATGTTCACTTGTTTACCTTTTGCACTATCAACCAATCACAAAAGTTTATAAATCATCTCACTAGGCTTAGGAAGTGACATCATAGTTTAATATGACATAGATTTGTGATGCTTGGTTTGCTGTGGTTACTTCCCTTGTTTCACTACAAAACCATCAATCATGGCATTTTTTCCATCAGTTTTCCCACTCCTTAAAATACTTAACAAGGAGAGGAAAAAAATTCCTTAAAATTATAAAATGAAAGTGATTTCACTCCTTAGATTCACTTCAAACAGGGAACCCAGATTATAATACGCTAATCAACTTACCATATCCCTCAGTATCACAGTTAGGTTCTGTCTTAACTTTACACACCAGTGGGATATGTGATTCCATCATGTCACTGTCAGGTGCTGTTTTGCTTTCTGATTCTTCCTTTATGTTGAACTCACTGCCAGTCATGTTAGCAGTACCTCTGACAATCTGTTCACTGTTGCTGTGAGAAACATGACGGCTTTCTCTTCCTGCAATTTCTAAACAAAACAACAATTTTCTTGTGAATATTTCCTGACAACAAGCTTAATGGCGAACTGAAAAAAAAGCACATGTATAAGAACATATATATCTTTTCCTCTCACCTAAATATTACAAATGATACAGTAAATAAACCTCCAAAGTGCAATAAAGGATGAAAAAAGAACTGGTCTATTTCACAATTTCCAATTAAAACAAATCCTGCAGAAACAATGTTGCCATAGTTAAGATCAGCACCCAGCATTCACTGCACAGCACTCACAAAAGGTCAGGAAAAAAACAAACTATTTTGTTGGTGTTAGGATGTGGGTGTGCTAAACCTGACACTTATTTTAATCCTTTTCTGTGACACCATTCTTCAAAAAGCACTGTTGTTAACATTTGCCACCACTTTGAGACATCTCAACTGAAAAAAAACCAACAATTTACATTGTAGTAAAATACATTTTAAACAAAGAAAAAATAAACGATTAATGAGCCATTCAATTCACATAACAGTAATAGGAGAATGACAAAGCTTTCATTTTGACTGGCGTGGAAATTATATTTTTCTGTACAGGTTGATACCACGATGTTGATCTTAACTGTCCTGTATTGGCTGTAGTCTAGTTGTAAAATGCCAGTCTCAATGTTCAATGACGAATGTTACATCACCGGAGCCAACTCACCTTGCGCATGCCACGCTTGCAATCTCATCCAGTCTACCACTGGTTCCTCAGCAATGTCAATCTCCAGCTTCACCTCAGACAGCACTTGACTGTCCTCGTCCTCCATAACAGAGCACTGCAGCACTCAACGTTGTGAAACAACTGCACAACCTCAACTTGAACAGGGGAAGTAATACCGAGAGTTTGCTAAGGAAAACTCTCTATACCGTCATAAATTTATTCGCTTGCGTTATAGTAGAAAAACACCTCGCGCAAAATAAGTTTTTAAAAACTTACTAGAAATATAATAAATGCTTACCCTGGAAAAATTCTGTATATCAAAGGTGTATAGAACAAGCAGCAATTTATATATTATTCAAAAAATTAATTCGGGATAGGAGGAGGATTACAAAGACAGATTGTCATTTACTAAATTAGTTTCGAATGTCTCTAATGATTAAATGACAATTTTGAACACTTGTGTTTTTATTTTGACAAGACTTTTACATTTATGTTACATTTTTAAGCTTGTACTTTTTTTTGGCTTCTTTTGTTTGTTTGCTAATGCATGTTTATAAAGTTGTTCCTGTAACCTCTACTTCATCTCCCTTCATTCCTTCTTTATTCTATCCAGGGACATCAGTTTCACTGCGGCAACAGTCCCCCCCCCCCTCCCCCTCCCCCCTTCCCGTTGGAGTGCCGGGGGTTTCAGTATAAATAGTACCCCCACTTTCTGGAAATTTAGTGCTTTAAATTCCCACTGTCGCTGTCTTCCTCATTTGCTCTTTCCCATTCCTGATCTGTCCTATCACTCTGCTATACTATCTTCTTCTTCGCTAGATCAATGACCTACCTTTTTTCTTGAAAACTCTTCCTGGACAAAACTCCTTGTTTGTGTATGAGGTCTGTTGGATCAGCTTGGGAGTGTTGGATGCTTTCTGCCGGGTGGTCACTAGGGCTTCCTATGATTGTATTATTTCGCACTATAGGCATTTTATATGTATACGTTTTTGTTGATGATTTGTAATGATGGTTGTATTCTATTTTGTTTTTGTAACCGGGGTGTTCGCGTAGTTGAGGTCAACCCTCAGCCGTCCCCCGCGTGGGATGTCTTTATTGTAAAGTGACTGGCCGGTGGAGGGCATTCAAATTTCCCACTAGGGTTGTTTCGGCAGATCTTTTATGCGGATCGGGGGTTGTCCGGTCCTGATTTGGCTCGGAAGAGTCCGCTGGACCTAAAGCAACAATAAATCAATCAATCAATCAATCCAGGGACATTTTCATTTAAAAACAACAACACAATGCTCAGTTTTTCATTTTTATAAACATTTTAATACTTTACTTACAGAGTATTCTTTCAGCTGTTAGAAACATGCAATATCACAGCCTGTACACAACAACAATTTAAAGTGCTCTATTACATAGCCTGTACACAGTAAAGGGCTGTATTACACAGACTGTACACAACAACAAGGTGCTCTATTACATAGCCTGTACACAATAAAGGGCTGTATTACACATCCTGTATACAACAAGTGCTGTACTACACAGCCTGTACACATCAACAAAGTGCTGTATTACACAACCTGTACACAACAACAAAGTGCTGTATTACACAGCCTGTACACAATAAAAAAAAAGTGCTGTATTACACAGCCTGTACACAACAACAAAGTGCTGTATTACACAGCCTGTACACAACAACAAAGTGCTGTATTACACAGCAGCCTGTACACACCAACAAAGTGCTGTATAAAACAACATGTACACAACAACAAAGTGCTGTATTACACAGCCTGTACACAACAACAAATTTAGTGATGTTGTATTACACGGCCTGTACACAACAAAAAAGTGCTGTATTACATAGCCTGTACACAACAACAAACTGCTGTATTACACAGCCAGTAAATAAAACAAAAACTGCGCTGTAACCACGCTCTTGTGTGCTGAACAGTATTTATGTACTATATTACATTGGCATACATTAATTTCTCTTACAAACACACACACACAAACATTCAACAGACATCATAGTCAGCAATACACAGCAACATAATGCCATATTTATAAAGTTTCATTTCACAATGATCCAAACTTTTTATTCCAGGAATTGTTTCATGATACTGATGTTTGTAATTATGTCTACGCTTGTTATAATGTATTTAGTGGTTGATTGTCAATGCTATTGTGTATTTTGTGCAAATCTGAATATTGTTTTGTAGAAGGTGTGATATTGTCATGTTTGGTGACTGCTATTGTTATTGCTATATGTATGTAGTGTTATTTTAGTGGTGTAATGAAATGTTTACATTGGTTTTTACTGTGAAGAGCAGTGTGCCTTATCGTAGATCAGGAAACTGCGCTATATAAATTAGTTATTATTATTATTATTATTATTATTGTTATTATGAAACTGTTTTCTACTTTTCAGAGTTTAGTGTTTTCTGAGACCTCTATCTATACTAGGCGATTAATTGGCCTTTAAGTGTTACAAGTGACGGAAGAGAGAAAAGGGGACATCAAAACAAGTTATATAGTTAAAAAAAATTTTGCTGCTATTTATGTGTGTGTGTGTGTGTGCGCGGTACACATGGTGTGTGGGTGTGTTTGTGTACGCTTTGATCTCTGCAAGAAAAAAGAGCCTTATTATTAAATAACAATTAAAAAATTTAAAATAAAATTTAAAATTGGCTAAACAATATAGAATACTTGTGTTCTAGTGTTGATGAAGGTGGTTGTGGGCATTTGTGTTTGTTGGCTGACTGCATGTTTATAACGTTGTCCCTGTAACACCTCATTCATCTCTCTTCATTCCTTCTTTGCTGACTGCATGTTTATAACGTTGTCTCTGTAACACCTCATGCATCTCTCTTCGATCATTCCTTCTTTGCTAAATGCATGGTAGTTATTCATTGCTTAGAGGGTCCAGCGGACTGCAAAGAGCCGAATCAGGACCACAAAATCAAGACCACAACTTTGCTGAAAGAGCACCCACCCCTGATCCGCAAAAAAGATCTGCCAAAACAACCCTATAGTGGCAAAACTGAAGGCACTCCACTAGCCGGTCACTTTATAATAAAGACATCACACGCATGGGACGCTGAGGCTATACTCTAAGTTATCGAACCCCCGTTTACAAAAACAAAATAGAATACAAACATCATTATAAAATATCAACAAAACACATACATATAAAAATAAAATGCCTACATTGCCAAATAATAACATAATAGGAAGCCCCAGTGACCATTTGGCAGAAAGAGTCCAATATTCCCAAGCTGATCCAACAGACTTCACACACAAATGAGGAGTTTTGTTCCGGATGAGTTTTCAAGAAAAAAAAGTAGGTGACTGCTCTAGCGAAGAAGAAGATAGTATAGACTATAGTAGATTGATAGAACAGAGTAGGAATGAGAAAGAACAAAGGAGAAAGACAGCGACAGTGGGAATTTAAAGCACTAAATTTCCAGAAAGTGGGGATACTATTTTATACTGAAACCCCCGGCACTCCCACGGGGGCAAATGCATGTTTATAATGCTGTCCCTGTAACACCTCATTCATCTCTCTTCAGTCCTTCTTTGCTGACTGCATGTTTATAGTGTTGTCCCTGTAACACCTAATACATCTCTCTTCATTCCTCCTTTATTCTATCAGTGACATTTAATTTAAAAACAACACCAAATGTTCAGTTTTAAATCTGTATTAACATTTTAATATTTTATTTACAGAGTATTGTTTAAGCTGTTAGAAACACAATTGCATAACCAGCCTGTACACAACAACAAAACTGTATTACACAGCCAGCCTGTACACAACAACAAAACTGTATTACACAGCAGCCTGTACACAACAAGCAACACAAATTTTTACACAGCCTGTACACAGCAACAACAAAACTATTACACAGCACAGTCTTCAAAACAATGTGAGCAGCACTCTTGCGTTGAACTATTACACGCACCTTATATCAATTAGGAGACAGACGTACTTACATATACAAGTCCATTAGCATTAACAAGCACCACACATGTCTCTGCCTTACAGGAACAACAATGGTGTGGGTGAAGAGTACACTAGCATTAGCAAGCACCACACATGTCTCTGCCTTACAGGAACAAACAATGGTGTGGGTGAAGAGTACAATAGCATTAACCAAGCACCACACATGTCTCTCTGCCTTACAGGAACAACAATGGTGTGGGTGAAGAGTACACTAGCATTAGCAAGCACCACACATGTCCCTGCCTTACAGGAACAACAATGGTGTGGGTGAAGAGTACAATAGCATTAACAAGCACCACACATGTCTCTGCCTTACAGGAACAACAATGGTGTGGGTGAAGAGTACACTAGCATTAACAAGCACCACACATGTCTCTGCCTTACAGGAACAACAATGGTGTGGGTGAAGAGTACAATAGCATTAACAAGCACCACACATGTCTCTGTCTTACAGGAACAACAATGGTGTGGGTGAAGAGTACACTAGCATTAACAAGCACCACACATGTCTCTGCCTTACAGGAACAACAACCCCTTGGGGTCATGAGCAATCTTGCCACTGTAGATTGTTCAAACCTATAAAGGGAAAAGTGAAAGCCACAGTTGAAAACCTGTCTTTCCTTTATAGGCAAGACAGATTCACTGCGGCAACAGTACCCCCGTTGGAGTGCCGGGGGTTTTCAGTATAAATAGTATCCCCACTTTATGGAAATTTAGTGCTTTAAATTCCCACTGTCGCTGTCTTCCTCATTTACTCTTTCCTATTCCTGCTCTGTCCTTCACTCTGCTATACTATCTTCTTCTTCGCTAGATCAATGACCTACCTTTTTTCTTGAAAACTCTTCCTGGACAAGACTCCTTGTTTGTGTATGAGGTCTGTTGGATCAGCTTGGGAGTGTTGGACGCTTTCTGCCGGGTGGTCACTAGGGCTTCCTATGATTGTACTATTTAGCACTATAGGCATTTTATATGTATGCGTTTTGTTGATGATTTATAATGATGTTTGTATTCTATTTTGTTTTTGTAACCGGGGGTTCGCGTAGTTGAGGTCAACCCTCAGCCGTCCCTCGCGTGGGATGTCTTTATTGTAAAGTGACTGGCCGGTGGAGGGCATTCAATTTTCCCACTGGGGTTGTTTCAGCAGATCTTTTATGCGGATCGGGGGTTGTCCGGTCCTGATTTGGCTCGGAAGAGTCCGCTGGACCTAAAGCAACAATAAATCAATCAATCAATCAACAGGAACAACAATGGTGTGGGTGAAGAGTACACTAGCATTAACAAGCACCACACATGTCTCTGCCTTACAGGAACAACAATGGTGTGGGTGAAGAGTACAATAGCATTAACAAGCACCACACATGTCTCTGTCTTACAGGAACAACAATGGTGTGGGTGAAGAGTACACTAGCATTAACAAGCACCACACATGTATCTGCCTTTCAGGAACAACAATGATGTGGGTGAAGAGTACAATGGCATTAACAAGCACCACACATGTCTCTGCCTTACAGGAACAAATATGGTGTGGGTGAAGAGTACAATAGCATTAACAAGCACCACACATGTCTCTGCCTTACAGGAACAACAATGGTGTGGGTGAAGAGTCCACTAGCATTAACAAGCACCACACATGTCTCTGCCTTACAGGAACAACAATGGTGTGGGTGAAGAGTACAATAGCATTAACAAGCACCACACATGTCTCTGCCTTACAGGAACAACAATGGTGTGGGTGAAGAGTACAATAGCATTAACAAGCCCAACAATGTAGCTAAGTACTGTCTTATTTTTTTGTGGGTTGTTTAAGAGTACAGACAATGGTGTGGGTGAGCATTAATCAACACATGTCTCTCAGGAACAACAATGGTGTGGGTGAAGAGTACAATAGCATTACAAGCACCACACATGTCTCTGCCTTACAGGAACAACAATGGTGTGGGTGAAGAGTACAATAGCATTAACAAGCACACACATGTCTCCCTACAGGAACAAACATGGGTGAAGAGTACAATAGCATTAACAAGCACCACACATGTCTGCCTTACAGGAAACATGGTGTGAGTACACTCATTCCAATCTGCCTTACAGGAACAACAAACATACAATTAACAAGCACACATCTCTGCTTTTACATACAATGTGTGTAATGTTCACAATTAACATAATACACATAATCAACACAAATATACAAACATTACAAACACAATAATATATACAACATAATAAACACACACTATGTAACAGTATCAAACACAATAACATATGTGGTACAGTAATCCAAATGTAATGTTCAACACAATAACTATGTGATACAGTAATCCAAATGTAATGTTCAACACAATAACTATGTGATACAGTAATCCAAATGTAATGTTCAACACAATAACTATGTGGTACAGTAATCCACCTCTAATGTTCAACACAATATGTGGTCTACCAGTAATCCAAATGTGCTGATACTTGTGGTAAAGTGTGTCTCCTCTTAATGTTAGGACTGAAGTAAGCTTATTGTAAACGTTATCAACAATAATACTCATATTTATTTATTTATTTAATCGTTCTTATATAGCACTTTACCAGCTCAAGAGCTGCTCAAGGCGCTGGCCGATACAGGATCTAACTCAAGCCGCTTGAGGCGCCCACCCGCAGCCTTTGGGCGCATGGTCTGACGCCCGTACAACTGAGCACAATCCTGGGCAGCCAGGGATGGGGGAGAAGGACCTAAGCGCAGGCGGGGTGTGTTCTTGTCACCGGCACTCACCCGTCTAGGACATGAGCGGCAGGATCTTTAAAGTCCGTTATGATGGAATGTATGCAACACAGACTAGACCTCGGTTTATACTCTCATCCGAAGGAGTAGGAAACGGGAGTAAAGTGTCTTTCCCAAGGACACAACACAATGCCCCGGCCTGGGCTCGAACCCGGGACCTTCAGATCCACAAGCCAAAGCTCTACCAGTAGGCCACCGTGCCTCCCTATATTAATACTAATAATAGTAATGATGATGATGATGATGATGATGATGATGATGATGATGGTGATGATGATGATGATGATGATGATGATGATGATGATGATGTATCTGATCCTTACATCCATCCACCCTTCTGAAGGGGTCCACATATGTTTAAAATAGGGCTTATGAAAGGGTAAAATGTCTTATAATACTCTGTAAAGTCTACACAAGACTGAACAAAATATTTTGATCATCCAATGAGAAGCTGAGGGTGACCAATAATAATAATAATAATAATAATAATAATAATAATAATAATAATAATAATAATAATAATAATAATAATACAATAATTAGGATCATGTTAACATGTAAACAACATACCAATGTGCTTTCCTTTCCAATGTGAGAGGGGTAGGCCTATTGCAAAGAGCGTTATTCATTTGCAGTGTCAGAGGGTTAGGCCCATTGCACAGAGCTTTATTCCTGTAGCTGCGGTTCTAGAATTCGCTGCTGAACAATTAAGCAACAAATGGGCCAAAAGGACCACACACAAACAGTGAGCAAATGTTGGATTAATTGGTTTCTGTAGTCGTGCTTATTGCTCTTCAATCATGGCAGGTGTGATAACTACAGTTATAAAGTGGCGTGGCAGACCAGCAATGAAAAGGAGACGATAGCAAGTTCAAGAAGTTGATGGACCAGATTTTATGCAAACGGCATCACGTGACCCACCTTCAACATCTGAAACTGCATCTGCCACAAAAAAACAAAATGAACTTGGTGAAGCAACCAAGCCAAAGTGCAGGAAACTGGATCGCTTTTGGTTCTTGCTTTCACTGAAAACTTAGAATCAGCCACCAAGCAAAAGTGCAGGAAAATAGGATAACTTTTGGTTCATGCTTTTATTGAAGACTTGGCATTAGCAACCACCATTTGCTGCAAATGTGAAACGACCGCAAAGAACATATATTTTTATGACAACTGTTGGCCACAGTCCATATTTTAGTCAACAGTGTTTTGAAAATCATCACCATCTAACTAGACTACATTTGGCAAAAATATGGACGGTGAGTAAAAACTACCTACAGCACCAACAACATCTATATCATGTGTTTGTAGACTTCAAGAACGCGTTTGACCAAGTCTGGCATGCAGATCTGTGGGCAACCATGCGAGTGTACATGTACAACAGCAGACCTAAAATTATTGAAGCCATCACAAGCCTGTATGACAAGGCTACCAGTGCAGTCCTCCACAACAGAACCATCAGGAACTGATTCAGAAAAACAATTGGTGTGCATCAAGGATGCCTACTCTCTTCAACACTCTTCAACATCTTCCTGAACAGCTGGTACAGAGGCTTGATACCACCTCCAGAGCCTATGGAATGAAAATAAGTGCAGAGAAGAACAAAGTGATGACCAACAACACCAATGGCATCAAAACAGACATCAAAGTCTAAGGCCACTCCCTCAAAACAGTTCATAGCCTCAAATATTTAGGAGTCATTGTATCAAACAATCGGTCCCAACATGAAGTCCTCTCCAGGATTGCACAAACAACTGCAGACCTGACATCTCCATCTTCCTAAAATCTTGCAAAACATGGACCCTCACAACAGCTCTACAACAAAGAATACAAAGCATGGAGATGAGGTGCTAAAGAAGACTTCTGGGCATTCTCTATACCCAGCACATAACCAACAACGAAGTCCAAAAGACCATCACACAAGCCATTGGACAACACAATGGCATGCTCACAGTGGTGAAGAAACGGAAACTCCGATAATAAGGCCACGTCACCACACAATCTGGCCTTGCAAAGACCATCCTGCAAGGCACAATGCAAGGAGGCTGAAGAAGAGGGAGACAGAAAAAGAGGTCGAAAGTCAACATTTGAGAATGGACTGGCTTGACACTGAGCAAAGCCATGAAGCCATGAGAGTTGCTGAGGACAGAGAAAGATGGAGTACACTGGTTAAATGATCAACAGTGGTGTCTCAACGACCTTCAAGTTACGGGATAGGATAGGATAGAGTAAAAACATATGACTCTTTTTTTGTTGGTAGGTTATAATTGACATAAACGAGTGTGAAATACATAGTATAATAATTTGGAGTTGACTTTATGCTATCACTACATTTATATATTCTGTTATAAGGTGCACACCATTGTGCTTCACAAACTTGGTCATTCTTGTTTTACGTTGGAAGCAAAGTAAATGTTGACATGCGACCCTGTGTGGAGGAAGACCGACATCTGCTTGGTGCTTGACACCACAGTCATAGGTTGCCATGGTATCACATGGATTGAACTTGCAAGTCAGTGTTCTCTATCCTCCCCTCTCCCCACTTTGTTACACTCGGTTTGATGATGGTGTGTTCTTTATCAGTATCTGATTCAGCCCCAATGCTGAATTCCTGATAAGGTGTAACTCAGATTCGTTTATCCACGCAACCCGTCCAAACAGCATACAAGTCACAAAGTCGACGTATGAAGTTTTCCGCTTTTATTCAGCACACATCAACAACTGCATACAATTCTCAACTCAACAACTTTCAAGTCACTATCAACAACAATCGACTTTTTTAACAGTGCGGCGCTTATATAGTCTCTACATACACTGGAACAAACGAGAATAATCCTACATAAAACACCACAACCAATCAAAATTAATTTCATCATCACGTGACTCACGTCATACAACCTCATTTGGAATGGAAGCTTCCATGGTAACCAACAGAATAATCCACACGCTTCGATCGATAGTAAACAACTGATTCGAGAACGTTCTCAAATAATATCGAGCAACTAAAAACATCAACGTTACACAAAGCCTCTACTAATAACAAATCAAAGATAAATACACTCTATTACTGCATGCGTTGTAAAATAAAACGAACAGATCTATCGCGCGCGTCACACACAAGCCTGCAATTGCACGCGCTTCACACATAACATCGTGCGCATTTCATACGCACCATTCGCGTTTCAACGTAACATAACCCCCCACTCAAGAAGAAATTTACCCAATTTCTTTCAACAACGTTGGAACGTAATGCACAAGCAAAGTACTTATTTAAGACTTTCTGAATACTGTCATTGAGCTCAGTTCATTCACACAGAGTCAATGTTTCTCGTCTGCACGTCTTTATATTCACAGAGTCAACAGTTTTCATCTTCAAATTTGTCTGGATATTGTCAATGTTCACAGTTTATCTACACAGTCAATGTTTTTTTCATCCGCAAGGAAACGACGCCCTCGTCAGTTGCGGTTGTCATCGGCCCAGGGTCAAAGACAATCACGTGGGCTTTCCTGGAGTCAGTGCATCCTCCGTTGTCTCCTTCTTCCGTCGGATGTCCGACGCAGTCGACGTTGTCAGCTCCCAGGATGCACTTGCTGGGTCTCACGATCAGGTTGGCTTCTTGAAGACGGTGGAACAGCTCCCTCAAGGTCTGCAGATGCTCTTTCCAGGTCTGGGTGCGGACTAGCAGGTACCCGTCCCAGTAACAAACGACATTGTCCATCCCTTTGAGCATCTTCCTCATTCCTCTCTTCAGAGTAGCTCCGCTGTTGACCATGCCAAAGGGCATCCTTAGGCACTCGTACGTCCCATCAGGAGTTATGAAAGCAGTCTTTGGTATGTCCTGTTGACGCACGGGGACTTGCCAATAACCCTTGCTGAGGTCAATCTTTGAGAAGATTCTACTCCCCGATAATTGGCGGAAGAGGTCTGCTGCGGTAGGCATCGGCTCAGGGTCGAAGACGGTGATCTTATTAACCTTCCTGCAGTCGATGCATACTCGGTTGCTCCCGTCCTTCTTCTTCACGACCACGACAGGGGACGCGTAGGGGGAACTGGACTCCCTGATGATGCCCATCTTCAGCATCTCATCGATGTCTTTCTTCAAGGATTCACGGGCCTCGAAAGGGATCGGGAAGGGCTTGGATCGAACAGGGATATTCGAAGTGAGGTGGACTTCGTGTTCGACCAAAGTTGTAGAGCCAGGGACATCGCTGAAGTTGTGGGGAAACTCGCCCATAAGGTCCTTGAGCTCCATCTTTTGACCTTCCGTCAAGCTTGGTCCTAGCTTAACGTCATCGATGCCTTCTTTGCTGTGGAAGTCTCCCAGTTCCAACAGTTCTTCGCTGTCAAAGCTGTCGTCGGTCACCGCTGCTGTGGCTGCGTGCACAGTCTCGGATGGCCTTTCCACGTACAGCTTAAGGAGGTTGGCGTGGTATATCTTGGAATGCTGGCCGACCTTCACCTTGTAGTCGTTGATTCCCACCACGGTCTCCACTTCGTACGGGCCTTTCCACTGCATCAGCAATTTATTATGATCAGTAGGTAGCAGCACCAGCACTTTGTTGCCAGGTTTAAACTTCCTGTTCACAGCCCTACGATCATAGTAGTGCTTTCCACAGTCCTGGAACTTCTTCAGGTTTTCTCTGGCTATCTCGAGAGTCTGCTCCAGCTTCTCCCGTAGCTCAAACACGTACTGGTAGCTGTTCTTCACCTCTGGGGTGTCTACTTCTTTCGTCCACAGTTCTTTTAGGATGTGCATCGGACCTCGGATGGTTCTTCCGTACAGCAGCTCGAACGGAGAAAAGCCGGTGGACTCCTGCGATACTTCTCTGTAGGCGAAAAGTAGGGCGTTGATGTAGCGATGCCATTGTCTGGGCTGCTCGCTGCACAGTTTCTTCAGGGTGGACTTCAGCGTAGCATTGAACTTTACGACAAGCCCGTTGCACATCGGATGGTAGGGTGTCGTAGTCAAATGCCGGATGCTCAGCAGTCTGTTGACCTCCTTCATGCAGTCAGAGACGAACTGCGTCCCGAGGTCTGTCAGGATCTCTTCAGGCACTCCAAGTCTACTGAACATGTCCACTAGCGCCTCTGCAACAGTTTCAGTGTCAATCTTCTTCAGAGGCACTGCTTCTGGGTACCGAGTCGCATAGTCCACTGAAGTCAGTACCCACCGATGACCTTCTTCACTCGGAGGTCTTATTTCGCCGATTAAGTCTAAGGCCACCCTCTTGAAAGGTCGGTCGATCAAAGGCATTCTCTGCATAGGCACTTTAGGGACCCTTCCTCGAGGTATGGTTTTCTGGCAAATGTCACATGATCGGCAGAAACGGCTGACGTCCGCATGAAGTCCTGGCCAGTAGAACACCGCCTGGATTCTGTCTGACGTCTTCTTGATGCCTAGGTGACCTCCCATGATTGAGTCATGCGCTACTTCCATCACCTGGCGCCTTAGGGGTAACGGCACCAAGACTTGACGTAGTGGTTTCCCTCCGTTGACCCTCGGGTGCTGGAAGATTCTGTACAGGATCTTGGCCTTCACCTCAAAATAGACCGTACCACTGCCTTTGGTCACGTGGTCTTGGCGGTTCCTGTACTTGTTTAAAGTGCTATCAGCTTCCTGGAGCTGGATCAGCTTATCTCTGTCCACGATGGCAGCTTTAGAGTTGTCGGCGACCTTCAGTGGCGTAGACGTCTTGTCTCTCTTGGCCTGGGCCCTGGTAGTAACAGCACCGACGATCTCTGGTCGGCAGGGCTGAGCCGGAGTAACCACATTGTCCCGTAGCAGCTCTGTAAGGTCTCCATCGGGAAATGGCAATGGATCCTCCTCCACAACTTCGACGTGTTGAGTTGAGGCAGGACTCCACTCTGAATCGGGGTCGTCGGGTCGTCTCGCGCCGTCGATATTCCCGATCATTAAATCATACAGCGGCTTCTTCAGGCAAACCGCTTCGACTTCGCCTACGTAGAAAGGGGTGTTGACATGAATTTTTGCAACTGGCGCTTTCACACTTTGCTGTCGGCCATGAGTGTCCATTTTGAATCGCCAGTGAACTGTTCTTTAGCGATTAGGTCTTCTCTGACGATGACCCCACTGCAGCCAGAGTCTCTTAAGACAGTTACTTCATGATTTCCGACGCGTCCCTTGGAAACAGGCATGTTCTGGACGGTCATAGCTGCGCTGGCGACGACGGGGATGGATTTCCCGTTGGCAAGGAGAAGTTGGCCATCGGTTATGCACTCTTGCACGTCCGCAGGAGTAGCTGTGCGCTCGGTCTCACTCGGAAGAATGACGCTCCCGCCGCACACTTGATGGTCAGATCTACTGGTTTGCCGTTGATTGGAGAAACGTCTCTGTCGGTTGCCCGCCGCTGCATTGTCCGTACTGCCCCGCTGTCCGCTACTTTTGTTTTGAGGACAGTTAGCCGCTCTGTGGTCTGTAGCGTTGCAGGTGAAACAACCTCTCGAATGCCCTTCTCTGGGAGGAGGCGTGGAGTCCGTCTGTCTCTGGCTCGTCTGACTCCCCTGGATCTGGTTCACATGGTTTCCAGTCTTCTGAAAATGTTTCGTCGCGCTGGGTGGCCCCAGGGTCTTCCCATGAGCGATGAGATATCTTTCAGCAGCCTCAGTCACATCTTTAAGCGTCTGCAGCTTTTGTTCTTCTAAGTGGGTCGCTAGGTCCTTGTGACAGGCATTGAGGAATTGCTCCTTCACGATCAGGTCATGGAGACTATCGTAAGACTTTCCTTTGCCTAATAACTCCACCCACTTGTGTAGATATGACGACAGGCGCTCCACAAACTGCTTTGGCGTCTCGTCTGACTTAGGCCGGCATTCACGGAAGCGTTTACGGTAGCCCTTCTCTGTAAAGTTGTAGCACTGCAATAGGGCCTCTTTCAAGACGTCGTAGTCTTTAGCGTCATCGTCGGACAATCTGGTGTAGACGTCGAGTGCTTGCCCGGTCAGATGAGCACTTAGTCGAATCGCCCAGTCTTGAGGTTGCCAGTTAGAGCTTTTGGCAAACCTTTCAAATCTCGCCAAATAACTGTCGATCTGGTCCTTCCCGTCGACAAACGCTGGCAATTTTGGAGCTTTGTTGTCACTGATAACTTGTGGCGCATTCTGCTGTTGCTGGATACGCGCCATTTCTAGCTGGAACTCAAGACGCTTCAGCTCGAATTCTCTGTCTTTTTCTTGCCGCTGCTGTTCAAGTTCTCTTTCTTCACGCCGACGTTGCTCTTCTTTTTCTTGACGCCGCTCTTCTAATTCTCTTTCTTCTCGGCGACGCTGTTCTTCCATTTCCAGACGCTTCTCTTCTAATTCTCTCTCTTGTATTCTCTCCTGGGATTTGACGTACTCCGTCAGCTGTTTGCCTTTTAGTTTCAGTTCAATCCCTTTCTGCCAGAAGTCAGCCATCTTAATGCTTTTCTGGAAAGTTCTTTTCTGGAAAGTTCTTTACTGTGCTGTACCTTTCTAGACTGTTCTAGAACAGCACGCTTTCTGCAGTAGCGCTGATGCTTTCCACTATAGTCGCCTTCGCTGACGCAGGCCCCGCTGTCCTCGTCGTATGCGACGCTGCACCACGCTGGTGTTGATGTATACGCTCCTGTGCTGAAGTAGACGCGACGTCCGCTCGCCGCTCTCTGTAACACTGGCGATGTAGCTCCGAGACTGTCCCTCGACGTAGTCCTGCGGCAGCCACGTAGTCCTGATCTGTTGTTCGCTCACGAAGCAACTCTTCAGCGACCACACGCCCTTGCAGTCAACCCGAACCTATCGGTGATGTAGTCCCAGTATGTTGGCCCCTCTCGACGCAACTCGTTGGCGGCTACCCTCGATGACTGCCTCTCGTAACGTTGACTCGCTTGTTGTAGCAGTTGAACCCTTGGCTATGGCGTGAATCCCGGCTTGGCCCCCAAAATGTTACACTCGGTTTGATGATGGTGTGTTCTTTATCAGTATCTGATTCAGCCCCAATGCTGAATTCCTGATAAGGTGTAACTCAGATTCGTTTATCCACGCAACCCGTCCAAACAGCATACAAGTCACAAAGTCGACGTATGAAGTTTTCCGCTTTTATTCAGCACACATCAACAACTGCATACAATTCTCAACTCAACAACTTTCAAGTCACTATCAACAACAATCGACTTTTTTAACAGTGCGGCGCTTATATAGTCTCTACATACACTGGAACAAACGAGAATAATCCTACATAAAACACCACAACCAATCAAAATTAATTTCATCATCACGTGACTCACGTCATACAACCTCATTTGGAATGGAAGCTTCCATGGTAACCAACAGAATAATCCACACGCTTCGATCGATAGTAAACAACTGATTCGAGAACGTTCTCAAATAATATCGAGCAACTAAAAACATCAACGTTACACAAAGCCTCTACTAATAACAACGCAAAATCAAATCAAAGATAAATACACTCTATTACTGCATGCGTTGTAAAATAAAACGAACAGATCTATCGCGCGCGTCACACACAAGCCTGCAATTGCACGCGCTTCACACATAACATCGTGCGCATTTCATACGCACCATTCGCGTTTCAACGTAACACACTTATCCCCTCCTCCCCCACTACTCCAATAAAGCCACACCATCGCCACACCCAACCACACCACTACTCCAACAAAGCCACATCATCGCCACACCCAACCACACCACTACTCCAATAAAGCCACATCAACACCACACCCAACCACACCACTACTCCAATAAAGCCACACCATCACCACACCCAACCACACCACTACTCCAATAAAGCCACATCATCACCACACCCAACCACACCACTACTCCAATAAAGCCACACCATCGCTACACCCAACCACACAACTTCATCTGCTGTCACAATGTTTCTTTTCTGTTAAGTCCAATGTTCTGCATACATGGTATTTTGTTTAAAGGAGTATTGTTTGCGGACAAGAATTATGGAAACACATCTGATTATAGCCCTAAGCCCAATCCTAGACAAAACAAATGTGTGACACATCAGACGGCTCAACAATGGGTAGGCTACTCCATTGATCTAATGTACAAACCAGCGGACCACATCAAGGATTTCTATTTGTGGTACTTAAATTACAGTAACTCCCTCTTCTCCCCCCCCCTCTCCCCTTAAAAGGTATTTATTTGAAAGTTGGTTTGTCCATATATTAGATAAGCCGACCGTTAGTTCTTGGTTGCAGTGAAAGATAGCTATTGGAGACATATCAAGATAGCTATTGGAGACATATCAAGATAGCTATTGGAGACATATCAAGATAGCTACTGGAGACATATCAAGATAGCTATTGGAGACATATCAAGATGTCAAACTTCCTGACCCTGTTGATGGTGCAACTTCACAACATTTCAATTTTTCATTTGTTTTCAAAGTTATTATTATATTAATATTGAATGTATGATTCTTTGAGGCATGATAGATATCGATGAGGCACACATCCTGTGCATACTCGGTCAACCTCATTCCAAGATCAAGGTCACTGGAGCTGTCCAAAGTCAGTATAGGTACTTTGAAGTGACCTTGACCCAAAACTACAAGAGATATAAAGTTCAAACTTTTTGTATTTAGAGATAGATGGATATTCAATGCTTATAGGGTCCAGCGGACTGCTTAGAGCTGAATCAGGACCAGATGATAGATCTATCATATATGTTCCATTTTTGTGTCGGTCTTGAAGATTAAGGTCATTGTAGGCCTTGCAAAAACATAAAAAAGTAGGTGATGGTACAGTGTCTCTATTTAACCCACAGTATGCAACAACATATTGATCGTACAGGAGCTTGAGAAGTCACCTGTAGACCAAGGTGATGTTGGTTACAGATGGCTGTAGATCAAGGTCATGTTGGTTACAGATGGCTGTAGACCAAGGTCATGTTGGTTACAGCTGATGGCTGTAGACCAAGGTCATGTTGGTTACAGATGTCTACTCTTTGAGTCTGTTTTAGGACTAAGGCACATTGTGCACCCTTTATTATATAATCATTATCATTATGATTAATCTTTATTATATAATCATTATCATTAATCTTTATTTTATAATCATTATTATTATGATTAATCTTTATTATATAATCATTATCATTATGATTAATCTTTATTATATAATCATTATCATTATGATTAATCTTTATTATATAATCATTATCATTATGATTAATCTTTATTATATAATCATTATCATTATGATTAATCTTTATTATATAATCATTATCATTGTGATTAATCTTTATTTATTAACTTTTTATTTAACCATAAAACTAAAGAGCAGTTGTTATCAATCAAGTCTGAATGACTATGGGGTTCACATCCAAAACAATTGCCACCCATAAGAAATGATCCTGACTAGTAGAATTGAACCCTTGTTTACTGGCACATATGCATGCATTTGCGCTTTGAAATCTTTTTTTTTTAAATAGGAAAAGCGCTATATAAATAAATGTACTCTTATTATTATTATGTAACGTAGCTCACATCATATTATATATAAATACATTTACTAATTATTATTATTATGTAACGTAGCTCACTGACTCTTCTATATAAATACATGTACACATTATTATTATTATGTAATATAGTTCACAGCCTATTCTATATAAATACATGTACTAATTATTACTATTATGTACATTACATTACATGAATATTGCTTTAGGTCCAGCGGAATCTTCCGAGCCAAATCAGGACCGGACACCCTTGATACGCATAAAAGATCTGCTGAAACAACCCTAGTGGTAAAACTGAAAGCTCTCCACCAGCCAGTCACTTTACAATAAAAACATCCCACGCAGGGAATGCTGAGGCTTAAATCTAATTTATTGAACCCCCGTTTACAAAATAGAATACAAAAATCATTATAAATTATCAACAAAACACATACATATAAAATGCCTACATTGCTAAATAATAACATTATAGGAAGCCCTATAGTGACCACCTGGCAGAAAGGGTCCAATATTCCCAAGCTGATCCAACGGACCTCATACACAAATAAGGAGTCTTGTCCCGGAAGAGTTTTCAAGAAAAAAGGAAGGTAACTGGTATAGCGAAGGAGAAGATAGTATAGCAGATAGATAGAACAGAGCAGGAATGAGAAAGAGCAAATGAGAAAGACAGCAACATTGGGAATTTAAAGCACTAAATTTCAAGAAAGTGGGGATACTATTTATACTGAAACCCCCGGCACCCCAACGGGGTTATTATTATGTAACGTAGCTCACAGCCTATTCTATACTTAAGGTTTAGAAAGGTGAAACTGTACAGCAGCTAAGCTACAATCACAATATAGATAACAACATGACAATATAGATAACAACATCACAATTTTTTCTGAGTATAAAACTTACTACTTACTATATAATTTGTGTCTTTTTCTGTGTGGCTTGAACTTTCATTTCTGCCCCTTGTTGTATCTCCAAGACTTCCTGTGTGGAGCTTGAAATGTCTTCTCTGAGCTTTTTGATCTCAGCTGAACTTTTTTTTTCTTAAAGGACTGCTTGCTAATGAAGATATCTTTCTAGCTTTTACTTTTATTTTTCAAAGCAAATGACTTCCCTTTGGTTTTACAAATAACGGTTTGTCTGTCATCAGACTGACTCATTTTGATCTGAACCAAACCTGTTAAGTAGGCCTCTTCTTCACTCGTCAGTGGTGCCACTAGCTGGTTAAGAGGTCGGACTGAGCTAGTTTGTGTTTGCTCACAGTCCGTTTGTGATGCAGAGTCTGCTGTGCTTGTGTGTTGTCCAGGTGTGGGACACCGCTGTGTGGTAGTGACAGATTGATTGATTGATTGATTTATTGTTGCTTTAGGTCCAGCGGACTCTTCCGAGCCAAATCAGGACCGGACAACCCCCGACCCGCATAAAAGATCTGCCGAAACAACCCTAGTAGGAAAATTGAATGCCCTCCACCGGCCAGTCACTTTATAATAAAGACATCCCACGCGGGGGACGGCTGAGGGTTGACCTCAACTACGCGAACACCCCGGTTACAAAAACAAAATAGAATACAACCATCATTATAAATCATCAACAAAACACATACATATAAAATGCCTATAGTGCGAAATAGTACAATCATAGGAAGCCCTAGTGACCACCCGGCAGAAAGCGTCCAACACTCCCAAGCTGATCCAACAGACCTCATACACAAACAAGGGGTCTTGTCCAGGAAGAGTTTTCAAGAAAAAAGGTAGGTCATTGATCTAGCGAAGAAGAAGAAAGTATAGCAGAGTGATAGGACAGATCAGGAATGGGAAAGAGCAAATGATGAAGACAGCGACAGTGGGAATTTAAAGCACTAAATTTCCAGAAAGTGGGGATACTATTTATACTGAAACCCCCGGCACTCCAACGGGGGGAACTGTTGCCGCAGTGAATTAGTCATGCCTACAAAGGCAAGACAGGTTTTCAACTGGGGCTTTCACTGTTCCCTTTATAGGTTAGAACAATCTACAGTGACAAGATTGCTCATGACCCCAAGGGGTGTAGTGACAGATGAGCTGGGTGTGCAAGCAGCTGTTGCTTGTCTGCCTGTAGCAGTGGGGGTGTCAGTGGAAATGACAGTCGGGTTATATGTAGCCGTTTTAAAGAATCTATATTTTTTAGTTTTCTTCTTTATGTGTCTTTCACATGCACCCCTGTTCACCTGTTTATACTGACTACAAACTACACAGTCACTGACCTGTATGTTGGGATTGTACACTGACCACAGATGCTGTGAACCCTCAATATGCTTTGTAGCTATATGACTACAAACTGCACAGTCACTGACCTGTATGTTGGGATTGTACACTGACCACAGATGCTGTGAACACTCAATATGCTTTGTAGCTATATGACTACAAACTGCACAGTCACTGACCTGTATGTTGGGATTGTACACTGACCACAGATGCTGTGAACCCTCAATATGCTTTGCAGCTATATGACTACAAACTGCACAGTCACTGACCTGTATGTTGGGATTGTACACTGACCACAGATGCTGTGAACCCTCAATATGCTTTGAAGCTATATGACGCAACGAGCTCCAGTCAGGCTGTTTTCTGATTTTTCGTGTGCGATGTCGACATGTGAAGCATAATGTACTGGGATAGACGATACCATCAGTCTCAACAGAATACTGCAAACCATACAAGTCCAAAAGTTCAGAGGCCGTGGTATTACAGAATCTATGTCTTGGAACATTTTCTCTTGTTTTTTGGGATCTCTGTCCACACAATCGGCATAAAGAGTTTAACCTCTCTCTGTGATACTGTTCTGTATAAGCTATTTGAGATTCACTATCAATTTGAATGTTATATGCCTGTCCTTCTTTCTGGTTTATCTCTCCTGTATGTAAAAGCCTATGTCTCCTTAACATGCAAGTCTGAGTAAATACTTTATTACAAACATCACACACATGTTTCTTTTGTTCTTCAATCCTCTGTTGCTGTCCTCTCTTTATTCTTCCCTTCTCTCTGAGACTGATTTCACTGTAGGGAGCGACGGAGGCTGAAGAGATCATGACCGATGATGACTGTGGTGTTGTGGAGGTCACGGCAAGCAGATTTGCAGCACATGCAGTTGGAATGTGTAAAAACGAGACGTACAATAAACACTGACTATAAAGTGTTAGAAGATCATACCATGTCACTTACAATAAACACTGACTATAAAGTGTTGGAAGATCATACCATGTCACGTACAATAAACACTGACTATAAAGTGTTAGAAGATCATACCATGTCACGTACAATAAACACTGACTATAAAGTGTTGGAAGATCATACCATGTCACTTACAATAAACACTGACTATAAAGTGTTAGAAGATCATACCATGTCACGTACAATAAACACTGACTATAAAGTGTTAGAAGATCATACCATCTCACGTACAATAAACACTGACTATAAAGTGTTAGAAGATCATACCATGTCACGTACAATAAACACTGACTATAAAGTGTTAGAAGATCATACCATCTCACGTACAATAAACACTGACTATAAAGTGTTAGAAGATCATACCATGTCACGTACAATAAACACTGACTATAAATTGTTCGAAGATCATACCATGTCAAAGGCTATGTAAACAACGCTATTTACTGCCCCAGTAGTGAGTACTAGAAGCTTCTATGGCATACTGCAGGCTAATTATAACTTGCCTTATTGCAGACAAAGAGTGTTATATGGTAGTGGCTGACGTGCACTGTTTAGCTTGGATGGCAGCAGTGTGGTGTTGCAGGTTGTCATATAGTTCTTATTTATTCACCACCTAGTCTTCATGTCCTGAATTTTGGTGATGTTTGTCATTATTGTTTGAACTATATTATGACAAACTGTTATGGACATCCTACCTTTAGTTTGGTTTTTGTGATTTGTGTTGTTCCATTCCTAGATTTGCAGCGATTGCAAATTAATAATAATAATAATAATAATAATAATAATAATAATAATAATAATAATAATAATAATAATAATAATAATAACAATAATAATAATAACAATAATAATAATAATAATAATAATAATAATAATAATAATAATAATAATAATAATAATAATAATAATAATATGAGAACTTATAACGCGAACATAACTCACCACAAGACAATTCAAGGCTTGCATTAATAATTCAAGCACACTGATACACACTTACGCCGAAAATACCAAATCATTGTTCCTGCAATTATCTTTTACCACTTTGACAGAAATAGTCCTATTTTCCATTCTTCTCTGAGAACAGGCATGAACATATAATATTGTGTTTCTGTAAAAAAATATTTTAATACAAGCATATATTTTATATTATTATTCTTTCAAAAACGGTTTTGTGTTTCTTCCTTTTTAATGTTCTTTCATAAAGCCAATTAAACTAGTCTTCTTCTTACAGCTGTTGTTCATGCATATGATGGCTAAACACCAAGGGATGTTATCAAGAAGACAGTTACTGTCAGTGTATAGTGGCAAGTACCGGTAGGCCTGCTGGAGAAGAAGGCTGTATAATTACTACTTCAGAGGTCGTTCAACTTTTTCTTTTCCCTACTGTTAGGCCAGGCAAACATATATATATATATATAGCCTGTCTGGCATGACCTCAAAATGTGAACAGCTTGGCTAGAGGCTCTATGATCTCTATGAGACCTCAACATGTGAACAGCTTGGCTAGATGCACTGTGATCTCTGAGACCTCAACATGTGAACAGCTTGGCTAGAGGCACTGTGATCTCTATGAGACCTCAAAATGTGAACAGCTTGGCTAGAGACACTATGATTTCTATGAGACCTCAACATGTGAACAGCTTGGCTAGAGGCACTGTGATCTCTAGTCTATGAGACCTCAAAATGTGAACAGCTTGGCTAGAGGCACTGTGATCTCTAGTCTATGAGACCTCAACATGTGAACAGCTTGGCTAGAGGCACTGTGATCTCTAGTCTATGAGACCTCAACATGTGAACAGCTTGGCTAGAGGCATTATGATCTCTAGTCTATGAGATGGTTAGAGGCATTATGATCTCTATGAGACCTCAACATGTGAACAGCTTGGCTAGAGGCACTATGATCTCTAGTCTATGAGATCTCAACATGTGAACAGCTTGGCTAGAGGCATTATGATCTCTATGAGACCTCAACATGTGAACAGCTTGGCTAGAGGCACTGTGATCTCTGAGACCTCAACATGTGAACAGCTTGGCTAGAGGCACTGTGATCTCTATGAGACCTCAAAATGTGAACAGCTTGGCTAGAGACACTATGATTTCTATGAGACCTCAACATGTGAACAGCTTGGCTAGAGGCACTGTGATCTCTAGTCTATGAGACCTCAAAATGTGAACAGCTTGGCTAGAGGCACTGTGATCTCTAGTCTATGAGACCTCAACATGTGAACAGCTTGGCTAGAGGCACTGTGATCTCTAGTCTATGAGACCTCAACATGTGAACAGCTTGGCTAGAGGCATTATGATCTCTAGTCTATGAGATCTCAAAATGTGAACAGCTTGGTTAGAGGCATTATGATCTCTATGAGACCTCAACATGTGAACAGCTTGGCTAGAGGCACTATGATCTCTAGTCTATGAGATCTCAACATGTGAACAGCTTGGCTAGAGGCATTATGATCTCTATGAAACCTCAAAATGTGAACAGCTTGGCTAGAGACACTGTGATCTCTATGAGACCTCAAAATGTGAACAGCTTGGCTAGAGGCACTGTGATCTCTAGGAGACCTCAAAATGTGAACAGCTTGGCTAGAGACACTGTGATCTCTATGAGACCTCAAAATGTGAACAGCTTGGTTAGAGGCATTATGATCTCTATGAGACCTCAACATGTGAACAGCTTGGCTAGAGGCATTATGATCTCTAGTCTATGAGACCTCAAAATGTGAACAGCTTGGTTAGAGGCATTATGATCTCTATGAGACCTCAACATGTGAACAGCTTGGCTAGAGGCACTATGATCTCTAGTCTATGAGACCTCAAAATGTGAACAGCTTGGCTAGAGGCATTATGATCTCTATGAGACCTCAACATGTGAACAGCTTGGTTAGAGGCATTATGATCTCTATGAGACCTCAACATGTGAACAGCTTGGCTAGAGACACTATGATCTCTAGTCTATGAGACCTCAAAATGTGAACAGCTTGGTTAGAGGCATTATGATCTCTATGAGACCTCAACATGTGAACAGCTTGGCTAGAGGCATTATGATCTCTATGAAACCTCAAAATGTGAACAGCTTGGCTAGAGGCACTGTGATCTCTATGAGACCTCAAAATGTGAACAGCTTGGCTAGAGGCATTATGATCTCTAGGAGACCTCAAAATGTGAACAGCTTGGTTAGAGGTGTTATGATCTCTATGAGACCTCAAAATGTGAACAGCTTGGCTAGAGACACTGTGATCTCTAGGAGACCTCAAAATGTGAACAGCTTGGTTAGAGGTGTTATGATCTCTAGGAGACCTCAAAATGTGAACAGCTTGGTTAGAGGTGTTATGATCTCTAGGAGACCTCAACATGTGAACAGCTTGGCTAGAGGCACTGTGATCTATGAGACCTCAACATGTGAACAGCTTGGCTAGAGGCACTATGATCTCTAGGAGACCTCAACATGTGAACAGCTTGGCTAGAGGCACTGTGATCTCTAGTCTATGAGACCTCAAAATGTGAACAGCTTGGCTAGAGGCACTGTGATCTCTATGAGACCTCAACATGTGAACAGCTTGGCTAGAGGCACTGTGATCTCTATGAGACCTCAACATGTGAACAGCTTGGCTAGAGGCACTGTGATCTCTATGAGACCTCAACATGTGAACAGCTTGGCTAGAGGCACTGTGATCTCTATGAGACCTCAACATGTGAACAGCTTGGCTAGAGGCACTGTGATCTCTATGAGACCTCAACATGTGAACAGCTTGGCTAGAGGCACTGTGATCTCTATGAGACCTCAACATGTGAACAGCTTGGCTAGAGACACTGTGATCTCTATGAGACCTCAAAATGTGAACAGCTTGGCTAGAGGCACCATGATCTCTAGGAGACCTCAAAATGTGAACAGCTTGGCTAGAGGCACTATGATCTCTATGAGACCTCAAAATGTGAACAGCTTGGCTAGAGGCACTGTGATCTCTAGTCTATGAGACCTCAAAATGTGAACAGCTTGGCTAGAGGCACTGTGATCTATATATAAAGGTGGTGAGGTGTGAATTGCCTGATTAGATCTTACTTCATCACTAACAAAATGACACTGAAGTCACACAAGTCAATTGCCTGATTAGATCCAGGCTGCAGAACAACGTTGAAAAAAAATCTCTTTTTTTAAGAATGAACAGGTTATAAAAAGTGCAAATTGCCTTTCCATTTGTTCTGGATGTTGCTTTCATTACATGTCTCGCCACGATTCACAATTCTAGAAGCACACGACATTTTGAAAAAAAAATTAATGAAGCGTGGTCATCACAGAAGAAGCACAAAATTTAAATCACAGTTCTACAATGTCTCCGTTGATGTTCACAGACTTAGCACATAGACTAAAAGAGAAACTCAGAGAATAGCATACGCGGGCGGCGCACCTTTCTTTCAATAGGTCAACAATACGCGCAAAATGTACAGCATAAGAGGCGCCCGCTAAAGTTGTAGCCTATAACAGTGAAGCAGTATTAGCGGGTGGCGCACCTCTCTGTCAATAAGACGACATGAAAATATGGATCAGTACTCTAAAAAAATATTCTCAGGATTTTTTATCTCGGAATTTTTTGTTTCTCTTGGAATTTGTTTTATTCTTACTCGGAAAATCGCGGATCCGCGGAGAGTTCTGCAGCCTGTACTTCATCACTAACAAAATGACTGAAGACAGACAAGTCAGAAAAGTGCTGGACATTTACAATTTCTGAATTAACCGACAACATCTAAATGCATTTTACACTAGTGACTCATTAAAGCATGACACCGTACTTTGATCTAACATGTATAACATGCAAAACAAGTTACATATCATCATCATCAACATAGTCATCATTACTATTATTAGTATTAATATCATGGATAATTGTTTATACCATTATCAAAGCAACAATATGTTGAGTTTCTAGATAATGTTTAAAATAAACCCATTTCAGTCCTAAAATTTGACGATATAATTACTACTTTGCAATAACTACCAATACATTTGAATTACTGTACAACATAGTTATTGTGTTGAAGATTTGTAAAAGAAACGTCAAGTTCCATTATTTTATTACCTCAGAATCCTCTGAAAGTTTGTTTATGCATCTCTCTGAATTTACCCACACCATCTTTGTTTCCAATGGGTCAGTGCTTTCTGTAACAAAGAACTCAGCAAATGTATCAAGGATGATGGGTGATAACAGTTAAGCAGTTGGTTAGTATTCTGGTTTTCTATGCCAAAGGTCTGAGTTCAAACCTTGCAGGGGATAACTGATATGATTTGGATACAAGACTTTCCAGGTCACTGAGTTCAAACCTTGCAGGGGATAACTGATATGATTTGGATACAGGACTTTCCAGGTCACTGAGTTCAAACCTTGCAGGAGATAACTCATATGATTTGGATACAGGACTTTCCAGGTCACTGAGTTCAAACCTTGCAGGAGATAACTCATATGATTTGGATACAGGACTTTCCAGGTCACTGAGTTCAAACCTTGCAGGAGATAACTCATATGATTTGGATACAGGACTTTCCAGGTCATTGAGTTCAAACCTTGCAGAGGATAACTCATATGATTTGGATACAGGACTTTCCAGGTCACTGAGTTCAAACCTTGCAGGGGATAACTCATATGATTTGGATATAGGACTTTCCAGGTCACCAAGTGTTTTCTCTGGCTACTTCCGTTTCCTCCCTCCCTTTAGTAATGGTGTTAGAACCAGTCACTTGTTAAAATAGTTTTAAAAGAAAATAAGGAGAAAGAAAAAGCAATTAACAGAAACTAAATTAATTTTCAAAACATTTTACTTTCCCCGACATAAACAAAACGGGATTAATTCACAGACATTTCTGAACAGCTCTATCCGATGTAACTCAAAAATTGGTATCATTGAATACATACAAAAACAATTTCAAAACCAAAATCAACCCATAAATACAAACATTACTACACTGTAAGTATAGCAAGAACATTTTCGATCAATGTAGCCCGAGACTCGGTCAGAGGTTGATCAACCAATAGATGCAGCCTATACACTACACTATCAACCAATGATGGACTTAACCTCCCCATATCACGAAATTCACAAACATGTGCGAGATTAAGTCGCTCAACAGGCTTACGATGTCGGAGTGAACGCCTAGGGAGTGGTATTGGGACCCTTTTTGACACGGAGGAATTCCCCGAATCTGAATCCCCATTTTTCGACTCTGAACGTACACCATCTTGCAAATGATCAGCTTGCTGCTCATCATCATCCGCGTTATCCGATGAAACAGACCCAGAGGAACTCTCTGAAACTGAATCCTGGCCTCCCAACCCTGGAGATAACCCACCTACATCTGTAGCCACCTCATTTCCCACAACACGGGGACCAAAAACGGGTGCATCTGGTCTGAGGGGAGTATCTCCCGTGGTACCCTGCTCCACAGTCACCTTGACAACAAAATCATCATCGAAAATATCTACACCTGCCGTTGAACCTGACTCAACCTGCGAATGTGGCACCTTACCCCTCTTCAGTCTATCCACCCTATTTCCCCTCTGGTCAGAAACCCTTCTCCTGTCCCCTTCTGTATCTACCTCCAACATGCCTACCGGCAGCAGATAATTTCTGTGAAGTGTTCTCTTTTCCTTAGTCTGTTTTTCATCTTGAACAGTATACACTGGCACACCAGGTGACTTGGAAATGACCACATAGATATTATGCTCCCACTTGTCTGAGATTTTGGAATCTACCCGATGTCCTAAACGCCTAACCAGGACACGATCACCTATTTCTAACTGCGCTGCGTGAGCGGATGCATCATAACGCACTTTGTTACGTTGTCCCATTTTAGCCATATTATCAGTGGCCCTTTTGTATGCCGTTGCCAGTTGATCTTTGAACGTACTGATGAACTGGCGAGTGCTATGGTTCTTGCCTGGGTTCAGATCAACTCCAAAAGCTATGTCCATGGGCAATCGGGGATGGCGGCCAAAAAACAAATAATATGGGCTATACCCTGTACTTTGATGTACGCAGCAATTGTATGCATGGACGGCTTCAGGCAAGCTCTTCCTCCAATCCGCTTTTTTGTCTTCCTCTAGACTGCGTAGCATGTTCAGGAGCGTTCTGTTCCACCTTTCTACAGGATTTGAATTAGGATGATATGGACTAGTCCGAATCTTTTCTATACTTGCAACCTGGCAGAGCTCTTTGATGAGTTGGGACTGGAAGTCACGCCCTTGATCTGAAAGTATTGTTTTTGGGAAACCATACACCATAAAAAAATCCCTCCATAAGGTTCTCGCTACTGTTTTCGCCGTTTGATCTCTGGTGCAGAAAGCGGCAGCAAATTTGGTGAAGTGATCCATTACAACAAGTATATTCTGCTTTTGATTTTTGACTTCAATCGTTAAATAATCAATTGACAGAAGTTCAAGGGGAAATGCGGTAACAATGCTATTCATGGGGGCCTTCTGGGGTGGTGCACCTCTCCTGATACATCTGGAACACCCTTTGATTTTTCTCTCCAAATCCCTAGCCATGTACGGCCAATAGAATCTCATTCTGAGCTGACTGATGGCGTTGTCAAAGTGTGTGTGAAATAATTCCTCATGAACACCTATTCGTCTGAAACACAATAAAGGGAAGTAATCTAAACTAGCCAGTCTGACTAAACTATAAACTCCCCTGTTCCACTAATCTACAATATTATTACTATGGAATACACACAAAATTAATACATATCTTAATCCTTGGTGGGTATTACACTGATATATTATCCATTAAGTTTATTTAATCAATTCAATTTTATTGTTTTTGAATGCAATCCTGGAACAATAGAGATCTCCTTTATTAGCCCCTGTAGCTGTAGCAAGCATGAAGTAGTCATAGTTAAAAGGATCTGATTAGCATTAACACAAAAGGACAACTTTTATCCACATTTTTCACATGCATACCTATCACACCGACTCAACCAAATTAAAGCTTTTAGGTTTTGAAGTTAGTTCAGCCAGGCTAGCTATAAATAGCTTCGCCGGTGCTCTTCTTTCCTTTCCTTTCACTGGAAAGAAGGGTGTAGGCAAGCTATAAATAGCCCGCAGCCAGCAAAATGTGGGGGAACCTAAGAGTGCTGCTCACATAGGCATTGAACTGGTGTGCTACATGCAGTAACTCATCACATCCATATTCATGTACCACCAATCCTGAAATAAGCAATCTAACAGCAGGGTGACTCTGTTGTTGTCTCCTTTACAATCAATGGTAAAATTCTACACATCATATAACTGGTATCATAAAATTAAGGTGGTTACAAACATTCAAAGCCATACAATAGTGGTTACAAACAATCATGCCATACAATGTGTGTTACAAACATCCCATGCCATACATTGTGCGTTACAAACATCCCATGCCATACATTGTGCGTTACAAACATCCCATGCCATACAATGGTGGTTACAAATTTCCCATGCTATACAATGGTTGATCCAAGGGTCACCCATAGTGCATGTATTATATTTTCTACTCCTTGTTTCTCAATTTATGCTTCTTTTAGTACTCAACTTGAGTCAACACGTATCACATGAATAATGTGTTTTTATAGTATATGACAACTGGTGATACATCAAACTCCTAGCATACATGTTGTCTCCTTTACGTTCAATGGTTAAATGTTACACATAATATTCACTGACAGCATTCAACATATTACATACATTGCACACTATTTTTTGCCCAGAATATGTTTGGGATACTATGTTTACATTTTAATTTGAACAATGTTCATAATATTATTCGAGCCAATATATGGAATTGCTGTCAAGAATTAGTTGTTTATAGGGTCCAGCAACCTGCAAAGAGCCGAATCAACTTGGTTGAAAGAGTCTGTCAAGAGTTTTAGGCATTTTAACTTATTATACCTTGATGAAAACTTTCAAAATGAACTGGAAAGCTTGGTTTTATCTGACGACTCATTGTGTTGTTTTTATCTTCTTTTCTGCCTGCAGCCTATGTTACTGTAAGCTTCTTCAAGTTCTCAATTTAAATAAAAGTATTATTGCACAGCAGCTAATGGTCTTTTCTGTATGTACCAACTGTGATTCATCAAACTGTCAGCATGAATAAAAGCATTCGATATTACACATATGTCACCTACATTTTCAGTTCAATATGTATCAACATGTGTTGCTTCAAATCATCAGTCACAGAGAAAGACATAATACAAAATCACAAACATAATTTTTCTTTTCTGAACATGTAAACTAGTGCAAGTCTCTTCAACTTGCAAGCTCAAGGAATAAATTTTCTTAAAAACGTCAAACAGATGAAATTGTGTCCAGAATGTGTCAACTTGTGTTCAAATCACTAACCAAAGTGAAAGCTTTATTACAAGTCTGACACACATTATTCTTCTCTCCTGTATGAATAAGCTTACGTTCCTTCAAATGGCCAGCCTGAGTGAACGCTTTATTACAAACATCACATACATGATTCTTCTCTCCTGTATGTATAAGCTTATGTACCCACAAATTGCAGGCAAGAGTGAAAGCTTTATTACAAATATTACAAACATGATTCTTCTCTCCAGTGTGTATAAGCTTATGTTCCTTCAAATGGCCAACCTTAGTGAAAACTTTATTACCAAAAAAATCACACACACAATTCTTCTCTCCTGTATGTATAAGCTTATGTACCTTCAAATCACTAACCCGAGTGAAAGCTTTATTACAAACATCAAACATGATTCTTCTCTCCTGTATGTACACGCTTATGTACCTTCAAATAACTAGCCCGAGTGAAAACTTTATTACAAACATCACACACATGATTCTTCTCTCCTGTATGTATAAGCTTATGTCTATTCACATCACCAGCACGAGTGAAAGCTTTATTACAAACTTCACACACATGATTCTTCTTTCCTGTATGTGTAAGCTTATGTAGCTTCAAATGGCCAGCAAGAGTGAAAGCTTTATTACAAACATCACACACATGATTCTTCTCTCCCGTATGTATAAGCTTATGTTTCTTCAAATCAGCAGCACGCTTGAAAGCTTTATTACAAACATCACACACATGATTCTTCTCTCCTGTATGTATAAGCTTATGTCTATTCACATCACCAGCACGAGTGAAAGCTTTATTACAAACTTCACACACATGATTCTTCTTTCCTGTATGTGTAAGCTTATGTAGCTTCAAATGGCCAGCAAGAGTGAAAGCTTTATTACAAACATCACACACATGATTCTTCTCTCCCGTATGTATAAGCTTATGTTCCTTCAAATGGCCAGCCTGAGTGAAAGCGTTTTTACAAACATCACACACATGATTCTTCTCTCCTGTATGTATAAGCTTATGTACCTTCAAACAGCCAGCCTGAGTGAAAGCTTTATCACAAACATCACACACGTGATTCTTCTCTCCTGTATGTATAAGCTTATGTACCTTCAAATGGCCAGCCCGAGTGAAAGCTTTATTACAAACATCACACACATGATTCTCCTCTCCTGTATGTATAAACTTATGTACCTTCAAATCACCAGCATGAGTGAAAGCTTTATTACTAACTTCACACACATGATTCTTCTCTCCTGTATGTATAAGCTTATGTACCTTCAAATCACTAGCTCGATTGAAAGCTTTATTACAATCACACAGCAGTTTCTTTTGCTCTCTGGTCTTCTGTTGCTGCTTTGTCTCTCTTCTACATTCATGATCTGTGAGACTGACTTCACTGTAGGGAGTGACTGAGGCAGAAGAGAACTCAACCAATAATGACTCTGGTGTTGAGTTGACAGTAAGCAGTTGAGTAGCACATGCATTTGGAATCTGAAAAAGAAAACCAAGATTTACAAAAAAATACTAACTATAACATGTTCATCATCATCATCATCATCAAAGTGGTCCTGATTTGGCTCTTTGCAGTCTGCTGGACCCTATAAACAATGACTAACTAATATTTAGTACTTTTTGTATTAATATAATCGATTATTATTATTATACCATTATCACAACAACGTGCTGAGTTTCTTGATAATAGTTAAAATAAACCTACTTCAGTCCTGACAATTACGAGGATATATTAATTTGCAATAACAACCAGAGTGTCGCTGACCTGTATTAAGTTCTCATTTCAGGTGCCTATGATGTGGAGTAATTGTTTTATAGCTAATCACTCTTCTGTTGCAAATAACGTTATTAGTTTTCTGTTTGCACGTGTAGTTGGTTGGCATTATGTATGAATCTGATTAGATGTTCTCATATGGTTCAAAAATCCATAATTGTATCAGCAGTTAGACTTTAGATGTTGTTTTTGAGATCTCAACAAGTAACATCACCTTAAAATGTGGTGTCCAAAATTGGTACCCTGAATTGGATCAACAGGTTGTTGTGTATAAGTTACATGTATGTCTAGAAATAGATGGAATAACCAGTCACCAGGGAAAGTTCTTGTTCCTTGTGAGTATCAAATATTTGTTTGTCTCGGTGTGTGCATTATGGAGTAAGAGAGAGAGAAAGAGAGAGAGGAGGGGTGAGGTGGAGTGTAGTGGAATTAATGGTAGTTGTTGCATTCATCGAAATTGCTTCAATCATATAGTTCATTTGAATTCGTTATTTCATGGTTCGCATTTCAAACCTAAATTTAATGTGATTATTAAAAAAAGAAACCATATGAATAACTCGTTGACACGTACTATATCTAATAGTGGCCATGTAGGCCTGTGTCTGTTTCTGTCCAGCGGCAGGGCGCTGATGGACACAAGGGTGTTGCGGATGTCCGGGTGGATAGTTTCTTCGTGTCCCTATTCCCAGCCCACCCTATGCACTCAGTACCCAACCTTTAATGGACTTATGTCCCTTTCCGCATTTTCCCCCAAATTTCCTCATGAATAGTCATCCCCGAGCCATTGGGCGTAGAGGTTGGTCGTGTTCGAGTGACGTTGAGAGCTCTGCGATCACATCATAGTCGTTGAAATCTAATGCGATTTTAAACGAGAGTGAGACTGCAACGTCTTCTTTCAGCTACGCATCGTAAGTACTCTACTGGTGGTCCACGACAACTTACAGGGTGGAGAGCCGAAGAAAGGATCGTCATCCCTTTTCGCTTAAATCGCTGCTTCATGTTAATCATCATTGCAGTCTTCATCGTGGTTCATCAGTCGTCTAGGTTGACATTACTGTCAGAAATAATTGGAAGCCGACGACGCTATAGTTACTTTGAGAGGGCAGAGTTCTAACCCTTTGTAGTGGCCTCAAGGAAGGCTAATCTCATCATCATCGTCATAGTAGGCATCATCGTCTTCATCACCGTCATACGCATCATCGTCTTCATCATCGTCCTCGTCATGGTCAGCGATTAAATCACCATCACCATTTTGACTTTGTATGTTACTCAATATCTGTTGAATGAGTGATTGTCCGTTTGTAAGTAAAGTTTGTTTAGCATTTAATATTGTGTTTGCGTCAAATTTCTCAGAATTCCTTATGTTCTATGTGTGCCACATGTTTGAGTAATAGATGTTTGTTGTGTGTGCCACATGTACATGTAGGAGTGATAGATGTGTTTGTTGTGTGTGCCACGTGTACATGTAGGAGTGATAGATGTATTTGTTGTGTGTGCCACATGTACATGTAGGAGTGATAGATGTGTTGGTTGTGTGTGCCACACGTTTGAGTGTTAGATGTGTTTGTTGTGTGTATCAGACTGGGTGAAACATGTCTGTGTGCCTATGTTGGTACAGATCGCCGCACTGATCGGTGATTTGGGGAACAGCACCTACAGTGGTACCTCGGGTTACGAACCAAGTTCTGGAAACGTTAGTAATCCGAAACATTGAAATCAATGAAATAGAGACAATCCGTTTCAAGACGAAAGAATCATTCTTTCTTATTTACATCCGGATTTACCTGACAAAAGGTAAAGAATATGTGTATTTGTATTATATACAGAGAAAGACTATGTTTACTTGTATTACATACAGAGAAAGAAAACAACCAAATAAATTAAATGTAAAAAAAATAAAGATTTTAGCTTTTTTTTTTTTTACTAAGAAAACGGTCATGGGAAATGTGTCACTTTTTTGCTATTCTGAGTCATTAGTTTCAGGAGTTTCTTGTCGTTGTTTATTGGCAGCTGACTGGGAACCTTTCTGCATCAAGAAACTATCAAGGGAAATTTGTCCTTCGTAACCCACTGTTCCTTCCTATCTTATTCTATCCCATTACTCGAAGGTCGTTGGGCCACCACAGCTGATCTTTTAACCAGCGTACTCCATCCTTCTCTGTCCTCAGCAACTCGCATGGCTTCGCTCAGTGTCAAGCCAGTCCATTCTCGAATGGTGTCCTCCCACCTCTTTTTCTGTCTCAATCTTCTTCTGCTTCCTTGCATCGTGCCTTGCAGGGTGGCTTTTGCAAGGCCTGATATTCTGGTGAAGCAGCCATACCATCGGAGTTTCCGTTTCTTCACCAATGTGAGCATGTCATCGTGTTGCACAATGGCTTGTGTGATGATCTGTCAGACTTCGGCATTGGTGATGTGATGGGTATAAGAAATTCTTAGAGGTCCATGTTTCACAAGTTTCTAGAAAGATGGAGATGACAAGGGAGACAAGCAGTCTTACTTGGAATGTAGACTGATGGTCCTGTCTTTCCAAATCAGCCTTGCCAGGGCGTGAACTTGTTTTTTCCAACCTAGTTCCAGTCATTCGCCGAAAAAGGCAATTACCGAAGTCGAACGAAGCTCTCCGAGTTGAGCGAAGCTATCCGATGTTTTACGAACGAATACTGGCAGGACTACGTGAAACCACAGGCTGGGAAGTCTCGTCTTTCGTAGGCCTCAATTACATAATATACTACGTACGTATGTAGGAGGCCCACGAGTTTACAAAGACAAAAAAAAAAAAAAAGACTTCAGAGCCTGTGGTGAAACATCCGTGCATAAAAATAGCCGCTGTTGCTTCTAGATCTAATTCTGTTTTGATCTGCACAGCTTCAAGCTGTAAGTCAAGTCGGGATTCGCATTTTGAAGCAGTTAGTATTATTATTATTTTATGATGATTAATATACTGACACAATTAGTAATAAAGAATAAAAGTAATACATAACACATAATGCACACATACAACGATTTCACATCTATATCAACAATAAAACCATGACAAAACTTCAAAGCGCTATGGATACGTTGATGTCCCTTCAGCACAACAAGGCAAAGCAAGTTTATAATGGTCTCAAAAAACAGTTACATTTTTATTGCAAACACCAAAGAAATTATTTCTTTAACTAACATTAGTCTTTTTAACTGATACAGTAAATTTGTTATATGTATTTCAATGATATGTATTTTAATGAGAAACACGTATTTAAAAAATGTTTCGTGGCAGGCGGAAATTTCCATAAATCATCTGAAAACTTTGGTAAATCTATAAGAAAAAATACCCAGTAACACCATCTGAATAGTTCGGGTTGCACCCAACTTCAGCAAAAACAAACAAAACGTCACTGACCAAATTTACACCATTGAGCACGCACAGCAGCACACTATTCTTTTATTTTTTTAAAGGTAGGAATAATAATAATAATAATAATAATAATAATAATAATAATAATAATAATAATAATAATAATAATAATAATGATAATAATAATTATAACAAACAAACAAATAATAATAATAATAATAATAACAAACAAAACAAATAAATAAATGAAAGATTTAACTAAATAACTATACTACTACTACTACTACTACTACTACTACTACTACTACTACTACTACTACTACTACTACTACTACTACTACTACTACTACTACTACTACTAGTAGTAGTAGTAGTACTACTAGCGAAGTTGTGGTCTTGATTTTGTGGTCCTAATTCGACTCTTTGCAGTCCGCTGGACCCTGTAAGCAATGAATAACTAATTAGCTATTAATTTAACTCTGATCTACAGTTGTCTTGATTTTGTGGTCCTGATTCGGTTTTTTGGAGTTCGGGGGACCCTGTAAGCAATGAATAACTAACTAACTATTAATTTAACTCTGATCTCGAGTTATAAAAACAAATAAATAATTCGCTGAGCCTACTCGTCCTCGGGAAATTTAAAGATTCCAATATTATAAAGTATAGGCCTAAATATTATTAATTAGAATAGATATAGTTTATACATTTATTTACGTATAAAACAAATAATACAGGTCTAATAATTATATTCAGCTAGTGAGCTTCTTTGCTTTGCGGAGTCTGACTTATACATGTATAATGTAGATTAAGCCTATGTATACTGCATAACAGTGTCTACTTGGTTCTAGGCAGGAAATGGGGAATGCTTTTATTAGCCTACTGCTGAGAACTAACAAAATGCTATCAAGGAACGCAACTATTAAATATGGTAGATAATAATTATGCTCATATTAACAAAGTATACAGTTGCGAAATGCTAAATCTGTGTAAATCGAACAGAATTAGAAGCAACAGCGATCATTTTTAATGTCAACTAGTCGTAGTCATGCAAGCATCATTTCGTAACACATCGGAGAGCTTCGATCGACTTCGGTGATTGTCTTTTTGGGCGAATGACTGGAACTAGGTTGGTAAAAACAAGTTTGCTGCCAGGGCAGCAGTTGTTTGTGCGATACTGGAGAGGATTTCCTGTCAGGACCCTATCCTATCCTATTCTATCCCGTAACTCGGAGGTCGTAGGGGCACCACAGATGATCATTTAACCAGTGTACACCATCTTTCCCTGTCCTCAGCAACCCTGATTGTTTCGCTCAGTGTCAAACCAGTTCATTCTCGAATGTTGTCCTCCCACATCTTTTTCAGTCACCCTCTTCTTCTACCTATTTGCACTGTGCCTTGCAGGATAGTCTTTGCAAGACCTGATGATCTCGTTTTGTGGCCATACCATCGGAGTTTCCGTTTTTTCACCACTGTGAGCAGGGCATCATGTTGTCCAATGGCTTGTGTGATGGTCTGTTGGACTTCGTCGTTGGTGATGTGCTGGGTATAGGAAATGCCCAGAAGCCTTCTGTAACACCTCATCTCCATGCTTTGTATTCTTTGTTGTAGATCTGCTGTGAGGGTCTATGTCTCGCAAGCATATAGGAAGATGGAGATGACAAGGGAGTGCAGCAGTCTTACCTTGGATTGAAGACTGATGGTCCTGTCTTTACAAATTGGCTTCAAACTCGCCAGGGCAGCATTTGTTTGTGCGATCCTGGAGAGGACTTCCTGTCGGGACCCATTGTCTGATACAATGGCTCCTAAATATTGGAAGCTATGCACTGTGTTGACTTTGATGTCAGTGTTGATGCCATTGGTGTTGTTGGTCATCATTTTGGTCTTTCTGCACTTATTTCCATTCCATGGGCTCTGGAGGTGGTGTCAAGCCTCTGTACCAGCTGTTCAAGTTCTTGTTCATCTCTAGCCAATCTATCAATGCCATCTGCAAAACGAAGGTTGGAGATTGCTCTTCCCCCTATGGTGACTGTGCCTTCATGATGTGCAAGGACATCTGACATGATGTGCTCTAGGAAGATGTTGAAGATTGTCGGGACCCACTGTCTCCTAAATATTTGAAGCTATGCACTTTGTTAAGGGATTGGCCTTGGACTTTGATGTCCATTTTGATGCTGGTCATTACTTTGGTCTTCTCTGCACTTATTTCCATTCCATAGGCTCTGAAGGGGGTTTCAAGCCTCTATACCAGCTGTTCTTGTTCCTCTCCAGCCAATCCATCAATGTCATCCGCAAAACTGAGGTTGGATATCGGTTTACTTCCTATGCTGACTGTAACTCCGTTATCTGCAAGGGCCTCCCTCTAGGAAGATTTTAAAGAGTGTTGGAGAGAGTAGGCATCTTTGACGCACACCGATTGTTGTTCTGAACCAGTTTCCGATGGCGCTGTTGTGAAGGACTGCACTAGTAGCCTTGTCATATAGGCTTTTGATGACTTCAATAATGAGGTCCACTTGTGTCTCCCCAGTTGTGGTGCACATCTTGGCCAACACTCTCATGGTTGCCCACAGAGCTGCATGTAAAGACTCGGTCAAATGCTTTCTTGAAGGCTACAAACACATGATATAGATGTTGGTGCTGTAGTTATTTCTCGCATATTATTCTGAGGTTGAAAATCTGTGCAGAGTTAATTCGCCCTGCCCTGAATCCTGCTTGTTCTTCAGCTATGATTTTTTGAGCTTGGGGTTTCAACCTGTTATTATTTTCAGGATGACCTTGATGGGATGTATCATAAGGCTGATGGTGTGGGAATTTTCACACTCCTGAAGGTTTCCCGTCTTAGGAAGAGTGATGACAAGCATCTGTTTCCATGGTGTAGGCCACTGCCCACAATGCCAGATCTTGTTACAGATAATGGTGAGGGCACCAATCATCACTTGTTTTTCTTGAAGCAATTCGGCGGGTATGTTGTCCACTCCCGCTTACTTCATCTTTTTCAGTGATTGCACTGCTAGCCTCAACTTCTTCTCATAGAATTCGGAGGATTTCTTCCTCTTCTCTGTTCTGGGGACATGCTAGAACTGATGGGTCCCCGTTTGGTGTTAGACTGTAAAGGTCAGAGCGGTACTCTGTCCATCTATCCAAGACTTCTTGTTCTTCTGTAAGACATATGCCAGACTTGCTTTGGATCGAGGAGACCTAGGGTTGTTTAACATTTGTCAGCCGCTTCATGGTCTGGTAAGCCTTCTTGCAGTTGTTCTTGTTCAGACTGTTCCCTTTTTTCTGGCATTAATCTTCTGTCCAGTTCTCCTTTGCTGTACGCATACTTTTTCGGATGTCATTATTGATTTTTCGGTAGGCATCAGCTCCCTGTGAGGTGGTTTTTATCATCTCTTCACATAGGTCCAAAAGTTCAGGTGTGACCCAGTTTCTTCTTTGGGCGGTGCTTGCCAAGGATCTCATTGGTGGCATATGTCTCTGCTGAGTTGAAGGTTGTGGCCATGCTGTGGAAATCTACTTAACCAGCTCCCAAAATAAGCAGTTTGAAATTTGCACTGTTCCTTACGAGAGACAAAAAAAATTAAAAAGATCTTGTTTATAACCCGAATTGTTCGTGACCGGAGGCATTCGAAACCAAAGGTATCACTGTATATAGTATCCATTATTATTACTATTATTATTATTTTTAAAATTATTATTGGATTACTATACCACATAGTTATTGTGTGGAAGATTTGTAAAAGAGACGTCAAGTTCCATTATTACCTCAGACTCCATTGGAAGTACACCTATGTACCTCTCGGGCTTCACCCACACCATCTTTCTTTCCAACGGGTCAGCGCTTTCTGTAACAAAAAAAGTCAGCAAATTGGTCATGGGTGATAGCAGTAGCACTGTTGGTTAGGACTGTGGTTTTCTATGCCAAAAGTTGAGAGTACAAACCCTGCAGAGGATGAATGTCAGAGGATGAATGCCTATGACTTAGATACAAGACTTGTCAGGTCACCAGTGTTTTCTCCAGGTACTTTAGTTTCCTCCCACCCTTCAATAATGGTGTCGGATGCAGTCAATTTAAATTAAAAAAAATACAAATCTCCCAAAATTAACATTTGATTTCCTTTTTGTTTTCTAATAGCCACTTTTATTTACACTACATGTTTGACAGATGAATATGTGTTTGTTGTATTGGTAGGAGTGCACTGACTGGGACGCTCTGCTGGACGGGTCATCGCTAGACGAAAAGGTCAACATCATCCTCCTATGTCCAGTTCTGTATCGACATGTTGGTGTTAACTAAAGAGGTGAAGACTTACCCCAACAACAAGCCTTGGTGACAAAGGAGGTAGCAGACGTCCTGATGAAGAGGAAGAAGGTGTTCAGTGAGTAGACTCCAGATGACGTGAAGGAACTGCAGAAGGAAGTCAGAAGAGTGATCCTAAACAACAAGTGGAAGTTCAGGGACAAGGTTGAAGAAAGCTTCGCCTCCAAAAATCCCATGAAACTGTGGAGCAACCTACACGATGACTGGCTATAAGCCGTGGAAGAGGGCCTTGAATGTAGAGGACCAGTAGAAGTGGGCCAACGACCTAAACACCTTCCATGCCCGCTTTGACACCACTGACTTCTCACTGAGCGAGCGAGTACTGTGGCTGACCTGAGTGAGAGAGACAACAGTGGGGAGGCACTGAGGGAGTAAGAGGTGAGTCAGCGCTTTAGACAGGTCAACCCCAGGAGTCCTTGTGGTCCAGTTCACATTCCGGGAGCTTTACCCAGGAACTGCCATGACTGTGTTCACCATCCTGTTCCAGGACTCGTTGGACACTGGACACATCCCACCCCTTTGGAAGTCTTCCAACTTTATATCCCTGTCCTTAAGAAACCCTTCACAAAACCCTCTCCCTCAACCATCCATTCCTTTTAAGTACCTTGGGCGCATTGTCCTTCAACGACTGCTTGGGGAAACGCGCCCACTCCATGACCCCATGCAGTTCGCATACACGCCCAACAGAAACACCGAAGACACCATCATCACCGTAGTCCACTCTGTGTTGACGCACCTAGAGAGGCCGAAGGTCATATGCCAGAATTCTTTTTCTGGATTTTTCGTTAGCTTTGAACACCATCCAGCCTCACCTAATGATGAGGAGACTGATGAAAATGAAAATGGATGCCACCCCCCTTATCACCAGATGGCTCTGCAGCTTTCTTACAGACAGACTACAACGCGTTGTGATTAGGTCATCCATCTCCGTGAAGGCATCTAAATACCTTCATAATAACCCAGGGGTTACTTATGGCTGCGTCCTATTTCAGGCATTCTTCATCCTCTACACGGCCGACTGTACCACTGAAGACGCCCTCCAAGTGAAGTTTTCTGATGACACGTCCCTGACCGGCCTCATCACAATGAGCGAGAGCTCTTACCGCTGCGCCACGGAAGAGCTTGTCAGATGGTGCAACTACAACCATCTCCTCAACGTCTCTAATACAAATGAGATGGTTGTTGACTACAGGAGGAGCACTCCGAGACTCGACCCATTGGTCATTGGGGTGAAATGGTGGAGGTGGTGGACCAAAACAAGTACTTGGGCTCCATCATCTACATGTATAACAAGTTGGACTGGTCTCCAACGCTCAGCAGCTCCTCAAGAAGGCCAACCAACGCCTACACTTTATAAAAAGGCTGAATGCCTTTAATGTGAGCTTCAGGGTGTTGGAGCTTTTCTATGGGGTGATGGTGGAGTCCGTACTGACCCACAACGGTCTGTGCTTCTTCAGCAGCCTAAAACAGCAGGTCAAAGGTCAGGCTGGCTGGCAATATTATTGGCAGACCTTCAGGCACTCTTCAAGGCGAAAGCAGTAAAGCGCCTGGGGGCCATTCAGCGTGAACTAACCCATCCGCTGTGTGATGACCTGCTGGTGAAGACCTCATCCAGGTTTGGTAGGAATATCAGTTGCCGAGCGAGGACTGACAGGTTACGCGGGTCCCTTCTGCCGAGCGCCATTCGACTCACAAACGTTATTCCTTGACTTTATGAAATCTGATCAGTTAGTCAGTGTGTCAGGCTTATAAATTTAGCCAGTCAGCCAGAATGTTTGCATACCTGCCTGCGAGTTTGTGTGTGTGTGTGTGTGTGTGTGTGTGTGTGTATGTGTTAATTTTTCAGTCTTGTTTTGTGGTTTGGCTTAGCATGGGATGATTATGCATGTACATGGTTAGCATGAGTTATTTGCCTGTGGTTGGTGTTTGTGCGTGGTGGCGCTGGTTTGTGATGGTGTGTCGGGGTGTACATGGGAGTGTACAGTGCAAGTATGTTTGGGATGTGGGATAGTAGTTGTTTAATTGTATGTGTTGCACTATTTATTTTGTTGTTTCTACATGTCATTTACTATATATTATATTTACTATATTTGTGCAGTTGAAAGGCGAATTTCTATGTACATTTCATAGACCAATAAAGTCTCAGTCTGTCAGTCTCTCAGTCTCTTTTATCATGTGAGAGTGTAGGTTGGTTACAGATCACCACTTTAAGTCTGATTTAATAATAAGGCACATTTAGCATCCATTTATGTAAAACACAAGCACAGTTCTTTCAAGCCAAGTCAAATAATTTTATTGCTAAGATAAAACACAAGGAATATGTCTCAGAATCGAGATAACATGCACACACACTCACACATATACACGCAGAAACACACACTCACATACATGCACACACACACACACACATACACACATGTGTAGCATGAGAAGAGACAGGCTGAATTACTATGGGGCTTACACTAAAAAAAAATTCCCCCAAATAGGAAATGTTCCTGTCACTTACATGTAGCATAGCTCAGAGCCTTTTCTACACTTTAGGTCAAGAAAGTTCAAACTGAACAGCAGCTAAGCCACAATCACAATACAGATACCAGCATGACAAGTATTTCTAAGTATAAAACACTACTGCTAAGTATAAAACACTATTGCTAAATATACAACAATACTTCTAAGTATAAAACACTACTGCTAAATATTAAACACTACTTCTAAGTATAAAACACTACTGCTAAGTATAAAACACTACTGCTAAGTATAAAACACTACTACTAAGTATAAAACACTACTATACTTACGGTATCCCTCTGTGTCACTGTCAGGCTCTGTCTTCACTGTACACAGTTCTGAGTCTTGTGGCTCCTGAAATCAATAATGAGAATATATTACTTCACAACAACTATCAGAACATTTGGATTACTGTACCACACAGTTCATGTGTTGATTTGTATAAGAGACACCAAGCTCGATTATTACCTCAGGCCCCACTGGTTGTACATTAATATATGTCTCCGACTTCACCCACACTGTCTTTGTGTCCAATGGCCCACTGCTTTCTGTAACAAAGAAATCAGCAAACACATCATGGGCGAGTGCCATAGTGGATGATACAAATGAACAGTTGTTGTCACTCACATCCATAGTCCTGTGTGGATCACACCAACTTGTGATCACTAAAATGTTCACTTCAATGAAAATTGTTCTTGACACTTTTGGAATTAAACATTGGTTCCCTGGCACATAAGGCAAGTTATTGAGCTCACAGCCTGTAATATACTTAAGTGAGATCTAGAGAAGCAAAACTGTAAAGCATTTCAGCTACAATCACAATATAGTTTTTTTTAAATGACATAAAACAAAACAAAACAAACAAACAAACATGACATTGACAAGTATTGCTATCAGGGTTCTCCATTATGCTGAGATTGGGCATAATGACACCTTAATACCCTCAAAATCACGCCTTAGAATCGCTGATCATGTTATGAGAAATACATCTTAAATGTTACAATTGGTGCAGAAAATACGCCTGAAAAACAGCCTAATGAAAAAATCGTGAATGCATTTATAAAATTAACACGGCCATGCAACTGAAAAATTATCTTGATGTTCATTCATTTATCTTTTGCACTATGAACCAATCTCCAAGTTCCTAAATCATCTCACTACGTTTAGGAATTGACATCATAGTTTGATGTGACGTAGGTTTGTGATGGCTCATGTGCCATTGTTACTTCCCTTGTTTCACTACAAAACTATCAATCATAGCATTTTTTCATCGGCGTTTTTCCCACTCCTTAAAATGCTTAACAAAGAGAGAAAAAAAAATCCATTAAATTATAAAATGAAAGTGATTCCTCTCCTTAGATTCACTGCAAATGGGAGCTTTGACTATAATACGCTAATATATTTACCATATTCCTCAGTGTCACAGTCAGGTTCTGTCTTCACTGTACAAGTACACAACAGTGGTATATGTGGCTCCATCACGTCACTGTCAGGTGCCACTGTCTTACTTTCTGATTCTTCCTTTATGTTGAACTCTCACTGCCAGTCATGTTAGTGGTACCTCTGACAATCTGTTCCCTGCTGCTGTGTGAAACATGATGGCTTTCTCTTCCTGCAATTTCTAAACAAAGCAACAGCTTTCATGGGAATATTTTTTGACAGCAAGCATAATGACGAACTGAAAAAAAAAAACCATCAAATAAGAACTTATATCTTTTCCTCTCACCTAAATATTACAGGTGATATGATACAGTAAATAAACCTCCAAAGTGCAATCAAGGATGAACAAAGAACTGGTCTATTTCACTATTTTCAATTAAAACAAATTCTGCAGAAACAACGTTGCTGTAGTTAAGAACAGCACCCAGCAATCACTGCACAGTCCACACAAAAGCCAGGTAAGGAATATAACAAACTATTGTGTTGGTGTTAGGGTGTGGGTGTGCTAAACCTGACACTTATTTAAATCATTTTCTGTGATACCATTCTTCAAGGAGCGTTGATGTTAACATTTGCCACCCCTTTGTGACATCTCAAATTTAAAAAAAAAAAATTATATTTAGTCATTGTAGTAAAATACATTTTAAACAAAGAAAAAAATAAATGATGAGCCATTCAATTCAGATAACTGTATTAGGAGAATATTAGGATAATGACAAAGCTTTCATTTTGACTGGCGTGGAAATTATATTTTTCCTGTACGGGTTGATACCACGGTGTTGATCTTAACTGTCCTGTAGTTGTAAAATGTCAGTTTCCATACAGTTCAATGACGACTGTTTCATCACCGGAGCCAACTCACCTTGTGCATGCCACGCTTGCAATCTCATCCAGTCTACCACTGGTTCCTCAGCAATGTCAATCTCCAGCTTCACCTCAGACAGCATTGGACTGTCTTCGTCCTCCATAACAGAGCAATGCAGCACTCAACGTTGCAAAACAACAGCACAACCTCAATATGAACAGGGGAAGTAATTCCGAAAGTTTGCTAAGGGGGAGGAGGAGTTACCGAAAGAGAGAATTTCAAAGCCAGATTTCCCATTTACTAAATTAGTTTCGTATGCCTCCAAAAAGATTAATTAACTTAGCATTAGTAAAAATAGTGAAAATTTTGAATACTTGTGTTATTTTGATAAGACTTTTAACTTTATCTTACATTTTAAAAATTGCACTTGTTATTTTGTGGCTTCTTTTGTTTGTTTGCTGAATGCGTGTTCTTCTTCAGAGTAATGTGCAAACCCCAATGTTGGGGAACAATACACATGTGTGGGATTTGACGGAAGCATGCGCAGGCACGTTTAAAGATAAAATAAATAAATAAATAAATAAATATTTAAAAATAAAAATAAAAACACAGTCAGGCACCCACCCCATCTACTAGGGGAAGGGGGGGACACAGAGGGGCTTGGGGGACAAAACTAGATGATACACTTGCAGATTATTTAAACTAATTAATTAAATTAATTGATTAATTATTTATTAATTAATTAATTAAAAATAATTAAGATATTGATAATAGGTACAGGTGGCCCCTTAATAAGGCTTTACTTTAACAAAATACTTTATCTTTTGCATGTTTATAAAGTTGTCCCTGTAACCTCCACTTCATCTCCCTTCATTCCTTCTTTATTCTATCAGTGACATTGTAATGTACACACAACAACACAATGCTCAGTTTTACATTGTTATAAACATTTTAATACTTTATTCTATCAGTGACATTGTAATGTACACACAACAACACAATGCTCAGTTGACATTGTAATGTACACACAACAACACAATGCTCAGTTTTACATTGTTATAAACATTTTAATACTTTATTTTATCAGTGACATTGCATACCTGTCAAGTCTTATGCTTTTGACATAATTCTTACTGAATTTTGGCGATTTTCAAGTCTTATGGCATAAGGTGAAGATCTTATATACTGTTGTTTTTTTTTAAATAGATAGTTAGATAGATAGATAGATAGATAGATAGATAGATAGATAGATAGATAGATAGATAGATAGATAGATAGATAGATAGATAGATAGATAGATAGATAGATAGATAGATAGATAGATAGATGGATGGATGGATGGATGGATGGATGGATGGATGGATGGATGGATGGATGGATGGATGGATGGATGGATGGATGGATGGATGGATGGATGGATGGATGGATGGATGGATGGATGGATGGATGGATGGATGGATGGATGGATGGATGGATGGATGGATGGATGGATGGATGGATGGATGGATGGATGGATGGATGGATGGATGGATGGATAGATAGATAGATAGATAGATAGATAGATAGATAGATAGATAGATAGATAGATAGATAGATAGATAGATAGATAGATAGATAGATAGATAGATAGATAGATAGATAGATAGATAGATAGATAGATAGATAGATAGATAGATAGATAGATAGATAGATAGATAGATAGATAGATAGATAGATAGATAGATAGATAGATAGATAGATAGATAGCGATAAGGTTCGTGAATGTGACAATTTATGCATTTTCACACATTTCTTGTGGTATTTTGCTCAAACTTATGGTATGGGAAGCAAAATCTTATGGTAAGAGTCCACAAGAGCTTGACAGGTATGACAATATGACTAGGCTGAACCACCCAGCTGTGCACTAATGGCACTCAAGTGCATAAACCCACACAACCCAGCTAGTTGCGTTACTTTTTAAATGTTGTCAAGAACAATTCTGTCATCTTTGAAATGGTGGACGTAATGTGGGCGTTCGGCGTCATAGTGCTCTCACTCAGTAATAATTTCTATGACTGTCATCAAACGTAATACTAATAGTTTAATGTTCTTCAGTACAGAAACAGATGGAAACAATCTCCATGTCTTGTGGTTTCATGAAACCTTGACAACAATAATCTTCATCATGAAAGTTGAGGGTTCATTTTAGTTAAACTGTAAAACTCAAAGTGCTAGAATTGTCTTATGAAGTTAGATGAATGGAAATGCAGGATATTGTCGAGGAAGCATTTTCGAACAAATTGTTGTAAAATAATAAAAGTTTAAAATTTTTCAACATTTAAAAAAATTATTTATTTATTTTTCTTTGTTTTGCACTTAGATTTTAACGTTGGTTGTCGTGAAAGTGGAGGCGAATGGGGGTTCTTTCTCATTCCTACTCGGTTCTATCAATCTACGATGGGGTTAAGGATAGATATATATATTTTTTTAGTTTATAAAAGGGACGCAATAATTTTGTTTAGTTTTGTGATAAAAATTCTGGAGTTGTTCCCCTTGGAAAAAGTTGACCTTAGGCTTCAGCATAATTAACAATGTATTTTAAAAATATGCATAGTTCTAAATAATATGTTTATATTTTCTAGTCTATTGTTTTGTGTTTTGATTTTAATAGACATATATTTTAGATCTTGGAGTTTGAGGTGCGGGATTAAGTATTTCTTCGGTTGACGTTTCCGCCATTTTACCTTCAGACACTGAGAAGCACGACAATTGGGTACCGCGACAATTCGTCTCAGGGAAAATGTAAATTAATGGACAATTTTGTATTAGCATTTTAGTAATAAGAATTGTATAATGCTCTCTATATGATCATTTAAATATTTCCGACGGAAAAAGGTATTTACATTGTCTGCAATGTGGGTATTCATGTGTATTTATGGCCTTCTTTCCGTTATTAGAATGTAAAGAACTTAAGAAAAAAAAAATGCCAAAAGATTTTGGGCTGTTACAAGGATGAGGGAAGTATATATCTGGATATTGCCAATTGTTTAAAAATTGTTTCTTTTAAAAAATGTAATGTGGTTTTAATAGCGGATGGGAGGATTGATAAGTGATGTTGTGTACTGCCGATATTGGATACTTATAACCAGTGCATGGTTTATTTTGGTTTTGCTAAATCATGGTAGTAATGCTGTGAAATTGTGAATGTTGTCAGTTTGTTTTGTGTTCATTTTACATTTGTACTTTGTGAGATTATTGTTGTTATATTTTGACTGTTTTTGTTAATTATGGTGTAATTATTAAAAATAAATGCTGCATACATTCCATCTTAACGGACTTTAAAGATCCTGACGCTCATGTCCTAGACGGGTGAGTGCCGGTAACAAGAACACACCCAGCATGCACCTTGGTAAAAAGTGCCATAATAATCAACAAGATGATTGTGGGCATATACGGCAAATCAAATCAAATCAAATGTAGAACGGGATTGTGTATGTTGCTCATATTGCAGGGCCGGTGGAAACCGGTGCACAGTGTCAGTGGGGCTTTGGTTAGTCTTAGCGGTGTTAGGTTTATTAGTTAGTTGCTAGTGTTAGGGTTATTTGTGGGGCATTTCTTGGTTAGGTTTATAGTTTTTGCTACTATTGAAGTTATTTAGTGAGACGTTAGTCTTATAAGTTATATTATTTAGTGGATCTTTAATTATAGGGAAGGGCAGTACAGGTAGTTAGGTTTAAGATTAGTATTAGAGTTTAGGAATAGTATTACTATTAGAGTTTAGGAATAGTATTAGAGTTTAGGCTTGAAGTTTATATTTTGAAGGCAGTGTGTAATATACTGAATGGCTGTAGAATAAGTGTACTGTAATAGTTGTGAATTGTGTGTATTTTTCAAGTCTCCCCATCCTCTTGCCCCTAGAGCCTCCCGGGGACTGCTGGGAGTCTCAGTATAAATAGTATCCCCACTTTCTGGAAATATAGTACTTTAAATTCCAACTGTAGCTTTCTCCTTTGTTCTTTCTCATTCCTACTCGGGTCTATCAATCTACAATCTTCTTCATTAGGCTAGAAACCTACCTTTTTTCTCGAAAACACTTCTGGGACAAAACTCCTCATTTGTGTGTGAGGTCTATTGGACACTTTATGCCAAATGGTGACTGGGGCTTCCTATGATGTTATTATTTGGCAATGTAGGCATTTTATATGTTTGTGTTTTGTTGATATTTTATTATTATATGTTACTAGTTAGTATTCTATTTTGACTGTTTCAAATAATAGTCTTGAACAATACTCTGCTCTGCTACATTTTGATGTGAGTGGTGTGTTAAGAAGACTGTTTCAAATACTAGGAACATTACTTCGCTCTGCTACATTTTGATGTGAGTGACAGCAAGTGTTCAGTTTTATCATCCACTCCGGCACTCACCCATGATGTGCTTTTGGTTATTTGTTTGTTACAGAAAGCAGTTGGCCATTGGACACAAAAACAGTGTTGGTGAAGACATCCAATGGAGCCTGAGGTAAAAATCGACCTTCTTATCTCTCCTACAGATGTTTGTCGCATACATTCCATCATAACGGACTTTAAAGATCCTGACGCTCATGTACTTTACGGGTGAGTGCCGGTAACAAGAACACACCCAGCATGCACTAGGTCCTTCTCCCCCATCCCTGGCTGCCCAGGATTGTGCTCAGTGGTGTGGGTGTCAGACCATGCGCCCAAAGGCTGCGGGTGGGCGTCTTGGGTGATTTGAGTTAGATCCTATATCGATCAGTGCTTTGAGCGGCTTTTGAGTTGGTAAAGCGCTACAAAAAAGGGATTAAAAAGTGATTAAATCTTCAACACATGAACTGTTTGGTTCAGTAATCCAAATGCACTGATAGTTGTTGTACAGTTATATTTTCTCATCGTTGATTTCAGGAGTCCCATAACTCAGAATTGTGGAAGGTGAAGACAGAGCCTGACAGTGACGCAAAGGGATACAGTAAGTATTTTAGTGTTTTATACTTAGCAATAATTGCCATGTTGTTATCTATATTGTGATGGTACATAGCTTCGGGAACTGGTTCAGAACAACAATCGGTGTGCGTCAAGGATGCCTACTCTCTCCAACACTCTTCAACATCTTCCTAGAGCGCATCATCAGATGCCCTTGCAGATCACGAAGGCACAGTCAGCATAGGGGGTAGAGCAATCTCCAATCTTCGTTTTGCGGATGACATTGATGGATTGGCTGGAGAGGAACAAGAACTTGAACAGCTTGTACAGAGGCTTGACACTTCACCTCCAGAGCTTATGGAATGGAAATAAGTGCAGAGAAGACCAAAATGATGACCAACAACACCAATGGCATCAACATGGACATCAAAGTCCAAGGCCAATCCCTCAACACAGTGCATAGCTTCAAATATTTGGGAGCCATTGTGTCAGACAATGGGTCCCGACAGGAAGTCCTCTCCAGGATCGCACAAACAACTGCTGCCCTGACAAGGTTGAAGCCCATTTGGAAAGACAGGACCATCAGTCTGCATTCCAAAGTAAGACTGCTGCGCTGCCTTGTCATCTCCATCTTCCTATATGCTTGCGAAGCATGGACCATCCCAGCAGATCTACAACGAAGAATTCAAAGCATGGAGATGAGGTGCTACAGAAGACTTCTGTGCATTTCCTTTACCCAACACATCACCAACGACGAAGTTCGACAGACCATCACACAAGCCATTGGACAACACGATGACCTGCTCACAGTGGTGAAGAAACGGAAACTCTGATGGTATGGCCACGTCACCAGATCATCAGGCCTTGCAAAGTCCATTCTGCAAGGCATAGTGCAAGGAGGTAGAAGAAGAGGGAGACCGAAAAAGAGGTGGGAGGACAACATTCGAGAATGGACTGGTTTGACACTGAGCGAAGCCATGAGGGCTGCTGAGGACAGAGAAAGATGGAGTATGCTGGTTAAACGATCATCTGTGGTGCCCCTACGACCTTCGGGTTACGGGACAGGATAGGATAGGATAGGACATAGCTTACAGTAGCACCTTTTTAGAACTAAAGTATAGAATAGGCTCTGAGCTATGTTACATGCATGTGTGCCAGTCAACAAGGGTTCAGTTCTAGTAGTGGCAGGGATATCTTTTAATGGGTGGGAATTTTTTGGTTTAAACCCCATAGTCCTTCAGACTTTAGCAATAAAAACTGCTCTTTGGTTTAATGATTACATTTAAAAGGTAAATAAATGAAGAATAATGATAATATAATAATGGATGCTAAATGTGCATTCTTCCTAAAACAGACTCAAAGAGTGGTGATCTTTAACCAACATACACACTTACATGCTACACACACTGTAACCAACATACACACTTACATGCTACACACACTGTAACCAACCTACATGTTGACATGCTACACACACTGTAACCAACATACATGTTCACATGCTACACACACTCCAACCAACACAAAAACCACACATTCATCTTTTTAAACATGTGGTGTAAAGGAATGTGGCTGTTAGAAGACGGAAAGGAAATAAATTTTGAAGTTTGGATTTAAAAAAGACTTGTCTGGATTTAACACCATTATTGAAGGGAGGAAGGAAACTGAAACACTTGGTGACTTGAATAGTTTTGTATCTAAGTCAGATACATTCATCCCCTGCAGGGTGACCTGAAAAGTCTTGTATCTAAGTCACATACGTTCATCCCATGCAGGGTTTGAACTCAGGACCTTTGGCATTGATAACCTTAGTCCTAATCAACTGTGCAACTAATATCATTCACTCGTCCATGATAAATGTGATGATTTCTTTGTTACAGAAAGCACTGACCCATTGGAAACAAAGATGGTGTGGGTGAAGATGGAAAGAAACGTTGACACACTTCCAGTGGAGTCTGAGGTAATAATGGAACTTGATGTTTCTTCTACAAATCTTCAACACAATAACTATGTGGTACAGTAATTCCAATTTACTGGTAGTTTATATGTCCTAAAATTCAGCACTGAAGTAGGCTTATTTTAAACATTATCAAGAAACATAACACATTGTTGCTGTGATAATGGTATGATGATAAGGGTGGTATTAATACTAATAATAGTGATAATTATCATGATTATAATGATGTTTTACTTGTTTTGCACATTATATACATTAGATCAAAGCCCACTGTCATGCTTTATTGAGGTACAAGTACACAAATGCATTTGGATGATGTCTGTTAATTTGGGAATTGTAAATTTTCAGCACTTTTGTGACTGAAGTCTGACTTCAGTGTTATTTTCTTAGTGATGAGGTAGGAATTAATCAGGCAGTTCTCCCCCCTCCTCCCTTCTCCCTCCCAAACCCCCATCCCACCTTTTTTATCTACATCTTTGAAAACTTTATAGTCTGTGGTTATTGTCAGTCTTGTTTTTACAGATTTCAACCGCATGTGCTACACAACTGCTTGCTGTCAACTCCACAACACCACAGTCATCATCGGTCAACTCCACAACACCACAGTCATCATCGGTCAACTCCACAACACCACAGTCATCATCAGTCAAGTTGCCTTCTGCCCCATGCACTCCCCACAGTGAAGTCAGTCTCAGAGATCAGGAAAGAACAACACAGATAGACCAGCAACACAAGACTGGAGAACCAAAGAAACATGTGTGTGATGTTTGTAATAAAGTATTTACATACAGGAGAGAAAAACCATGTGTTTGAGCTTTGTAACAAAGCTATCACTGTCTGGCATTTTAAAAATACATTATAAAGCTTTTTACTCATACATGAGAGAAAAATCATGTGTGATGTTTGTAATAAAAGCAGTGTTTTCTCCCCTCAAAAAATAAATATGGGTTCATGGGACTCTTGTATCCACATTTTTAAAGTCCTTTTGCAAATTGTGAGAGTCCTTAATTTGGTGAGCAGCGATATAATTGCATAAGGGAAGTATACAAGACACGCATATGCAATTTTAAAGGACAACTTGTGACACAACCTTGAATCAGCTGCTACGGAAGCCTGCGTTGATGGGTTTGCCATGAAGTAGTTGGCCGCTCATGTGTCATATTTTAGATTTCAATGATTCGTGGAAAATGTGTACCTCTGCAGGGAGCAAACATCCAAATTCTCTGCATCTTTTTTTTCCAGATTTTCTGAGTAATTGCACAACTGTGCATAAATGGGGAACATTGTAAAGCTTTCACTTTGGTAGGCAGTTTGAAAAAACGGGATGACACATTCTGGAAAAATATATACAGTAATCCAACGGTACTGATATTGTCATAATTGATTTCAGGATCCACATGACTCCCAAATGTCTACAGTGAAGACAGAGGGCTACAGTAAGTATGTTAGTGTTTTGTGCTTAACAATAATTGTCATGTCATCTATATTGGGATTGTAACTGTTGTACAACTTCACCTTTCTGGACGTAAAGTATAAAATAGGCTGTGAGCTCAGATGCATGCATGTGTGCCAGTGAGCAAGGGTTAATGTCAACAAGTTGCAGGGAAATGTCTTATGGGTGGGAATGCTTTCAGCTTTGAACACCATAGTAAGTCAGTCTTTGGTGATTAAAAACTGTTATATATATAAAGGACAGTTGCTGTTAGAAGGTGGTAAGGAAATCAGATGTTAGTTTTATTTATTTATTCTAAATTGACAGCATCCAACACCATTATTGAAGGGAGAGGGGAAACCAAAGTGCCTGGAGAAAATCTAAAATCTAAATCACATAAGTTCATCCTCTGCAGTGTTTGAACTCCTGAACTTTAGCATAGAAAACCACAGTCCTAATCAACTGTGCTACTGCTATCACCCATGATAAATTTGCTGATTTCTTTGTTACAGAAAGCACTGACCCATTGGAAACAAAGATGGTTTGGGTGAAGATAGAAAGATTCATTGATGTACCTCCAATGGAGTCTAAGGTAATAATGGAACTTGACCTCTCTTTATACAAATCTTCAACACAATAACTAATGAAAAGTAATATAATGTCTTTATTTTAGGACTGATGTATGCTTATTTTAATTAAAACATTATTAGAAAACTCAACTCATTGTTGGTGTGATAATGGAATAATAATAATGATTGATGATATTAATGCTAATAATTGTAATCATGATGATGATGTTACTTTACTTGTTTCGCACATGATACCACTGTAGATTGTTCAAACCTATAAAGGGAACAGTGAAAGCCACAGTTGAAAACCTGTCTTTCCTTTATAGGCAAGACGCTTCACTGCGGCAACAGTACCCCCGTTGGAGTGCCGGGGGTTTTCAGTATAAATAGTATCCCCACTTTATGGAAATTTAGTGCTTTAAATTCCCACTGTCGCTGTCTTCCTCCTTTACTCTTTCCTATTCCTGCTCTGTCCTTCACTCTGCTATACTATCTTCTTCTTCGCTAGATCAATGACCTACCTTTTTTCTTGAAAACTCTTCCTGGACAAGACTCCTTGTTTGTGTATGAGGTCTGTTGGATCAGCTTGGGAGTGTTGGACGCTTTCTGCCGGGTGGTCACTAGGGCTTCCTATGATTGTACTATTTAGCACTATAGGCATTTTATATGTATGTGTTTGGTTTCATGATTTATAATGATGTTTGTATTCTATTTTGTTTTGGTAACCGGGGTGTTCGCGTAGTTGAGGTCAACCCTCAGCCGTCCCCCGCGTGGGATGTCTTTATTGTACAGTGACTGGCCGGTGGAGGGCATTCAATTTTCCCACTGGGATTGTTTCAGCAGATCTTTTATGCGGATCGGGGGTTGTCCGGTCCTGATTTGGCTCGGAAGAGTCCGCTGGACCTAAAGCAACAATAAATCAATCAATCAATCAATCGCACATGATAGTCATTAGATCAAAGTACAGTGTCATGAGGTGCAAGTGTATCTGGATGATGTCTGTTCATTCACAGCATTTTTCTGACTGTAGTCTGACTTCAGTCTCATTTTCTTAGTGATGTAGTAGGAACTAATCAGGCAATGACTGTAGTCTGACTTCAGTCTCATTTTCTTAGTGATGTAGTAGGAACTCATCAGGCAATTCCACACACACTTACGCCTTCCACTTCCTCTCCCTCCCTCCTTCCCATCCTTCACACACTTCTTTTATTTATTTTTTAAAATGTATATTTTTGAACACTTCATAGTCCTTGTTTATTTTATACCTTTTTTTTCTTGTTTTCAGATTCCAACTGCATGTGCTACACGACTGCTTGCTGTCAACTCCACAACACCACAGTCATCATCAGTCAACTCAACAACACCACAGTCATCATTGGTCAAGTTCTCTTCTGCCTCAGTCATTCCTCACAGTGAAGTCAGTCTCAGAGATCAGGAAAAAACAGAACAGCAACAGAAGACTGGAGAACAAAAGAAACATGTGTGTGATGTTTGTAGTGAAGTATTTACTCAGTCTTACAATGTGAGGAGACATAGGCTTTTACATGCAGGAGAGAAAAACCATGTGTTTGATCTTTGTAACAAAGCTTTCACTCAGGCTGGCATTTTGAAGGTACATAAGCTTACTCATACAGGAGAGAAATATGTTTTGTGGTATTTGTAATAAAGCTTCCGCGTTGGTAGGCAATTTGAAGAAACACAAGTTGGACAAAAAAAATACAGTGATCCATTATTGATAGTGGATGTAAAGTAATTTGTTGTCATAATTGATTTCAGGAGCCGCATAACTCTGAAATATCTAAAGTGAAGACGGAGCCCGACAGTCGCACAGTGGGATATAGTAAGTACACTAGTGTTTTATACTTAGCAATAATTACCATGTTTTTACCTATATTGGGATTGTTGTTTAGGGTGGTTCTGATTCGGCTCTTTGCCGTCCGCTGAACTCTGTTTAAACAATAACTAACAAAACCGCTGCTGTATAGTTTCGCCTTTCTAGGCCTAAAGTATAGAATAGGATCTGAGCTAAGTTAAATGTATGTGTGTCAGTGAACAAGGGTTAAATTCTACCAGTCGTAGGAGCATTTCTTATGGGTGGGAATTTTTGTTAGATGTGAACCCCATGAAAATTCAGACTTGAGTGATAACATCTTTTTCTTTTACTTTTAGTTTTATGATCACAGAAAAATGTATAAATAAAGATTAATAATAATGTATTAATGGAAGCTAAATTTGCCTTGTACCTTAAACAGACTCGGAGTGATTTAGTAATTGTTTATAGGGTCCAGCGGACTGCAAAGAGCTGAATCAGGACCACAACTTGGTTAAGAAAGGGCTCATACCTGATCCGTATAAAAGATCTGCTAAAATAACCCTAATGGTAACACTGAAGGCACTCCACTAGCCGGTTACCTTACTCTATAGGCATCACATGCATGGGATACTGAGACTGTACTCTAATTTATCGAACCCAAGTTTGCAAAAGCAAAATAGAATATAAACATCTGTTACGTGATCGACAGAGATTTGTGAAGATTTTTGATGATGATCTTTGATATGATTTTTGGAAAGCAATCTTCTATACAGTTGTTGATGTTTGCTGAATAAAGTTGGAAAACTTTATACGACTTCTGCCTTGTTGCTGAGTGAACAGGCTGCGTGGATAAACAAATCTGAATTACACTTATCAAGATTCAAGATCAGAGATGAATCAACTATTGATAAATAACAATGTGTAACAACATCATTATGAAATATTAACAAAGCACATACATAAAAAATGCCTACATTGCTAAATAATAATAACAGAGCTTATTCTAGGGCGCGGGATGCGCGGGATCACGCACAAAAAGTTTTTTTCCCGCAAAGAAATTCGATGAGCGCGTTCGCGATCCCGCGGAGATTGGAAATATCCCGCTACATGTCTTGATCGAAGCGGGCTTTACTGTGACGTTTCTGTCGCCTGCTAGGGCGTAGCGGAAACTGGAGTTAAACGGAAGTTGCTCTCTTGTATATGCGATGTGTCTCAAATTTTCATCGGCCGATGCTATTCTTTTTTACCAATCACCTTTCTTCTGAGTGTGGCATCGATGAACCTGACCGGTTGGAACTGGTTTACAATCAGAATCAGAATGGCTTCGAAAAAGCGCACGCTTTTCGACTTCAAATTCAGTGGAGGAACTGTGAAGAAAACAGTCACACTGTTTTCCCATGACTGATCTTCTAAAATAGCAGAGCTTTTATGCAACAGTTGTGAAAGCAGGGTTCCAGATACCAGTTTGTGATATATTTTGTCTGCGATTTGTGTGCACTTACTGTTTGGAGAGAATGCGACACTTGACTGTTTCACAGTTTATCCGGGAACATCATGGGAGAAAACCGATATGGATATTTGTTTGTGTGTACACCATATATATGCCGAGAAGACGCCCCCACTGTTTTGGTCAGAGGGGGGCCTAATCCCCCCCTTTTTTTCAAGGAAGGGGGGCCTGCCCCCACTTCTTCAAAATCCTAGAATAAGCTCTGAATAATACCATAGAATGCCCTAGTGACCATTGGGCAGAAGGTGTCCAGTATCCCCAAGCTGACCCAACAGATCCCATAAACAAATGAGGAGTTTTGGGAGAGTTTTCAAGATAAAAGGTAGGTGACTGGTCTAGCAAAGAAGATAGTACATTGATAGAACCGATTAGGAACAAGAAAGAACACATGAGAATGATAAAAACAGTGGAAATTGAAAGCACTAAATTTCCACAAAGTGTGGTACTATTTATACAAAAATCCTGGCATCCCAACAGGGGTACTCAAAGTGTGGTGATCTGTAACCCACATGCTACACACACTGTTACCAGCACAACGAACACCTTTTTACCTGTCACATTGCTATACTATCTTCTTCTTCGCTAGATCAATGACCTACCTTTTTTCTTGAAAACTCTTCCTGGACAAGACTCCTTGTTTGTGTATGAGGTCTGTTGAATCAGCTTGGGAGTGTTGGACGCTTTCTGCCGGGTGGTCACTAGGGCTTCCTATGATGTTATTATTTAGCACTATAGGCATTTTATATGTATGTGTTTTGTTGATGATTTATAATGATGTTTGTATTCTATTTTGTTTTTGTAACCGGGGGTTCGAGTAGTTGGGGTAAAGCCTCAGCCGTCCCCTGCGTGGGATGTCTTTATTGTAAAGTGACTGGCCGGTGGAGGGCATTCAATTTTCCCACTAGGGTTGTTTCAGCAGATCTTTTATGCGGATTGGGGGTTGTCCGGTCCTGATTTGGCTCGGAAGAGTCCGCTGGACCTAAAGCAACAATCAATCAATCAATCAATCAATTTACCTGTCACATGAGGTGTAAAGGAAGTCCTAACCAACTGTGCTACTGTTATCACCCACTCATCCATGATAAATTTGCTGATTTCTTTGTTACAGAAAGCACTGACCCATTGGAAACAAAGATGGTGTGGGTGAAGATAGAGAGAGACATTGACACACTTCCAATGGTGTCTAAGGTAATAATCGAACTTGAAGTTTCTTTTACAATTCTTGAATACAATAACTATGGGGTACAGTGAATCAAATGTACTGATTGTTTTTTTGTAAATAATATAATTGTTTAATTTCAGGATTGAAATAGGCTTATTTTAAAGATTATCAAGAAACTCAACAGTGTTGCTGTGATAATAGTAAAATAATAATGACGACATTAATACTAATAATAGTAAAAGCGATCATGATGATATTTTACTTGTATTGCACTTTATATACATTAGATCAAAGTACAGTGTCAAGCTTTAATGAGTAGCAAGTAATAAATGTGTAACTATGACTCTCAACTACAAACCTTGACAAACCTGACAAGGTACTTTCACTGTTGATAAGGACTCCTGACTGTTAATGCTGACATAAATAAAATAGGATGGCTCAAAACAAACTTAACAAGATAGAAGCTATGCTAATTGGTACATGCCAAAATCTCTCACACCTATCAACGGCTCTTAGTCTTCAACTTGTCAACAGCATATCTCTTGGAAACAGTACAATCAACCTTTCTTCTCCAGTGAAAAAATCTTGAGGGCGGTCTTTGATGACAACTTGTCTATGCAAGACTTCATTTCCAAAACCCGTCCAGCCTGTTACTTTGACATAGTTTGTATTTTTCTCATTCGTAAGTGTCTCAACACAGAACCAACAAAATTCTTGTATGATCTCTGGTTCTGTCAAAGCTTGATTACTGCGACTTCTTCACTCCAACCTGCCTTCTTCATCTGTACAGCAATGCTGCAGCTAGCCTAGTTTTTAGACAGAAGAAAACGGATCAGTCATGATGTTTCACAGAGTTAATTTCTTGGCGTTTTAAAACATTTTTTTCAAACAATCCCCAAAATAATTTTAAGGCCTGGCCCAAATTTTAGGGTCGGTCGGGATACTGTCAGCAGACTTTTTTGGGGGTTGCCTGTTTGATTTGGAAAAAGCCTATGATACCACATGGAAATATGGCATTCTTTCCGATTTACAAGAAATGGGTTTGAAAGGACATTTACCTCTGTTTATATCCAATTTTCTAACCTTTCAGGTTAAGGTTGGGGGATCTTTGTCAGATACGAGGGAACAGGAGATGGGAGTGCCTCAGGGTAGCATCTTGTCTCCCTTGCTGTTTAATATTAAAATAAATAATATTGTTCGTTCCGTTAAACGGGGAATTGACAATTCTTTGTTTGTTGACGATTTTGCGTTGGTAGCCAAAGGTAAAACTTTGGCATCTGCAGAACGTCAGCTACAGTTATGTGTCAAGGCCGTTGAAGACTGGGTTTTACAAAATGGTTTTAAATTTTCTGAAGCAAAAACTGAATGTATTCACTTTTCCAAGCACCGGGGAATTATTCAAGACCCTACTATTATCCTCAATAAAACTCTAATAAAGGCGGTCCAACAAGTCAAATTTTTGGGTGTTATTTTTGATCAAAGGCTATCCTTCCTTCCTCATCTGAAAAATTTGAAAACTAAATGTCAACAGGCCTGCAACCTGCTCAAGGTTATTAGTGGTACAGACTGGGGTGCTGTCAAGAAAACTTTATTGCTGTTATATCGTTCTTTAATTAGATCCAAGTTAGACTATGGTTGCATTGTTTATGGTTCTGCTAGAAAATCTTATCTTAAGATGTTAGATCCAGTTGCTCATCAGGCACTACGCATTGCTTTGGGTGCTTTTCGCACCTCCACTTCTGAAAGCCTATACTGAATTATTATCTAAAATTAAAAACTGATCCCATGAACCCTGCTTATGACTGTGTTTTCAACTCAGATCTTGTTCAGAAATTTGAAGCCAAACCTAACACAATTCCTCCATTTGGCATCAGAATGAAGACTCATTTGGAAAAAGCAGGCATTGATGTTGCTTCCATCAACGATGATGAGCTTCGGACTGAAGCTCCTCCATGGAAATTATGTACCCCCAACATTAATTGGCAATTGTCCGCTTTCCTCAAAAACACTACATCTGAAACCGTTTATAACCAACTTTATTTAGAACAGTGTGCCTTATACCCAGGATATGAAAAACTTTTTACAGACGGGTCAAAGAAAGGAGATTCAGTTGCTGCTGCGTCTGTCTCTGGGAGACACTTAGACAAGCCTTTGCAACAGCGTTTACCTGATTTTTGTTCTGTTTATACAGCTGAGCTCAAGGCAATTCATCTCGCTCTGAAACAAGTTTATCAATCCAAAAGAACCTCGTTTTTGATCATGTCCGATTCATTGTCAGCACTTCAGGCTCTTTCCACGAGAAGGATATCACACCCTTTTCTGGCAGAGCTCCATGACCTCCATACACAACTTGTTTCTGAGGGTAAAAAGATAGTTTTTATGTGGGTACCTGGTCACATGGGCATCCGCGGCAACATTGCAGTAGACAGGGCGGCTAAAGATGCTTTGCATCTCGATTTCCCTTCAGAGATTTTCCAATTTGTTCCTTACTCTGATCTGCGTTGTATGACTGGATCTTATTGTAAACGGCTGTGGCAGACTGACTGGTCTAACCATATCAACAACAAATTATTTCAAATTCTCCCGGATTTGTCAGATTCTTTGCCTAACTTTGCATCCACTCGCAAAGAAGAAACAGTTTTGTCTCGCCTTCATATCGGGCATACTTATGTCACCCACAGTGTCCTTTTAAAAGGAGAAGAACCACCATGGTGCTTTGCATGTGATAAATCTTTTTCCGTTCGCCATTTCATGTCTGAGTGTGCTGATCTGATTGAGGAAAGAGAAACATATTTTGGTTCAATACCTTTCAAAGAGATTTTTAAAGTATGTAATGGTCAACATCTGTTTCAAGTTTTACATGATGTTGGTTTGTTTTATCACATATAAATCATATCGACATGTTTTGTTTGGTTTGGATTTTATTGATAGGACTGAATTTAGTGATTTGATTGAAGAAAGAGAGTATATTTTTAATACATCAGTTTTAAAGAAGACTCTTAAGGAGGTGTCGTGTGAAAGTTTGTTTGAATATTTAAGAGTAACAGGTTTGTTTTTTAAGATTTGAATCCTTTTATAATATTTTAAGATAACGTCTCTCTGGTCCTGATTTGGCTCGGAAGAGTCCGCTGGACATAAGTAAACATAAGATTGTCATTATACTAAATTGTGTTATACTAGTTTATTTTATTCTTTCATTCACTTAATGCTATTTCCCTTTACATTGTATGTCACAGCCTGCCCATGTCTTATTTGTAATTGGCATTGTAGTCCATCAGTGTAAAGAGATACATTGTTAGCACAAGGTTACAACCGCACTTGGCTGATATCTGTTAATTCAGGAATTGTGCAATCTCTGACTGTAGACTGATTTCAGTCTCATTTTCTTAGTGATGAAGTAGGAACTCGTCAGGTTATGACTGTAGTGTGATTTCAGTCTCATGTTCTTAGTGATGAAGTAGGAACTAACTCAGACAATGACTGTAGTGTGATTTCAGTCTCATGTTGTTATTGATGAAGTAGGAACTAGTCAGACAATGACTGTAGTGTGATTTCAGTCTCATGTTCTTAGTGATGAAGTAGTAACTAGTCAGGCAATGACTGTAGTGTGATTTCAGTCTCATGTTCTTAGTGATGAAGTAGGAACTAACTCAGACAATGACTGTAGTGTGATTTCAGTCTCATGTTCTTAGTGATGAAGTAGGAACTCGTCAGGTTATGACTGTAGTGTGATTTCAGTCTCATGTTCTTAGTGATGAAGTAGGAACTAACTCAGACAATGACTGTAGTGTGATTTCAGTCTCATGTTCTTAGTGATGAAGTAGGAACTAGTCAGACAATGACTGTAGTGTGATTTCAGTCTCATGTTCTTAGTGATGAAGTAGTAACTAGTCAGACAATTGACCCTCCCTCTCCCTTTTCATGCTCACACATCCCCATCCTCCCTCCTATTTTAATTTTATTTTTAATAAATATATCTTTGAACACTTTGTAGTTGGTGTTTATTGTAAGTCTTGTCTTTACAGATTCCAGCTGCATGTGCTACACAACAGCTTGTCAAATCCACAACACCACAGTCATCAGCTGTCAAATTCTCATCTGCCTCAGTCACTCCTCACAGTGAAGTCAGTCTCATAGATCAGGAGAGAAGGCCACAGACACAACAGCAACAGAAGACTGGAGAACAAAAGAAACATGTGTGTGATGTTTGTAATAAAGTATTTACTCAGGCTTGCAATTTGAGGAGTCACAGGCTTTTACATACAGGAGAGAAAAACCATGTGTGTGATCTTTGTAACAAAGCTTTCACTCGTGCTAGCAATTTGAGGAGGCATAAGCTTAAACATACAGGAGAAAGAAAACATGTGTGTGATGTTTGTAACAAAACTTTTGCTGAAGCTGGCTGTTTGAAGTCACATAAGTTGTTACATACAGGTGAGAAAAATCACGTGTGTGATGTTTGTGGTAAAACATTTTTACGGTTTGGTGAATTGAAGGCACATAAGCGTATACATACAGGAGAGAAAAAACCACGTGTGTAATATTTGTAATAAAGCTTTCACTCGTCCGAGTCTTTTGAGGGCACATAGTCTTAAACATACAGGAGAGAAAATTAATTTGTGTGACGTTTGTAATAAATCTTTCACTGAGGCTGGCAGTTTGAAAGTACATAAGCTTATACATGCAGGAGAGAAAAATCATGTGTGTGATGTTTGTAATAAGGCTTTTATTCAGGCTAGCACTTTGAAGAAACATAAGCTTATACATACAGGAGAGAAGCTTAAACATACAGAAGAGAAGAATCATGTGTGTAATGTTTGTAATAAAGCTTTCACTCAAGCTGGCAGTTTGAAGTTACATAAGCTTATACACACAGGAGAGAAAAATCATGTGTGTGATGTTTGTGGTAAAGCGTTCACTCATGCTGGCCATTTGAAGGTACATAAGCTTACACATACAGGAGAGAAAAATCATGTGTGTGATGTTTGTAATAAAGCTTTCACTTTGGCACACCATTTGCGAAACCACAAGTTGACACATTCTGGACAAAGAAATTCATGCGTTTAACATTTGTAAGAAAATCTTTTTTGTCGGCTTGCCAGTTGAAGAGACATAAACTTCACTTTCAAAAGAGAAAAATCATGTGTGTGATGTTTGTAAAGCTTTCTCTTTGTCTGACGATTTGAAGCAAACATGTTGATGCATACTGAAGTGAAAATTTATGTGAGATGTTTGTATTATTGAATGCTTTTATTCATGCTGACAGTTTGATGAAACACATTTTGGTACATACAGAAAAGAAATACTGCGCCTGTGCAATAATGCTTTTATTTAAAATGAGGACTTGAAGAAGCTGACAGTAACATAAGTACTTGAAGAAGCTTACAGTAACATAAGGACTTGAAGAAGCTTACAGTAACATAGGCTGGAGGCAGAAAGATGAAAACAACACCAGGGCTTAAAATCCTCCTCGGATCCGAGGTTTTCCTCATGAAAGTGATCTTCCTCGGGGAAAAAAAAAAAAAATTCATCGGAAAAAATATACCCTTCTCAATAAAAATTGAGAAGCATAAGGTGCGCTTTATTCGCAAATGGTTTTGATTCTCAAATGGCTCAAGTCATCAGTTGGTTATTTGTTTGGTTTGCTAGCTACATTCTTTGCTAATAGTCAAAATGGCGGCGGCAACGATTGTGAACCGGGGAGATTCTTTTGATGACAGATGGAACCGAATGGCTTTTGAAAAAAGTTAAAATTATGTGAAGACTTGGACTGAAATGCTTTGGATCTTATTGATTTAAGATCAAGATACAGATGGCTAAACAGTAACTTCACAAACTGTCTTGTTAAGTCAGTACCGAATAGGCATATTTCCTTAGTTACAATGGAAGGAGAACAACTCCAATCAATCCTCCAATCAGTGACAAAAATGACTTGTATGATTCAAGAGAGAGTGAAGATGAAGAACCTGGCGTTGTTTTGCCAAGACTTATGATTGTGTGATGCTATCAAAATTTGATGCACTCATTGACTCAGAACGTTAGTAATGTTAAAGAAAGTGTTTTGGCTGAAGGGTGTGTGACTGGTAGTGACATAACTTACAAAAGTGACATAGACTGGCTAGTTCGTCTGAGCTTACTGGGAGTAACTTAGCTTACTGCGAGTAACTTAGCTTACTGGGAGTAATTTCAACTTCCAGTTCCAGGTAATATATACATTTCATAATAACTGTCAAATGCATTTATAATTGACACAATCTCCTGATTTCTGTTCAATCTTTGTGTACACCTGAACTAACGCAAAAACAACTGTTTTGGGTTTAATTTAATTTAAATTTATTGTTTATAATAATTTTTTAAACCAAATAATTTATGTTGATAAATCTCTTTGGACTTGTTGGAAGTAGTCAACACCACACACTGATTAATTGTGCTAAATTTTAGTGTTTTACTCCTAGTAGTTTCTTAAATCTAGCAAAAAGAACAAAACTAGTAAATTACATTAATTTGTTCCCTGGCGTATAACTTATAAGGTGCATTTATACTCAGCAGTAAAGGGGTAAACACTACTGCCCATCACAAAAAAGTGCACAGATTTTGAGCTAGATTCTGAATAAAAATTATTGAGGAGCATGTCTCAGACTACTTTAGACAGGGCCAGACCCAAGGGGTGGTCCTGCTGCCCATAAACCCCCTCTTCCCCCTGACTGACTATGTACCTCTTCCAAGGGTAACCAAAATAAATATCAAAGAAATAAAAAGTTTGTCAGTTAATGTAATAGCAACCCGGGCCCACGCCAGAAGAGCTACTACCCATGTGGCTTGTGTGACAGAGACGTGAAATGTGCTGACTGTATTGCTTGTGATGATTGCTCCATCTGGTACCACAGGTCATGTGTCGAACTCTCGTCTAGTGATTTCAAAGCACTACAGAGACAAAGCGTGCAATGGATTTGTCCAAAATGCGACAGTATAAACTGTGATAGCTTCACCTTCAGGAGCTTTTCTTTATCAGAAAACTACTATGCCCCCCTCCAAAACACGGACTGTAGCATAACTTCCTTCAACCATGCCCACCGCTTCAGCCCCCTGAGAACTAGCAGCCCCAAATCTAACCAGCACAGCCCAAACTCTCACCATTCTAATTCTTACCAGAGCACCACCGGTAACCCATCCTATAAATCACCAGGCCAAGGAAACAACTACCACAGTTCCACATGTTTCAGCCATCCTAGTCCACCAGGACAAAACCCATCCAACACCTACAAGTTGCATCACGCAGAATGCTACCACACTGCCAATGATTCCAGCCACAACCCCAACATATCAAAGAAAAAGAACCTTCGCATCATGACCGTAAACTGCCGCAGCATAGAGAAAAAGAAAGCCGAATTTGCTGCCATTGTCAACTATGTAAAACCAGATATCATTTGTGGCACAGAATCATGGTTGAAACCAGACATCAAGCAGAGAGAGATCTTCCCAGATGGCTTTGTTTATTATAGGAAAGACCGCTTTAGCATAGCTGGAGGTGTCTTCATTTTAGTAAACCAAAATCTCATCTCATCAATACAGCCGGACTTAGACTCTGCATGCGAAATACTCTGGGCAAAAATACACCTCCAACAAAACAAAGACCTAACGATAGGCTGTTTTTACATGGCTCACCGAAACCAGACAGACCTGAATGAGCTAGATAAGTCACTACGAAAAATAAATAATAGAGGACAAAAACAGATTATTCTTACCGGCGACTTCAACTGCCCTAATGTAGAGTGGAACAATGGTACAGTTGCCCCTGGAGCGCCAGATCGGGTGATCCAGGAGTCACTAGTCGACATCACCTCATCAGCACACCTCGCACAAGTCCATGATGAGCCAACAAGAGAACACAACATCCTAGACCTAGTTTTTACCAGCAATCCCTCCCTCACCAAGAGCTCCAAGTCAATCCCAGGCATTAGTGATCATAGCATTGTGGTTACAGACTTTGACCTCTACCCTAACCGCATCAAAGAGAAGCCCCGCAAGCGATACAACTATTCTAAAGCAGACTGGAACCACCTGAACTCTGAAATCCTGCAATTATCAGACAACATCATGACAATGAGAAAGGAAGGAACTCCCGTTGAAGACATGTGGACACATTTCAAACTTAACTTGATAGCAGCAGCTGAACGCTTCATACCTACCAGCCTTCGACGAATCAACTTTACATTACCCTGGGTCAACTACAAACTTAAGAGACTGTTAAAGCATAAAAAGAGACTATACAACCAAGCCAAGAAGACCGGCAACTGGACCAACTTTAGATTCCATCAGAAGGAATGCAGGAGGAAAATGAGGCAAGCAGAATGGCGCCACATTAACACCATCATTGAGGACGGGCTAAGAGACAACAACTGCAAACCCTTTTGGCGCTACGTCAAGACAAGGCGACAAGACAACACAGGAGTAGCCCCGCTCTTCAATGAAGGATCTCTCCATAGTGATAGTTCTTCCAAGGCAAAGATATTGCTTCAACAATTCCAGTCGGTCTTTACAAAAAGAGAGGACACACCATTGCCAGAGATGAAGGGCACCCCCTTCCCCGCTGTAGATAAACTAACGGTTACTACAGAAGGCGTCGTTAAACTACTCAAAGACTTGAACCCCAACAAAGCTACAGGACCAGACAACATCCCCAATCAAATTCTCAAAAACTGCGCCGAAACTGTTGCCCCAGGATTAGCAGCCATCTACAACACCTCACTAGAGACTGGTCAGCTCCCCGCAGACTGGCTAACAGCGAACGTCTCCTCAATATTCAAGAAAGGCGATAGAAACAAAGCAGAAAATTACAGACCAGTATCTTTAACATCCATTGCATGTAAGCTATTGGAACACATCATCTGTCGACATCTACATACCCACTTCGAAAAACACACCATCCTCACCAGTAGAAACCACGGATTCAGAACAGGCCACTCTTGCGAAACCCAACTACTCACTACTATGCAAGACATTCTCTCCTCACATGACAAAGGCCATCAGACCGACATCATCATCCTGGATTTCAGCAAGGCATTTGACACTGTGCCACACAACAAATTACTACACAAGCTGGATCATTACGGCATACGAGGCACCATCCACACCTGGCTCACAAACTTCCTGACCAAGCGCCATATGAGAGTGGTCCTGGACGGAGAGGCATCAGAGGAAGTAGCTGTCGAATCCGGAGTCCCCCAAGGCACAGTGATGGGTCCTTTACTCTTCCTCTGCCACATCAACGACCTGCCGGACACAGTAAAATCAACAGTGCGACTCTTCGCAGACGACTGCCTACTCTACAGAGAGATCCGCTCCTTCCAGGATCACATCACACTCCAATCAGACCTCAAAGAACTAGAGAGATGGGCCAAGCAGTGGGGAATGCGATTTAATGCGCAGAAATGCTACGTTCTCTCCACCAGACACAAGTCACAACACTTCTATAGCCTTGGAAACACTATACTCCAACAGACTGATACTACCCCCTACCTAGGCATCCAAATCTCTGCGGACCTGAAATGGGCTAACCACATCACAAGCGCCTGCAAGAAAGCTGGAGCCACACTGGGCTTCCTACGCCGAAATCTCCGGAACTGTCCACAAGAGTGCCGACGCCTAGCCTACATCGCACTTGTTAGATCCACTCTCGAGTATGCCGCAGTGGTGTGGGATCCTTACCTCCAACAAGACATCGACAAGCTGGAACGCATCCAACGCCAGGCTGCACGGTTCATTATGAGAGACTACAGATCCCGGGACCCAGGATGCATTGGCAGGATGCTTCACGAGCTCCACCTCCCACTACTTGCAGAACGGCGCCAACAACTCAGGCTGACCATGCTCTACAAGATAACCAGAGGACTAGTTCCTGCTCTCCCTCCCAACACCTTCCTTACTGCTGCCAAGAACAAACGGAAAATCCGCCCCACCACCTTTAAAGGATATGACACACAGAACATCATAGAGAGGCAGATAAACAACAACAACACATGCTTTACTTTACCACCCTCATCATCAGATCTCTACAGAAACTCCTTCTTCGTAAAAACAGTAGTGGAATGGAATAGCCTTCCCGATGACATCATCAACCTGTCCTCACCTAGCTCCTTCTCCTCTGCAATCGGGAGGTACAGGGATGCTGACAAGATCTTATAGAGTCAACATAATAGAACAGTGATTTTAAACTTTTAATTGTACATACATATCACCAGGCTTCCACAAGAGGAGCCCTTTTAAGAATATAATTAAATAAAATCATAACTAAAATAGGTAATATGAAGTTAGTACAAAAAGAACTATGAGTATGAAGCATAATTTTTTTTTTCTTTTTTTAAATCAAATTAATTAGCGCGCACACACCACCACAACGTTAATAGCCATCTATGGCTCCTGTGGTGTTTTCTGCCAACAACATCATCGGCAGTATCCAGATCCAGATCCAGATGTAATTATTATAACAATTTTATTTTTCAGAATACTTCCAGAATGCACCAGATTGCACATATTTTAATCTAGATTGTAAAAATTTTCTGGGGGGGGGGGGGGGGGGCATGCACCCGGACCCCCCTAGGAAGTTGGGGTGCTTCGCACCCTCATCTGATGTACCCTTACATAGTTGGGAAAACGCGCTGATTTTCCTCTTTTTTCTCGAAGGACCATTTTAAGCCCTGCAACATGAGTCAGATAAAAACCAAGCTTCCCAGTTTATTTTGACACTTTTTCCGAAGGTAATAAAGGCTAAATGTGTAAAACTTAATACAACAAATCTATATATTGGCCTGAATAATATTGTGATTCAAATTAAAACTTGACATGTCTATAAGTGTTTATATGACATGTAACATCTTACCATTGATTGTAAAACAGACCTTCAGGCCGGGGTTTTCAGTATAAATAATATTTCCACTTTCTGGACATTGAGTGCTTTAAATTCCCACTGTCGTGGTCTTTCTCATTCCTGCTCTGACCCCTTGGGGTCATGAGCAATCTTGCCACTGTAGATTGTTCTAACCTATAAAGGGAAAAGTGAAAGCCCCAGTTGAAAACCTGTCTTGCCTTTGTAGGCATGACAGATTCACTGCGGCAACAGTACCCTCGTTGGAGTGCCGGGGGTTTCAGTATAAATAGTATCCCCACTTTATGGAAATTTAGTGCTTTAAATTCCCACTGTTGCTATCTTCCTCATTTACTCTTTCCCATTCCTGCTGTGTCCTATCACAATGCTATACTATCTTCTTCTTCGCTAGATCAATGACCTACCTTTTTTCTTGAAAACTCTTCCTGGACAAGTGTTACACTCAGTTCGATGATGGTGTTTTTCGTTATCAGTATTTGATTCAGCCCCGATGCTTAAGTCCTGATAAGGTGTAACTCAGATTCGTTTATTCACACAGCCTGCTCAATCAGCATACAAGTCACAAAGTCGACGTATGAAGTTTTCCACTTTTATTCAGCACACACCAACAACTGCATACAATTCTCAACTCAACTCAACAACTTTCACAGCAACTCTCCATCAACAACTTCTCTATCAACAATTTTACTATCTCCCAACAACAGTGCGGCACACAATTTTATAATCTCTCTCTTTTCCGGAAAGATTTCGAATACCGTAGAAATGACGCACTGCCACCAATCGAATAAAAGATCGTCATCACTGACTTACGTCATTCATCTCTCCACACATACCCCGAACCTTCTCTTACTTCGACAATCGTCCCGAACCTTCGATCGATGGTAAACAAGGAAATCCAGAGTATTCTCCGACAATATCGACCAACGAAAATTATCAACGTTATACAAAGTCTCTCCTAACAACAATGCAAACTCAAATCAAAGGTAAATAAACTCCATTATTGAATACTTTGCAAATCGAAACGATTAGATCTATCGTACACGCTTCCGACATACTTTCGTTCGCGTTTCAACGTAACATAACCCCCCACTCAAGAAGAAATTTACCCAATTTCTTTCAACAACGTTGAAACGTAATGCACAAACAAAGTTCAGAATTAAAACTTATTTCAGACTGTCTGAACACTGTCAATGTTCTCAGTTCATTCACACAGAGTCAATGGTTTTCATCTACAAATCTGTCTGGATATTGTCAATGTTCACAGATCATTTACCCAGTCAACGTTTTTCAGTTTCAAGTCTGTCATTACCAATATTCTTAGTTCGTCCACACAGTGAATGTTCTTTCGGTCGCAAGGAATCGACGCCCTCGTCAGTTGCGGTCGTCATCGGCCCAGGGTCAAAGACGATGATCACGTGGGCTTCCCTGGAATCAGTGCGTCCTCCGTTGTCTTCTTCTTCCATCGAACGTCCGATGAAGTCGACGTTGTCATTCCCCAGAATGCACTTGCTGGGTCTCACGGTCAGGTTGGCTTCTGCGAGACGGTGGAACAGCTCCCTCAAAGTCTGCAGATGCTCCTTCCAGGTCTGGGTGTGGACTTCATGTTCGACCAAAGTCGTAGAGCCTGGGACATCACTGAAGTTATGGGGAAACTCGCCCATAATGTCCTTGAGCTCCAACTTTTGACCTTCCGTCAAGCGTGGTCCTAGCTTAACCTCATCGATGCCTTCTTTGCTGTGGAAGTCTCCCAGTTCCAACAGTTCCTCGCTGTCAAAGCTGTTGTGGGTCACAGCTGCTGTGGCTGCGTGCACAGTCTCTGATGGCCTTTCCACGTACAGCTTAAGGAGGTTGGCGTGGTATATCTTGGAATGCTGGCCGACCTTCACCTTGTAGTCGTTGATTCCCACCACGGTCTCCACTTCGTACGGGCCTTTCCACTGCATCAGCAACTTATTGTGATCGGTAGGTAGCAGCACCAGCACTTTGTTGCCAGGTTTGAACTTCCTGTTCACAGCCCTACGGTCATAGTAGTGCTTTCCACAGTCCTGGGACTTCTTCAAGTTTTCTCTGGCTATCTCGAGAGTCTGCTCCAGCTTCTCCCGTAGCTCAAACACGTACTGGTAGCTGTTCTTCACCTCTGGGGTGTCTACTTCTTTCGTCCACAGTTCTTTTAGGATGTGCATCGGCCCTCGGATGGTTCTTCCGTACAGCAGCTCGAACGGAGAAAAGCCGGTGGACTCCTGCGGTACTTCTCTGTAGGCGAAAAGTAAGGCGTTGATATGGCGATGCCATTGTCTGGGCTGCTCGCTGCACAGTTTCTTCAAGGTGGACTTCAGCGTAGCATTGAACTTTTCGACAAGCCCGTTGCACATTGGATGGTAGGGTGTCGTAGTTAAATGCCGGATGCTCAGCAGTCTATTGACCTCCTTCATGCAGTCAGAGACGAACTGCGTGCCGAGGTCTGTCAGAATTTCTTCAGGCACTCCAAGTCTACTGAACATGTCCACTAGTGCCTCTGCTACAGATTCAGTGTCAATCTTCTTCAGTGGCACTGCTTCTGGGTACCGAGTCGCATAGTCCACTAAAGTCAGTACCCATCGATGACCTTCTTCACTCGGAGGTCTTATTTCGCCGATTAAGTCTAAGGCCACCCTCTTGAAAGGTCGATCGATCAGAGGCATCCTCTGCATAGGCACTTTCGGGACCCTTCCTCGAGGTATGGTCTTCTGGCAAAAGTCACACGATCGGCAGAAACGGCTGACGTCCGCATGAAGTCCTGGCCAGTAGAATACCGCCTGGATTCTATCCGACGTCTTCTTGATACACAGGTGACCTCCCATGATTGAGTCATGCGCTACTTCCATCACCTGGCGCCTTAGGGGTAACGGTACCAAGACTTGACGCAGTGGTTTACCTCCGTTGACCCTCGGGTGCTGGAAGATTCTGTACAGGATCTTGGCCTTCACCTCGAAATAGACCGTACCACTGCCTTTGGTCACGTGGTCTTGGCGGTTCCTGTACTTGTTTAAAGTACTATCAGCTTCCTGGAGCTGGATCAGCTTATCTCTGTCCACGATGGCAGCTTTAGAGTTGTCGGCGACCTTCAGTGGCGTAGACGTCTTGTCTCTCTTGGCCTGGGCCCTGGTAGTAACAGCACCGACGATCTCTGGTCGGCAGGGCTGAGCCGGAGTAACCACATTGTCCCGTAGCAGCTCTGTAAGGTCTCCATCGGGAAATGGCAATGGATCCTCCTCCACAACTTCGACGTGTTGGGTTGAGGCAGGACTCCACTCTGGATCGGGGTCGTCGGGTCGTCTCGCGCTGTCGATATTCCCAATCATCAAATTGTACAGCGGCTTCTTCAGGCAAACCGCTTCGACTTCGCCTATGTAGAAAGGGGTGTTGACATGAATCTTCGCAACTGGCGCTCTCACACATTTGCTGTCGGCCATAAGTGTCCATTTTGAATCGCCAGTGAACTGTTCTTTAGCGATTAGGTCTTCTCTGACGATGACCCCACTGCAGCCAGAGTCTCTTAAAACAGTCACTTCATGATTTCCGACGCGTCCCTTGGAAACAGGCATGTTCTGTACGGTCACAGCTGCGCTGGCGACGACGGGGATGGATTTCCCGTTGGCAAGGAGGAGTTGGCCATCAGTCATGCACTCTTGCACGTCCGCAGGGGTAGCTGTGCGCTCGGTCTCACTCGGAAGAATGACGCTCCCGCCGCACACTTGATGGTCAGATCTACTGGTTTGCCGTAGATTGGAGAAACGTCTCTGTCGGTTGCCCGCCGCTGCATTATCCGTACTGCTCCGCTGTCCGCTACTTTTGTTTTGAGGACAGTTAGCCGCTCTGTGGTCTGTAGCGTTGCAGGTGAAACAGCCTCTTGAATGCCCTTCCCTGGGAGGAGGCGTGGAGTCCGTCTGTCTCTGGTTCGTCTGGCTCCCCTGGATCTGGTTCACATGGTTTCCAGTCTTCTGAAAATGTTTCGTCGCGCTGGGTGGCCCCAGGGTCTTCCCATGATCGATGAGATATCTTTCAGCAGCCTCAGTCACATCTTTAAGCGTCTGCAGCTTTTGTTCTTCTAAGTGGGTCGCTAGGTCCTTGTGACAGGCATTGAGAAATTGTTCCTTCACGATCAGGTCATGGAGACTGTCGTAAGACTTGCTTTCGCCTGATAACTCCACCCACTTGTGTAGATATGACGACAGGCGCTCCACAAACTGCTTTGGCGTCTCGTCTGACTTAGGCCGGCATTCACGGAAGCGTTTACGGTAGCCCTTCTCTGTAAAGTTGTAGCACTGCAATAGGGCCTCTTTCAAGACGTCGTAGTTTTTGGCGTCATCGTTCGACAGTCTGGTGTAAACTTCGAGCGCTTGCCCTGTCAGAAGTGCACTTAGTCGAATCGCCCAGTCTCGAGGTTGCCAATTGGAGCTTTCGGCGAACCTTTCGAATCTCGCCAGATAGCTGTCGATCTGGTCCTTCCCGTCGACGAATGCTGGCAATTTTGGAGCTTTGTTCTCACTGATAACTTGTGGCGCATTCTGCTGTTGCTGGATACGCGCCATTTCTAGCTGGAACTCAAGACGCTTCAGCTCGAATTCTCTGTCTTTTTCTTGCCGCTGCTGTTCAATTTCTAGACGCTTCTGTTCTAATTCTCTTTCTTCACAGCGACGCTGCTCTTCTAATTCTCGTTCTTCACGGCGACGCTGCTCTTCTACTTCTAGACGCTTCTGTTCTAGTTCTATTTCTTTTTCTAGACGCTTCTCTTCCAATTCTCTTTCTCGTATTCTCTCCTGAGACTTGACGTACTCCGTCAGCTGCTTGCCTTTTAGATTCAGTTCAACCCCTTTCTGCCAGAAGTCAGCCATCTTGATGCTTCTGGAAAGTTCTTTTAAAGAAAGTTCTTTTCTGGAAAGTTCTTTTTCTAGAAAGTTCTTGACTGTAGAGTTCTTTTTTTGGAAAGTTCTTGACTGTGCTGTACCTTTCTAGACTGTTCTAGAACAGCACGCTTTCTGCAGTAGCGCTGATGCTTTCCACTAGTCGCCTTCGCTGACGCAGGCCCCGCTGTCCTCGTCGTATGCGACGCTGCACCACGCTGGTGTTGATGTATATGCTCCTGTGCTGAAGTAGACGCGACGTCCGCTCGCCGCTCTCTGTAACACTGGCGATGTAGCTCCGAGACTGTCCCTCGACGTAGTCTTACGGCAGCAACGTAGTCCCGATCTGTTGTTCGCTCACGAAGCAACTCTTCAGCGACTACACGCCCTTGCAGTCAACCCGAACCTATCGGTGATGTAGTCCCAGTATGTTGGCCCCTCTCGACGCAACTCGTTGGCGGCTACCCTCGATGACTGCCTCTCGTAACGTTGACTCGCTTGTTGTAGCAGTTGAACCCTTGGCTATGGCGTGAATCGCGGCTTGACTCCCAAAATGTTACACTCAGTTCGATGATGGTGTTTTTCGTTATCAGTATTTGATTCAGCCCCGATGCTGAAGTCCTGATAAGGTGTAACTCAGATTCGTTTATTCACACAGCCTGCTCAATCAGCATACAAGTCACAAAGTCGACGTATGAAGTTTTCCACTTTTATTCAGCACACACCAACAACTGCATACAATTCTCAACTCAACTCAACAACTTTCACAGCAACTCTCCATCAACAACTTCTCTATCAACAATTTTACTATCTCCCAACAACAGTGCGGCACACAATTTTATAATCTCTCTCTTTTCCGGAAAGATTTCGAATACCGTAGAAATGACGCACTGCCACCAATCGAATAAAAGATCGTCATCACTGACTTACGTCATTCATCTCTCCACACATACCCCGAACCTTCTCTTACTTCGACAATCGTCCCGAACCTTCGATCGATGGTAAACAAGGAAATCCAGAGTATTCTCCGACAATATCGACCAACGAAAATTATCAACGTTATACAAAGTCTCTCCTAACAACAATGCAAACTCAAATCAAAGGTAAATAAACTCCATTATTGAATACTTTGCAAATCGAAACGATTAGATCTATCGTACACGCTTCCGACATACTTTCGTTCGCGTTTCAACGTAACAACAAGACTCCTTGTTTGTGTATGAGGTCTGTTGGATCAGCTTGGGAGTGTTGGACGCTTTCTGCTGGGTGGTCACTAGGGCTTCCTATGATGTTAGTATTTAGCAATGTAGGCATTTTATATGTATGTGTTTTGTTGATAATTTATAATGATGTTTGTATTCTATTTTGTTTTTGTAACCGGGGGTTCGCGTAGTTGAGGTAAACCCTCAGCCGTCCCCTGCGTGGGATGTCTTTATTGTAAAGTGACTGGCCGGTGGAGGGCATTCAATTTTCCCACTAGGGTTGTTTCAGCAGATCTTTTATGCGGATCGGGGGTTGTCCGGTCCTGATTTGGCTCGGAAGAGTCCGCTGGACCTAAAGCAACAATAAATCAATCAATCAATCAATTCCTGCTCTGTTCTATCAACCTACTGTACAATCTTCCTCTTTGCTAGACTAGTCACCTACCTTTTTTCTACAAAACTCTTCCGGGACAAAACTCCTCATTTGTGTGTGAGGTCTGTTGTATCAGCTTGGTAATATTGGACGCTTTCTGCCAAATGGTCAGTTGGGCTTCCTATGATATTATTTAGCACTATAGGCATTTTAAATGTATGTGTTTTATTGATATTTTATAATGATTGTATTCTATTTTGTTTTTGGAAACGGGGGTTTTATAAATTAGAGTATAGCCTCAGCGTCCCCTGCGTGGGATGCCTTTATTGTAAAGTGACCGGCTGGTGGAGTGCCTTTGGTGTTACCCTAGGGTTGTTTCAGCGGATCTTTTATGCGAATCAGGGATGAGTCCTCTTTCAGCCAAGTAGTGATCTTGACGTCCTGATTCGGCTCTTTGTAGTCCGCTGGACCCTGTAAGCAATGAGTAACTAACTACCTACTGTATTTCCGGTATTGACTTTAGTGAATGTTTTAATAAAGGACTTTGTTTTTATGTTTTCTTTGTGTAATTACTATTTTTCAGTATTGGCTTTAGTGAATGTGTTAATAAAGAACTTTGTTTTTATATTTTTGTTGAGTAATAAATGACTTTGTTTTTATGTTTTCTTTGTGTAATTACTATAATTCAGTATTGGCTTTAGTGATTGTGTTAATAAAGAACTGTTTTTGTTGTGGATTAACTGTATTTCTGATATTGACTTTAGTTAATGTATTAATAAAGAACTTTGTTTTTATATTTTGTTGAGTAATAACTGTATTTCAGGTATTGACTTTAGTTAACGTGTTAATAAAGAACTTTGTTTTTATATTTTTGTTGAGTAATAACTGTATTTCTGGTATTGACTTTAGTGAATGTGTTAATAAAGAATTGACTTTAGTGAATGTGTTAATAAAGAACTTTGTTTTTATGTGTTTGTTGTGTGGTGCATGTGTGATAGCGTGTATATGGTGTGTGTGGGAAGTGCAGAAGATGAACCAATCTCCTATATATATAAAATAATAGTAGATATTGATTATATTATATATATAATAGTAGACATTGATTATTGTATGTATATATATATATATATATATATATATATATATATATATATATATAGATATATAGATAGATAGATAGATAGATAGATATATAGATATATATATATATAATAGTAGACATTGATTATAATATATACCTTTAGTAACGTGAGGTTCCTCCGCCCTTGCTGTTGACTTCTCAGTAGAAGACTTTCGCCCAGTGATGCCGTGCTAACATCAATCCTGTTAGTCGCCTCTTACGACACGCCGTGAGTAATCATGTCCATGATGATGATTGTGATGATGTTGGGGAGGAGGAGGATAGTGATTATGATGATGATGGTGGTTGTTGTGATGATAATGATTGTGATGAGTAGGAAGAGGATTGCTAAAACTGTAAATTTGTGGATGCTGTGTCGGTTCGGGCACTAAATAGAATAGACCCAAAATTTCGTAAGATAATAATAATAAGAGTAATAATAAAAATAATCAAAATAATAATCGTAATCATAAGAGTAATTATAAAAGTAATAATAACTACTTAAAATAATACAACCACCCCTGTTGGCGTGCCGGGGGTTTCAGTATAAATAGTATCCCCACTTTCTGGAAATTTAGTGCTTTAAATTCCCACTGTCGCTGTCGCTCTCATTTGCTCTTTCTCATTCCTGCTCTGTTCTATCAATCTGCTATACTATCGTCTTATTCGCTAGACCAGTCTCCTACCTTTTTTCTTGAAAACTCTTCCGGGACAAGACTCCTTATTTGTGTATGAGGTCTGTTGGATCAGCTTGGGAATATTGGACGCTTTCTGCCAGGTGGTCACTAGGGCTTCCTATGATGTTATTATTTAGCAATGTAGGCATTTTATATGTATGTGTTTTGTTGATAATTTATAATGATGTTTGTATTCTATTTTGTTTTTGTAAACGGGGGTTCGATAAGTTGGGGTGAAGCCTCAGCCGTCCCCTGCGTGGGATGTCTTTATTGTAAAGTGACTGGCTGGTGAAGAGCTTTTAGTTTTACCACTAGGGTTGTTTCAGCAGATCTTTTATGCGGATCAGAGGTTGTCCGGTCCTGATTTGGATCGGAAGAGTCCTCTGGACCTAAAGCAATAATGATGTAATGTAATGTAAAATAATACAACCAAGAGACAAATAATATATGGTAACAATGATAACAATAATAATAACAATACTACTAAATGTACTAATAATAATAACAGGAAGGATACAAAACCAAGCTTGATCATGATTATGATGATCTGAGCATTCTTATCGCTGGAGCGTGTCATTTGCCAGTCGGATGGCTGTTGGTAGGTATGAATTCTTGAAGCGCGTCGTGCAACACTTCATGGAGAGGAAGCGCCCCTCGATGCGCCGGGAGACACAGGCAGCGACTGCCCCATGAAGGGGATGCGCCTCGTTGTTGCGGATGTGATGCAGATTGGTGATGGAAGCGCGATCGTGGATGCCAGCCAGCGACTGCAAAATTCTCCCCATCAGCTGGCAGGCCTGGATTTTCTCCAGTCGATCCGTGTTGCCCTCATTGGCGGAGCTGAAATAGGACAGCTGGTTGTACAGGGCGATTCAGTGTTACCAATAGGGTTGTTTCGGCAGATCTTTTATGCTCTTTTATCCTCTTTCAGCGAAGTTGTGGTCTTGATTTTGTGGTCCTGATTCGTCTCTTTGCAGTCGCTAGACCCTGTAAGCAATGACTAAGCTTTCTGCCAAATGGTCTCTATAGGGCTTTATATATATATATATATATATATATATATATATATATATATATATATATATATATATATATATATATATATATATATATATATATATATATATATATATATATATATATATATATATATATATATATATATATATATATATATATATATATATATATATATATATATATATAAGGGAAAGTCGGTAACTTCGGTACAGTCAGGTAATTCAGAACACCCTAATTTCTGGTCAAAGGGAACTAATTTCGTTTAGTTAATTCCATGGTTGGTAACAGTGATATCCCTTGAAACAATCCCCGTGACAACAATGTTTCTGCCTCCAAAGAGAGGAAAGCTGTTAGTATTTTCTTGTTTTTTTTTCATTTGTCTTCTTATATTGACTTTTCATAAAGTGTTGTGATTTCTAATTAGGACCAACTCATTCGAAACATCGCTTGTTATTTTTTTAAAGCATACGTTATGTTCCTTCAATTGCAAGTTCTGTGAAAATTAGATCAAAGTCTATTGCAGACTGCATGGCATAAGGTTCAGCTACTCGTAGTGCGGGCAAAACGGAACACCAAAAGGAGGCTAAAGTGGAACAGTGTTCCAAATTACCCGCACTGTTCCTTATTTCCCACCTTGTAAAATCTTCTTCTTTTTTTTCTGCGCTGCAAATAAATGGACACACAAGCAATGGGCAACGCATTGTCATCAGTTAGAAATATGGATATGGGTCTCCGGGCAGCCTCACGATCCTATGGGATACCTGTAATGACTCTGAACAGACACTTGGATGGAGGGAACAAATACGCAGTAGAGTGCTGCGCAGGCCATCAACATTACCACAAGAGCTGGAGGAACAGCTTTGTTCCCACATTCTCGAATCGGAAAGATATCCTTAGCGTTTGAAGTGGCGGAGCAGAACGGCTTGTCGCATATGTTCAACAAGGAAAAGAGAAGTGCAGGAAAGGACTGGCTGAAACTTTTCCTCAGACGGCACCCACAACTTTCATTGAGGCAGCCTGAAGCTACGTCACTGTCCAGAGCAACAGGATTCAACCGTGAAAGCGTGTGGAGATTCTTTGACATCCTGGAAAAGCTGGTTGATGAGCATGTCTTCCCCCCCCCCTCCCACCCCCCTCCATAACAGCGCCATTGGGAACTGGTTCAGAACAACAATCGGTGTGAGTCAAGGATGCCTACTCTCTCCAACACTCTTCAACATCTTCCTAGAGCGCATCATGTCAGATGCCCTTGCAGATCACGAAGGCACAGTCAGCATAGGGGGTAGAGCAATCTCCAATCTTCGTTTTGCGGATGACATTGATGGATTGCCTGGAGAGGAACAAGAACTTGAACAGCTGGTACAGAGGCTTGACACCACCTCCAGAGCTTATGGAATGGAAATAAGTGCAGAGAAGACCAAAATGACCAAAATGACCAAAATGGCCAAAATGATGAACAACAACACCAATGGCATCAACACGGACATCAAAGTTCAAAGCCAATCCCTCAACACAGTGCATAGCTTCAAATATTTAGGAGCCATTGTATCAGACAATGGGTCCCGACAGGAAGTCCTCTCCAGGATCGCACAAACAACTGTTGCCCTGACAAGGTTGAAGCCCATTTGGAAAGACAGGACCATCAGTCTACATTCCAAAGTAAGACTGCTGCGCTCCCTTGTCATCTCCATCTTCCTATATGCTTGCGAAGCATGCACCCTCACAGCAGATCTACAACGAAGAATACAAAGCATGGAGCCGGAGATGAGGTGCTACAGAAGACTTGTGGGCATTTCCTATACCCAACACATCACCAATGACGAAGTCCGACAGACCATCACACAAGCCATTGGACAACACGATGACCTGCTCACAGTGGTGAAGAAACGGAAACTCCGATGGTATGGCCACGTCACCAGATCATCAGGCCTTGCAAAGACCATTCTGCAAGGCACAGTGCAAGGAGGAAGAAGAAGAGGGAGACCGAAAAAGAGGTGGGATGACAACGTCCGAGAATGGACTGGTTTGACACTGAGCGAAGCCATCCGGGTTGCGGAGGACAGAGAAAGATGGAGTATGCTGGTTAAACGATCATCTGTTGTGCCCCCTACGACCAACACAGCTTTGTCAAAGGCAGCTACCCTGGCTAATGCTGCATCTGGATTTGTCAAGTGCGGGATTTGGCCTTGTGACAGACACATCTTTGGTGATGAAGATTTCAATGATGTTGCTACGACCTGCTCCCATTCTGCATCTGAGCCAGTCATCTTACCTACATACAGACCTCGGATCCTCCCCAACCTGGAAACCCTTCATCGCGATCTGTTGTGCCAGGTATTAATGATTCGTCAACTGTACCTGATCTGACAGTTGAACCGCCAGCTGTGTCTGATCCGCCAGTTGTGTCCTGTCCGCCAGATGTGTCTGATTGGTCAGCTGCCCCTGATCCTCCAGCTAATGACAGAAATACTCCAACCATCCCACCGCGTCCACCCCGGAAGCTTACTTACACGTTATCAACACCACCTCCGATTCCACCACGTCCATCAAACACAACTGCTTGTTTATCCAAGAATATGCATATCATTCCACAACAGCTGGCAGAATCTGTGTAGTCCACACACCCTCCTCCTTTGCCCCCACGGCATCAACCACGCCGTGCTACGAGGTTACAATCACCAGTCTCAGCCTTCAACAATGACAGAGTTGTAAAAACAAACCCTGGTGGGAGATGTTTTTTTTTCCGCTGCGTAACCTGTCCTTGAGCAATTGGCAGTCCATTGTTTTATTTTTTATTGCATAAGAATTGCGATTAATTTTGAGTAAGAGAGACAGATATGATATTATAATTTATTACCAAGCTATTCACGGAATTTTGGTTTGCTATTAAAGTAAAAATCTACCCAAAATGCCGGTCATTAACACACAAAGCATACTTTCCCCACCGCTCACACTCGCATACAAGCAAGCACCGGTACAAATATCACAATGCTCAACATTATACATGTATAATATACAATATGGTAGTGTTCCTTATTTCACCTCCCACCGTTCCGAATTTCCCTACCAGGGGTGCAATCCGGAACAATTTCAAAGAATTTTAGAACTCATCTAACAAAGCTACAATCAAGACCTGCCCTAAATCTTTATTACAGGATCATAGTTCAATTATTTCTGAATTCAACCATGCCAAAATCCTGTGTTTTTCTCTTCTGACGTGGCAGTTATTGACGTTTTTGCTTAAGTGTTCCGGATTTGCCGACTTTCCCCTATATATATATATATATATATATATATATATATATATATATATATATATATATATATATATATATATATATATATATATATATATATATATATATATATATATATATATATATTACATTACATTACATTACATTACATTACATGATTATTGCTTTAGGTCCAGCGGACTCTTCCGAGCCAAATCAGGACCGGACAACCCCTGATCTGCCTAAAAGATCTGCTGCAACAACCCTAGTGGTAAAACTGAATACTCTCCACCAGCCAGTCACTTTACAATAAAGACATCCCACGCGCAGGGGACGCTGAGGCTGTACTCTAATTTATCGAACCCCCGTTTACAAAAACAAAATAGAATACAAACATCATTATAAATTATCAACAAAACACATACATATATGCCTTCATTGCTAAATAATAACATTATAGGAAGCCCTAGTGACCATGGCAGAAAGTGTCCAATATTCCCAAGCTGATCCAACAGACCTCACACACAAATTAGGAGTCTTGACCAGGAAGAGTTTTCAAGAAAAAAGGTAGGCGACTGGTCTAGCGAAGAAGAAGATAGTATATAGCAGATTGATAGAACAGAGCAGGAATGAAAAAGAACAAAGGAGAAAGACAGCGACAGTGGGGATTTAAAGCACTAAATTTCCAGAAAGTGGGGATACTATTTATACTGAAACCCCCGGCATCCCAACGGGGGTTACATATGTAATAGGATAGGGTGAGATGGTGCAGCAGAAGGGGTCCGCAGAGGAAGGAGGAGGAGAAGAATGAAGAAACCAGGAGACCTCTTTGTCCATTTTTATTTTCAGGCAAAACTCGGCAAACGAACAAACAAGCAAGCAAACCAGCAACCTGTAACAACATAACAATGACTCATAAGATAAATACATATAAAAACAAGTAAACATACACTACATAATAATGTCAAGAAAAGAAAACCAATCTTGACCAGAAATTCGTTACCTGAATTAAAACCGATCATATAACATTGATCAGAACACAGCAGTCATTCTGATTTCAAGTATTTATCATACAAAAAAAAGGACAATAGGAATTCAGCAAATACTGAATTCAGACATTTATAATAATGCAAAAAGACTATAATGCATGAATACAGCAACGAGGCTGGATTCAAGCATTAGTGTAATCACACCCAACATCCATTTAGGGCATAAACATCGATCATAAATACAGAGGTTGTGCTGAATTCATAATGGCATGACATAAGAAATGGTTCCAGCATAATTTAGTGGCCCCAGAAAAACATAAACAATCTCATGTGGAAATAAGCAATCCAATGCTTATCGCTGGATTTAATAATACATACAGTCATACATCATAACATAAAACAAAATTAAACAATCATTGCATCATGAAATAAAATTAAAGCAATCAAAATACAAAAGCACAAAACACCAACCTCAGGGTGACGGACCCTTAGATACCCATGGTGGTGTCTTAGTCACCGCTAGCCATACCATTATAGTTCAGCATTCTGCAATTTGCACATACTAGTATGAACAACTCCATTGCAAGACCAACCACTAACAATATCATTCTAGGACCTCAGCTAAATAAAACAGAAAACGTCTACCCAAATTGTGACGACACGAGTTTCAGTAGTGGCAGAGAGGGCCATACTTTGTGCGAAGTTGCACTTCTCTGTTATGTAGTGTACATAGAATAGCTTGACCGTTTTCCATATTGCGTACGAAAAAGAGTGCAGTAGTCGTAAAGTCCGTGCGTAACGTAGAAGGTAGGGGTAGGCCAAATACAGAAACAGGGGTATGCTTAATAAGAAATATGGATGCTGAGGAGAACTGACTGTTTGCTTGTGGCCTGGGTGCATTTGGTAGGGCAGAGTGATTTGAGGTGCTTTTGCGAGAGGTCAACTCTAACCAGGCAGTGACTCTGTGACAGTGTGTCATATACTAGAACTAAGTGTCAGTTTGGAAGGGTGTTGTTAATTGTTGATACAAACCACCCAAGGTCTTACGCCCTCGTCGGGGTAAGAATGCTTAGAGTTGGAGAGAGGAGGGATGTGGAGAGAGAGATAAAATATATTATGCTGAAGAGAGATGAAGTGATTAATATGAGCAGAGCATGTTTATATTATAGTATGACAAGATAGTATGGATGAAGGGAGATAATCGTGATGTGTTATAACAGTTGGGAAAGATGATGAGGATGGAGGGAGATGGAATGAATCAGGACTGTGTGATGGAAGTGTGGTCGCAATGATGTTGTGTTTATAAGATATAAATTATTAGGCATCAAGGGTTGCATTATATGATTGAAATGTATGCATAGCATCATGTAATATTATTATCATTGTTATACATAAACAGGTCAAGATGGCGGACGGTGGACGGCGTGTTATATTATATAGTGGTTATGTTTGTAGGCAGGCTGTTAAGACTGTGTATCTGCTTACAGGTTTGGGCTGATGTCGTTACCTGTCGTTACCTGTTGTACCTGTTGTCATCTGTATTACGCTGATTAATTCCTTACCAGTATAGCTGTGTTCCTCTACACCATTGACAACTTGAGCAGTCGTGGTTCTGTGTTGTGACCTTGCCTCTACTGCTGGGGAGTGTGGGGGTAAACTCCGCCACTGCTGCGTGTTTGCCTCCGTATTGGGGCATTGCCTTTTTACAGGAACTCCACACACCACACCCACGCACACACAGATTTGCACAGCGCCACACCTAAAAACATATTTCATTTAGTTGTAGAGAATCATCCTTTATATTGTGGAAGTGACTGTTTAGCTCCATCTGAGCTACGTGCACCAGACATTTGAACAGTGCTTAAGTTCTGCAGTCTAACTTGGACAATAGTTCGAAGATTCAGGATTCATAGCTCCATTATTTCTTAGTTGAAATTTTATAGTATTTTGAATTGATTATTGTTTGATATTTTGTTGTGCATTTTGTAAAAACCTGTTGATGTTTAGTTCTGTTTGGGGTTGAACAAAGGGAGGTAATTGTTAGTTAATATTGGGACGGGGGTCTTGATAGGGGTGGAGGGTGGTTAGCTCCCCATTTGTCCTGTGTATGTATGTTTAGGTTGTTGAATAAAAGAGTGTGACTGTTATTCTGGCATTTGTGTTAGTTTATTTTGTTTGAGTTTTATTCCTTGCACTCGTGTTATGCGCTGAAGTCGCGGAACCCGCTCGGGTGACGTGACACAAATATACAAGACATGTGTCAAAAATAAAGAATAGAAACAATCCACAATCTCTTAACTACATACTAGGACCACTGCTTGTCCGGTACTCATTTACATTAAATTGCTGACCAACCACGTGGTCTCAACCTACCACAATAATTTCCAATTGAGAACAGGGAACAATTAAACAAAGGAAAGATAAATATTTCCTCCCTTTGTTTTATAAACAGAATACAAGAACAGAGGCAAATAAGACTCAATCAAACTAAACAATTTAAGCACCATCATCTTAAACCCTTAACTAGTGCTTCTAACCCATATGACACATAGAACTGGGGACAAGCTTGGTGCAAGGATGGCACGACCTGGCATGGCTTGGCATATAACACAACAAAATAGCTTTCAACATAGAAGTTTACATATTTAACTATGTACATTAGGTACATTGTATTCATTATATATGTAACTATGTACATTGCATTCATGACATATGTAACTATGTACATTGTATTCATGACATATGTAACTATCAACCCCTTGGGGGTGACCGGGGTATCTTTATAAATATAGTATCCCCATTTTCTGGAAATTTAGTACTGTCGCTGTCTTTCTCATTTGTTTGGTCTCATTCCTACTCTTTTCTATTAATGTACTATACTACATATCTTCTTCTTCGCTAGACCATGCAGTCACCAATATTTTTTCATAAAAACTCTTCCGGGACAAAACTCCTCACTTGTGTGTGAGATCTGCTGTATTAGTTTGGGAATATTGGACGCTTTCTGCCAAATGGTCACTAGGGCTTCATATGATGATATCATTTAGCAATGCAGGCATTTTATATGTATGTGTTTTATTGATATTTTATAATGATGTTTTTATTGTATTTTGTTTTTGTAAACTGGGGTTCGATAAATTAGAGTATATCCTCAGTGTCCCTTGCGTGGGATACCTTTATTGTACAGTGACCGGCTGGTGGAATGCAGTCAGTACTGTTACCAATGGGGTTGTTTCAGCAAATCTTTTATGCCGATCAGGGATGAGTCCTCTTTCAGCCAAGTTGTGTTCTTGATTTTATGGTCCTGATTCGGCTCTTTGCAGTCCGCTGGACCCTGTAAGCAATGAATAACTAACTAAATATGTACTGTGTATTCATTACATATGTAACTATATACATTGTATTCATTCTATTCATTACATATGAAACTATATGTACATTGTATTCGTTACATATGTTACTATGTACATTGTATTCATTACATATGCAACTATGTACATTATATTCGGTATTTTTCAAACAAACACATTTTAGAAGAGTGTAAAACAGGTCACGGGCTGAAATCAACATTTGACACAAACACACAGGTACAGGAAAGATGTATAAAGGATATTGGATTGGATCAATAGTGTTAAAGATATAGGCCTACTACCTTAAATTCTACCACAAAGAACCCAAACTCAGAACTCAAATCTTAAAGTCTATATAGATCTGAACCTACTTTTTCCTGTTTACTTCCTGTTTATACCATCGACACTTGTATAAGTGATGCAATGGAAGCAAGTTTATGGGTTACCATCACTACCCTGGTCATCGGGTCATGTATGAATGAGGCCCCTGGTTTGGAGGACACTATGACTAGGCAGAATCATCCCACTGTGCACTAATGCAACTCAAGTGCACAAACCCACGAAATCTAGCTAGTTGCGTTACTTTTTAAAGTGTTGTCAAGAACAATTAATTCTGTCATCCTTGAAATGGTCGACGTAATGTGGGTGTTCGGCGTCATAGTGCTCTCGCTCAGTAATCATTTCTATGACTGTCATCAAACGTAGCAGTTTATAATGTTCTTCAGTAGGCCTACACAAACAGATGGAAACAAACAATCTCCATGTCTTGTGGTTTTGTGAAACCTTGACAACAATAATCATCATCATGAAAGTTGAGGGTTAATTTTAGTAAACCTCAAAGTGCTAGAATTCTCTTATAAAGTTAGATGAACGGAATGGCAGGATATGTGGAGGAAGCATTTTCGAACAAATTAGTGCAAAATTATAAAAGTTTATGATGTTCTATTTAAAAAAAATAAATTTATTTATTTATTTATTTATTTATTTATTTATTTATTTATTTTCTTTTTAGGTTTTAACTTTGGTTGGTTGGTTTATGAAAGTGGGAGCGAATGGGGGAGAATGATATTTTAGTTTATAAACGGGAAGCAATAATTTTTAGCTTATAAAAGGGAAGGAACTTTTTTTTTATTTTTTTTTTTAAAGTTTTGTGATTAAAAATTTTGGAGTTATTCCCCTTGTAAAATGTTGATCTCGACATAATTAACCATGTATTTTAAAAGATATATAGTTCTAAATAACTTGTTTATATTTTTTAGTCTTTTCTTTTGTGTTTTGATTTTAATAGACATATATTTTATATCTTGGAGTTTGAGGTGCGGAATTAATTATTTTTTACATTTCCGCCATTTTTGCTTCAGAAGCTAAGAAGAAGGTGCTGTAAATTCGTCTCAGGGAAAATGTAAATTACAAGACAATTTTGTATTAATTAGCATTTTAGTAATAAGAATATTATAAAAAGTTTCGCAATATCCAGATGTACTCCTCACGATATGATTATTGAAATATTTCCGACGGAAAAAGGTATTTATATTGTCTGCAATGTGGATGGGCATACTAGTAATAGTATGAGTATATGATTCAGACATATGGCCTTCTTTCCGTTATTGGAAAGTAAAGAACTGAAGAAAGAAAAAATGACAAAAGACTTTGGACTGTTACAAGGATGAGGGAAGTATATTTGGATATTGCCTAAAGTTTAAGAAATGTTTGTTCTAAAACTGTAATGTGGTTTTAATAGCGGATGAGGGGATTGATAAGTGATAACTGATATTGTGCACTGCCGATATTGGATGATAATAACCGGTGCATGGTTTATTTTGTTTTGGCTACCCTAATGCCGTAATCATTACATTACACGATTATTGCTTTAGGTCCATCGGACTCTTCCGAGCCAAATCAGGACCAATGCCGTAATCGCTAATGGTAGAAATGATGTGATGAAATTGTGAATGTTGTCAGTTATAGTAACGTAGTGATCCACACAACGATTGTGGTTACTTATCAGGAAGAAGAAGAAGAAGAGTTAATTTTGTATTTATTTTACATTTGTACTTTTTGAGATTATTGTTGTTATTTTTTGAGTGACTGTTTTTGTTGATTATGGTGTATTTATAAAGATAAATGTAGTTATTTACGGATTGTGTATGTTGCTCTTATTGCAGTGGTGGAAACCGGTGCACAGTGTCAGTGGGCCTTTGGTTACAGGTTAGTCTTAGCGATGTTAGGTTTATTAGTTAGTTGGTAGTGTTATTTGTGGGGCATTTCTGGGTTAGGTTTATAGGTTTTGATAGTATTGAAGTTATTTAGTGAGCCGTTATTCTTTTTTTTTTTTTTTTAGTGGATCTTTAATTATAGGGATATATTAGGGCAGTATAAGTAGTTAGGTTTAGGAATAGTATTACTATTAGGGTTTAGACTTGAAGTTGATATTTTGAAGGCAGTGTGTATATTGAATGGCTGTAGAATAAGTGTAATAAGTAATATTGTGAATTGTGTGTTATTGCATTTTTCAAGTCCCCCCATCCTGGAGAGTGGAGGAGAGATAAATAAACCTGTATATATTATAAGTTTAAATTCAATATTTGTTGTTGTTTTTAATTATTTTATTATTTCCATCTCTCCAACATGTTTGTGGGTGAATCAGTGTGTGGTATGATTTGAGGTTTAGTGAATGTGAGTGGTGTGTGAGGAAGACTGTTTCAAATAATAGGAACAGTACTCCGTCCTGCTACATTTTGATGTTAGTGGTGTGTGAGGAAGACTGTTTCAAATAATAGGAACAGTACTCCACCCTGCTACATTTTGATGTGAGTGTTGTGTGAGGAAGACTGTTTCAAATAATAGGAACAGTACTCCATCCTGCTACATTTTGATGTGAGTGATGTGTGAGGAAGACTGTTTCAAATAATAGGAACAGTACTCCACCCTGCTACATTTTGATGTTAGTGGTGTGTGAGGAAGACTGTTTCAAATAATAGGAACAGTACTCCACCCTGCTACATTTTGATGTTAGTGGTGTGTGAGGAAGACTGTTTCAAATAATAGGAACAGTACTCCATCCTGCTACATTTTGATGTTAGTGGTGTGTGAGGAAGACTGTTTCAAATAATAGGAACAGTACTCTATCCTGCTACATTTTGATGTTAGTGGTGTGTGAGGAAGACTGTTTCAAATAATAGGAACAGTACTCTATCCTGCTACATTTTGATGTTAGTGGTGTGTGAGGAAGACTGTTTCAAATAATAGGAACAGTACTCCATCCTGCTACATTTTGATGTTAGTGGTGTGTGAGGAAGACTGTTTCAAATAATAGGAACAGTACTCCATCCTGCTACATTTTGATGTTAGTGGTGTGTGAGGAAGACTGTTTCAAATAATAGGAACAGTACTCCATCCTGCTACATTTTGATGTTAGTGGTGTGTGAGGAAGACTGTTTCAAATAATAGGAACAGTACTCCATCCTGCTACATTTTGATGTTAGTGGTGTGTGAGGAAGACTGTTTCAAATAATAGGAACAGTACTCCATCCTGCTACATTTTGATGTTAGTGGTGTGTGAGGAAGACTGTTTCAAATAATAGGAACAGTACTCCATCCTGCTACATTTTGATGTTAGTGGTGTGTGAGGAAGACTGTTTCAAATAATAGGAACAGTACTCCATCCTGCTACATTTTGATGTGAGTGGTGTGTGAGGAAGACTGTTTCAAATAATAGGAACAGTACTCCATCCTGCTACATTTTGATGTGAGTGACATCAAGTGTTCAGTTTTATCATCCACTCTGGCACTAACCCATGATGTGCTTTTGGTGATTTGTTTGTTACAGAAAGCAGTGGGCCATTGGACACAAAAACAGTGTGGGTGAAGATAGAGATACATACATCCAATGGAGCCTGAGGTAATAATTGAGCTTCTTATCTCTCCTACAAATCTTCAACACATGAACTGTTTGGTACAGTAATCCAAATGTACTGATAGTTGTTGTATATGTAAAGTTATATTTTCTCATAATTGATTTCAGGAGTCACATAACTCAGAATTGTGTAAAGTGAAGACAGAGCCTGACAGTGACGCAAAGGGATACAGTAAGTATACATTAGTGTTTTATACTTAGCAATAATTGTCATGTTATTATCAATATTGTGATTGTAGCTTAGCTGCTGTACAATTGCACATTTTTAGACCTAAAGTATAGAATAGGCTCTGAGCTATGTTACATGCATGTGTGCCAGTCAACAAGGGTTCAGTTCTAGTAGTGGCAGGAATATCCTTTTATGGGTGATAATTTTTTGGGGTTTAAACTCCATATTCTCTCAGACTTTAGCAATAAAAAATGCTTTATAGATTAATAATTAAATAAAAAGGTAAATAAATGAATATTAATGATAATATAATAATGGATGCTAAATGTGCATTCTTCCTAAAACAGACTCAAAGAATGGTGATCTGTAACCCACATGCATGTTGACATATGCTACACACACTCCAATCAACACAAAAAACACACATTCATCTTTTTTAAATGTAGAAGGGTGGTGCGTGTGAGGGTAGAAGTAAGAAAGTTGACAAGCACTCAGGGAGGGTTCTTGCTCATCAGGAAGCAAAGTCACAATGTTTACAGTGAGGGTAGAAGTAAGAAAGTTCACAAGCACTCAGGGAGGGTTCTTGCTCATCAGGAAGCAAAGTCACAATGTTTACAGTGAGGGTAGAAGTAAGAAAGTTCACAAGCACTCAGGGAGGGTTCTTGCTCATCAGGAAGCAAAGTCACAATGTTTACAGTGACTACCTACATTTTACTTTGGTGTCATCACCATCATTTTCACCAACATCATCATCTTGCTCATCAGGAAGCAAAGTTACAATGTTTACAGTGACTACCTAGATTTTACTGTGGTGTCATCACCATCATTTTCACCAACATCATTATCTTCAACTTCATCATCAATGGGCTTGAGTCTATTTTTAGTTCTGAGAAAGTAAGCCCTGTAAAGAAACAAAAAAGAACTAATAAATTCCTAGAATGGTAAGATAATAAAACTATTGTGAAATAAAGTATTCCAAAAACGTTGAGACAATACAAATTATTCAAAATCCAAAGACAATATATAAGTCTGAAATGGAAGTGAAACCTCGATCGAAATTATTCAAATATAAATGATAAAGATCAATCCTAAATGTTCGCAAAAAAATAAAGATACTATTCTGCATCTAAGATTATGAACTCTTTTGCCAGTCTGTTAATATTATGAATAATTTATCAAAACAGATTAAAATATGGACGATGATGTATTTACATGTGAATTACAAAATTCCAACCTAATTGTCAACACGCAAGATTCGAACCGAGTATGAACTTCAAGATTATACTTTTAAAACTTTTCCAAAATATTTCATCAGTTTATAAAATTGGATTATAAAAATAATACTAGTGCATCAAAAAGAGCTTGTGTTCACAAAAGTGCCTGTTTATCCTAATTAATCGTTTGTAACAATCTATGAATCAGTAATTCAAAATGGCGTCATTATTCTCTTGTTGATGAGACAAATATCAAACTAACATCACAATAATACATAATAATATTGAAAATATGAAAATCAAGACAGTCATAGTGAAATTCATAAATCGAATTGAAAAAATACGAGAATCGCGAATCGATGTTTTCTCAATATTAAACAATGCATAAAATACAAAATAGATCAACATAATGTGAGCAATAATCAACCAACTACATATTCTCCGGTACAGCCACTGGTCTGCAAGATTATACATAGGAAAAACAACAGTGGGTCTGTAGGGGATACTTCATGGTGGCGAAGCCGTTCATGTGTCCGCAACGTGGTCACGCAAAGTTTGACTAACATTCACAATTCTAACATGGCAAACTTCACAAACGTCATTCAAAAATAATATCAATAAGTTGCGAGGAGACAAAAGATAGATCATTTACCTTTTTGACAATGTCAGGCTGTGGCTAACTAGGTTGAATAGAATTTCACCAGTTCCTGCTTCTAGTCTTCCATTAGAGAAATCTTTCAGAGCGTAGCTCCTTCTTGCTTGCAGTCTACACAACAAATGAAACTACCTAGTCAGGCATGAGATTTATCCGGTTAAAACCTGACATCCGTTTTTTTTAAACATGCCAGGCATCATTTCTGAGATCAGTGTAAATCCGTTGAGAAATTATTTTGAGAAGAGTGAGGTCTGAAATCGCCGCGAGCCAGCCATCACTCCTCAGATGAGAGATACATGGGTTATTTCTTGAAAAAGAAGAAAATGTGGTTTTGTTTTTATATTCTTTTTTTCTCACTTTCACTATTTTTTTTAACCCAAGATGCAAACATGTACACATGAATAACAAGCATTAAAATGCAGTTGTCTTAAAATGTTAACAATATTATTTTTGTTTTCCAAATCAGATTTTATTAAAAAGAAATATTTTACTAAAGTTGATGCCACCTTCCAGGAGAGGCCACCTAAAGTGCTAGGAAATTGCAGTCTTCTTCTTCGCCCGGTGGGCTTCACCCCCCTGGACCTCCTACCAGGCCGTTGCCCCTGGACCCTGGCCATTTTCAGTTTTTTTTCACTTCATCCAATCTCATGCCTGCTAGTCTGTGGGCCACCTAAACTGGTTAGAACGAGTATACCTGAGCGCCCTCTGGCCATGGGGTGTATACATCAGCTGAATGAAGTTATTGCCTAACTGAGCCAGCGTCAGCATACATACGCTTAGTCCCCCAATGACTTTAGTCGTCTGCTGCACGCCAACGTTAATTTACATGGGCTTGTAGGCTGACTTATTGAATGCGAGTATAACTAGTGCTGGTTAAATCTAGCCTCACGCGACACTCTCTCTACTACATAAACATGTGGCGTAAAGGAAAGTGGTTATTAGAAGTCGGAAAGGAAATACAATTTGAATTTTGGGATTTAAAAAAGAGTTGACCAACACCATTATTGAAGGGAGGGAGTAAACTGAAACACTTGGTAACCTGAAAAGTCTGGTATCTAAGTCACATACGTTCATCCCCTGCAGGGTGACCTGAAAAATCTGGTATCTAAGTCACATAAGTTCATCCTCTGCAGGGTGACCTGAAAAGTCTGGTATCTAAGTCACATACGTTCATCCCCTGCAGGGTGACCTGAAAAGTCTTGTATCTAAGTCACATAAGTTCATCCCCTGCAGGGTGACCTGAAAAGTCTTGTATCTAAGTCACATACGTTCATCCCCTGCAGGGTGATCTGAAAAGTCTTGTATCTAAGTCACATACGTTCATCCCCTGCAGGGTGACCTGAAAAGTCTTGTATCTAAGTCACATAAGTTCATCCCCTGCAGGGTGACCTGAAAAGTCTTGTATCTAAGTCACATACGTTCATCCCCTGCAGGGTGATCTGAAAAGTCTTGTATCTAAGTCACATAAGTTCATCCCCTGCAGGGTGATCTGAAAAGTCTTGTATCTAAGTCACATACGTTCATCCCCTGCAGGGTGACCTGAAAAGTCTGGTATCTAAGTCACATAAGTTCATCCCCTGCAGGGTGACCTGAAAAGTCTTGTATCTAAGTCACATACGTTCATCCCCTGCAGGGTGATCTGAAAAGTCTTGTATCTAAGTCACATAAGTTCATCCCCTGCAGGGTGACCTGAAAAGTCTTGTATCTAAGTCACATACGTTCATCCCCTGCAAGGTTTGAACTCGGCACAGTCCTAACCAATTGTGCTACTACTATCACCCACTCATGCGTGATACATTTGCTGATTTCTTTGTTACAGAAAGCACTGCCCCATTGGAAACAAAGATGGTGTTGGTGAAGATGGAAAGATGCATTGACACACTTCCAGTGGAGTCTGAGGTAATAATGGAACTTGATGTTTTTGTTTTTTTTTTTACAAATCTTCAACACAATAACTATGTGGTACATTGATCCAAATTTACTGGTAGTTTATATGTCCTAAAATTCAGCACTGAAGTAGGCTTATTTTAAACATTATCAAGAAACTTAACACATTGTTGCTGTGATAATGGTCTGATCATAAGGGTGGTATTAATACTATTAATAGTGATTATTATCATGATTATAATGATGTGTCACTTGTTTTGCACATTATATACATTAGATCAAAGCACTGTGTCATGCTTTAATGAGGTACAAGTGCAAAAATGCATTTGGATGATGTCTGTTAATTGGGAGTTTGTAAATGTTCAGCACTTGTGTGACTGAAGTCTGACTTCAGTGTTATTTTATTAGTGATGAGGTAGAAAGTAATCAGGCCATGACTGAAGTCTGACTTCAGTGTTATTTTCTTAGTGATGAAGAAGGAAGTAATCAGGCCATGACTGAAGTCTGACTTCAGTGTTATTTTCTTAGTGATGAGGTAGGAAGTAATCAGGCCATGACTGAAATGTGGCTTCAGTGTTATTTTCTTAGTGATGAGGTAGGAAGTAATCAGGCCATGACTGGAGTCTGACTTCAGTGTTATTTTTTAAGTGATGAAGTAGGAAGTAATCAGGCCATGACTGTAGTCTGACTTCAGTGTCATTGTCTTAGTGATGAGGTAGGAAGTAATCAGGCCATTCTCCTCCCCTCCTCCCTTCTCCCTCCCAAACCCCCATCCCACCTTTTTTTATCTACATCTTTCAACACTTTATAATCTTGTATTGTAAGTCTTGTTTTTACATCTTTCAACACTTTATAATCTTGTATTGTAAGTCTTGATTTTACAGATTTCAACCGCATGTGCTACACAACTGCTTGCTGTCAACTCCACAACACAACTGTCATCATCAGTCAACTCCACAACACCACTGTCATCATCAGTCAACTCCACAACACCACAGTCATCATCAGTCAAGTTCCCACCTGCCCCAGGCACTTCCCACAGTGAAGTCAGTCTCAGAAATCATGAGAGAACAACACAGATAGAACAGCAACACAAGACTGGAGAACCAAAGAAACATGTGTGTGATGTTTGTAATAAAGTATTTGCTCAATCTTAAAATTTATGAAAACAGGCTTTCACATACAGGAGAGAAAAACCATGTGTTTGAGCTTTGTAACAAAGCTTTCACTCTGTTCCTTATTTTGAAGGTACATAAGATTTTACTCATACATGAGACAAAAATAATGTGTGATGTTTGTAATAAAGCAGCGTTTCCTCCCTCTCTTCTCCCCCCACCCCCCCAAAAAATTTAATAAAAGGGCTCATGGGACTCTCGGTTATCCAAATTTAAAAGTCCTTTTGCAAATTGTGAGAGTCCTCAATTGGGTGAGCAGCGATATAATTGCTTAAGGGAAGTATACAAGACACGCACATGCGATTTTAAAGGACAACTAATGACACAACCTTGAATCAGCTGCTATGGAAGCCTGCATTTTGTGGGGTTTGCCGTGAAGTAGTTGGCCGCTCATGTGTCATATTTTAGATTTCAGTGATTCGTGGAAAATGTGTACCTCTGCAGGGCGCAAACATCCAAACTTCACTGCATCTTTTTTATTCCAGATTTTGTGCATAAATGCATAATTGGGGAACATTGTAAAGCTTTCCATTTGGTAGGCAGTTTGAAAAACACGGGAGACACATTCTGGAAAAATATATACAGTAATCCAACGGTACTGATATTGTCATAATTGATTTCAGGAGCCATATGACTCCCAAATGTCTACAGTGAAGACAGAGGGCTACAGTAAGTATGTTAGCGTTTTGTGCTTAACAATAATAGTCATGTCATCTATATTGGGATTGTAGCTGTTGTACAGCTTCACCTTTCTGGACCTAAAGTATAGAATAGGCTTTGAGCTTAGATGCATGCATGTGTACCAGTGACCAAGGGTTCATTTCAACAAGTTGCAGGAAAATGTCTTATGGGTGGGAAAGCTTTCAGCTTTGAACACCATAGTAAATCAGTCTTGATTAATTAAAAACTGTTTTATACAAAGGACAATTGCTGTTAGATGGTAAGGAAATCGGATGTTAGTTTTATTTATTTATTCTAAATTGACAGCATCCAACACCATTATTGAAGGGAGAGGGGAAACCAAAGTACCTGGAGAAAATCTAAAATCTAAATCACACAAGTTCATCCTCTGCAGTGTTTGAACTCCTGAACTTTAGCATAGAAAACCACAGTCCTAATCAACTGTACTACTGCTATCACCCATGATAAATTTGCTGATTTCTTTGTTACAGAAAGCACTGACCCATTGGAAACAAAGATGGTGTGGGTGAAGATAGAAAGATTCATTGATGTACCTCCAATGGAGTCTAAGGTAATAATGGAACTTGACGTCTCTTACAAATCTTCAACACAATAACTAATGAAAAGTACTATATCTTAATTTTAGGACTGATGTAGGCTTATTTTAATTAAAACATTATTAGAAAACTCAACTCATTGTTCGTGTGATAATGAAATAATAATAATGATTGATGATATTAATGCTAATATTTGTAATCATGATGATGATGTTACTTTACTTGTTTCGCACATGATAGTCATTAGATCAAAGTACAGTGTCATGAGGTACAAGTGTATCTGGATGATGTCTGTTCATTCACAGCATTTTTCTGACTGTAGTCTGACTTCAGTCTCATTTTCTTAGTGATGTAATAGGAACTAATCAGGCAATGACTGTAGTCTGACTTCAGTCTCATTTTCTTAGTGATGTAGTAGGAAGTAATCAGGCAATGATTGAAGTCTGACTTCAGTCTCATTTTCTTAGTGATGTAGTAGGAACTAATCAGGCAATGACTGTAGTCTGACTTCAGTCTCATTTTCTTAGTGATGTAGTAGGAACTCATCAGGCAATTCCACACACACTTACGCCTTCCACTCCCTCTCCCTCCCTCCTTCCCATCCTTCACACACTTCTTTTATTTATTTTTTAAAATGTATATTTTTGAACACTTCATAGTCCTTGTTTATTTTATACCTTTTTTTTCTTGTTTTCAGATTCCAACTGCATGTGCTACACGACTGCTTGCTGTCAACTCCACAACACCACAGTCATCATCAGTCAACTCAACAACACCACAGTCATCATCGGTCAAGTTCTCTTCTGCCTCAGTCATTCCTCACAGTGAAGTCAGTCTCAGAGATCAGGAAAAAACAGAACATCAACAGAAGACTGGAGAACAAAAGAAACACGTGTGTGATGTTTGTAGTGAAGTATTTACTCAGTCTTACAATGTGAGGAGACATAGGCTTTTACATGCAGGAGAGAAAAACCATGTGTTTGATCTTTGTAACAAAGCTTTCACTCAGGCTGGCATTTTGAAGGTACATAAGCTTACTCATACAGGAGAGAAATATGTTTTGTGGTATTTGTAATAAAGCTTCCACGTTGGTAGGCAGTTTGAAGAAACACAAGTTGGACAAAAAAATACAGTGATCCATTATTGATAGTGGATGTAAAGTAATTTGTTGTCATAATTGATTTCAGGAGCCGCATAACTCTGAAATATCTAAAGTGAAGACGGAGCCTGACAGTCTCACAGTGGAATATAGTAAGTACACTAGTGTTTTATACTTAGCAATAATTACCATGTTGTTACCTATATTGGATTGTTGTTTAGGGTGGTCCTGATTCAGCTCTTTGCCGTCCACTGAACTCTATAAACAATAACTAACAAAACAGCTGCTGTATAGTTTCGCCTTTCTAGGCCTAAAGTATAGAATAGGATCTGAGCTAAGTTAAATGTATGTGTGTCAGTGAACAAGGGTTAAATTCTACCAGTCGTAGGAGCATTTCTTATGGGTGGGAATTTTTTTTAGATGTGAACCCCATAAAAATTCAGACTTCAATAATGGTACAGGACGCAGTCAATATAAAAATTTCAAAATTAAAAATTCGATTTTCTTTCCATCTTTTAATAGCGATCTTCCTGCCTTTACACCACCTGTTTGAGTGAGTGATGGGTTGTGTGTTTGGTGTGTGTGAGGGTGGATGAGACAGGTGAGCGTGTATGTTGGTATAGATTGCCGCGCTTTGAGCCTGAATGATTTGGGGAAAGGCGCGTATAGCATCCTGTATTATTATTATTATTAGACTTGAGTGATAAAATCTTTTTCGTTTACTTTTAGTTTTATGATCACAGAAAAATGTATAAATAAAGATTAATAATAATGTATTAATGGAAGCTAAATTTGCCTTATACCTTAAACAGACTCAGAGTGATTTAGTAATTGTTTATAGGGTCCAGCGGACTGCAAAGAGCTGAATCAGGATCACAACTTGGTTGAGAAAGGGCTCATACCTGATCCGTATAAAAGATCTGCTAAAATAACCCTAATGGTAACACTGAAGGCACTCCACTAGCGGGTTACCTTACTCTATAGGCATCACATGCATGGGACACTGAGACTGTACTCTAATTTATCGAACCCCAGTTTGCAAAAGCAAAATAGAATATAAACATCTGTTATGTGATCGACAGAGATTTGTGAAGATTTTTGATGATGATCTTTGATATGATTTTTGGAAAGCAATCTTCTATACAGTTGTTGATGTTTGCTGAATAAAGTTGTAAAACTTTATACGACGACTTCTGCCTTGTTGCTGAGTGAACAGGCTGCGTGGATAAACAAATCTGAATTACACTTATCAAGATTCAAGATCAGAGCTGAATCAACTATTGATAAATAACAATGTGTAACACATAGAAAATGCCTACATTGCTAAATAATAATAATACCATAGAAAACCCTAGTGACCATTTGGCAGAAGGCGTCCAGTATCCCCAAGCTGACCCAACAGATCTCACAAACAAATGAGTTTGGGGAGAGTTTTCAAGATAAAAGGTAGGTGACTGGTCTAGCAAAGAAAATAGTAAATTGATAGAACCGATTAGGAACAAGAAAGAACAAATGAGAATGATAAAAACAGGGGAAATTGAAAGCACTAAATTTCCACAAAGTGGGGTACTATTTATACAGAAAACACCAGCATCCCAACAGGGGAACTCAAAGTGTGGTGATCTGTAACCAACATGCTACACACACTATTACCAGCACAAGGAACACCTTTTTACCTGTCACACGTGGTGTAAAGGAAGTCCTAACCAACTGTGCTACTGTTATCACCCACTCATCCATGATAAATTTGGTGATTTCTTTGTTACAGAAAGCACTGACCCATTGCAAACAAAGATGGTGTTGGTGAAGATAGAGAGAGACATTGACACACTTCCAATGGTGTCTAAGGTAATAATGGAACTTGACGTTTCTTTTACAAATCTTGAATACAATAACTATGGGGTACAGTGAATCAAATGTACTGATTGTTTTTTTGTAAATAATATAATTGTTTAATTTCAGGATTGAAATAGGCTTATTTTAAAGATTATCAAGAAACTCAACAGTGTTGCTGTGATAATAGTAAAATAATAATGACGACATTAATACTAATAATAGTAAAGGCGATCATGATGATATTTTACTTGTATTGCACTTATATACATTAGATCAAAGTACAGTGTCAAGCTTTAATGAGTAGCAAGTAATAAATGTGTAACTATGACTCTCAACTACAAACCCTGACAAACCTGACAAGTTACTTTCACTGTTGATAAGGACTCCTGACTGTTAATGCTGACATAAAAAAATAGGATGGCTCAAAACAAACTTAACAAGATAGAAGCTATGCTAATTGGTACATGCCAAAATCTCTCACAACTATCAACGGCTCTTGGTCTTCAACTTGTCAACAGCATATCTCTTGGAAACAGTACAATCAACCTTTCTTCTCCAGTGAAAAAATCTTGAGGGCGGTCTTTGATGACAACTTGTCTATGCAAGACTTCATTTCCAAAACCCGTCCAGCCTGTTACTTTGACATAGTTCGTATTTTTCTCATTCGTAAGTGTCTCAACACAGAACCAACAAAACTCTTGTATGATCTCTGGTTCTGTCAAAGCTTGATTACTGCGACTTCTTCACTCCAACCTGCCTTCTTCATCTGTACAGCCACTACAGCAATGCTGCAGCTAGCCTAGTTTTTAGACAGAACAAAACGGATCAGTCATGATGTTTTACAGAGTTAAGTTCTTGGCGTTTTAAAACATTTTTTTCAAACGATCCCCAAAATAATTTCAAGGCCTAGCCAAAAAATTAGGGTTGGTCGGGCTACTGTCAGCAGGCTTTTTTGGGGGTTGCCTAATCTCCGGCCTTGTTCTGATACTTTCAGCCTCCTCATTCTTTGCTCAAAACTTGGGTCTGCAGGTTTACGCTCCTTCTCTGTTTTTGGTCCAACAACCTGGAACAAATTGCCCCTCTCTCTTGGCAGCAAGCCTACACTTTCTGCCTTCTGCCTTCAACCTTGCTCTTAAAACTCAGCTCTTTCTGCTCAGCGATACCCCCTATATGCTTAAGTGTTAGGGGACTATAATTAATTCTGATTGGTCCATCCAGGTTTGACCACCCACTATGACTGATTTTGATTTGCTTCTTATCTTCCTTGGTATTTTATGTTCTGACATGCCAAGGATTTGTGTGTTTTGTTTGTGTGCATCTGTGTGTTGTGAAAGTGCACTTATACTAAATTTGGCGGGATACACATGTTCGTATTTTTATTATTATTATTATTATTATTATTATTATTATTATTATTATTATTATTATTATTATTAATCATCCTGCATATTTTTATTACATTCTGGGGTAATAACTGGAATTCCTGATAATAATTCATTGTACGGAATTCGTTGTATGTGTCAAAATTTTGACATGGCAAGCCTCTCATATTACAAATATCACTGTTAAGTCCTCTAAGATAGAGTAAGGTAGAGAACTCTGTATTAATTGACCCAATGACCATGATACAGCAAATTGGAGAGAGATGGCTGTAGTCAGTTGATGCAACACTTATAACATCATACCCTTAGCTCTTTTTCCCAAAGAAGTTTGAGTTGATGTGAAGTATTTGACAGAAACTTACAAGACTTAGTCTAGGTGAGGTTAAATTGTATTGTATTATTATGTTGCTTGGTATTTGTAGAACCTGTTGCAGTAATATTTTAAGGTGAATTAGGAGTTAATCATTGTTTTTAGGGTTCAGCTGACAGCAAAGAGCAGAATGAGGACCATGGAAAATGGCACTGAAATGGGGTGAAAAGTGAACACCCATTACTTTGTATCAATGTGAGGACAGACAATGGCCGGTCTTTGTCAATTTGTCCATGGCTCACGGATGTCATTGACGGATGTCATTGTCATTGTCATTAGTACAGTTACTTTCTGAGGAAATTGAGTTGTGAAAATAAAGAAGGAAATCAGTTTTTTTCTTTTAGCCTAGTAAGAAAAAAAAAGTGTGATTGTCTGATTACTTCTTTGTAGAATGGAATGCTATGTGTAGTATCGATGTTGTGACTGGAATGTGTGCACAGATCTAAGTCATACTGTAGTAAACAGTTCTGTGACTGGAATGTGTGCACAGATCTAAGTCATACTGTAGTAAGCATTGTTATGACTGGAATGTGTGCACAGATCTAAGTCATACTGTAGTTAACATTGTTGTGACTGGAATGTGTGCACAGATCTAACTTATACTGTAGTTAGCATTGTTGTGACTGGAATGTGTGCACAGATCTAAGTCATACTGTAGTTAGCATTGTTGTGACTGGAATGTGTGCACAGATCTAACTCATACTGTAGTTAGCATTGTTGTGACTGGAATGTGTGCACAGATCTAACTCATACTGCAATAAGCATTGAAGCTTGACATTCTGTAATTGTATATTTTGTAAGGATAACAGTTAGTTGTCATGCAAAAGCAATGAATGCAAAATTAAGAGAAAAAAATACACTTTTGAGGGGATTGCCACGAGGCATTGAATTATTTTATCATTTATTAATATGTGAGTGAATAAGTAAATATAAGATTGTCATTATCCTAAATTGTGTTATAGTTTATTTTATTCTTTCATTCACTTAATGCTATTTCCCTTTACATTGTATGTCACAGCCCGCCCATGTCTTTTTTGTAATTGGCATTGTAGTCCATCAGTGTAAAGAGATAAATTGTTAGCACAAGGTTACAACCACACTTGGCTGATATCTGTTAATTCAGGAATTGTGCAATCTCTGACTGTAGACTGATTTCAGTCTTATTTTCTTAATGATGAAGTGTGAAATAGTCAGGCAATGACTGTAGTCTGATTTTTATCTCATTTTCTTAGTGATGAAGTAGGAACTCGTCAGGCAATGACTGTAGTCTGATTTTAGTTTAATTTTCTTAGTCATGAAGTAGTAACTAGCCAGGCAATGACTGTAGTGTGATTTAAGTCTCCTTTTCTTAGTGGTGAAGTATGAACTAGTCAGGCAATGACTGTAGTGTGATTTCAGTCTCATTTTCTTAGTGATGAAGTAGGAACTAGTCAGACAATGACTGTAGTGTGATTTTAGTCCCATGTTCTTAGTGATGAAGTAGGAACTAGTCGGCCAATGACTGTAGTGTGATTTCAGTCTCATTTTCTTAGTGATGAAGTAGGAATTAGTCAGACAATGACTGTAATGTGATTTTAGTCTCATTTTCTTAGTGATGAAGTAGGAACTAGTCAGGCAATGACTGTAGTGTGATTTCAGTCTCATGTTCTTAGTGATGAAGTAGGAACTAGTCAGGCAATGACTGTAGTCTGATTTCAGTCTCATGTTCTTAGTGATGAAGTAGGAACTAGTCAGACAATGACTGTAGTGTGATTTCAGTCTCATGTTTTTAGTGATGAAGTAGGAATTAGTCAGACAATGACTGTAGTGTGATTTCAGTCTCATGTTCTTTGTGATGAAGTAGGAACTAGTCAGACAATGACTGTAGTGTGATTTAAGTCTCGTGTTCTTAGTGATGAAGTAGGAACTAGTCAGGCAATAGCGTAGCGTTTAAAACTCAAGGCTGCGGGCCAAGGTCAAGACTTGCTACGTCACGAAAATTAGCCACGTGGCCACATATATACAAACACGCGGAATAATGGCGATGTTTGAAAGATTTCCTGTGGTTGTCTTGAGCGTGGCATTACTTTTTGAACACACCAGGCTACGTGAAAACACACAGTATTTATTCACAAGTGTTAAGGCAATACTGAACATTTGCCCAAGTTAGCCTATTATGACAGAAAGTGAAATCGGGAAATGGAAATCCCAAATCAAATAATAAAAATCCTAGGGTATACATACAAATACAGGCCGTAACCAGTAAATGCTATTATATACTAAGAGAGAGAGAGAGAGAGAGAGAGAGAGAGAGAGAGAGAGAGAGAGAGAGAGAGAGAGAGAGAGAGAGAGAGAGAGAGAGAGAGAGAATCTGAACCCAAAAAGCACTGGCACCTAACAAGAACGCTGCAGTTGCAAGAATTTTAGAATATCATCATACAGCTAGGCCTATATTGTACAGTCAGTAGGGAGTTATGTTGCTTTCATAATTTACGAGTGTGAGGACTGCAAAATGTGCAAGATGCAACTTAGTTTATCACATGAGAAACAAAAGTATCAAACCATGTAATAACCTTGTTCGTTTCTTACCTGATCTGGAGTGTAGTGGGATGGGAAAGATATGGCCCGATTCAGTGATTGATGGATGATTGCTTATGGACTGATTGTTTTGATGATTAATTAATATTCTTAATTACCCTATTATATTACCTTCATGTTTTTATTTAACTGTCGGCGGTGAGTGTTCGTGATGTGTGTGTGTGTGTTGCGTGTTTGGTTTAGGCTTGTATGACATGTAGGCCTACGTGCTTATAAGATCGTGTGACAATGTTGTGGAACCTTGTTTCACATTCCACTCTTTATAAATTTTTTTACAAAAAATGAGCTGCTTCTAAATCTGGTAATTGCCTTATGTGAATAAATAAAGTTGTATTGAATTAAATTGAAAGGATCGGGATTTCTTGCAGTCGGTCGGTCAAATATGAAGTGCTTGATACACAAAAACTTCGGATTCTTTGGTGTTCATTTAGCCGTTTGAGGAGTAAAACCTTTACATCCGCAGGCATGTACCCATCTTTCAAACTCTGTTCTTTTCTTTTCCCAGTCAGGAAATCGGAAAAATACTAAATCTTTCATGTAATCTTTGAATGAATAGCGTTCATCGCTATTGCAAGTACCGTGGGCTACCGGCATGTTTGTGTCCATGACGCAAAGGATTGTGGTAGTGAATCTATTTTTAACATGGGGCTTGACCTTGGCCCGCGGCCTTGAGCTCTAAACGCTACGCTATGACTGTAGTCTGATTTCAGTCTCATGTTCTTAGTGATGAAGTAGGAACTAGTCAGGCAATGACTGTAGTGTGATTTCAGTCTCATGTTCTTAGTGATGAAGTAGGAACTAGTCAGGCAATGACTGTAGTGTGATTTCAGTCATGTTCTTAGTGATGAAGTAGGAACTAGTCAGACAATGACTGTTGTGTGATTTCAGTCTCATGTTCTTAGTGATGAAGTAGGAATTAGTCAGGCAATGACTGTTGTGTGATTTCAGTCTCATGTTCTTAGTGATGAAGTAGGAACTAGTCAGGCAATGACTGTAGTGTGATTTCAGTCTCATGTTCTTAGTGATGAAGTAGGAACTAGTCAGGCAATGACCGTAGTGTGATTTCAGTCTCATGTTCTTAGTGATGAAGTAGGAACTAGTCAGGCAATGACTGTAGTCTGATTTCAGTCTCATGTTCTTAGTGATGAAGTAGGAACTAGTCAGGCAATGACCGTAGTGTGATTTCAGTCTCATGTTCTTAGTGATGAAGTAGGAACTAGTCAGGCAATGACTGTAGTGTGATTTCAGTCTCATGTTCTTAGTGATGAAGTAGGAACTAGTCAGGCAATGACCGTAGTGTGATTTCAGTCTCATGTTCTTAGTGATGAAGTAGGAACTAGTCAGGCAATGACCGTAGTGTGATTTCAGTCTCATGTTCTTAGTGATGAAGTAGGAACTAGTCAGACAATGACTGTAGTGTGATTTCAGTCTCATGTTCTTAGTGATGAAGTAGGAACTAGTCAGGCAATGACCGTAGTGTGATTTCAGTCTCATGTTCTTAGTGATGAAGTAGGAACTAGTCAGGCAATGACTGTAGTGTGATTTCAGTCTCATGTTCTTAGTGATGAAGTAGGAACTAGTCAGGCAATTGACCCTCCCTTTCCCTTTTCATGCCCACACATCCCCATTGTTACACTCCGTTTGATGTTGGTGTTTTCTATCAGTATTTGATTCAGCCCCGATGCTTGGATCCCTGATAGGTGTGTAACTCAGATTCGTTTATCCACGCAGCCTGCTCACTCAGCAACAAGTCAAAGTCTTCGTGTGAAGTTTTCCACTTTTATTCAGCACACATCAACATCTGCATACAATTCTCACCTCAACTCAACTCTCAACAACACACAGCGCATCGAATATATAATTTTTTCTCTAGTCCAGAACAAGGTGGAACGATCTCGTTTGATGCAATTTACCAATCGCTTTAAACTTCGTCATCACTGTCTTACGTCATACATATTTCTTCTCCTTCCGGGAACGTTCTCATACTTCGACATTTATTGGGAAATTTCTATCGACAGTAAACAGGGAAATCTAGAGAATTCTCCAACAATATCGACCAACTAAAATTACCAACGTTATACAAAGCCTCCTCTAACCACAACGCAAAACCAAATCAAAGGTAAACAAACTCTATTATTGAATACTTTGCAAAACGAAACGATTAGATCTATCGTGCGCGTTTCAGACATACTATCCTTCGCGTTTCAACGTAACACCCATCCTCCCTCCTATTTTAATTTTATTTTTAATAAATATATCTTTGAACACTTTGTAGTTGGTGTTTATTGTAAGTCTTGTCTTTACAGATTCCAACTGCATGTGCTACACAACTGCTTGTTGTCAAATCCACAACACCACAGTCATCAGCTGTCAAGTTCTCTTCTGCCTCAGTCACTCCTCACAGTGAAGTCAGTCTCATAGATCAGGAGAGAAGGCCAAAGACACAACAGCAACAGAAGACTGGAGAACAAAAGAAACATGTGTGTGATGTTTGTAATAAAGTATTTATGCAGGCTTGGAATTTGAGGAGACATAGGCTTTTACATACAGGAGAGAAAAACCATGTGTGTGATGCTTGTAACAAAGCTTTCACTCATGCTAGCAATTTGTGGAGGCATAAGCTTAAACATACAGGAGAAAGAAAACATGTGTGTGATGTTTGTAACAAAACTTTTGCTTTGGCTGGCTGTTTGAAGTCACATAAGTTGTTACATACAGGTGAGAAAAATCACGTGTGTGATGTTTGTGGTAAAACATTTTTTCGGTTTGGTGATTTGAAGGCACATAAGCTTATACATACAGGAGAGAAAAATCATATGTGTAATATATGTAATAAAGCTTTCACTCGTGCGCGTCGTTTGAGGGCACATAGTCTTAAACATACAGGAGAGAAAATTAATTTGTGTGATGTTTGTAATAAATCTTTCACTGAGGCTGGCAGTTTGAAGAAACATAAGCTTATACATACAGGAGAGAAAAATCATGTGTGTGATGTTTGTAATAAGGCTTTCATTCAGGCTAGCACTTTGAAGGTACATAAGCTTATACATACAGGAGAGAAGCTTAAACGTACAGACGAGAAGAATAATGTGTGTAATGTTTGTAATAAAGCTTTCACTCATGCTGGCAGTTTGAAGTTACATAAGCTTATACACACAGGAGAGAAAAATCATGTGTGTGATGTTTGTGGTAAAGCGTTCACTCATGCTGGCCATTTGAAGGTACATAAGCTTACACATACAGGAGAGAAAAATCATGTGTGTGATATTTGTAATAAAGCTTTCACTTTGGCACACCATTTGCGAAACCACAAGTTGACACATTCTGGACAAAAAAATTCATGCGTTTAACATTTGTAAGAAAATCTTTTTTGTCAGCTTGCCAGTTAAAGAGACATAAACTTCACTTTCAAAAGAGAAAAATCATGTGTGTGATGTTTGTAAATCTTTCTCTTTGTCTGACGATTTGAAGCAAACATGTTGATGCATACTGAAGTGAAAATTTATGTGAGATGTTTGTATTATTGAATGCTTTTATTCATGCTGACAGTTTGATGAAACACATTTTGGTACATACAGAAAAGAAATACTGCGCCTGTGCAATAATGCTTTTATTTAAAATGAGGACTTGAAGAAGCTTACAGTAACATAAGTACTTGAAGAAGCTTACAGTAACATAAGTACTTGAAGAAGCTTACAGAATGCACATTTTGACATAGATTATACTGACTTAAAGAAAACTGAGTATTGTCAAATTTTAAAATGTGAAGTTACAGAACACTTAAATAATAATTATTCCAATCATTTAAAAGCATTCACTGATGGTAGTGTTTTGGATTCATCAAACTGTGGAGCAGGATTTTTCATACCTTATTTAAATATTCAAAAGTCTTTCTATCTTGGTCACGGGTTTTCAATATTTACGTGTGAATTATATGCAATAATGATGGTACTAGAATACATACTCAACATTCCTTCTGAAATATTTAATATATTAATTTGTGTTGACTCTAAATCAGTGCTTTATGCTTTAAAAAATTGGAAATGTAGAAAGAGAACAGATATAATGTTTGAAGTAAGATATCTTATTCATAGTATTAGAATTCGAGGTATTGGAATTACATTTTGTTGGGTCCCATCACATTTAGAGATTTATGGTAATGAAATTTCAGATAAATTGGCCAAACAAGGTGCAATGAAAAGTGAGCATACAGTCTTTAATTCTAATGTGAAATTAGCTCAATTTGAATATTATTCGTTATTAGAACAACACTTTACTAATATAATACCTAAAGTAAATATTGTTAGTTGTTCCAGAACTATTGCTAGATTAGTATATAAGCTACGTTTGAATTCATGGTGTACAAAATATTTGAAAAATGTTACTTGTATATGTGCTGGAACTATTTCCTTACAACATATATTATTTGATTGTACTGTTTTAACAGCACTGTACAAAGAAAATGGAATTATTTTATGTGAACAAGATGATATTAGAGTCATCTTATATAGTTCGATGTTACAGGACATCGCACGTATCATTGTCGGAACAGATTTATTTAAGTTACTATAATTAACCATTTCTATTTGTTTGTTTGTTTCTTTGTTTGTTATATTATGTTTGTCTAAAATCACATTGTTGTGAAAAGACGTTAAATTAAAATATTGAATTGAATTGAATTGAAAAGCTTACAGTAACATAAGTACTTGAAGAAGCTTACAGTAACATAGGCTGGAGGCAGAAAGATAAAAACAACACCAGGGCTTAAAATCCTCCTCGGATCCGAGGTTTTCCTCATGAAAGTGATCTTCCTCGGAAAAAAAAAAATTTCCTCAGAAAAAATATACCCTTCTCAATAAAAATTGAGAAGCATAAGGTGCGCTTTATTCGCAAATGGTTTTGATTCTCAAATGGCTCAAGTCATCAGTTGGTTATTTGTTTGGTTTGCTAGCTACATTCTTTGCTAATAGTCAAAATGGCGGCGGCAACGATTGTGAACCGGGGAGATTCTTTTGATGACAGATGGAACCGAATGGCTTTTGAAAAAAGTTAAAATTATGTGAAGACTTGGACTGAAATGCTTTGGATCTTATTGATTTAATATCAAGATATAGATGGCTAAACAGTAACTTCACAAACTGTCTTGTTAAGTCAGTACCGAATAGGCATATTTCCTTAGTTACAATAGAAGGAGAACAACTCCAATCAATCCTCCAATCAGTGACAAAAATGACTTGTATTTATTTGCCAAGACTTATGATTGTGTGATGCTATCAAAATTTGATGCACTCATTGACTCAACGTTAGTAATGTTAAAGAAAGTGATGTTTTGGCTGAAGGGTGTGTGACTGGTGGTGACATAACTTACAAAAGTGACATGGACTGGCTAGTTCGTCTGAGCTTACTGGGAGTAACTTAGCTTACTGCGAGTAACTTAGCTTACTGGGAGTAATTTCAACTTCCAGTTCCAGGTAATATATACATTTCATAATAACTGTCAAATGCATTTATAATTGACACAATCTCCTGATTTCTGTTCAATCTTTGTGTACACCTGAACTAACGCAAAAACAACTGTTTTGGGTTTAATTTAATTTAAATTTATTGTTTATAATAATTTTTTAAACCAAATAATTTATGTTGATAAATCTCTTTGGACTTGTTGGAAGTAGTCAACAACACACACTGATTAATTGTGCTAAATTTTAGTGTTTTACTCCTAGTAGTTTCTTAAATCTAGCAAAAAGAACAAAACAAGTAAATTACATTAATTTGTTCCCTGGCGTATAACTTATAAGGTGCATTTATACTCAGCAGTAAAGGGGTAAACACTACTGCCCATCACAAAAAAGTGCACAGATTTTGAGCTAGATTCTGAATAAAAATTATTGAGGAGCATGTCTCAGACTACTTTAGACAGGGCCAGACCCAAGGGGTGGTCCTGCTGCCCAGAAACCCCCACTTCCCCCTGACTGACTATGTACCTCTTCCAAGGGTAACCAAAATAAATATCAAAGAAATAAAAAGTTTGTCAGTTAATGTAATTATTATAACAATTGTATTTTTCAGAATACTTCCAGAATGCACCAGATTGCACATATTTTAATCTAGATTTTAAAAATTTTCCGGGGGGGCATGCACCCGGACCCCCCTAGGAAGTTGGAATGCTTCGCACCCTCATCTGATGTACCCTTACATAGTTGGGAAAACGCGCTGATTTTCCTCTTTTTTCTCGAAGGACCATTTTAAGCCCTGCAACATGAGTCAGATAAAAACCAAGCTTCCCAGTTTATTTTGACACTTTTTCCGAAGGTAATAAAGGCTAAATGTGTAAAACTTAATACAACAAATCTATATATTGGCCTGAATAATATTGTGATTCAAATTAAAACTTGACATGTCTATAAGTGTTTATATGACATGTAACATCTTACCATTGATTGTAAAGCAGACCTTCAGGCCGGGGTTTTCAGTATAAATAATATTTCCACTTTCTGGACATTGAGTGCTTTAAATTCCCACTGTCGTGGCCTTTCTCATTCCTGCTCTGTTCTATCAACCTACTGTACAATCTTCCTCTTTGCTTCTATAGATGATGTATTACATCATTCACAGATAACAGCAGTTGTGAAAATTATTGCAATGACTCCTATTGGTAGACTTTTATAGTTTGGTGTTAAATCCTTCTTCCCCTTTCATTCCAATTTGTTATAAGATTTCTTAGTTGTGATTTGATTTATATTGTTGTTGTTATTAATTAATGTCTAATATCACCTGAATGTGTGAATAGACAATAAATGAAATATTGATTGATTTGACTTCCTCTTTGCTAGACTAGTCACCTACCTTTTTTCTACAAAACTCTTCCGGGACAAAACTCCTCATTTGTGTGTGAGGTCTGTTGTATCAGCTTGGGAATATTGGACGCTTTCTGCCAAATGGTCAGTTGGGCTTCCTATGATATTATTTAGCACTATAGGCATTTTAAATGTATGTGTTTTATTGATATTTTATAATGATTGTATTCTATTTTGTTTTTGGAAACGGGGGTTTGATAAATTAGAGTATAGCCTCAGCGTCCCCTGCGTGGGATGCCTTTATTGTAAAGTGACCAGCTGGTGGAGTGCCTTTAGTGTTACCCTAGGGTTGTTTCAGCGGATCTTTTATGCGAATCAGGGATGAGTCCTCTTTCAGCCAAGTAGTGATCTTGATGTCCTGATTTGGCTCTTTGAAGTTTGCTGGACCCTGTAAGCAATGAGTAGCTAACTACCTACTGTATTTCCGGTATTGACTTTGGTGAATGTTTTAATAAAGGACTTTGTTTTTATGTTTTCTTTGTGTAATTACTATTTTTCAGTATTGGCTTTAGTGAATGTGTTAATAAAGAACTTTGTTTTTATATTTTTGTTGAGTAATAACTGTATTTCAGGCATTGACTTTAGTGTCGCTGTCGTTCTCATTTGCTCTTTCTCATTCCTGCTCTGTTCTATCAATCTGCTATACTATCGTCTTCTTCGCTAGACCAGTCTCCTACCTTTTTTCTTGAAAACTCTTCCGGGACAAGACTCCTTATTTGTGTATGAGGTCTGTTGGATCAGCTTGGGAATATTGGACGCTTTCTGCCAGGTGGTCACTAGGGCTTCTTATGATGTTATTATTTAGCAATGTAAATTATATGTATGTGTTTTGTTGATAATTTATAATGATGTTTGTATTCTATTTTGTTTTTGTAAACGGGGGTTCGATAAGTTGGGGTGAAGCCTCAGCTGTCCCCTGCGTGGGATGTCTTTATTGTAAAGTGACTGGCTGGTGGAGAGCTTTCAGTTTTACCACTAGGGTTGTTTCAGCAGATCTTTTATGCGGATCAGAGGTTGTCCGGTCCTGATTTGGCTCGGAAGAGTCCTCTGGACCTAAAGCAATAATGATGTAATGTAATGTAAAATAATACAACCAACAGACAAATAATATATGGTAACAATGATAACAATAATAATAACAATACTACTACATGTACTTATTTAATAACAGGAAGGATACAAAACCAAGCTTCGTGATTATGATGATCTAGGGGAACAAAATTAGTGAGGATAATGATAGCAACAAGAACGACAATACAACCGAATTGACTAATTGATAGAATCTCTGGTCACAGTTGAGTAGAAAATACCCCACATTCTTACATAATTATTTGCAGCAGATATGAATAAACGCACAAAAGCAAAGTGCCCTCTTTATTACAAGGGTGAGCATTCTTATCGCTGGAGCGTGTCGTTTGCCAGTCGGATGGCTGTTGGTAGGTATGAATTCTTGAAGCGCGTCGTGCAACACTTCGTGGAGAGAAAGCGCCCCTCGATGCGCCGGGAGACACAGGCAGCGACTGCCCCATGAAGGGGATGCGCTCCGTTGTTGCGGATGTGACGCAGATTGGTGATGGAAGCGCGTTCGTGAATGCCAGCCAGCGACTGCATAACCCTCCCCATTAGCCGGCAGGCCTGGATTTTCTCCAGTCGATCCGTGTTGCCCTCATTGGCGGAGCTGAAATAGGACAGCTGGTTGTACAGGGCGATTCAGTGTTACCAATAGGGTTGTTTCGGCAGATCTTTTATGCTCTTTTATCCACTTTCAGCGAAGTTTTGGTCTTGATTTTGTGGTCCTGATTCGGCTCTTTGCAGTCGCTAGACCCTGTAAGCCACGGAATTAGATCTAATTCCGTGTGTAAGCAATGACTAACTAAGCTTTCTACCAAATGGTCTCTATAGGGCTTTATATATATATATATTACATTACATTACATGATTATTGCTTTAGGTCCAGCAGATTCTTCCGAGCCAAATCAGGACAGGACAACCCCTGATCCGCCTAAAAGATCTGCTGCAACAACCCTAGTGGTAAAACTGAATACTCTCCACCAGCCAGTCACTTTACAATAAAGACAAACCACGCAGGGGACGCTGAGGCTGTACTCTAATTTATCGAACCCCCGTTTACAAAAACAAAATAGAATACAAACATCATTATAAATTATGAACAAAACACATACATATCAAATGCCTTCATTGCTAAATAATAACATCATAGGAAGCCCTAGTGACCATGGCAGAAAGCGTCCAATATTCCCAAGCTGATCCAACAGACCTCACACACAAATAAGGAGTCTTGACCAGGAAGAGTTTTCAAGAAAAAAGGTAGGCGACTGGTCTAGCGAAGAAGAAGATAGTATAGCAGATTGATAGAACAGAGCAGGAATGAAAAAGAACAAAGGAGAAAGACAGCGACAGTGGGGATTTAAAGCACTAAATTTCCAGAAAGTGGGGATACTATTTATACTGAAACCCCCGGCATCCCAACGGGGGTTACATATGTGATAGGATAGGGTGAGATGGTGCGGCAGAAGGGGTCCGCAGAGGAAGGAGGAGGAGAAGAATGAAGAAACCATGAGACCTCTTTGTCCATTTTTATTTTCAGGCAAAACTCAGCAAACGAACAAACAAGCAAGCAAACCAGCAACCTGTAACAACATAACAATGACTCATAAGATAAATACATACAAAAATAAGTAAACATACATTACATAATAATGCCAAGAAAAGAAAACCAATCTTGACCAGAAATTCGTTACCTGAATTAGCACCGATCATATAACATTGATCAGAACACAGCAGTCATTCTGAGTTCAAGTATTTATCATACAAAAAAAGAACAATAGGAAGTCAGCAAATACTGAATTCATACATTTATAATAATGCAAAAAGACTATAATGCATGAATACAGCAATAAGGCTGGATTCAAGCATTCATATAATCACACAAAACATCATTTAAGGGCATAAACATCAATCATGAATATAGAGGCTGTGCTGAATTCATAACGGCATGACATAAGAAATGGTTCCAGCATAATTCGGTGGCCCCAGAAAAACAAACAATCTCATGTGGAGATAAGCAACCCAACGCTTATCGCTGGATTTAGTAATACATACAGACATCACATCATGAAACAAAATTAAAACAATCATTGCATCATGAAATAAAATTAAGACATTCAAAATACAAAAGCACAAAACACCAACCTTAGGGTAACGGACCCTTAGATACCCATGGTGGCGTCTTAGTCACATCTAGCAATGGTTTAGCATCCTGTAATTTACACATACCAGTATGAACAACTCCATTGAAAGACCAACCACTAACAACATCATTCTATGACCTCAGCTAAATAAAAACAGAAAACGTCCACCCAAATATACAACAAGACATGTGTCAAGAATAAAGAATAGAAACAATCCACAATCTCTTAACTACATACTGGGACCATTGCTATAGTCCGGTACTTAAATTCAATGACTGACGGACCACGTGGTCTCAACCTACCACAATAATTTCCAGTTGAGAACAGGGAACAAACAGCTAGAGGAAAGATAAATATTTCTTCCTTTTGTTTTATAAACAACAGAATACAAGAACAGAGGCAAATAAGACTCCATCAAACTAAACAATTTAAGCACCATCATTCTAAACCCTTAACTAGTACTTCTAACTGTTCAACTTACACAAAAACAATTCAATACAAATTCTCATACTGTTTTTGTATTATAACAATCTTAAAAAATGCCACACAATTAACAGTTTACATACCTCATAACAGGGGAGAAGTTTTCCCATTGAAGAGAAAAAACCATAGTTCACTGAACCGGTTTCTACACTATGGTGTTTCTGGAACCATGCAGGTGTTCGCTTTTGATCGCCAGCGAGGGAAAGGGAAGGGAACTCTGGCACTACAACTTATAAAAGGAGGCCCTATCGCTTACCAGGAAACTTTCCACAATCAATATAGTCCCTAACATAAAATTCACATCTGTGACGACACGAGTTTTCAGCATTATTAGAGATAGTTATATTTCGTGCAGAGTTGCACATCTCTACTATGCAGTGTGTATAGATAGATCAGCAGTTTTCTTTATTGCGTATGAAAGATGTAAGGATCTCTGGATCCACGTGCATAACGCGGAAAAGGGCATACGCTGAACTAGGAATGGGGTTACTGAACTCGACTCGACGTTTACCTGTGGCCTGGTGTGTGTTTAGTACAATACAATACAATACAAGGTTATTGCTTTAGGTCCAGTGTGTGTTTAGTAGGGCAGAGTCAATGTGGAGCTTTTTGTGAGAGGTCAGTCTTTAGACAGAAGTAACTTTGTGACTGTGTGTCAGACGAGAATTAGGTTCTTCTGTAAGGGTAGATTGTTTGTTGTGTTTCGAACCACCCAAGGTCTTACGCCCCTCGTCGGGGTAAGAATGTCTAAAAGTCTGTGGTAAGAGGATCGTAATCGCCATTTATTAGAAATAAATGTAGGGTTTTGTCCTAAGGTTGTGTAGTCCTCGATTGGGCACCTGCCAAGGCTCAATTTCTTCGTCAGAATTGAGATGTCCTAATGCATAGCTAGCAATTAGCCAAATAACGAATTGACACTCAACTAACCAGAGTGTGTACTGTGCTGTGTTGTACTGTTCTGTTATCACAGGCCGATAACTTAAAAGGTAAGCAAAACCCTGTAATTCATTTCTTCAGTGGTGTGCACTCCGAGCCTGCGTACGTGAATGAATGATGGTGAATGAGGGGAAAGGGGTGTATTTTGATGAATAGTATTTTATAGATTTTTGTATGATTTTCATATGATTTTCATGTTATATACATAAACGGGAAATGTCGTTGCTGTTGTTGCTAAAGTGGGTCAAGGGTGACGATGAAGATGCATGTTAGAGAGAGAGAGAGAGAGGGGTGATGTATGTGAAGGAAGAGAGACAATTGTACTGTGCTGGAGAGGGGTGAAGAAGGCGATGAATATGAGGGGAGCGCGTTTATATTGTAGTATGATAGAAATAATATGGATGAAGGTAGATAATCATAATGTATTATAACAGTTGAGAGGGATGATGAGGATGGAATGAATTGGGATTGTGTGACAGAAGTGTAATCGTAGTAATTATGTATACTTATATAAACAACTGTGCTTATGGAAGAGGTATGGATTATTAGTAGCAAGAGTTGCATTATATTATTGAGATGTATGTATATCATCCTGTATTATTATCATTATTCTTATGTATAACCAGGTCAAGATGGCGGAAGGCATATTATGTTATGTAGTATTTGAGTTTTGTAGGCAAACTGTTGAGACTCTATATTTGTCTACAGGATTGGGCTCATGATGATGCATGCATGCATGCATGCATGCATGCATGCATGCATGTATGTATATATGACTACCATCAACCCTATCATCATTTTCTGGTAGTTCCCCATTGCCATTGCTTCTTCCTCTACTTCTACCGCTGGTATAGTTCTACGCTTTTACGTGCCAGGGCCGTACCACCGTGCCGTGTGTGCATCCGCTCTGGAACCTCTGCCTTTGCAGCTGGGAGGTGTGGACGTTGTCATGTCTCTCCGCCATCACCGCCATCACCGGGATTGTGGGCGTCGCCGTTGGGAGCTTCCCTTTGCCACAGGAACTACACGCACCACACCCACGCACACACAGATTTGCACGACACACACCTAAAAACATACTTCATTTATTTAGTGCAAATCACTTCATCATTTCGTGTGAATAACTGCTTTAGCTCCTACTGAGCTCTGAATAACTGACAGTTTCTAAACAGTGCTTCTGAACTCTAAGCTAGCTTTGCTAATACGTTTGAATTTCTAAAAGATTTGTAGTTCTGGTTATTCCGTTGAGAATTGTATTGATTTTGAATTTGATTGTTTATTGCTATTTGTTGCATATTGTTGTGGGAAATCTGTTGGTGTATATTTCTGAGTTTTTCAGTTAGACAAGGGAGGTACATTACATTACATTACAAAATTGTTGCTTTAGGTCCAGCGGACTCTTCCAAGCCAAATCAGGACCGGACAACCCCCAATCCGCATAAAAGATCTGCTGAAACAACTCTAGTGGGAAAACTGAATGCCCTCCACCAGCCAGTCATTTTACAATAAAGACATCCCACGCAGGGGATGGCTGAGGCTTCACCCCAACTAATCGAACCCCCTTTTACAAAAACAAAATAGAATACAAACATCATTAAAAATTATCAACAAAACACATAAATATAAAATGCCTACATTGCTAAATAATAACATCATAGGAAGCCCTAGTGACCACCTGGCAGAAAGTGTCCAATATTCCCAAGCTGATCCAACAGACCTCATACACAAACAAGGTGTCTTGTCCCGGAAGAGTTTTCAAGAAAAAAGGTAGGAGACTGGTCTAGCGAAGAAGACGATAGTATAGCAGATTGATAGAAAAGAGCAGGAATGAGAAAGAGCAAAATGAGAAAGACAGCGACAGTGGGAATTTAAAGCACTAAATTTCCAGAAAGTGGGGATACTATTTATACTGACACCCCGTCACCCCAACGGGGGTACAAGGGAGGTAACTGTTAGTAAATACTGGGTTGGGGGTCTTGATAGGGGTGGAGGGTGGTTTAGTACCCCATTGTCCTGTGTATGCATGTTTGATTGTTGAATAAAAAAGTGTGATTGTTATTCTGGCATTTTGTGTTAGTTCTTTTTATTTTGAGTTTACTCCTATCACTGTTGTATGTGCTGACGTCGCGGAACCCGCTCGGGTGACGTGACAACATCCTTCTTCTAACTATAACTTTACTCTTACATCACAAATAATCCATATATGAACCCTACCTAATAGTATCAAAACATTGCATTCTATGGCCAAATCATAATTCTTAACAATTTGCAACTAAAATGTCTACATCAGACCGACCTAAACAAAGATTTGTTTACAGGCGGGAATCTGCTTATCAGCTGTATAGGCCAGTCATGCCAGAAAGAGAGATGGGGAGAGAGAGAGAAAGAAAGGGAGAAAGAGAGAGAAAGGCCTATTTGCACTGGGCTACCTTTGGTACACATGCTGGTACCCCTAATGAGGAGAGCAGAAGAAAGAGGGGGAAAGAGTCCATTTTTCCATAGGTTACAAAAGCATTTTGGCACAGCCCCTAATTGTCCTTTCTGTATGTACCAACATGTGATTCATCAAACTGTCTGTATGTACCAACATGTGATTCATCAAATTGTCAAAGCGTTATATATTACACGTATGTCACATAACTTTTCACTTCAGTATGTATCAACATGTGTTGCTTCAAATCGTCAGCCACAGAAAAAGCCTTAACACAAACATCACACACAGGATTTTTCTCTTCTGAACATGTATGTCTTTTCAACTGGCAAGCTGAAAGAAAAGATTTTCTTACAAACGTCAAACACATGAAATTGTGTGTCCAGAATGTGTCAACTTGTGCTTTTTCAAATCGCTAACCGAAGTGAAAGCTTTATTACAAACCTCACACACACGATTTTTCTCTCTTGTATGAATAAGATTGTTCCTTCAAATGACCAGCCTTAGTGAAAGCTTTATTACAAACATTACACACAAGATTCTTCTCTCCTATATGTATAAGCTTAGGTTCCTTCAAATGACAAGCCTTAGTGAAAGCTTTATGTATTACAAACATCACACACATGATTTTTCTCTCCTGTATGTATAAGCTTATGTTCTTGTAAACTGTGAGCCTGAGTGAAAGCTTTATTACAAACATCACACACATGATTCTTCTCTCTTGTATGTATAAGCTTATGTAACTTCAAATTGCCAGCCTGAGTGAAAGCTTTATTACAAACATCACACACATGATTCTTCTCTCCTGTATGTATAAGCTTATGTTCCTTCAAATGCTGGGCCAGAGTGAAAGCTTTATTACAAACATCACACACATGATTTTTCTCTCCTGTATGTATCAGCTTATGTAACTTCAAACTTTGAGCGTGAGTGAAAGCTTTATTACAAACACCACACACCTGATTCTTCTCTCCAGTATGTATAAGCTTATGTTCTTGTAAACTGTGAGCCTGAGTGAAAGCTTTATTACAAACATCACACACATGATTCTTCTCTCCTGTATGTATAAGCTTATGTAACTTCAAATTGCCAGCCTGAGTGAAAGCTTTATTACAAACATCACACACATGATTCTTCTCTCCTGTATGTATAAGCTTATGTTCCTTCAAATGCTGGGCCAGAGTGAAAGCTTTATTACAAACATCACACACATGATTCTTTTTTCCTGTATGTATAAGCTTATGTTCCTTCAAATGCTGGGCCAGAGTGAAAGCTTTATTACAAACATCACACACATGATTTTTCTCTCCTTTATGTATCAGCTTATGTAACTTTAAACTTTGAGCGTGAGTGAAAGCTTTATTACAAACACCACACACCTGATTCTTCTCTCCAGTATGTATGAGCTTATGTTTTTTCAAACTGCCAGCTCGAGTAAAAGCTTTATTACAAACATCACACACATGATTTTTCTCTCCTGTATGTATAAGCTTATGTAACTTCAAATTGCCAGCCTGAATGAAAGCTTTATTACAAACATCACACACATGATTTTTATCTCCTGTATGTACACGCTTATGCCTACTCAAACTGCCACTCTCAGTGAAAGCTTTATTACAAACATCACATACATGATTCTTTTGTTCTCCAGTCTTCTGTTGCTGCTGTGTCTTTGATCTACACTCATGATCTCTGAGACTGACTTCACTGTGGGGAGTGACTGAGGCAGAAGAGAACTTGACCAATAATGACTGTGGTGTTGAGTTGACAGTAAGCAGTTGTGTATCACGTGCAGTTGGAATCTGAAAAATAAAAACCAAGATTTACGATAAACACTAACTTAGGTGTTGACATATGTATATAAGAAACTATAAAGTGTTGATAGATGTATATAAGAAGCACTAACTATAAAGTGTTGACAGATGTGTATAAGAAGCACTGATTATGAAGTGTTGAGAGATTGTTACGTTGAAACGCGAAGGACAGTATGTCTGAAACGCGCACGATAGATCTAATCATTTCGCTTTGCAAAGTATTCAATAATAGAGTGTATTTACCTTTGATTTGAGTTTGCGTTGTTGTTAGAAGAAGCTTTGTATAACGTTGATAATTTTTGTTAGTCGATATTATTGGAAAATTTTCTAGATCTGCTTGTTTACTATCGATCGATGTTTCGCGATATTTGAGAACATTCTTGGACAGAAAGGAAAATTGTAATAATTGCGTCATACTCGATCGTTCCACCGTGTTCTGGAGTAGAGAAAAACTATATATTCGATGCTCTGTGTGAGAGAAGAGAGGAGAGTGAAAGGGCGATTGTATGTTGTTGATGAACGCTGATTAAAGTTTGAAAACTACATACGAAGACTTTGCCTTGTTGCTGAGTGAGCAGGCTGCGTGGATAAACGAACCTGAGTTACACTTTATCAGTACTTCAAGCATCGGGGCTGAATCAACTACTGATAGAAAAACACCAACATCGAACGAGTGTAACATTTTTTTTGGGGGGGAGGCCAGCTGCGATTCACGCCATAGCCAAGGGTTCAACTGCTACAACAAGCGAGTCAACGTTACGAGAGGCAGTCATCGAGGATAGCCGCCAAGGAGTTGCGTCGGGAGGGGCCAACATACTGGGACTACATCCCCGATAGATTCGGGTTGACTGCAAGGGCGTGTAGTCGCCGAAGAGTTGCTTCGTGAGCGAACAACAGACCGGGACTACGTGGCTGCCGCAAGACTACGCCGAGGGACAGTCTCGGAGCTACATCGCCAGCATTACAGAGAGCGACGAGCAGACGTCGCGTCTACTTGAGCACAGGAGCGTACACATCAACACCAGCGTGGTGCAGCGTCGCATACGACGAGGACAGCGGAGCCTGAGTCAGCGAAGGTGACAAGTGTAGTAGTAGTAGTAGTAGTAGTAGTAGTAGTAGTAGTAGTAGTAGTAGTAGTAGTAGTAGTAGTAGTGTAGGACAGGCATCGCTGCCTAAAGCCTCGCGGCTTATAAAGACGTCCCCTCATTGTTTATGGTATATATAGTTAGCAATATGATTTGCATGCATAATTTGAAATCTTTTCTAGTCATATTGATAGAATAAATTTTGAAATTTTGAATCAGTGTCTATGTGGTTTTTTTAAACTATTTACAGATGGTGCAAATTTAATATTTGTTGGTAAAGAATTCCAATAATTAGCTACTCTATGTGCAAATGAAAATTTTCGTTGGTTAGTTCTACAATATTTTATGAAAATTTTACCTTCACACTTCCTAGTTCTGTTAGATTGGTCAAGTAAGAAAAAAGTATTAGTATTAACATCCTCTACATTATTAATTATTTTGAATGTCTGAATTAATTCACCCCTGATCCTACGTCCTTTCAGAGAGTGAAGGCCCAGAAACCTTAATCTCTCTTCATATGTCATGTCACGACACTCAGATAATAGTTTTGTGGCTCGTCGTTGAATTTTTTTTATGGCTACAGACTGCCTTTTCAAATATGGACTCCAAACAACGTTAGCATATTCAACATGAGGTCTTACAAAAGCTTTATACAATTTTAAAAACGTTTCTTTTTCCAAGTATGTGAATGCTCTTTTGATTATGCCTAACATTTGGTTTGCTTTAGTTACCACTCTCTGAATATGTGCGTCAAATTTTAACTTGCAATCAAAAGTTACACCCAAGTCTTTTTCATTATCGCTTACATTTAATTTATAAACTTCATCTTTTATCAACATTGAATATTCGCATCCATGATTTCCTTTCCCCACATGCATAACTTTACATTTCTGCACATTTAAATATAACTTCCACTTCTCACACCATTGCTGTAGCTTATGTAAATCATCTTGAATGACCTTAGATTTCGATGTTGTATAATATATTTTAGTGTCATCAGCAAATATCTTAACCGTACTCTCCAGTATCTCAGGTAAATCATTAATATATATAGTAAAAAGAATTGGACCTAAAATACTCCCCTGTGGAATACCACTTAAAACTCTAGCATCTTTAGACCTTTCTGAACCAACTTTAACCCACTGTTTACGTTCAAACAAAAAGCTTGATATCCATTTAAGAACATTTCCTCCTATACCATATGCAGCCAACTTTAACAACAGTCTCTTATGTGGCACAGAATCAAACGCCTTTCTAAAATCACAATACACTATATCAACATCATTCCCATCATCAATTAAAGCCGTCAAATCCTCCATAACCTCTAACAACTGTGTCACACAAGACCTACGTTTTCTGAACCCATGCTGACAATCTGCAAATAATTTATTATCCGTAAAGTATGACACAATGACGTCCCGGACTATAGACTCTAAAACTTTACATGTAATACAAGTCAAACTCACTGGCCGATAATTTCCAGGATCTGATTTTGAGCCCTTTTTAAAAATTGCTGTCACTTCCGCACTTTTCCATTTCTCAGGCAATATCCCCTCTTCTAATGACTTATTAAACAATAGACACAAGGGACCAGACAACTCTTCACACAGCTCTTTTAGTACCTTGGATGCAATTCTGTCCGGGCCTTGTGCCTTCGTGGGGTCTAATTCTTTAAGTTTGTCTTTTACCGCTACAGAAGTTATTCTTATATCGCCCAGAAAAACACCACTGGAATACTCTCCCTCTGGTATCACAGGAATATCGTTAGCATCTTCTTTAGTAAATACACTAGAAAAGAAATCATTTAGTGTTTCAGCTTTAGTAACATCATCTTCAGCTAAGGATCCATCTGCTCTCTTTAACGAACTAATTCCCTGGCTAATTTTCATTCTATCCTGTACGTATTTCCAAAATTTTTTCGGATTATTTTTACTCTCATTTGCAATCAGTTTTTCATATTCTTTACGGGTTATTTTCAATGCTTTAGTACATTTATTTCTTATCTTAATATATTTTAAATAATCTTGTCCAGATTTAGTACACTGATATCTCCTATACAAATTATACTTCTTTTTAATTTGTTTAAGTAACTTATTATTCATCCAAACAGGTGGCAAGCATCATCGCTACTGCAGAAAGTGTGCTGTTCTAGAACATTCTAGAAAGGTACAGAACAGTCAAGAACTTTCCAGAAAAGCATCAAGATGGCTGATTTCTGGCAAAAAGGAATTGAAATGAATCTAAAAGGCAAGCAGCTGATGGAGTACGTAAAGTCTCAGGAGAGAATACAAGAAAGAGAAATTGAACAGCAGCCGCAAGAAAGAGAAGAACAGCGTCGCCGTGAACAAAGAGAAATTGAACAGCAGCGTCAAGAAAGAGAAGAACAACGTCGGCGTGAAGAGGGAGAATTAGAAGAACAGCGTCGCCGTGAAGAGAGAGAACTAGAAGAGCAGCGTCGCCGAGAAGAAAGAGAGGAAAGAGAGGCTGAGCGTCAGTACCAGCTATAGAGTTGGCGCGTATCCAAAACAATCAGCATGCGCCACAAGTCACCAACGACCATACGGCTCCAAAATTGCCAGCTTTCGTCGACGGGAAGGACCAGACTGACAGTTATCTGGTGAGATTTGAAAGGTTTGCCGAAAGCTCTAACTGGCAACCTCAAGACTGGGCAATTGACTTAGTGCACTTCTGACTGCAAGCACTCGAAGTTTACACCAGACTGTCGAACGATGATGCCAAAGACTACGACGTCTTGAAAGAAGCCTATTGCAGTGCTACAACTTTACAGAGAAGGGCTACCGTAAACGCTTCCGTGAATGCCGGCGGGTCAACGGAGGTAAACCACTACGTCAAGTTTTGGTACCGTTACCCATAAGGCGCCAAGTGATGGAAGTAGCACATGACTCAATCATGGGAGGTCACCTGGGCATCAAGAAAACGTCGGACAGAATCCAGGCGGTGTTCTACTGGCCAGGACTTCATGCGGACGTCAGCTGTTTCAGCCGGTCATGTGACATTTGCCAAAAGACCATTCCTCGAGGAAGGGTTCCTAAAGTGCCTATGCAGAGGACGCCTTTGATAGACCTTTCAAGAGGGTGGCCTTAAACCTAATCGGCGAAATAAAACCTCCGAGTGAAGAAGGTCACCGGTGGGTACTGACCTTAGTAGACTATGCAACTCGGTACACAGAAGCAGTGCCTCTGTAGAACATTGACACTGAGACTGTTGCAGAGGCGCTGGTGGACATGTTCAGCAGACTTGGAGTGCCTGAAGAAATTCAATTCTGACAGACCTAGGGACGCAGTTCGTCTCTGACTGCATGAAGGAGATCAACAGACTGCTGAGCATCCGGCATTTGACTACGACGCCTTACCATCCGATGTGCAACGGGCTTGTCGAAAAGTTCAATGCTACGCTGAAATCCACCCTGAAGAAAATGTGCAGCGAGCAGCCCAGACAATGGCATCGCTACATCAACGCTTTACTTTTCGCCTACAGAGAAGTACCGCAGGAGTCCACCGGCTTTTCTCCGTTCGAGCTATTGTACGGAAGAACCATCCGAGGGCCAATGCACATCCTGAAAGAACTGTGGACGAAAGAAGTAGAGACCCCAGAGGTGAAGAACAGCTACCAGTACGTGTTTGAGCTAAGGGAGAAGCTGGAGCAGACTCTCGAAATAGCCAGAGAAAACCTGAAGAAGTCCCAAGACTGTGGAAAGCACTACTATGATCGTAGGGCTGTGAACAGGAAGTTTAAACCTGGCAACAAAGTACTGGTGCTGCTACCTACCGATCACAATAAGTTGCTGATGCAGTGGAAAGGCCCGTATGAAGTGGAGACCGTGGTGGGGATCAACGACTACAAGGTGAAGGTCGTCCAGCATTCCAAGATATATCACACCAACCTCCTTAAGCTGTACGTGGAAAGGTCATCAGCAGCTGTGATTGACGACAGCTTTGACAGCGAGGAACTGTTGGAACTCGGAGACTTCCACAGCAAAGAAGACATCAATGATGTTAAGCTAGGACCACTCTTGACGGAAGGTCAAAAGATGGAGCTCAAGGACCTTATGGGCGAGTTTCCCCATAGCTTCAGCGATGTCCCAGGCTCTACGACTTTGGTCGAGCATGAAGTCCACCTCACTTCAAAGATTCCCGTTCGATACAAACCCTTCCCGATCCCTTTCAAGGCCCGTGAATCCTTGAAGAAAGACATCGACGAGATGCTGAAGATGGACATCATCAGGGAGTCCAGTTCCCCCTACGCGTCCCCTGTCATGGTCGTGAAGAAAAAGGACGGGAGCAACAGAGTATGCATCGACTACAGGAAGGTTAATAAGATCACCGTCTTCGACCCTGAGCCGATGCCTACTGCAGCAGACCTCTTCCGCCAATTATCGGGGAGCAAAATATTCTCGAAGATTGACCTCAGCAAGGGTTACTGGCAAGTCCCCGTGCGTCAACAGGACATACCAAAGACTGCTTTTATAACTCCTGATGGGACGTACGAGTGCCTAAGGATGCCTTTTGGCATGGTCAACAGCGGAGCTACCCTGAAGAGAGGAATGAGGAAGATGCTCAAAGGGATGGACAACGTCGTGTGTTACTGGGACGACCTGCTAGTCCACACCCACACCTGGGAAGAGCATTTGCAGACCTTGAGGGAGCTGTATCACCGTCTAACAGAAGCTAACCTGACCGTGAGACCCAGTAAGTGCATTCTGGGGACTGACAACGTAGACTTTATCGGCCATTCGCTGAAAGAAGGACAAAAGGGGCTTCTGCTAGAAAATGTCACCAAGATTCTGAGCGCTCCACGTCCCCAAACGAAAAAGCAAGTGCGGTCTTTCCTTGGATTGGCTGGATATTATAGGGAGTTCGTACCGAACTACTCAGCCATCACAGCACCTTTGTCGGACCTTTGTACAGAAAGGCTATCCGAACCAAGTGCAGTGGGGACCGTCTCAGGAGAATGCATACCAGACTGTGCGCGACCTCCTTTCGAAGGATCCGGTGCTACGACTGCCCAATACTTCCAAGGAATTCGTCTTAAGAACAGACGCTGCGGATGAAGGCATCGGCGCCATAGTGATGCAAGAACACGAAGGGAAACTATTTCCGGTCAGCTACGCCAGAAAAAAAACTGTCGAGGGCCGAGAAGAATTATTCGACCATGGAGAAAGAGTGCCTCGCCATCATATGGGGAATCCGGAAGTTCGAACTATACCTTCAAGGAGTGAAGTTCGTGCTACAGACTGATCACAAGCCGCTAACCTACTTGACCTCTGACAAGTTTGTGAACAGTCGCATCATGAGATGGGCTATGTACTTGCAGAACTTTAACATGCGAGTAGAATCTATTAAAGGATCAGACAATGTTGGTGCGGACTTTCTCAGCAGAGTGTGTGAGTAAAGAACATTGACTATGTGGATGAACTGAGAACATTGGCAATAGCCAGACAGACCTGAAGATGAAAACCATTGACTCTGTGTGGATGGACTGGGCACATTGACAGTGTTCAGACAGACTGAAATAAGTTTTAATTCTGGACTTTGTGCATTACGTTTCAACGTTGTTGAAAGAAATTGGGTAAATTTCTTCTTATGTTACGTTGAAACGCGAAGGATAGTACATCTGAAACGCGCACGATAGATCTAATCGTTTCGCTTTGCAAAGTATTCAATAATAGAGTGTATTTACCTTTGATTTGAGTTTGCGTTGTTGTTAGAAGAAGCTTTGTATAACATTGATAATTTTTGTTACTCGATATTATTGGAGAATTCTCTAGATCTGCTTGTTTACTATCGATCGAAGTTTCGCGATATTTGAGAACATTCTTGGACAGAAAGGAAAATTGTATGACGTAAAACAGTGATGATGAATTTATTTATGATTGGTTATAATTGCGTCATACTCGATCGTTCCACCGTGTTCTGGAGTAGAGAAAAACTATATATTCGATGCTCTGTGTGAGAGAAGAGAGGAGAGTGAAAAGGCGATTGTATGCAGTTGTTGATGAACGCTGAATAAAGTTTGAAAACTACATACGAAGACTTTGCCTTGTTGCTGAGTGAGCAGGCTGCGTGGATAAACGAACCTGAGTTACACTTTATCAGTACTTCAAGCATCGGGGCTGAATCAACTACTGATAGAAAAACACCAACATCGAACGAGTGTAACACATCTGTATATAAGAAACACTAACTATAAAGTGTTGACAGATGTATATATAAGAAACACTAACTGTAAAGTTTTGACAGATGTATATAAGAAAAACTAACTATAAAGTGTTGACAGATGTATATAAGGAACACTAACTATAAAGTGTTGACATATGCATATAAGAAACATTAACTATAAAGTGTTGACAGATGTATAAAAGAAACACTAACTATAAAGTGTTGACAGATGCATATAAGAAAAACCAACTATAAAGTGTTGACAGGTGTATATAAGAAACACTAACTATAAAATGTTGACAGATGTATATAAGAAAAACTAACTATAAAGTGTTGACAGGTGTATATAAGAAACACTAACTATAAAGTGTTGACAGATGTATATAAGAAACACTAGCTATAGAGTGTTGACAGATATATATATATAAGAAACACTAACTATAAAGTGGTGACAGATATATATAAGAAACATTAACTATAAAGGGGGATGGGGAATGGCGGAAGGGGGTGTGGAGAAGGGAGGTAATTACTTCATCACTACCAAAATGAGACTGAAGTCAGACTATAGTCATTGCCTGATGAGTTCCTACTTCATCACTATGAAAATGAGACTGAAGTCAGACTACAGTCATTGCCCGATGAGTTCCTACTTCATCATTAGGAAAATGAGACTGAAGTCAGACTGCAGTCATTACCTGATGAGTTCCTAGTTTATCACTACGAAAATGAGACTGAAGTCAGACTACAGTCATTGCCTGATGAGTTCCTACTTCATCCCTACGAAAATGAGACTGAAGTCAGACTACAGTCAGAGAAATGCTGAACATTTACAACCCCTGAATTATTAGAAATCATCTAATGCATGTTATACTTGTAACTCATTAAAGCACGACCCGTACTTTGATCTAACCCATATAATGTGTAAAACAAGTAACATACCATCATCATCATCATCATCATCATCATGATCATCATGATCATCATGATCATCATCATCATCATCATCATCATGATCATCATGATCATCATGATCATCATGATCATCATGATCATCATCATCATCATCATCATCATCATGATCATCATCATCATCATCATCATCATCATCATCATCATCATCATCATCATCATCATCATCATCATCATCATCAGAGTGGTCCTGAATCCGCTCTTTGCAGTCCACTGGACCCTATAAACAATGACTAACTTATCTTTAGTATTTTTTGTATTAATATAATCGATTATTATACCATGATCACAACAACAATGTATTGAGTTTCTCGATAATGTTTAAAATAAGCCTACTTTAGTCCTAAAATTACAAGGATTTACTAATCTGCAATAACAACCAGAACAAGGAGCTAACTTATGTGACTTAGGTACAAGACTATTAAGGTGGTTTTCTCTGTTTACTCCAGTTTCCTCCCTCCGTTCAACAAATTATAATTATTATGGTATCGGATGCAGTAACAATGAAAATGACAAAAATAAAAATGTGATTTCCTTTCCATTTTGTAATAGTGATCTTCCTGCCTTCACACCAGATGTTTGAGTGATAGATGTGTTTGTTGTGTGTACCACATGTTTGAGTGATAGATGTGTTTGTTGTGTGTGCCACATGTTTGAGTGATAGATGTGTTTGTTGTGTGTGCCACATGTTTGAGTGATAGATGTGTTTGTTGTGTGTGCCACATGTTTGAGTGATAGATGTGTTTGTTGTGTGTACCACATGTTTGAGTGATAGATGTGTTTTGTTGTGTATGCCACACCTTTAAGTGATAGATGTGTTTGTTGTGTGTGCCACATGTTTGAGTGATAGACTGTTTGTTGTGTGTGACACACTTGGTGAAACATGTCAGTGTGTATGTTGTGTGTGCCACATTAGGTGAAACATGTCAGTGTGTGTGTTGGTACAGATCGCCAAGCTGATGGGTGATTTGGGGAACAGCGCCTACAGTGGTTCCTCTGGTTACAAACAAGTTCTGGAAACATTGATAACCTACAGTGGTACCTCAAGTGACAAACCAAGTTCTGGAAACGTTTGTAATCCGAAAAATTGAAATCAATGAAATAGAAGCAATCCATTTCAAGAAAAAAAAATCGTTCTTTTTTATTTACATCCGGTCATTTACCTGACAAAAGGCAAAGAATATGTGCACTTGTATTACATACTGAGAAAGAATATGTGTTCTTGTATTACATATTGTGAAAGAATGTGTGTTTTTGTATTACATACAGAAAAAGAAAACAGCAAAATAAATTAATGTAAATTTTAATAAAAGATTTCGTCTATCTTTTTTACCAAGAAAACCATTATGGGAAATTTGTCACTTTCTTAGCTATTGTGAATCATTAGTTTCAGGAGTTTCTTGTCGCTGTTTCTTGGCAGCTGACTGGGAATCTTTCTGCATCAAGAAACTATCAAGAGAAATCTGTCCTTCGTAACCCAATGTTCCTTTTGCGAGACAAAAAAATATAAAAAGTTGTTGTTCATAACCCGAACTGTTCGTGACCTGAGGCATTCGTGACCAAAGGAACAACTGTAGGCTATATAGCATCCATTATTATTATTATTATTATTATTATTGGATAGTTATTTTGTTGAAGATGTGTAAAAAAAGATGGCAAGGTCCATTATTACCTCAGACTCCATTGGAAGTAAATCTATGTACCTCTCAGTCTTCACCCACACCATCTTTGTTTCCAATGGGTCAGTGCTTTCTGTAACAAAGAAATCAGCAAATGTATCATGGGTGATAGCAGTAGCACAATTGGTTAGGACTCTGGTTTTCTATGTCAAAATTTGAGAGTACAAACCCTGCAGAGGATGAATTTCTATGACTTAGATACAAGACTTTTCAGGTCACCAAGTGTTTTCTCCTGGTATTTTGGTTTCCTTCCCCCCTTCAATAATGCTGTCCCAGTTAATAATAAGGGACATTTACAAAAGAGCAGTTTTTAATCACTCAAGCCTGAATTACTATGGGGTTCACACCACACATAAAACAAAACAAAAAAACAGCAACCAAAAAAACACCCATAAGAAATGTTCCTGTCACTAGTAGAATTGAGCCCTTGTTCACTGGCACACATGCATGTAACAAAGCTCAGAGCCTATTCTACACTTTAGGTCAAGAAAGTTGAAACTGTACAGCAGCTAAGCTACAATCACAATAAAGATAACAACATCACAATATAGATAACAACATCACAATATAGATAACAACATCACAATATAGATAACAACATCACAATATAGATAACAACAACACAATATAGATAACAACATCACAATATAGATAACAACATCACAATATAGATAACAACATCACAATATAGATAACAACATCACAATTATTGCCAAGTATAAAACACTAATATACTTACTGTATCCCTCTGTGTCACTGTCAGGCTCTGTCTTCACTGTACACAACTCTGAGTCATGTGGCTCCTGAAATCAATGATGAGAATATATTATTTTACTACAACTATCAGTACATTTGGGTTACTGTACCACACAGTTCGTGTGTTGATTTTTTATAAGAGACATCAAGCTCGATTATTACCTCAGGCTCCACCAGATGTACATCTATATATGCCTCTGACTTCACCCACACTGTTTTCGTTTCCAATGGCCCACTGCTTTCTGTAACAAAGAAATCAGCAAACACATCATGGGTGAGTGCTATATTGGATGATAAAACTGAACAGTTGTGGTCATTCACATCCATATTCCTGTGGGGATCACACCAACTTGTAATCACTAAAGCGTTCACTTCAATGAAAAAAGTTCTTGACACTTGTGGAATTAAACATTGGTTCACTGGCACATAAGGGAAGTTGTTTAGCTCACATCCTGTAATATACTTAAGAGATATCTAGAGAAGCAAAACTGTAAAGCATTTCAGCTACAATAACAATACAGTTTTTTTTTTAAACATAACAAGCATTACTATCAGGGCTCCCAATTATGCCGACATTGGGCGAATTCACACCTTAGTCCTTCAAAATTATGCTGAACACGCGTGAGAAGTATGTCTTAAATTTTACAATTGGCGCTGAAAACACACCTGAAAAAACAATTTATAGCATGAGAAGATCGTGAACGCATAATCGTTTCTAAAATTAACATGGCCACGCGACTGAAAAATGAGCTTGATGTTCACTTGTTTACCTTTTGCACTATCAATCAATCACAAAGTTCCTAAATCATCTCGCTAGGCTTAGGAAGTGACATCATAGTTTAATGTGACATAGATTTGTGATGCATCGTTTGCCGTGGTTACTTCCCTTGTTTCACTACGAAACATCAATCATGACATTTTTTCATTGGTTTTCCCACTCCTTAAAATGCTTAACAAGGAGGGGAAAAAATTCCTTAAAATTATAAAATGAAAGTGATTTCACTCCTTAGATTCACTACAAAAAGGGAACCCAGATTATAATACATACCTGTCAAGTACTACGGATTTTTGCGTAGCGCTACACATTTTAAACATTTTCCCATTGCTACGGCGTATCACAAAGCTGCTACGCAATTTTTCAAAAGTGACAATAATATTTTTTAAC